>JAQPPZ010016720.1:6135000-6802500 GCA_028583015.1 Wollemia nobilis | reverse complement strand
TCACTCACTATTTATTATAGGTTTCGTCGCTCAACCAAATCATTTTTAGAAATTCAATATCTAAATTTATTTTCTCATCAATGAAAATTTTAATTTTCAACCTCTAAAAAGTAAACATGAAGCTAATGAAATTCCAATTTTATAAGAAATATGAGGATAATTCTTGAACCAGGCATTAAATAAAAAAAAAAATCATAATACCTCAAGTTGACTAACCATATAATATATCTCTTGATTACTTTCAAACCCTTTAATATGAAGTTTCACATTGTCAAAACCCTGGGCAAGATATACTCCATGAATTTTATTACATTCATATAATCTATATGTTTTTGAATATATTTGCCAAAGTATTTATTTGGTTTTTGAATAAACTCCATCCAAGTTTTACTTATTATTATAAACTCTTAAATTTGCAATTTTTGAAATCCTACCCCTCCAATATTCCTTACTCTATGAAATTTATCCCATTTATAAAGATAAAACTTAAATTTATCCTCAAATCCTTTCTAAATAAAATCTCTTTGAATTTTGTCAAATTTGGATGTTATGCTTCTTGATAATATTGAAAGTTACATCATATATGTGGGATAGATTGTAATGTAACCCTTATGAGTTGAATTTTTCTTGTCATAGTTAGGAACTTACCTTTTTTACCATGCAAACAAGATTTTATTCTATCTAAAATTATTAAAACATGTATTAATCATCACTTGAGGCCATACAAAACCTTATTTTTTGATCATTGTATATTTTTCTATTATCCCATGTGCACCTTGTAAGTTGACACTTCATATGATGAAATTATTAACCAATGATTTATCTCTATACATGACATTGAGTGACTTGTATAATGGACTTGTATTTATACCCCTGCATGTCCAACCATTTTATTATTGGTTAGAGATGATGCTTGTTAGGACCCTTATGTCCTAACTATTTGATTATTTTTTAGTCATGTTACTAATAGTAGTTAGTGTTGCAACCAGTTAGTGGGACTCAAAGTCTATTTAGGGTTAGGGTTTGTAAGATAGTATATGGTTCCTTATTATATATTGGATTATAATGAAAGAAAAGAGAGGAAAAATTAGATTTTTTTAGTAATATTTTAAAGGAGATAACCCCCTTGAAGTGACATATGAGAGTGTAATATATAAAATAATTAATAAAATTCATGTTTCATTTCCCATTTGTTGCATATTTTTGTGTTAATTTTATTATTGTGGGAAAATTCATTCTATTTGGTATCAAAGTAGCATTCTAGGGTTACTTTCCAAAGCATCATACAACCAATTAATGTAGCAACAAAAACTATAAATTTGAAAAACACTCATTATGGTGCTTAAAAAATACCTATAGTAGGTTAATACCTTTTGTAGGATCCAATGTAAGTCCCAACTAACTCAACTAGGGGAAGTAGTTGGGCCAAAATCTACCCAAAAACATATTTTAGGACTACCCCAAGAACCCCCAAGTAGCTATATTTAGGTGTGTCACCAGTGAAAAGGATCAATGATCCCATACCCTCTTTGTAGTTCTTTTCTTTTTGAGTGTATATAGAGAGTTATCATTTGGAGATAAATCCATGGCTGGATTATCAATCAAACTACTCATATTAGGTAAGTTATTGGTATCCAAAGAGTGGTACTTGCATAGACACCATTCATGGGTAGTGAGATTTTTTTCTTAACCCTAGGAAGCCATTGTCTAGGGCCTACTACTCAATTGTTGATATTTTATCTCAAAGCAGTTACAAACATCTTAGAGAATCTAATTATTTAGGGTGCTCTTCCTCAACCATAAAGATCCAAGTATAATGGCACTTTTATAAGTTGTTGTAGAAGTTATTTATGATTTTTATATGTTAGAATATTACCATTGACTTATATTTCATACAACTTTATTTTAGATCTTATGGTTATTTTGATTTAAGTATTAAGAATCAAAAGCTAATAATGGTATCAGAGTCACAAGAAATATTGATAGGAGATAGGGAGATTTCATTTATAGAATTTGAAAGTTGATATTTGGCTAGAGTCTTTCCACAGGGTTGCAAGAAAAATTGTGAAGGATAGGAATCAACATATATTTCTTTCCACTAGTTTGAAGAACAACTAGTGAAGTTTATTGATTTTAGAATTTTGGAGATTTGGATGTATTTGATTGTTGTTTTCAATTTTTTATTGCAAAAAATTATTTCTTAGAATTTGATAAGCTTCCTACAAAATATATAGAAGAATTTCACCTTTTATTGTCTAAAATTCTATGTGCTTTCCTCATGCAGGGATTAGTTTTGAGTTGCAGCAAAAGAGTAGAAATTGAAGACTAAGGAGGTCCAATAAAGAGGCCCTATTGGATATTGAAGATAGAATATTGAGGAGATCCAAGGAAGAGGTCCCCATTGAATATTTAAGACTGTAGATTGAAAATATAGATTAAACATTGAGGAGACCCAAGGAAGAGGTCCCCATAGCAGATTGAAGGAAGAAGAGAGAAAGAGGCTAGAGAAGCTCTAATGAAGACTGAAGAAAGAGGAAACCCAAGAGAATAAGTATCCATTGAATATTTGAGCAAGAAGATAAAATATTGCAAGTAGGATAAGCTCCTGGAAAGAGGAATTTGGGACAATTGTTACCATTTGACAAAAATCCTAAAAGGAAGAAGGATTTGGCAAGAAGTTTTTCAAATTTTGAAAAGTATCTTTTGAAGACTTCAAGACATTCATATTCTTGAAGAAGAGGCTAACAAAGATGTCAAATTTGAAGATAGAATTCAGAGAGAACTAAGGAGGAAAAATAGGATAGAAGAATCCACCAAATTTGAGAATTTTGAATATAGCCATAAAGGTTTTAGAGGTTGATTTGTAAAGAAGTTTGTTGATTTTTGAGGCAGAAGTTGAAGGGTCATATGATAGCAAATTGAAGGTGATGTAGAGCTACAAATTGGAGAAAATTTGGGTAGATTTTGTAGTGCCCTTGAGCAGCATTAGAAGAAGATAATAGAGCCGTGTTTTGAAGTTTTTCAGATCATATTTGGGAAGCTTTGGATAGTAAAATGAAGGAATATTTGGCAGCATTTGAAGCTGCAAAAATTAGATTTTAAGGAAACAAGTTTAAGTCTAAAAGGCAGAGCATTTGGGCAACAATTAGAGCTACAAAATTGATGTTTTTGGGGTAAAAAATGAAAAGGAAGTGAAGCTACAAAATTTGTAAATAGTTACAAAAGAAGGCAAAATAGGTTTGTAATATTAGATTAGCTACAAAAGGAGGTAAAATAGGTCTGTAACATTGGTTCTATAAAATATTATTATTCAAGCATTCAAACTAGTTTATTATAAAGTTTTTTGAAAGCACCATTAAAGACAACAAAAGATAATTGAAGCTAAGTGTCTCTAAGCCAAGGAAGGAGATATTATTATCATTCTAGAATCTACAAAATACCAGCAAATATTAGAGTTAAATTTGTCTATTTTTATAGTAAAAATAAGTGTAAATTTTTTATAAGCTCTATTAACTAAAAGAAGCTAGAATAGTGATCAAAGACAAGGTAGATTTAAGGTGTCTAAAGATACCAAGGGGATCACTAAAAATTATAGAAAATATTGGTGAAGAAAAGTCACCAAAGGAGTGGTAGAATTACCAAGCACAAGTGGAGGCATCACCGTATTGAAGGGAGAACCACATTAGTGAAGAAGGATCCATCTAGAGCAAAGCCTAAGTCATAAAATTTGTCAAGTATGGAGGAGAAAGAGCTACCATAGAAATATTTGAACAACTCCCAAAGAGGTAGAAGGGTCACCAAGATAGAGCCACTAAATTTGTACCACTAGTTTGAGGTGGAGGAGCAGAGCATTGACACCTTCAATAAGCACCATCCAAGGAGGACAAGCATGGTATATGAATAGGTAGTAGAAAATACATTCATTGGATGTCAAAGGGTGAGCATGGAGAAGTTAGAATGCTGAAGAAGGGAGAGTTAGGGTGAATCATGATTGGTCTTGATAGGGCACGATTCTGCATAATGTAAAATCACAGTTGGCCTTGATGGAGTGCGATTTCGTATTTTAGGATTTTATCCCAAGGAAACCCTAATTTTTTAAATTGGCATGTTTGGCATCAGCTTTCCTTGGTTTTTACCATCCATCACACTTTCAAATCCACCATATAAGGAGGGTTGGAAATCATATTTTATGGGTAGAACATGAATTCAAGTAATTCAATATGCTATCTAAGTTCTCTTATTCTTGCACACTTCTTCTCTCTAAGTGAATTGTTTTATTTTGCAAGCAAGCTAACTCGTAAGTGTGGAATACAGTTTGTTGAAGCTTTGCTTTTTTTGCACTAATTTTTTTTTATTGGTGGATTGGTGTTGGAGCCCCAAGGAGGATTTCTACCATTTGGAGGTTATCATCCTTGGATCTACTTTTGCACTATCTACCAAGTTTTTTTTCTCTTCTATATTTGTATTTTAGTCTTTTGTATCACATATTTTTCATTTTCCACCTATCTGAGGCTTTTTGTCTTACTTCTATGAAATCATGCCCAATATCTATGAGGCTTGTTGTGGGGTATGATTTCACCCAAACCATGTTTTGGGGAAAATTGCTACCCCCAAGCCCTATATCTACATCTTAGATAGCATATAAAACATACTACTACATTTTGTGTTGTATTTTATCATTCTATTCTGCTATACGCTGTTATGATTATTCAGCTTCCAAAGTTTAACTTCCACTTCTATTTTCAAAGGTCAGCTAAAAGTACCTAGGGGGATTGACTGTTGTGCCTCCAATAATTATTGTACAGCGGCATAAGCAGGCTCCCTAATGATAATAATATTTTTAAATTTTTTGCCAAGTTATCTTATAGGAACAAGAATTACTAGACATCGCTAAAGGATAAAAACTTGGATCAACCACCGGACAAGATAAGTACCCTAATTTAGCATTTAGGCTATGTGATGAATATTTGTTATTCATTTTTTAACCCTAAGATTTGATATAATAAGAAATATCTCTTTATTTCTAGGCATTAAAAGGTAAAACAATATTTAGTGTGCATCAAGGGTTAAAAATGTTTGTGCATCCTCTTTTAAATCCTTGCTTGAAGGTTTTTTTCTTGAAACCCTAGGGTTAGAAAGAATTCAAAAAAAGAATCATTCTAGGATTAGCTCTTGTCTTCTTGAATATTGTATTTTTGCATTGTCCTTTATATTTCATAGCATAGATCTATAAAGGCCAAACATAGGTGATTGTCTTGAAATAAATACATCAAAAATTCTTGAAAACTAGTGGACTTGGAGTGAGTTCTAAAACCATTCTTGGTGAACCCTTCCCCCCTCTTTTACATCATGTGTAGAGAACAACATACCCCCATGGTCACCTTGGCTTTCTATTGCGCATCCATCCAAGCATAATACACGGTAGGGCATTTTTCCCCCTCTACACCCTTTGTAGTATAACATGTAAATATACTAACCCTAATTGAATGCTTGCAAAATATAAACAAAATACATGAAAATGTAAATCAAACAATAATAACAGTTACCTTATTAAAAATACGTTATTTGTGATCTACGATGTTAAGATCTTGAAATGTGATTGCGTAGAATCTTGATAGAATTTGGAGACTGGCTCATAGAAGCTACAAAAGTTGATCAAAAGATGTGGGGCTTGATATGGACGATGACTAGGGTTTACTCTTGTGCAAAATATATTGTGAATGTTCTCTTGATAACTTTTTGTGATCTCCCTTATTAACGTTTGTGAATAATATTTTATAACCCTTCACTTAAGATTAGGGTATTTATGATGGCCAATGGACAGTTAAGATTAAAACCTAATGAGCAGTTGAGATTGTACATGGTAAGGATTGCAATTAATGAGTGGTAAGGATTACCATATGGTATTCTAAGATGGAGTTTTGATGAATGGCTTAGATATATATATATAATCTGCTTGTTGTGGCGTAGTGGTAAATACCCTAAGTCCTGGTAGAGACTGACCCAGGTTCCATTCCCCTTGTCTCCATCCTACAGATATATGGTATAGTTAGGAATGTCCTATGTGCTGGTAAAGGTTGACAAGGCTCCATTCCTCCTATGCCCAACCTGTTGAAAGTGGCACCCCAAAAGGGATGTTTTCCACTATAAATTAATTTATAAGAACCCATGTGTTGTAGGTGAGTTGGAGAGGAGAGGGCAATCCTCCAAGGGAGGTCCCAGGTTAAAATCTCCACCCTACCAAAATGCTAAATTGGGTGTCCAAAATCCAATTGATAATGTTGGTGCGGGCAGGTTTGGGTGCGACTCTGGGTGAATTTGACGGTGTAGAATCCCCTGTTCATGGTCTCTCACACCAAGGCGGCCCCGCAAGGGGTTTTTCGCTTAAATATATATATATATATATATATATATATATATATATATATATATATATATGTATGTCTATGATCTAATGATTATGAATGACTAGGATTTTGTGTCTACACATAATTTCACAAATAAGTAGTTGCTTTTATAGTACTTAGAATAATTTACATGTTGGTGCAGAAACATTATAAAAATAACTACTTAAAAATTTAATACAAATATTTTTCTTTTGAAAAAAATTCACACGGAAAAAAAAAACACAAATAACCCAACTTCAAATAACCACAACTTTCTCAATACTTATTAGAATTCAAAAAATGAGAATTATTTTTTGTAGTACTAAAACATATCTATACTATAGTGCAAAAACCTTTTGAAAATAACTATTGAAATAAAAAATAGGAACTATGCAAAATGTTACTTTTTTTTTCTAAAACAATGTGCCTTAGCTCTACAAAAACTACCCCACTTTGCTAAAATCACTGCTCTAATACCAAATGCTATGAATATCTCTTCTCATTACCATAAACCATTCAAAAATTTCCATAAATATCAACATGAATTCATAAATAAATTACACAATAAGAATGCACACAAGAAAATAGAGATTGATAATACCCTTAAGGTAGGGCAACAATGTACAATGCTCCTTATTGAAAGGAAACCACTCTAAAATATTTTCAGCTCCACGAGCCAAGAATTATACATGAATACCTCATACGTACCTTTTACAATGGGGATACATCTCTCTTTATACAAGAGTATGATGGTTCACCTTCCTTCCATGTGTTACAACATTACCGATGTGGTGGTTCACCTTCCATGAGTTACAAAGTGCATAATGATATGACAATATTCCTTGTGGTTACATATGATAATATTCCCCAATGATTACATATATGATTCTATGACATACCTATTTCTAATTTGACATGTGGCCTTCCTTACTCAATAATTAATTTATAGCTCATTCATTTTACAATACAATATTAAATTAATAAATACCTATCTTGGGTACCTAGCACCTTTAATGATGCCTTGTTTAGATTTTAGAAATCAACACAAAGATACATATTTCCATTCTTTTTTCTAACTAGCACCATGTTGGAAATCCACATAGAGTGTTTTACGGGATATATGATTTTAGAATTCAATAATTTGAGATGCTCTTGTTTCATTGTTGCTTCTATTTAGGATTAACTAACCTCTTTTTATTTTTAAATGGCTTCGTTTTAGGAGCTAGATCAATGGTAAGATAAATTAATTCTTTATCATAGACTCAAATATCATCATAACTCTAAGATATTATACCTTGATACTACACACAGTGATTTGAATTGATCCAAACCCTCTAGAGTATAATGAAGTCCAACCTTCAAACTCTTACTTGGCTCGAATTCAATTTCTCTATAGGCCTATTCTTCTACCTTCATTATCTGAATTATATTTCTGTCATTGTTATCGAACATACTTTCTAGAGTAATCAAACCTTTGAGGATATGATTGTTATTTAATTTAATAATATCCTCATGTTCAATTTATGGGATAGCTCTTCTTGTTGAGCTGAGTAGATTACCTCTCTTGTCAAGAAGTGAATGATTTATTGATCATATTTAAATAATTGCTAGAATATTTCTTTATCTAGGATTATTAGTCTGAAAACCATTTTTACCCTATTTTTCTTTCTTGAATAATATTGTATAGTAGGCACATAATTATCTCCTTGAGCAACAAGTACATTAACCAACTCATTTTTCTCTCATGGAATAGCTTTTATGTTCAATACTTTAAAGCTCTCCATAAAGTCTCATACCCTATTTCAGTATACCTTCAAATAATGATGTCTATTATTACATTTCTTTATCTCCTAATTGACTATGTCCTTAGAGTCACCATAGATTTAGAGTAGATTGATACCAATATTTTTACTTGCATTAAACCAAGGGACAATACCTCATATTTAGCAACATTATTTATGTAATTCCATGTTAATATGTAGGATAAAATATTGATTCTCTCTAAAGGAGATACTATTGCAATCTTGAATCCAACCCTATTTTTCCATCTAGCCCCATCAAAATAAAGCTTTCAAATTTCTAACTTTTGCAAATTTTTTATTTGTAACTATTGGAACATTTTCATGTTCTAAATATGAGATGCGGTATGTACCAGTTTTGTTCTCAACTATGGCATTGTAATTATTTAGAGAGAACTCATGTTCTATCTATGGCTCTTATAGGATATCTTCTAGAGGATCTACTTCAAAAATTGTATTGATATATTCATATTCTTATATTTTCTCAATATGATAAGTTGTGGGCTTCTCAGGAATGATTTTGATCCTCTTACACTTATGTGGGATTATCATATGAGAATAATCCAAGTACATATAGCCTCCTAAATTTTCTATGAGATCCCAAGAAATGTAGAGAGTGAAATACAACTCTATATCAATGACCACTCTTTCCTGGATTAAAATTATCTCTGGAACTCTGTGGAGTGTCATGGAAACATATTTAATTACCTCTACTATTTTCATGGGTGTGATATCTAATTGGAGAACCAAATACATGAATGGGTATACTCCATACCCATAGTTTCACATACTTATTTAGGCATTACAATAGTTGTAGCTCAAAAATTGATTATACAATTATTTACGACCCATACCTCCATTCTCAATGATATGTAAAAGAAGGTGGCCTATTCTTTATGTTTCCTAGAGTTATCAAATATTGAGCAAGATTATATTTTGGGCTTGATCCACCCCCTATAGTGGTCTTCTTCATGAATATTTGAGTAAATATATTTGGTCAAGAATCATCAAGGCATCACACATACTTGCTTTAGGAGTTATTTTAAGCTCATTGACTATGTTGAAGTTAGGTGCTTCTACTAGTTTCTTCTCATTTTTTCTTTTTGGTTCATCAAACCTTATTATATACTCTTGAGTAGCTTCCATCCTCTATATTTTTGTTATATAAATATATCTAAGCTTATCCTAGGCTTTCTCCTTTGACTCGAGTAAAATATCCTTAGCTTGTTTTGTTTACTTTGAACTTGACTATTCTTTTCGTGGTTCTAATGTAGGAGGAACTTTCTCTAATTCTTGCTAAACTAAGACCTTCCTGATATCATGTTGGAATTTCTATTTAGGCTTCTAAGATTGATTTAGAACTTAGAATGGCTCTAGCTTTTATGGATCTACCTAAATTTGTTTTTTCTTGGATCTAGTTAACATTGATATGCATTCTTTTTCTAAAGGGTCTTGAGTAATTATGAATTTATCTAGTTTCCACAACATGTTATATTGACCTTTTAAGCTCTTTCAACCTTTTCAATGGCCATTTGGGCTTTATGTTGATAAATTATATAGGTATTTGCATTATGATGGTCACTGCATACTAGGTACCAAGAGCGAATTTCAAGTTCTAACACTATTGGTTCTCGATCTTGGTAACTATTGTTGACCTTTTAAGTAGTATTATTGCTTGAAGATCTTTGATATTTGACAACATACAAAAATTTTCTAGGCTAAAATATCTTGGCCTCTCTTTTTTGTTGGAAATTTGAGTACTTTGCTTTTCATTGATGTCAAAGGTGTGTAGTCATTGATGTCAAAGGTTAATGTGCTATGAAAGCAAGGCAAGGTTCTCTCCAAAGAACTTGGGACCATGAGTTCTAAGTAAATGAATAAAAGGTTTGAAGGCCCAATTTTAAGACTATGTGCAAAGAAAGCAAGTGACTAAGGCTTAAAGGGGACAATATTATAATATTTTAATATTATAATATCTTGGCCAAAAAGGGCCTTTTAAAAAGGAGTTTTGAAAGTGTTATGGACAAAGGTTTAAAAAAGGATTTAAGTTGGCAAAGGACTAAGTTAATATATTATTTAACACCAAGGTTAAATTATATATAAATAATTAATATTTATCACTAAGGTTAAATATTAAATAAAAAATAAGGTAAAATTCTAATTATTATAAGGTGCCAAAATTTGAATGTGCGTGGAGGTATGTTTCAAAGTTGAGACGATGTTGTAAGCCAAAGGGCAAAACATGTATAAAAGAAAAAATGTTTTGCAATGCCAAAGTTAAATTTTATCCCCAAAATATATCTCCTTGTTCTCTTCGTTTGGCATGTGGGGGAGGCAGATAAAGCATTTACAGATTTTGAGGGTAGCGCGGAGTTAAGATGGAGGGCACTCAATTCCATCCAATGTGGGTGGATAGCTTAGTTGGTAAGCTTGGCTTGCAAAGCACGTGGAAGGTGGCAGGTTCGGATTTTGAATTGCACAGTCTTTTTTGCTTGGTCGAGGGCTTTGTGCTAGTGTTAGTGGAAAAGTAGGAGCACATGCTCCTTTGGACTTGTGTGGGTGGCTATCCCACATGGTTTCTGCCCTTGTGGTAGGGCATGGGATCCAGCGAGGTCACGAGTTCGAGTAGTGATGGCGGTGCTTGGGAATTTTTTTGTAAGGTATGCATATGATGCTTAACTTTGGGAGTCATAAAGGTTAAGGTTATAAATTTTGAATTTACACTTAGGGAGTTATAAGGGTGTAATTAAATAATGTTTGAAAGTGTTTTATATAGTTTAATTTTTGCAAAGTGAATAAATGGAAAATGTGTTTTGCATGAAATAATAGGAGTAATAAGGTGTTACAATGGTTTGATATTTTATTGTAATGCTTGCATGGTGAAAGTGAGTTTGAAGGTTTTTGAATTATTAATGCCCTATCTTTTGAGAACAAGGGAAGAGTGATTAAACATAAATTTTAGATTTCATTGAGCATATATTTTTGAGAAGAAAATTTATGTGGAGGTTTTGAGAAAGTATCTTGCAATCTAACCCTTAAAGTGGCACTAGAAAAATCAGTTGTCTGTGAGATAGGTTTTGAAGACATATCTCCATCAGAGAAAAATAAGAGGTATGGGCACATCATTCCTTGGTTAAGATATTTGGTTGAGTAAATGTTTCTAGAACATAATGTGGAGATAAAAATATTGTTTGATAAGCATTATTGAAAATATTTGAGTTAGGGTTTGAGACCTACATTGTGCATCTTTGTTGAAAGAAATTGGAAATACTTGTGTTAGGGTTTATGAGCAAATTGTGTTTCATTGTTTGAATGAATGTGTGAAGCTTTTGGGCATTGGTTTTGAGTGATATTTATAGTGAATGTGCAAGCATTAGAAATTATATTTGTGAAGCAAGCATGTACATCAAGAGATTGGGTGTCATGTGCTAGACTAGACCTACATTTAAAGAGTAATAAATGTGAGACATGTGAAAGCGATAAACTTAATGATTGAGTAGAACATATTGAGCTATTGGAAAGTGCATATCATTCTCTATATGTTCCAGAGGTTAAACAAATTCTAAGTAGAATTTGTCTATGTGAAAAAATATTTTTGAAAAATATTTAAGTTATGTTTTGTATGCAATATTTGGAGTTATTTGAGCAGGTTTTGTGAGCAGCATTGAATGCAGATTTAAGCAAGTCTTTTGATAAGGATTAAAGGTATATTTGAGCAAGTCTTTTGAGAAGGCTTGGAGGCATATTTGAGCAAGTCTTTTAAGAAGACTTGAAGGTAAATTTGAGAAATTTTTTTTAGAAGCCTTGAAGGCATATTTCAGCAAGTCCTTTGAGAAGGCTTGAAGGTAGATTTGAGCAAGTCCTTTGAGAAGGCTTGCAGGAAGATTTGAGCAAGTATTTTGATAAGGCTTGAAGGTATATTTAAGGAAGTCTTGTGAAGAATTGAAAAAACATTGAGAGCAGGTTTGATTGCTAATTTTTTCAAGCTTTGTGTTAAGGCTTGGGGTAGATTTGAGATAGAATTGAGAAGTAAATTTATGAGTATATTTAGAAAAGATTTGTGCTAGACTTGGGATAGATTTTGGTGTATATTTGAGATAAATTTGAGAGTAGGATTTGGAGGTGATAAACTAGATAGGATAGAGATATCCAGTGGATAGAGTTCCATAAACCAATACAGTGGGGATAGAGGTCTCCCATGAAGAGAGATCCACAAGCTATAGCAGTGGCAACAGAAGTCTTATAGAAGTTCACTAGCCATATCATATGGGATAGAGTTATCATGTGGATAGAGATCCATGAACTAGAGTAGAGGGGATAGAGTTCTCCTATGGATAGAGATCCATGAACCAGAGTAAGGGGAAAGAGTTATCCTATGGATAGAGATCCAAAAACTAGAGCAAGGGGAAATAGTTCTCCTGTGGATTAAGATCTATGAACTAGCTAGGGAGATAGATTTATTCAATGGAGAGAGATACACAAACCAGTTGAGAAGATAGAGTTCTCTTGGATCAAGTTCCACAAACTAGAGCTGGGGTATAGAGTTATCTTGTGGAGAGAGATCCATGAACCAAATCTAGGGGATAGAGTTCTCCTGTGGAGAGATATCCATGAACTAGAGCAAGGGATAGAATTCTCCTATGAAGAGAGATCCACAAATAAGAGCATAGGGTATTTGCATCTCTTTTGGATAGAGGTCCACAAACATTATAGTAGGGAATTGATTCCCAAGATTTTTGTTGAGAAAAATTAGAAGAAATATTTTCTTCGTGGAGTAGCCCACATTGGGTGAACCACGTTAAATTTGGGTCTCTATTGTGTGTGATGATTTGTGCATTCCTTTGATTAATGCTATTGATATTTCCATTGATAATATTGGATAATATTATTTGGGAAAGAAAAGTAAAAGTTGATCTTATATTTTTCACCCCCCCTCTTAGTATAAGCCTATGTTCTTCATTTTCTCAATAGTCATCACCTTATTATTCAATATTTTCAATGTAGACAACACTTCTATCATAATTGGTGATTCCTTAGGCTTAGGTGCTAGCAATGTTGGTAGAGTTGGTATCAAAGGTAATGAATCAGGTACAAGAATGAGATCAATTAATTGAAGAGATGTGATTTTGATGATAGTTGTTTGAGAATAACTCTATTGAGAATGTTGGGCTATATCTAGGAAATATGGGATCATGACTTGAGGATGCAACCTTCTTATATAGATCAATGTATTTTCAATAGTAATAGCAGCTTGATAGACTTGAGGAAAGGTTATCACAATAGAATATTGTGTTTGTAGACCTGGGTCAAGGTCTAATGTTGTAATGTAATAAATATATGCCAAAGGAACTAGGGGTTTGGTATCTTGTGGAATACCCTTCCAAGTTCTATTGAAATTAAGGTTACAATCCATGATAAGTTCTTGTGGATGTCATTGTATAATTATAAATTAAGTGAGCAATGATAAAGGATCTTTTAGCTCATTGAATTATTCAACAAAAGGTCCAACTAGGCTATCCCATGAGTGAATGCTTCCATATTCCAAATTTCAATACTAGAGAAGTATATTACCCCTAAAATATATGGCAATAAGCCTAACCATAACATCTTCATCTCTTATGTTATGAATTATCAATAACGACACCAAATATTGATAGTGTTCATAGACGATTTTTCATGTACTGCCATAAGTGGGAAGGACTTTAAACACTGCTTGTGGAATATCATTCACCTATGCTAGACCTAGGGTTTGATGGTGTTCCAATCGAGGAAATTTATAAGAATTTTTTGTTGATTATGAGCTATGGTTTTAGGATTGGATGTCCTTAATGGTTCAAATAAACTATAAAATGAAGAATTTACGCTTTTAGAGCAAGACTCAAGGAGTAAAAGTTTAGTGTATCTTGGTTTACAAGCTGGTAATTCTAAAAATGGTGGTCAATCCTCTAATTTATTTGTAGTATATCTTGTAATTATATAAATATAAGGTAAAAATACATAGATTATTTAGTAGTAATGAATGGGAATGGTGATCTTATTATACTTTTAGATTCTATTATTAGGGGAGTCACCAAATGAACATATGTTCTTTGCAAATGAGGTCAAGATTGTTCATCGAATCTTGAGATCTTTAGGAAAGTGAGATGAAGCAATAGAATCATCCCATGGGGTATGCAAAAAACTACTATACTATTAAACCAAAATATGCCATACCTGTGGATAGGTACTTTGTACTGGATATTAGCCAAAGTATAGAATTGTATGAAACAATATTTCTCTCTATTTCAACCTTTGAAGAAGGATGACTCCTTAAAATGAGGGGAAAAGGGTTAGAAAGATATTGAAAAGTAGATGATATATAGTGTAACAACATTGGATCTCACTAAATAATATGCTAACTAAATCAATTACATGATACTTAATAGACCAACCATTATCATATTCAATTACAAATTTATTCAACTTAAAACAAATGTTTTAATCATTCCAAGGACTTGAACAATTAGGAATCCAATAGTGATCCAAAAAGAAAAATTTGCTTTAATATAATAGACTAAGTGTTAAGTGTAATAGAAATAACTTAAAATAAATAATACATGCATAAGACCTATAATTAGATAGTAATGGAGGCCAAAAACTATAACTTCATTGATTAGTAACATGATTACATAGTAATACCAAGCAAGGAATACATAGTCGACCCTTACATTGAGGTCTCTTGGCCTATTTATAGGTAATATTTTAAATTTATGAGGAATTTATAGCTGCAAAACTATTAAGAAAATAGTTTGGCAAGAAATCATAATGCTAAGATGGTTGCTCTAGGCTTCATATTGCATTTAATTTGAATTTGTGTTGATCTGTAATTGTCTTATGTAAGTAGTTGCATTATTGCAACTAATATTTTGGAGCTATAATTTTCATGCTCTAATGTTGTTAACTAGAAATAGTTGGCAGGCACCATGGAAGCTACCATTTTAAGAGCAACATTTCTTGGGTGCCTATTCTGAAACTAGGCTTTTCGTTTGTTTGCAGAGCTCTTTGGAAAAAAACCATTATTTTATCTTGATGACATCATTCTTGGATACATTATAATTATGGATTTGTTTTCTTGTTTGCATGATCTCAAGATTTAGCTTGAAGGTGTTGATGTCATTGACTCAGATGACTTGAATTTATGCACTCTTGCTTTGTTTACCCATATCCTTATTTTATGCATCTTAGTTTTCCTTGCATGATTCCAAGTTTTATTTTGAGAATGCTTACATAATCATCTAGGGTTGCACAACTTTGTGCATCATGACTTTTTGCACTTTGTATTAGAATTTTTACTTGCATGGTTTTGAGCCTCCTTTTCTCTTTATTTGATATCATTAGTTTGAGTGGCTTAATTTTGTGCATCTTGATTTTTTTCACTCCTATCCTTTGCATGATTCTAAGCTTTGACTTAAGCTTGTTGAATTTATGGTTGAGGTGAGCCTCATTTTGAGCATCACAACTTCATGCATTTGAATTTATGGATTCTCAGGCATAGGAATCTTTGCACTGACATTATTGATAATATGATCCTGGCTTTGAGAATCCTGATTTTGTGTAAGCCTTTAAGCTATTTTGGCATTTTTTGCTAAAAATGGACACCTTTTTTGCTATGCAAATGAGGTCATGATATTTACCTAAAATAACCATTTATGAACTTATAACCATTTACGAGGATTTTTATAGGATATTGATTGACGGATTCGATAGGTAGGATCTTGAGTTCCATTTTTTAGAGTTGGTACATTTAAGGCATATTAGTTTAGTATATGTTTACATGTATTTCTTTTACAAGGTTGCATCAATGGTCCCTAATATATCAGAGAGGTGATTGACTTACCTATTCATGGAGGGTTTGGGACAATCACTTGGAAGGTTGTTTAAGGATTTTGATTCATAATCCTTACAAGCTACCATTTAAAGGGTCTTAACCTTAGGAACTACTACACCAAGTAGGTCTTTCCAAGGTATATATACTAGATTTATTGGTACAATAGCATCACAATAGCAACAAATGAACCCTTATAGATATTTTTCTTATATAGTTGGAGTTGCTCCATATAGACTCCTCGACCAATAGGGTACAAGGTACACATCGACTAGGCAACAATAAGGTGACAAGAATCAAAATAAAATGAGGATGAAGTAGTTATGCTTCAACTATAGAGGGCCATGGGATCCATTACATATGTGTTTGGGGAAAGAATGGATGCACTTGATTGAGGTCTATTTAGATGATGAAGGTAACAACTAGAAACAACATCTTCAATCTTTAGCATCTGAACCAAAAATAGAGAAGTTGCCTCAACTGGCACCTTCTGCTATCTCAAGTGAATCAACATCTGCAAATGTTCTTAGTTTTGAAGTGATTGAAGGTGCAAATGTGATCTATTCTGAAGAAAAATAAGTGTTATTAAAGAAAGTGTATCCAAAAAATCCAAAAACAATATTGAATGCAAAAATAATTCTTCTATTGCTAAGGATTTGTGTAGTTTCACAAAATAGGAGAAACATTTATATTTTAGTAATATAAATTTAGATGATACATTTCACTCTAAAACAAGTAACAAATTGGTATCCATAGTAGCATGTGCCTTGCCTGAGTAGGAGGCAAAAAATAAAATAGAATACCACTATTCTAGTAGCATTGAGGAAACCTTAGACTAGCAACAAACATTGACCAAAGTGGTTATTCTTGGTGAAAAAACTAGTGGTGTAGATGGTCCTATATAGTATTTAAAAGTAGGGGAAAATAAAGAAGTTGAATTTAGTGCCTTTATAGATCTTATTATAATTGAACACGATATCAAGAGTTGTGATCTAGATTCCAAAACAAAAAAATCTACAAAAAAAAATATCACATTGTTAGATGTAAACATAGCTAGTTACAATGAAGCTAGTCCTCTTTGATTGTAAAAATTGCTAAGACACTTGTTAGTGAAGTAACATTTGATGATAAATATACAACTTCAGAATCTCATTAGCCACAATCCATGCTTTATTCTCATGAAGAAAAGAGTAAAACAAAACAAGATACCTTTGTGAAACCTGGAGATTATATTAAATCCAAAAATATGTCTCCTATGTGTGGGGATTCTGACGGTCATAAAGACGAGGAAAAGCATTCAAACTTTGACAATTCAAATTCTCATGATATATTACATCTTGAAGTAGATAAAGAAAATATGAGAGAGATCAACTTCTCTAAATAGGAGGCAGTAGAGATACCAAAACATCCTTGTACAACCTCATGTCAAAAGTTAGTTGTACAAGATTTAGGTATGGTACCTTTACAAGAAGGTGATAGACAACACGTTCAATGCAATGGTGTTAAAAAATCTAGTATAATTGACATAATTCTATAGTACAAAAATCTCAGTAGTTAGATTTTGTAGTCTTTTCTCATGAAAATAAGAATATTAGAGGGCAAGTTGTCTCTATCAAACCACATGATGTTATTAAACCCAAAGATATATCTCCTATTAGTGGAGATCATAATAGTACTAGATATGAAAAATATCCATATTTTAACCTTACAAATAGTGATGATAAGTTTCATCCTAAAAATGGTAAATAATTATAATAGAAACTGACTTGTGTGAATAGGTGGTAGTGAAGAAAATAGTGGAACTCTCATCTAAATGCATTGAAGAAACATTTTTTCAAAAGACCAATGTACAAATTTCAGGTAATCTATTTATTCATAATCAAAAAATAAGTTTATCAAACAACACTACAATAAGACTTTCAAAATTAAAGAAATTATGAAGCAATTTGTTCCTTCACATTCATTCCAATTATAAATATTACAGATATAGTTTCAAGTTGGTTGAACGAACTCGGTTACATAACCAAAAAATAGAGAGCGCCTACGTGCGCTATTTTTTGGTCACACCAATAATGAAATATAAACATTATTCTAACATCCCCCCTTATTACATTATTGGCAAATTCCAATTGTATCTCAAAACTTCTCATATTTGATACGTCCAAGTGCTTTGGTAAAGATATCTGCAACTTGTGCATCAGTAGGAATGTAGTGAAGCTTTATATGGTGCTTTGGAACTTCATATCGAATAAAATGACATCTGGTATCAACATGTTTCGTACGTTCATGAAAAATTGGGTTTTTGACAAGATTCAAAACACCTTGGTTGTCACAAAACAAATGAAGAGGAAGATTCTTTGGAAGGCCCATGTTTGTAAGAATGCGACTTAACCACATTATCTTGCAGACTGCTTCACTGGCTGCACGATATTCTGCTTCGTTGAAGATAAAGCAACCACATGTCGTTTCTTACCGTGCCAGGAAATAGGTCCGGATCCTAGATGAAAAACATATCTGGAGGCTGATTTACGATCATCAAGGGATCCAAAGATAATCCGAGTCCGTGTATCCCAAGAAGAAGAAATTATTATTCTGTCTATATTCCGGACCATAGTTTGTAGTACCATGAACATAATGAAGAACTCTTTTTGTCGCTTTCCAGTGACTCGACCTTAGGCTCTTGCATGAACCTTGAAAGATATCCTACAACAAAACTGAGATCTGGTCTGGTATTTGTCAGATATAGGAGACTCCCAATCAACTTGCGATAGAGAGTACCATCTACCTGAGGTGACTCATCATATCGAGATAACTTAAGTCCTTGCTCCATTGGAGTTGCTTTTGACTTACGGTTAGTCATCCGATATTTTTCTACTAAAGTCTTGGCATATTTCTTTTGTGTTACTCTAATATGAAATTTTTGTTGAGTAAATTCTAAACCAAGACAATAGTGTAGAAGTCCTAGATCTGTCATCTCAAATGATTGTTTCAAGTCATTTTTCACTAAGTCAATCATTTTTTCTGAGCTTCCTATGATGATCAGATCGTCAACATAAAGTACAAGAATCACTATATCAGAACCATTTTTCTTAATATAGAGATTCGCATCTGAGGGACTTCTTATGAAACCATGCTACACAAGGTGACTGTCTATCTTGATATACCAAGCTCGAGGAGCTTGTTTTAGCCCATACAAGGATTTGATCAATTTGCATACTTTTTGTTCTTGCCCCTCAGCCACAAATCCTTCTGGTTGAGTCATGTATACTTCTTGTAAGTCACCATTTAAGAAGGCACTTTTAACATCCATTTGATGTAATTTCCACCCAAACTGAGCTCCCATGGCACAAAGTACTCGAATGGTAGTCATTTTTGTAGTAGGAGAGAAAGTCTCTTCATAATCTATGCCTTCTTTCTGAGCATATCCCTTTGCAACAATTCGGGCTTTATGCTTATCAATAGATCCATCTACTTTATACTTTACTTTGAATACCCATTTGCAGCCTATGGGTTTCTTTCCTGTTGGCAGATTGACTAACTTCCAAGTATTATTTTTAAGAAGAGATTTATGTTCTACATCCATTGCCTCTTTCCACTGTGGTTGATCAAGTGCAGATTGAACTGTTGTGGGTTCATTTGTATTCAATGTAGACATATAAAGTTTTTCTCCTTCCTCATTTTCTTCCCTGTCATATTCTATATCTACTGACAAATCATCAAAGTGTTGACAAATTTCATCAACCTCTGAAGTAGATTCTTCTGCTCTCATCTGTTGAGTCATACTACGAGTACAGGGCCTATCAAGGGATAGATCTGGAAGAGATTTCAACTTAGCATCTCTCAAAGTTCTTGTATACCATTTTGGAATCTTTTGTTTTTGTTGTGGAAGTTGAACCTCCTTCTTAGGTTCTTCTTCATCTATGTATACAATTGTGAATGTGTCTTTTGATGTGAGGGCTTCATCAAATACAACATCTCTACTTGTATGTGTTTTCTTGGTCTTAGGATCAATCAATCGATAACCTTTTGAGTACTCATCATAGCCAAGAAAGATACACTGTAGGGTTTTCTCATCCAGCTTCCTCCTTTTCTCGTTTTGGAATGTGCATGAATGCTTTACATCCAAACACCTTCAAATGAGATATGGAAGGTTTCTTACCACTCCATACTCCTTGTGGAGTCTTTCCTTGTAGAGCTCTAGTGGGTGCTCTATTTAGGAGGTATGATGTCGTGTTTACTGCTTCTGCATAATATTGATCCTCAAGATGTGCTCCTTTTAGCATACATTGAACCATTTCCATAATGGAACGATTTCTTCTCTCTGCAACTCCATTCCGTTGAGGTGTATAGGCTGTAGTCGATTGTCTTTTGATCCCATGTTTTTTAAGAAACTCGAAAACTCTTCGGAGGTGTATTCCCCCCTCAATCTGAGCGGAGGGATTTTATCAAACATCCCGACTCCTTCTCAACAAGTTTCTTGAATTGTTGGAAGTAGAGAAACGCTTCTGATTTCAATCGAAGAAAGAAAACCCACATCTTCCGTGAGTAATCATCAAAAAATAGTTGAAAATACTTTTTTCCACCATAGCTGGTTGGCATAGGACCACACAGATCGGTATGTACCAGCTCTAAAGGTTTTGCATCTCGAGAGGAGCTTGCTTCAAAAAGCACTCGATGTTGCTTCCCTGCTAAGCAATCTGAGTAAACTGGTAAGATAGATGAGATTGGTGGAAGACCTTTCACCATCCCATATTTGTATAATTCAAGCAAATATCCAGAACTGAGGTGCCCATAACGTCGATGCCGTAGAGAGGTGGCCTCCTTTGTAGTGGCAGCCAAAGCAACATGCGAAGTTGAAAGGGCATCAAGAATGAACAAGCCATGTTTGTAGGATCCGGTTGCAACATGTTTACCACTGTGTGTGATGAAACATCTCTTCTTGCCTTTAACCACTCGAAAAATGACATCCATGTTTTTATCCAACATCTGTGTGACTGAAAGCATATTATTGGCTAAGCCTAGAACATAGAGAACCTTCTCTATTTGAAAATTACCATCAGCAAGGGACACAGAAACATCTCCTTCTCCCTTTACTTGATATACTTGATTGTCAGCAATTGTAACCGGCTTACCCTATTTCTCCACAAAGGTATCAAACCATGATTTGTCCCCAGTCATGTGTTTGCTAGTTCCTGAATCAATATACCATACAACATCTATCTGGGAAGACGAAGTATGAGTCATGAGCATGATGCAGGAGCATCCGACAGCAACAGCAGCAGAAGCAGCAAAGTTCGGGAAAAATCGTGCTGAAGAGTCGGGAGAAGAAGAAGCAGGAAGCAAGAAGGAAGAAAAAATGGCCAAGTCAGAAAACCGTCGCGATTTCACGACATGTCACGAAATCGCGATAGAAATTGGCAAGGAGGAAGTGCAGCAGAAGGGGCCGCGATTTCGCGACGTGTCGCGAAATCACGACAGTTTTCCGGAGAGGGATGAAGGCGCAGAAGGGGGCACGATTTCGTGACATGTCACAAAATCCCGACTCACGATTTTGCAACATGTCGCAAAATCGTGACAGGTTGCAGAGCAGAGGAGAGAACGAGAAAACGATCGCGATATCGCGACGTCGCGATATCGTGACGTCACGAAATTGTGACGCAAATTGGACAAGCGGGTGCGGAGGAAAAATGGTCGTGATATCGCGACATGTCACGATATCGCGACCAAAATGAGAAGCAAGTGCAGAGAGCCAGAAACGTCACGATATCGCGACGTCATGAAATCGCGACGAGTTTCTCAGCGGAGGGGCAGGAGGCAAAATGGTCGCGATATCGCGACATGTCGCGATATCGCGACCAAAATGAGAAGCAAGCTCAAGGAGCCAGAAACGTCGCGATATCGTGACATGTCGCGATATCACGACGGAGAGAGAAGATGGCATGGGAGGAAGAGAAAAAGATGGCAAAAACGGTGTTTTCGAAGACTGTTCAAAATGGACACGTGGACTGCCATGTGTATCCTCGAAGTTGTAAAGGGCACGTGCCTTGAAGATTGCGCATTAAGGAGAGGGCAAGCCAAATTTAAACACGTGGTTAGCTATGTGAATCTGGTTAAAGATGGAGGCCACGTATCACGGAATGAAATTTTACAGCCGTGTGCATTAAAGGAAGAGAACCACCATTTGAAAGTCTTTTCGACAAAACAGCTGTTTCAGAGCATGGCCGGTATGGAGGAGACGGCAGTACAGGGTACGACGACGGCTGCAGGTCGAGGAAGACCATGAATGCGAGCAGCAGTGCAGATCGGGCGGTGGCCCATTTATGATCGAGAATTTTGAAGCTTCGACAAGGAGGGAAATTCGAGCGGGAAGGTTGGTAGGTGGAGGCATTAATTGCGTGAGAGGGTCGGGGCATCTATAAAAAACCCATTTTATTGTTTTAATCGGGACGGTGGACCCGAGAATACCCGGGAGAGCTTAGGAGTGAAGAAGCGGAGAACCGAGCCGAGGGCCGGTGATTGTAAGCCTGCGGGCTGTAATTTTTCTGCATGTATATTTTTAACTATTTTTAATGAAAAGGCAGGGTTTGTGCAGAAGGGTGTTTTTCGGTGCCCCGTCAGTGGTATCAGAGCGGGAGTTCCTGAGTGTGCAGCAGATCCGTCGAAAGTGAGGCAGTTGCACCAGGACCTACGGGAGAGTTGAGAGAGAAGGAGAGTTGAGGATTCCCGAGCGTGTTAGCAGACCGCCGGACGTGAGGCAGCTACACCGGGATCAGTTAAGTTTGTGAGAAAAGCAAGCAAGAAGAATGCATTCCCGAAGAAGACGGGATAACCAGGAGGATGTGGTTTCAGAAGAAGAGTATTTAGCCTTGAAGCGGCAATTAAAATCATTGCAAAAGGAGTGGCTTGCAATGAAGTTATGAGAGAAAGAAGAACGACAAAAAATACGGGAAGAGAGACAGAGAAAAAAGGAAGAAAATATGAAGGAGGCTGTAGAGGAAAAGAGCAGCAGTACCGGGACCTGCCCGAAAGAAAGCACAGATTATTCTGTGCAAGAGGAAGAGTTAAATTCGGCTGCAGCGAAGTTTGCAGTAGTGGAGAAATCTGTCCGGTTGAAGACAGAAGTGTGGGCCCGGAGCCGAGGTCGAAGCAGTTTGCAGAGACAGAGATGAGTCCGAAAGTGTTGCGGGAGGCAGCAACCGGACCCAGCAGAAGTGAAGATCACTTCTTCACTTACCCCGGGTGTCTGATGCAGGAGCATCCGGCAGCACCAGTAGCAGAAGCAACAAAGTTCGGGAAAAATCATGCTGAAGAGTCGGGAGAAGAAGCAGGAAGCAAGAAGGAAGAAAAAATGGCCAAGTCAGAAAACCGTCGTGATTTCGTGACATGTCACGAAATCGTGACAGAAATTGGCAAGGAGGAAGTGCAGCAGAAGGGGCCACGATTTCGTGACGTGTCACAAAATCGTGACCCGCGATTTCGTGACATGTCGTGAAATCGTGACAGTTTGTCGGAGAGGGACGAAGGCGTAGAAGGGGGCGCGATTTCGTGACATGTCACGAAATCGTGACTCACGATTTTGCAACATGTCGCGAAATCATGACAGGTTGCAGAGCAGAGGAGAGAACGAGAAAATGGTCGCATCGCGACGCAAATTGGACAAGCGGGTGCGGAGGAAAAATGGTCGCGATATCGCGACATGTCGCGATATCGCGACCAAAATGAGAAGCAAGTGCAGAGAGCCAGAAACGTCGCGATATCGCGATGTCGCAAAATCGCGACGAGTTTCTCAGTGGAGGGGCAGGAGGCAAAATGGTCGCGATATCGCGACATGTCGCGATATCGCGACCAAAATGAGAAGCAAGCTCAAGGAGCCAGAAACGTCGCGATATCGCGACATGTCGCGATATCACGATGGAGAGAGAAGATGGCGCAGGAGGAAGAGAAAAATATGGCGAGAACGGTGTTTTCAAAGACTGTTCGAAATGGACACGTGGACTGCCACGTGTATCCTCGAAGTTGTAAAGGGCACGTGCCTTGAAGATTGCGCATTAAGGAGAGGGCAAGCCGAATTTAAACACGTGGTTAGCTATGTGAATCTGGTTAAAGATGGAGGCCACGTATCACGGAATGAAATTTTACAGCCACGTGCATTAAAGGAAGAGAACCACCATTTGAAAGTCTTTTCGACAAAACAACTGTTTCAGAGCATGGCCGGTATGGAGGAGACAGCAGTACAGGGTACGACGACGGCTGCAGGTCGAGGAAGACCATGAATGCAAGCAGCAGTGCAGATCGGGCGATGGCCCATTTATGATCGAGAATTTTGAAGCTTCGACAAGGAGGGAAATTCGAGCGGGAATGTTGGTAGGTGGAGGCATTAATTGCGTGAGAGGGTCGGGGCCTCTATAAAAAACCCATTTTATTGTTTTAATCGGGACGGTGGACCCGAGAATACCTGAAGAGCTTAGGAGTGAAGAAGCGGAGAACCGAGCCGAGGGCCGGTGATTGTAAGCCTACGGGCTGTAATTTTTCTGCATGTATATTTTTAACTATTTTTAATGAAAAGGCAGGGTTTGTGCAGAAGGGTGTTTTTCGGTGCCCCGTCAGAGCACCTTGTGTGCTCTTTCAGAGTCAAAATCTGAATCGGACCCAGGAGGATCTGAGTCGGAGTTGGAGTCAGCATGAGCAACATGGCCTTTAGACTGCTTATGCTTATTGTATTTCTGTTTGTTCTTGCCCTTCTTCTGAGAGCCTTTATCATTGGGTTGCTTGTTTTTGAACCAACACCTGTTGGTATCATGGTTATTCATATCACAAATTTTGCAATATTTTGCATCTGTTTGCTGATGTTGCTTCCCTTTTCCTTTGGAAGAAGCACTTCCTTTTTGAAACTGACCTTGTTTTTTACCACTTTGTTGTGTGGAAAGTGCATTATCTGGCATATCATCTTTCTGGATCCGAGTTGCCTCCTCAGTCTGAAGCAAGTTTACCAGTTCCACAAATGATACTTGTCTACCAGAAACATTGAGGGAAGTGATCAACATCTTATAGGAATTTGGTAGTGCTCTCAAGATGACAGAATTCAAAACATCATCATCCATCGGTTTTCCCATAGCATTCAATTTTGCTTTCAAATCAGCCACTCTACTGTTTCCCCAAAATTCATACTGATATTATGTAGTTGAGTTTGAAGATGGAGGATAGTGGATTGATTCTTGCCTTCATATACTGTGATCAAGGCATCCCAGGCTATCTTACTAGTTTTTGCATCACAAATATGAGGTTGCACCTCATTTGTAGTAGCAAGCAAGATAAATACAAGACTCTTCTTGTCTTTTTTATCCCAAGCATCTTGATCTATGCCTGTTGATGAAGGACATGTTTTAGTGCCAGTCACTACATCCCATAAATCTTCCAACTGAAGTATGGCTTTCATCTTTGTATTCCATGGAACAAAGTTAGGACCTTTCAAAAATTGTGAGTCTGAGAGGTACTTATGAATTGTGGCCATTATGAAGGTTCCTTATATCACCAATTGGTCTCCCTTTATTTATACCTACCAGATCATTATATTGTAACCATTCAATATATACCCGCCCTTACGTGAGGGAAACTATAGGTATATATGAACAATATACTACTCAATATGTACTCGCCCTTACATGAGGGAGACTATAAGTACAAATGAGAAGCACAATATTTTGAACATAGGCGATACTGAAAGGGCATCGTGTTGTTAATGACACCTACCATAGAAAGTTTTATTCCGCATGCGTGGGGCGTAACTTCCCCTAAACACTTTGGAAAAAAATTTCGTCAGGATTTATGCCTAACAACAATCACGATGTGGGTATGAAATGGAAATGAAACAAAATTGGTTTGCCTTATCTCTCCTCGATGATTTATAGAGAAAAAGCTCAGACGTCGTTGTTGTAGCTATATTAGGCGACGAATACAATAGTCCAAAGCACGACAACATTACCTGTAAGTGTGGACCAGAGGTATCTCAAATACCGAACGCTGTTGTGCAATAAATTGCACAAATAGGGTATAAATTTGGGGTCTTATACTTTTGTTTAATTTATGATTGTGAATGCAAGAAAACAAAATATTTAAATGCAAAAAAAACAATCATAAATGCCCACAAATTTTATCTCCTATAAAGTTGATTTCCCCCCTTTATCTGTTAACTTTGCAAATGAATAATGTGAAGAAACTGAGATCTCCCCCACTTTGATTTGCAAATGAGACAAGATTGGGATAAAAAATACCTAAAACCAAGTGTTTAGGCGTCAAATCACCATGTGAAGGTGTCAAATGCACGACAGGGTGTCAAAAAACCCCTTCTCCACTGTCACAACTGCATTCAGGGCATCAAAAACATCGTCTCCGCTGTCACAAGGGCGCGTAGGGCATCAAAACCCCATCTCTGTCGTCACAAGTGCACATAGGACGTCAAATCTGCTGCTCCGCCATCACAAGTGCACACAAGGCGTCAAATATGCTGCTCCGTCGTCACAAGGGCGCGTAGGGCGTCAAAAAAAAAACTCTGTCGGGACTGGAACCCGTAACCTCCAGGTAAATAGTCACCGCAAATACCACTGGAGCCAGTGAGCCCGACGAAATGAAACAGGGACGAGGATATATTAGAGGCTTTGGAACTGTGCAAGTAGGGAAAAAAAATTTAGTCCCACATGGCCGATGAGGCCACTGTGGGAAATTTTTTATTTGTCGCAACTAACATAGGAGATTCGGTTGCCTTCGGGCAACCACCCCCCTCCTTTTGCCTCCGTTGAACCGCCTCGATCCACGAACCGATCTGCGTGTCTTGCGTCCTATTGGTTGTCCCGATCCACCAGGCCTGCTTCCTCTGTCGTCAGTCCTGTCTACGTCTATGTCAGTCCCGGTCTGTCCTCTGTCGTCAGTCCCGTCTGGTCTGCGTCTGCGTTAGTCCCAGTCTGTCCTCTGTCGTCAGTCTTGTCTGGTTTGGTCTTGTGCCCGTCTGTGTCTTGTGCCAGTCCAGTCGTGTCTTCGTGGCTCTGATGCCATAAAGAAATTATGAAGCAATTTGTTCCTTCACATTCATTCCAATTATAAAGATTACAGATATAGTTTCAAGTTGGTTGAACGAACTCGGTTACATAACCAAAAAATAGAGAGCGCCTACGTGCACTATTTTTTGGTCACACCAATAATGAAATATAAACATTATTCTAACAAAAAATAGGGGAAACACATGAAGTTAAAAGGAGTGGTTGTACAAGCTCAAGTATAACTTAATATTATGTCAGAGGTTGGATCTAGATTGCAAAAGTAAATATCTCATGCCAAGAAATATTATACTACCATATAAAAAACAAATGAATATAGTGATGCTAATATAACTATGCAAGAGAATTTTCCCATAGAATATGCTAATGAAGTTGTTGACCAGAGCTCTTTAGCATCAAAATCTATTTATTCAATTGCAAGGGAAACTCATTCAAGCTTCCACGATGTTGACCATATAGAATTAGAGACTGAAATTCCAAGGGAAGAACCACAATGTGAAGGCAATAATAAGAAATTGAAGCGTTTTGTAGTAGTACTCGTTGTTACATATTATTTTGCAGCTACAACAACTATAGATAATTCTTATTAGATGATCATGAGAATTCATCTAGGGAATACCAAAATGACGTTAGTGGGAACAAAAATGAGTTGAAAAATTCTAATCTAGCACTATGGTAACAACTCCTCAAAACAAAGGTATAAGATTCAATCATTCCAAAAACCTCCCAAGACCTTGTAGATGTTGGGGAATCCCTTGGAAAACCATTCATTCATGAACAAAATATCTCCAGCAATGAAGAACCACATCAACCATTTAGTATTGAGGGAAATCAAGGGTTGATATTTTAGCCAAATAACAAGATCTCTACAAAAAATATATTTGAATCCCGTTATTTCATTACTTTGGTCAAGTTTGGAAAGCATTTTAAGAGACATCCTAATCATGGTGAAATTCAGTCAAAAAGTGATTTTGGGCAAGGGGTATCCCAAAATGTTATTTGAGTGCAAATGTAGCAAAAATGGAAACTTGGAGACTAGAAAGGCTTCATACACCTTTGAGAAACCTTTTATAAAAATAGAATATGCAAGGGACACAAGATAGATCTAAAGAAGATCCTCCAATACCTATTGACCAACCTTATAGGCAATTTTCTTTGAAGAAGAGTTGAGAAGATAAGCTTAAGCCCCATTTATATGGTCCCTATAGAGTGGTACGATATATTGGTGAGGCAACATATGAGTTGGATATCTATTCTAGCTTTTGGACCCACATATTTCATGTCATATTTGAAGAAGATAGTGGGTTAGTGTGTGATACCTTCAGCCAAGCCACTACCCTTTGACAATGAGAGAAGATTGATCCTAGTGTCAGAGAGGATCCTTGAGACTAGAGATAAAAAATTAAGGAACCGTGTGTTGATGGAGTATCTAATACAATGGAAAGGCCTACCTTATGAGGGTTCTAGATAGTTTCTATTTTGGATCATCCCATTTCATCTTGCTTGAGGGTAAGCAAATTTGGGAGTGGAGGACTTGTAATGTTCCTTTCTAGATGATAGTAGCCTATGGAATCCACTCAACTATCTTTGTGGAGCAGTTGGTGAATGGATGTTTGTGTGTAGGAATCATAAGCATGATTGATCATATGTATTTTTTTTATATTTTTTCGAGTGAATAAAATGGAACTTACTATATTTTAGGTATCTTCCTTATTTTTAGGAGGTACTACCGAGTTTTGAAGTGGCCCTAGTGATTACCCTAGATGTGTTCTAGTCTACCTTGGATTCTTTTTGGTGTAATTTAAATTTGTAATAAATATTTTAATGGATGAATTAGATTTTTGAAAAGAATCAATTATACTACATGATTTAAAAAAAAAAATTAAAAGGGTGGTTGTATAAAAGCAAATAGGTCTTTTTGAACATTTAAAGAAAAAAAATTCTATAGTTTTGGATGATGGTTATGCTTCAACAACTAATTGGTAGATTCAAGGATGAAAATATTCAAATCTCAAGATTAGGTCTTTGATTTTATTTGAAATATTTATTATTAGGTCTACCTTGTGAATTCAAAGAAATTTAATTAGAAATGTTTGACTCTTCTATTGTAATATATCTACATTATTCACTAGATGCAATTACCAAGTGTATGTTTTAATTTATTATTATTTTTTAATTTGTGTGAATCTCCATTATCTCCTATTAAAATGATAATTAGAAAAAAAAACAGAATGTATAAATATATTTACTCTTGTTTGAAAATTGTATGGATAGAAATTATGGGTATTTTATTTTGGAAATTGCATGTTAGTTTATATTTTGGGTAGGGTTTTACATAATAGTTTCTATCATCACAAAAATATTCTAACTTCACGGTGTTAAATATAATGCATCTTTCCCCCCTAAGACATGAGTTTCCACCCATTATTTTATCCCAAATTAGCATACTAAAGAATATATAAACATCATTCTATGCTTGATTAGAAATAAAATCTAAATTTTAATTAAAATATAATACATCTATTCTAATAAATTAAAATATTTTACTTATATTTATTCCTTAATATTTAAGGAATCAATAATATACTTTTTTTAATTATATATATTAATTGCATCTTTCAATTCATCTTTTATAAATAATGGATTCATCAACCACTATCAAGTTAGGAATCAAAGTCACATCGTCTCGCATTTTAGATGAGAGATGGACTTGGAAAATTTAATAAAATTTGATCCTATGTGAAGATCTTGAATATAACTTTAACTTATTGACTAAACTCCTCAACCTTATCATCAAGTGGCCAAACTAGAAAATTGTTACATAAATTCATGCGAGCCTCCTGAGGTCATGATAGCCAATGGGGAAACCTTACCATGTAAAGAAAAATGTATGAATGTCAAGGTGTATATGGGAGAATACAATCTCAATACCTACATATTTACCCTTCCTTTGGGAGGATGTGATGGTGTGTTGGGAATGCAATGGCTTCAAACATTGGATCCAATTACTTGGGATTTTTTTGAACTTTGGATGCAATTCACTTATCAAGGAATAAAATATACTCTTTAAGGAATGGTTGCAGGGATTACTTAGCTTATCTCTTCTTATGGGATGGAAAAAATCTTGACGAAATTATTTCATGGAGTGGTAGTGCAACTGTGTACAATACAAGTCCAAACTACCAATGATACAATCTAACCACCATTAGGTTTATAACTCATTTTGAATAAACATGCATTCGTATTTGTTAAATCAAAAGGTCCTCCAATATAGGGCACTCATGATCATGCAATTTAACTCATATTGGGTAGTGTACCACCTAACATTCACCCTTATAGGTACTCGCATGTACAAAAATATGAGATTGAAAAAATGGTGCAGGACCTAATTATAGTAGAGGTTATAGGTACTCTACTCATATTGGGTAGTGTACCACCTAACATTCACCCTTATAGGTACTCGCATGTACAAAAATATGAGATTGAAAAAATGGTGCAGGACCTAATTATAGTAGAGGTTATACAATAAAGTGTTAGTTTGTGTTTTTCTCTAGTGTTTTTGGTTCATAAGAAAGATGGATCTTGGAAGTTGTGCATGGATTTATATGAGACCAATAATATTACCATCAAAGATAAATTTCCTATTCCTATTATTGATGAGCTATTGGATGAGCTCTATGGTGCTCAATTTTTCAAGTTAGATTTGCGCTTGGGGTATCATAAAATTAGAATAAGGCAAGAAAATATTTCCAAAATGATATTTTGGACTCATGAAGGTCATTATGAATTCTTGGTAATTTCCTTTGGTCCTACTAGTGCACCTTCTACCTTATATAGTCTTATTAATGCTAGTTTTCATCCATTTCTATGAAAATTTATATTGGCCTTCTTTTGACATCTCATTTACAATCATACTTAGGAGGAAAATTTTAAAAATTTGGACAAAATATTACAACATGTGACAGAACATCAACTATGTGCTAAGCAGTCGAAATGTTCCTTTGGGATGTAATAAGTGGAGTACTTGGGCCACATATTTTCAAGGGAAGGGGTTAAGGTGGACACAAAGAAAATTATGACTATCCGAGAATGGCCAAAACACCACACTCTCAATGGTCTTCAGGGTTTCCTAGGTCTCATTAGTTACTATAAAAAATATTCAAAATTATGGGAATTTTGTAGTTCCTTTAATAGGTAATCTTGAGAAAGAACTCACTTGTATGGTCAAAACTGATAGAAATAATCCTTCTTGAACCTTAAACATGTCATGTTAACTATACCTATGTTGGAGACACCTAACTTCTCAAACCTTTTATGATTGAAAGTGATGCTTCAGGTAGCACAATTGGTTTAGTGTTTATGAAATATGGACAACTATTGGATTTTATGAGCAAGGCATAGGGAGAATTTTGGAAAAATCTATTTATGAGAAGGAATGATGGTAATATTATTGGGCGATATTTTTCAACTAAATCAGATCATCGAAAACTAAAATATTTCTAATAGCAATGGGTTTCCACACTGAAACAATATAGATGGATCTCCAAATTACTCGGGTATAATTATGAAATAATTAATGAAAAGAGCAAGGAGAATGTAGCGGTTGATGCCATTTCTTCACTACACCAAAAAAGGGCTTTAACGATAGCTAAATTAAGGTGGTTTTTTATGATGGTAAAAAACCACCCTAATATACCCTAAGAGGGTGGTTATAAGCTACCCTCTTAGGGTCACCCTAAGACAATGGTTATAAACTGCCCTCTTAGGACTACGATAGCAGTTGTAAACCACTATATTTGGGTTCCCCTAAAAAGGTAGTTATAAACAGCCCTCTTATGCCTACAATGACAATTATAAACCGCCATGTTAGGTCACCCTAAGACGATGGTTATAAAATGCCATCGTATAAAAGTTAAAATATTTAAAATACAATGGTTATAAACCGCCACATTAGAAATTATGAAATATAATATGGTGGTTATAAACCACCATCGTAGAAGATTAAAAAATAAAAATTATATCGCAATATCTATTAACCCTAAAGGTATGATTATAGCTTAATTTTATCCCTCCCTCACTCACCCATGTGCGACGGTAGCTTAATTTTCTCCCTCCCTCACTCGCCCATCCTAGTTCTTGCAAAAACTTAATTTTCTCCCTCCCTCACTTGCCCATGCTCAACGATAGCTTAATTTTATTCCTCCCTCACTCACCTATGTGTGGTGACAAGTTAATTTTTTTCCTCCCTTGCTAGTCCATCCTATTTCATGCAATAGCTTCACTCAACCATCATGGTTTGTGTGCTAGTTTAATTTTCTCCCTCCCTAACTCACCCATCCTAGTTCATGCGGTAGCTCTAGGTTGCATCATCATACATTGTTGACTTGTTGACTAGGTTTTATCCTAAAATATGTTGTTGGATAGGGTTTACCCTAAAATTGGTTGTTGTCTAGGGTTTACCCTAAAATTTCTTATGACACCTACTACTTTTCTTCACTTCCTTGAATAAAATAATGAGATATGAGGGTCGAAGTAGAAGCCAAAGGCACAAAATGGGGTATGAAGAGGAATTAAATACTGGAAGAGATGAGGTAAGTGAATTTTACATATTTTTTAGTATTTACTGTAACTTATGCAAACCCATGTCCGGGTTTTGAATTTTTTAGTTTGTAAAGCTTAAACCCTATATTGCCCTAATTTATAAAGCTTAAACCCTAGATTGTAAAGCTTAAACCTTAGATTACCTAAATTTTTTAGCTTCACTACATGATATTAGGTGTTATAAAAGATGTTTGTAATGGATATTTTATGAGTATAAGAACAAGCATTATATTACACATTACATTAACTATTTTATTAGCATTTCAATTAATGCTTCACAAGACCTTTCATTGGCCTCTCTTCTCTACTTTCTAGATACTTGAGTGACCATTTTTGTTGAGGCTAACCCATAGCCAATAGAGTAGAGATACGCCTCATGTTTTCTTTCCAATATTTACCCTCTCCCAAAACAAATCCTTTGGAAATGGTGCTCGTTATTTGGATTTGGTGGTGCCTTATTCAAGATGGTGGCTCTTCTATTTCTTGGTGGCATTATGGTGGTTGCATATGGTGCTTGTATTTTTAGATGTAAATGTTAGATTATTAAAATAAAGTCCACACAAAATAAAATAAAATGTTTCTAACAAAAGTTAAATGTAGGTATGTTGGGACCCAGGTGTTGTAGGTGAGTTGGAGAGGAGAGGGCAATCCTCCAAGGGAGGTCCCAGGTTCGAATCTCCACCCTACCAAAAAGCTGAATTGGGTATCCAAAATCTAATTGATAATGTTGGTGCGGGCAGGGTCGGGTGCGACCCCCGGGTGACTTTGACGGTGTAGAACTCCCTGTTCGTGGTCTCTTAGACCAAGGCGGCCCCGCAAGGGGTTTTTCGCTTAAAAAAAAAAATGTAGGTATGCTAGGAAAAAGAATAAAAGTTCAGCCAAAGATACAAAATATTTTTTGCTACTGTATGGAGCAACAAATGCCAAAACAAAAAATAGCTTAGGAGTTTGACAACAATGTAGGATTCAAGGTGTTACAACCAAGCACAAATCTAGGCTGCACAAAATGGTATTCAATAAGGATGGATACTGAGAGAGCTTGTTGGATTAGACCTCAATGGGACTTTGATACCAAATTATATAAGCCTCTAGTAAAATTAGGAAAGTAAAATGCATAAATAAATCTGCAAAGAAGAGATGTTAGCTGCCAAAATAATGATGTGCACTTTTCATAAGGTATAAATAGATTTATAAAATGAGGTTGAATATTTTCAAACCATCCTTGAACCGTAATTGTATAGACACCCCAATCAGTCTAACTTACATGTAGTTAATGAATAGTACATGTGCATGGATACTTCATTTAGCCTAGCTAAAATGAATAGGACATAAAAACTAAGACTCTCTAGTTTATTGTTTAAAGTTCACAAGGTGGAATCCACAGTGTAGAGATATACACATGGATTGTGTTGTGAAATTGGGAATTCATTTTATATAAAGTATATTTTCCATGGTTTATATTACATTGTCAAGGGTATTACAACAACACCAATATTTTAGATAGAGGTATGAAAGTTACATATTGTCTTTTGAGAATTTGATTGTTCTTGTGTTGTTAACCCTATCCAATTTAACTTTCCTTTCTTTCCAAAGTTGACTCTATTCCTAGGTTTTTTAGGTATCCTTTTGTAACTTAGGGTGGTAGCTTTCCAGTTTTCACAAAACAGTCTTCTTCAACATGGATTTTGTCTTGCAATTGGAGATTCCTTGTGATATACAATGTGTATTATGTGGTTTATCCTATATCATCAAGTGTCTTGGCCTGTAACAATCCCATCAATATTTTTCATAAAAGCACGAAAGTTATAAATTGTTTTTTCAAAATTTTATAAATAATTAGGATGTTACATCCCTCTGGTATTTAGAATTAAAAATATTTTAGGGTCCAACCCCTACAGAGAAACCCATTTAGAAAATATGATGTTTTCTTCTTTTTTATCGTGTTCTTCAAAACCCTGAAACAAACCTTCTATTTCTTGTGGACATAAATTTGTCATAAGTTGGCCATTTATTTTTAATTTCATGCACAACCCTTATTATCAAGGGTACTCAATATAGTTTGATAGATATTAACATGTTGACAGTTCAACAACAAAGAGTATTTTATTTTAGCCAAGATTCCTGAACTATAGTAACCAAATGTAGCGAGGAATTGACCTTTAAATTCAATGAAAATAGTGAGGTTTTAGTACTATTTCCAAAAATTGGAAGTACTATTTCCTTGAACCACAATTGTATAGACACCCCAGTCAGTCTAACTTACATGTAGTTAATGAATAGTACATGTGCATGGATACTTCATTCAACCCAACTGAAATGAACAGGACATGAAAACTAAGACTCTCTAGTTTGTTGTTTAAAGTTCACAAGGTGGAATCCACAGTGTGGAGATATATACATGGCTTTTGTTGTGCAATTGGGGATTCATTTTATATAAAGTATATTTTCCATGGTTTATCTTACATTGTCAAGGGTCTTACAATCACACCAACATTTTTCATAGAGGCATGAAAGTTACATATTGTCTTTTGAGAATTTGATTGTTCTTGTGTTGTTAACCCTATCCAATTTAACTTTCCTTTCTTTCCAAAGTTGACTCTATTCCTAGGATTTTCAGGCATCCTTTTGTAACTTAGGGTGGTAGCTTACCAGTTTTCACAAAATAGTCTTCTTCAACATGGCTTTTGTCTTGCAATTGGAGAGTCCTTGTGATATACAATGTGTATTGTGTGATTTATCCTATGTTGTCAAGTGTCTTGGCCTATAACAATCCCATCAATATTTTTCATAGAAGCACGAAAGTTATAAATTTTTTTTCAAAATTTTATAAAGAATTAGGATGTTACAACCCTATGGTATTTAGACTTAAAAATATTTTAGGGCCAAGCCCCTATGGAAAAATCCATTTTATGAGCACCAAAAATGCTCATTTTTTGTATGCTTTAATAACATAAATTTGTGGTATTATTATATTAGAAATACATTTTTTATGATATTTTTGTATACATTTAATGAAAATGATGTTTTATGCCTAATGTGTGTTTTGAGTGAAATTGTGTGTAGATGCAAATCCTTATGATTTTTTTTTAACCTTTTAGTCAAGGTCCCATGCGGACCTGGCATTTGATGCTTTCATAACACAATTGAGAAATGGTTGGTAATTAAATGATGATAGTGGCAAAGGAGTAAGGCATTCTGAAATACACTAAGGTACGATGCCTGTCTCTCAACCATAGGCTAGAAGGCACCTATCTCCCATAGAAAGAGAATTTTTTGTCTCCCAGTATGCAGAACAAATGCTTGTCTCCCAAAAATAGGATAGATGATGCCTGTCTCCCAGTACATAGAACAAGCATTTATCTCCCAACAATAGGCTAGACAAAACCTGTCTCCGAATGATAGAATAAACTACTCATTGTTCGACACCTAAAAAAAAAATGATCTTTAGCGAACAAGAAAAGACTAAATACAACACCTTTATCCTGATGATAGGCCAAAAAGGCACCTATGTATAAAATTAGACACATTTTGTTAATGAAAAATAGAAAACACTATGATTATCCCATGAGGGTTAAATTTAGCATGACTTTTTTGTTATTAGGCTATTAATAAATTTATGTGCGTCCACCATAGCAAATCGCGTTAGAATTATAAAATTAGTAGCGTCTAAATTTGTAAATAGAGGATGACCATATTTTGTGTTAGCATATATTAGTTTTTATTACATTATTCTCTAGATGATAGCGTTTACTATGTTAGCATTATATTGTTAGCATCATGTTGTTAGCATCTATATTGCTTCATATTGTTAGCTCGTATTGGTTAGTGAGATCCACTTCTCATGGGCTAAATGGGCCTACATTGTATTATTTAAATGATTCAATGCATATGATTATTGATCGGTTCCCTAACATGGTATCAGAGCAATGTAGTCGAAGCTCATTTTTCGTAGCTTGACGACTGGGTGGTTTGACCAACTCGGGCATGATTCCCGAGGTCGATCGATTTTTGAGGCAACTGGCCCAACCTGGCCCATAGATCGAGATCTGACTGATGGACTCACTCGAACGTGACTTGTGCGACTTGGACCTAACACTGGCCGACCTAAACCTAGGTGGATGCACTGAACATCGAGAAGCGAGCGACTCATACCGTGGGAGCCTACCGAACCTTGATACAGACATGTGGATAGAGGACCATGGGAGCCTACCAACCCTAACACAAACAAGTGGATAGAGGACCGTGGACCAACCCGAAGATATACGGACCTAAGCTACCTATGACGGATGCTATACGAACATTGCTTGGACAAAATTTGAGTGTGCATATCAATGTGACGGTAGGTCGATCAAGATGGAACCCTAAGCTACCTACGGTGGATGCTAGACGGACATTGCTTGGACAAACTTTGAGCAAAATCTACGTGGCGACCACCAATCGCAGAGCTATGGGATGTCGACTACCATAAGGTAGTCATTCAAAAGAGGGAGTTATTCTAATTTTAAACCCCTACAATGTTGTCATCCCACGTATGTGGGATCATCCTTTCCAATGCTTGTTTGTAGACACGACTACTTCTGCGAACATCGCCATTAGCAGAGGATGCAGAGATGTGCTTTACCTAGAAGAGGTGGGAGCGATCCAGTACCGACGATGAAAGATCAGATGATTGCGATTTGTAAGGCATCGTCAATAGATTTGTGAGCTAGATCTTGGAGGCGCCAGGTGATTGTAGGCTCCTTGAAGAGGTTTACCACAATCGCAGTGGAGGAAGTTGCCATATTTTTTTTGCAATCGAAGCCTGTTATAAAAATAAAAATCGTTGTCCAAACGGTCATGAAGGACGTCTATGTTTTGTAGCACGGATCGAAAGCAATGTGTAGGCTTCGATTGATTCTGTTTTTAAGCTGACAGAAGGATCTCGATTGTTGTTGTTGATCCTGTAGGCAGAGATATCGAGTAGTGTAGGCTATTTTTCTCCTTAGAAAACATGTACAAAAAATGTTTTCTACCTGAGGCATAGACCGAGATGCATAGGCTTACCTCGATTTCCTAGTGAACACGATCATCCCATATTGTGTTTAGTTTAGCTACAGAACGGCGTCGATTTGAGAAGACCATGACGTTGGCCACCTGTTGATGACAGTCCATTGTAGGGTGTTGGTAGAATTGCACGCAAACGCTCGGTAGAGGACAATCGAACTCACGATGTTGCGATGTGTTGCAAGAGGAGCATATTTTCTTTATTTGAGGCATAAGTCGGTTGAAGGTCGGAGTGGAAACTGAAGTGCCGCCACACTACCCAGCCGAGGCCGCATCACCCAAAGAAGGCAGCATAACCGCGATGCCTCTACGAGTAGGGTTTCATCCCCTTTATCACTCATCGGTAGTGGTAGTCAAGGTGGTCAGCCATCAACTGCTAAGATGCAGGCACTCGACTCACCAGGTCACGGGTTCAAACCGAACCTTCGACCAGAATCAAAGGTAATTTTTTTTTAAGAAAAAAAAATTATTTTGTTTAGTATTAAATTTTATTTTTTATGATTAATTTTTTTTTTTAATTAAAATTTCAATTTCTTAAATTTATTTTTATAAATTTTAAAAAGAAATTGTTATAATTAAATTCAAAATTTTTTCATTAAAATTGAGATTTTTTACTTTCAAAATAATATTTTTACATACCTTTGTAAACAAAATCAAGGAGGATTATTCTGGTGATAATTTTCTTTAAACCTTGTCAAATATCCTGGTGATAATATCCCTCTAGAGAACAAACCAGTGGGTTCTCTGAGGCAAATATTGTAATTTTTTACAAACCCGTGGAAAAAGCCTTGTGGAGCGCCCCTTGGAACCCCGTACATGGGAGATATAATTTTTGCAAAACCAAGGGGGAAGACTTATAAGGGTGCATTTTCGGCAATGACCGACACCTTAGTCAAATTATTTTTGCAAAATTTCATTGTAAAAGGTGCATTTTTGGCAGTGACCGACACCTTAAAAATGGGCAGATCAAAGAAAAAGCAAGCCCCTAAACAAATTGATGTTTTTGAATCAGTTAAAGGTCCTTACTTTCCACCAAATATGGAAGGGATGGATTTTTATGAGGATGAAACATTTTCTACACTACGCAGTGGTGTAAATTCATTCTCAGAGATTCTGAAGATTCTGAAGACCTTCAAAAAAATGGTGTTCAAATCCCTATAGGAGTCATAAGGGTAGTATACATATCATTGATTACTCTTGATATGGCCCAACGTAAAATCTATAGGGACTTTGGTGAGGAAACAGAGGTAAAAATGGTCGATGCTTGTAGTGACACAAGTGATCTTCAGCCCATTGTGGCGAATGCTTGTTGTGACATGAGTGACCTTCAGCCCATTGTGGCACATGCTTGTTGTGATACAGGCAACCTCATATCTTCTATGGTAGATATCAGTTGTAGCATAGGTGATCTCATTTCAGTAGCCGATTTTGCTGGTGACACTAGTGACTTAAAAACTAAACCTTCTCAAAAAGAGCTCCATAATCTCATCAATAGCAAAAAATGCAATATTGTTAAAAGCATTGATGAATATGATACAATTGGGTGTTTTGAAAACACACCAAAGGATTTGGTTCCAAAATGATGAAGAAAATGGGATTCAATGGTGAGATATTAGGTAAACAGGAACAAGAAATTAAAACTCCAATAATGCTAAATGTCAGGGCAAATAATGAAGGCCTTGGCTATACTGGACAAGCAAGTACCAGTAATACCATGTTTGTAAATCCTAAATCTCCTACATATCCTAAAAAGCATTGTTGTAGTCACTGTGGAAAGGAAGGACATGTTGTAGCTAAGTGTTGGAGATTACATCCTTGTGATTCTTGTGGATGTACGAATCACTCTTCTTCAATATGTTGGTACAAAGTTAAAATGACCAACAAGGTTCATATTTATTGTGGATGGACAGATATCACACAATGGACCATGATGAAAGAAATTTTGTATGGCTTCTACCGAAAAGGTAAAACCTATGGTAGACCCCGAGGCAAATCTAGTGATAGATCGAGTTGCAGTCCCAGAGATAATGATCTAGAGATAGACCTAAAGACAGACCCAGAGATAAAGTTCCAGAGGCAGATCTACAAGTAGATCCAAAGGTAGATTCATAGGAATATCTCGAGATAGACCCAAAGGTACAATTCCAGAGGTATGCTTAGAGCCAGAGCCAGAGCCATGAGCCAGATCCAGAGCCGAAGACAAAGCACGAGCCACCATTTTTTCATTTCTCTTCTTCTTCTTCACTGTATTGGGGCAGTTATATACTTTACCCAAATATTGTTGTATGGGGGGATAATAGTGTAGCTAGTAGTTATATTATTACCCAAATAATGTAATAAGGGGGGCTATTAGCATATATTAGTTGTTATTACATTATTCTCTAGATGATAGCGTTTACTATGTTAGCATTATATTGTTAGCATCTATATTGCTTCATATTGTTAGCTCGTATTGGTTAGTGAGATCCGCTTCTCATGGGCTAAATGGGCCTACATTGTATTATTTAAATGATTCAATGCATATGATTATTGATTGTATAAAAATGTAGGCCACCCCTAAAGAAAGGATCTGAACTTGCTTTGTAAAATTGGTACTGCATAATAAAATCTCGAGTGTTTGATTATTTTATTGTGTTTGGAGAGTGATCACGTGAATTAATCGGGTGGATGTCTACAGGAGCCTGGGCCCACTCCAGGCAGTATTCCTCCCTAGTTTCATTCTGCTTTAATTATTTATTTTTTGTAGGTGTGTTCCTCTTGTTTTATTTATTTCTACACAGAGTGTTTTAATTCTGCATTTTCCTACTTTATTTAATTCTGCAAGTGTGTTTGCTTTCTTGCAATTTACTTTTCTGCACATTTCCTTTCAGTCATGTGTTTGATAGTTTAAATTAGTTTTCCTACAATTTCCTATAAAATTTACTTTCCTACAATTCAATTCTGCTGGTTTGGTTGAACTCCAACTACACCAACAACCACCCCCCAAACCAAAGTGACACATAGGACTCATCTCTAGTTTACTGCAGGCATATACTTTGCACTGGTACTCAACAAGTTTATGAACCTCTAGATTGATAAAATTAAATGGAAGCATAATTAGTTATTTTCAAAAACATATTTTTTGCTCACCATTTTGGCACCATTGTCGAGGAGTGCCAATTGTAGTATTCAAATCTATAGGTCAGTCAAACCTAAAACTTATAGTTCAGATTAGCTTGCCCATAGATTTTCTACTTGATATTGTATGAGTCCACCGAGATTAAGAGGATCGGATGGTCATTTTCTGAAAAGCAAAGATATTACTTCACAAGTACCTAAAAAACCTTCTGAAATTCCTTTTAAAATATCTAAAATAAATCCTGAAACTGAATTACCATCTCCTCCAATAGTACATTGGCATAGTCACCCAATATTTGAACAAAGCTCTTCTCACCAATTAAGGCAAACATATTTTGATGAAGGACTAGTTTCAAACTTTGGTTTAGGACATCTATTTGAGAGAACTCAATCTGAGGAAGATTTATTGAATATTCAATGATGGAAAGTAGTTGAAGAAGGAACCATTTCAAACGTTGACCTAGGAATACTTTTAGAGGATAAACAAAATGAGTGTGAAGCCTTGAAAGCTACCCTAGAAGCAATAGGTGTAGAACCTACATTACCTAAAAATATGGCTGAAATTGAAGAAGCTTCAACCAAATTTGACTTCCCAATTGAGGAAGCAAGGGGAGAAACTAAGATGAAACACATATCTCCCACTCATATTCCTACCTTTAGGGGACTTCCAACTGAAGACCCTGACCTATTCCTTTTTAAATTTGATGTATTATGTAGGTTAGTGGATTACAAATCAGATGCCCAAAAGCTAAAATTATTTCCCTCCACTTTAGATGATTCAACACTATGCTGGTTCATCAGTCTGGGAAACAAACACATTGCAACCTGGGAAGATATGAAAAGGATCTTCCTAGACCAATACCAAAACTTTGGGAGGGCACGAGATGTTAGGGAAGAAGTCTTGGATATGACTCAAAAAGAGGAAGAATCATTGGAAGACTATTGGGATAGATTTAGCTTTAATTTGCAAAGATCACCCCATGCAAAGTTGGGTGAGAAGTCCTTAAGAAGCATATTCTTGAGGGGTCTCACAAATGAGTCTCTAGAAGCTTTGAATTTGATATCAAGAGGGGATATTTACCAACATTAGATGTCAGACATCCGATAATTGTGTCAAAATTATTCTCATAGAAAAGGTAAACCAACCACTTGAGTCACAAAAACTACAACCTCAGTAACTAAGGCTAAAATAGGCAACATGTTGGATGATATGAAGAGTGAGATGCTCTCATCTCTCACACTTCAACTGGATACACTCTTGCTTCAGAAAAAGAAGTAGGAAATTGAAGTAGCACTAGCCTACTTTTGCCCAAAATGTAGGAGAAAATATCCTAAAAATGAGTGTCCAAAAAATAAAGTTAGAGTGTGTGTGATCTATCAAAGGGATCATAAAATGAGGTTGTGTCCATAAATAGAAAATTTCAAAGAGGAACCTGAAGTAGCAAAAACCTATTTCATGGGTAATAGGAGAAACTGACAACAATTTCCTATGGGAAATAGTATGCCAGGAGGAGTGCCACCTTATGGGGGAAATAACTATATGAACCAAGGTCAGACTCAACCACCCAACATGGGATGGTGGGGTCAACCTCCTTGGATGAATGCCACCCAAGGGTCTACTCCTTACAACTCGTATCCATGGATGCCTTATCAAAAAACTGGACCATAATGGAGGAATTACAATGCGTGGACTTCACCTCCATAAAATACAACTCAAACCCCACCGCATCCCAACTTACCTGCACCTCCTACTTCAAGACCAATTCATCTACCTGCACAACCAACTCCAAATCTAAACAACAAGATAAATCAGCCCACCTATCAGGTAGACACAAAGATGTTTCCCATGTATCATATTAGAGTAGATTGCAACCCTGTACAACTTAGATCAGGTAGACAATTAGGAGTAGAACCAACTCCTCCTATAGTGGAGGAAGAGGATGTAGAGTTAGAAGTAGAAGAACCACCTTTGGTAGAAGAGGTGGAAGAAAAATAAACTACTGAGAAACACAAAAATGAAGGGGTTCCACCTTTTTTAAAAATATTATAGGAACCCAGAAAGCCAATGCAATCAAAATTTGACATTATGGAAGGCTTAAAAAACTTGACAGTCATGATTCCCCTTTATCAGGCCATTAGAGATGTTCCCATCTACACGAAGGCCATAAGAGAATTATGTTTGAAAAAAATAGGAAGAAAACCATCAAAAGTAGTAAATGTGGTAGGACAATTGGTTGATCTCATGTTAGGCAATACCTACCATCCCAAATACTCTGATCCAGGAAGCCCAGTGCTAATAGTTAAAATTGTAGGCTTCCAATTACCCAACACATTAGTAGATCTAGGGGCTGCCATAAACATCATGCCCCAAGAAACCATGCAAAAACTACAACTCATAGATATGAGGCCAACTAAAACTATCCTTCAATTGGTTGACCGATCCATAGTACTCTCGAAGGGAATACTGGAAGATGTTGTCATAGTGGATGCATGGGAGTATCTGAAAGATTTTCTAGTGTTGCAATCTAGATCTGGATTGGGTGGTTATCCACTTATATTAGGTAGACCTTGGTTGGCCATAATTGATGCTTATATAAGTTGTAGGATAGGATAAATGATGATCTCAGATGGATAAAATATCAAAAACTTGATCATTTATCCACCTACATAGTCCACTAATTTGTTGGGAGAACCAAATTGTGAAGTCTTAAATAATGATGCCTTGTCGATGCTTCAACCTATAATGGCTCTAGATGAGATTGAGGATGACATTGATGAAGAACAAGTCATAACACACTTTTTCCAAGGGGAATCTTCCCATCCTCCTCTAGAATCTCCACTTGTAGGCAACAAAGATAATCATGTCAAACAAATAGAGGTAGCACCTGATAGAGTATTGAATATTGATAATGAGTTGTCAATTGTTCAAGAGGACAAATTAAAGGAAATACTAGTCAAACATCAAACTGCTTTTGCATGGGATTACACAGACATGAGGGGGATTGCACCCAAATTCTGCACTCACAGGATATATTTGGAAGACGATGTGAGACCGGTAAGACAACCCCAAAGAAGAATGAATCCAACCATGAAAGAAATTGTCAAAGTTGAATTACAAAAACTTTTTCAGTTGGGTTTATTTATCCAATATCGGATAGTCAATGGGTATCACCTTTAGTGGTGGTGCCTAAGAAAAATGGCAAGTGGCGCATTTGTGTTGATTACAGGATGCTCAATAAAGCCACTAGGAAAGACCATTTTCCCTTACCCTTTATTGACCAAGTCCTCGACACCTTGGTAGGATGAAAATATTTTTCATTCCTAGATGGGTTTAGTGGATACAACCAAATTCAAATAGGGGATGAAGACCAGGACAAAACCACGTTTACTTGTCCATGGGGGACTTTTTCTTACCGGGTCTTACCATTTGGGTTGTGTAACACACCTGCCACCTTTCAAAGGGTGGTGCTTAGTATCTTTTTAGACATGGTTGGAGAAACTGTAGAAGTGTACATGGATGATTTCACCATTTATGATGAAACTTTTGAAGAAGCTACAGACAATCTGGAGAAAGTACTCCAGTGGTGTCAGGAGATAAACCTGTCCCTTAGTAATGAAAAGTGTTTTATGCTAATGCAAGAAGGGATAGTGTTAGGACATCATATATCTATAGAGGGGATTAAAGTAGACAAACAAAAAATTGAAGTAATTAAAAATCTACCTACTCCCCAAACACAGAGAGATGTCCATAGTTTTCTAGGTTCTATTGGATACTATAGGTGGTTTATCCAAGACTTTAGCAAGACTACCAAACCTCTACATACATTGTTGTCTAAAAATATTGAGTTTGTCTAGACTAGTGAGTGTGAACAAGCATTTCAGATTTTAAAGGAAATACTGACCACTGCTCCTGTGCTGAGAGGTCCAAATTGGACCCTCCCCTTTCACATTTACGTTGATGCATCTAACAATGCGATAGGGGCTGCATTAGGACAAAAATATGGAGATGAGTTTTACGCCATCTACTATGTCAGTAAACATCTTATAGGTGTTGAGTTCAACTATACTATCATGGAGAAATAATTCCTTGCAGTAGTGCATACTATTAATAAATTTTGCCATTACATTATAGGTTATAAGATTTTTGTGCATACAGATCATACAACCATCAGGTACCTGATGAATAAACCTGTAGTGAGTGGTAGAATTATTAGGTGGCTTTTACTATTGTAGGAATTTGATGTAACCATTGTTGACAAACCCAGCAAGGGATAATGTTGTTGCATATTTTCTCTCTAGGTTAATATCTTAGGACCATACAACCACTGAGGATCAATTTCCAGATGAGCATATTTTTGCTCTAGATGAACAGATTCCATGGTATGCAGATATGGCTAATTACTTAGCCACCGGTAAAGTATCTCCTGCACTCTCACCTCGAGAAGCTCAAACTTTGATAGAAAAGAGTGCAACCTTCTCATGGATTGATGGATGCCTGTTTAGAATCAGGCTCGATCAAATCATGCGAAGGTGTGTTGCAGAAAATGAAACCACAAAAATCCTCAAGGCTTGCCATGATGAACCATGTGGTGGTCATTTTATAGGGAGAAGGACTGCATTTAAAGTTTTGCAGGCTAGATATTTTTGGCCTTCTTTATTTAAATATGCAGTCAAACATGTTAACCAATGTGATCAATGCCAACGAATGGGTAGACCAACTCTCTGAGATGAGATGCCACTTCAGCCCCATGTGCACATTGAACCTTTCGATAAATGGGGGATGGACTTTGTGGGTCCCATAAATCCATAGTTAGAAAAAAAGGTATATTCTAGTTTGTACTAACTATGTGACTAAATGGGTTGAAGTGCAAGCACTATGAGACTTGAAGGAGAAGACTATAGCCGATTTCCTGTATGAATCTATTTTCACTTGATTTGGGGTTCCTAGAGAAATTACCATTGATCAGGGACCTCAATTCACCTTAAAAGTGATTCAAGAGTTGATGCAATAGTATCGAATCTGGCACAACAAAACTACCCCTATCATCTGCAAGCAAATGGGCAAGTGGAAGTCACAAATTGAGAGCTAGAAAATATTCTTACTAAGATGGTACAACAACACCAGAAGGATTGGGCAACTCATTTACCGAAGGTAGTGTGGGCATATCGCACTACCTGGAAAACTACCACTGGATTTACACCATTCCAATTGGTGTACAAGAAAAATGCCATGATGCCCATTGAGTTTAAAATCAAAACCCTACGGACTATTATAGAATTAAATTTAAATCTAGATGTTGCATAGAAAGATCATATTCAATAACTCAACCAGCTGGATGAGTACCGATAGGATGCTTTGTAGTGAATGAAAATCATGCAAAAATAGAGGGCTTGGTGGCATGACCACCACATACAACCAAAATAGTTCAAAGTGGGATATTGGGTATTGTTGTATGACTCCTAATTCTAGGAGTGAAAGGGAAAGCTTATGCAACGTTGGATGGGACCGTACGAAGTGGTTGAAATTATCAATAATGGTGTTGTGCGCATCCGAACCATAGATGAAAGTGACATTATGTTGATAGTCAATGACCACCAATTGTGGTCATATCATGCACCACTAGTCCATGCGATTGAATCCAAAGTAGGCATGGGGGAGACCCCATCATAATGAAAATTCTTCTCTAATAGTTGATGGATGCGTGTGCATCCATAGAAAAAAATATAAATATTTTATCTAGATTTTTTTGGTTTTGTTTTATTTATTATTTTGTAGGAAATCATGCCCTAAATGCAATCTGTAGGCATCCTGGGAAACCTAGGCCTATCAAGCATATGATCCATGATTCTTTTTTATGCTTTACATATGTATTTATTGTTTTGTAGGAAATCATACCTTGAATGCAATCTGTAGGTATCCTAGGAAACCTAGGCCTATCAAGCATAAGATCCATGGTGCCCTATGTATTTTTAGCTTTCTAGGAGGATAAATGAATGAAAGAAGCACCAATACCCACTAGGAGGGGGGTACTTACAGCTGGACATGTATACATGTGTCTACTTCCTTAGGGAAGAAAATACCTATATATGGGTCAAGGCGATGGATGCTAACTTTGTCACCAAGGAGAAGCACCTGTATTCAGATCGATGAAAGGTGCCTAACTATGGGTCAACTCAGTGGATGTTGACTATCTAGCCAAGAGAAGGTACCTATATCCCACATATAGCAAAGGTACCTACATCTATAACATTTTGAAGGTGCCTGTATTCACAAAGGTGCCTATCTCCCATATATAATAGGAAAAAAAAAATAAAAAGAAGTTGTCTATTTGTGATAAAAAATTGTTATCTTTTGTAGGTACCAATATGTCTAATAAAGGCACCTATATTCACAATAACAGATGGAGTGTGTATCCAGTAAGTTAGAGTAAGGTGTTTGTCTTCCATCAAATCGAGCACTTGTATCCATAATATAGATAAGGACGCTTGTCTTCCAGAAACCAGATGCCTGTATCCACAATACATAGAAGGGAACCTATCTTCCACATGAATAAAGAGCACTTGTATTCCAACGTATCGATGACTCCTATATTCGACATCAGAGAAATGATTGGAGCCACATTGGTGCTAAAATCCATGTGTAGTCAAAGATAAACTTTTTCATAGATAAAAATATGTTTGTTTATATTTTTATCGATGGAATCATTTTACTTCTCGGTTGTTGATCGAAGGAGTTCATGATTTTCTGTCGGTGACCCATGCATGCTCCCAAGGCGCAAATAAAACAACTTCCAAGGAGGGGACGTGTGTCATCCCATGGTAAAATAAAAATTCCATGTTTTCTTCAGTTTTTTGCACGAGACCTCGAGACTAATAAAATTGCAGTACCCAATGATGATTCAATTTGATGTGATTACTTTGCATAGAAAAATGCACACCATTCATTTGTCCTGGAGACACTATTGTCATGCATCGACCAATCAAATTGCATCATCGACATTTGCATATGATAAATCATGAAACACCATTCAGGTATGTACTAAACTTTCTATTATGTGTGTGCATGATTTTCATAAAGAAAATATTTTTGTATAATGTGCTAGCACATGTCCCACGAAACTCGTATCCAATCATACAAGCCCCAAACTTGTACTATGCCACGTGGTGCCAATCGGATGGAAGGAAGTGGTTGTAATGGTACCTATCTAAAATCTGGCACATAATTTTAGATTTAATTATGTAGATTACCTATAATTACTATTGATTATGGGGAGATAGGTGCCCTGTATGCATGGATACAGTCGCACGCTTTGACATGTTATAAACCAAAAATAGTGCCTATTTTGCAAACACAAAGAAATCCAGAGAATAGAGCCAATAACCACCATGGGAGGACCTTCAACTAATCATGCATTGAAGAAGAATGAGCCCCAAGATATTTCGAGCATAACTAGAGATGTCAGGAACCAGTTTGAGGTTGTAGGATGGATGGAGTATTACCGCCTGGTTAGCCAGGATCAAGACCCTATGGTGACATGTGAATTTGCAGCCTCAATGGATGATGGTGTCGTATGGATGCACGGACTGGTCATACCAGTCATAGAAGCATATATTGCGAAGGTGATTGGTCTTCCATGCACAAGGGATCAAACATATAAGGAGGATAGTATAGCACGATGCATACAATAATTTTTTGGGCAGCCATCAATGCAGACAACACGCCAAGGGTTACCAAAACAACATATGCTAGACCTTTGGAGGAATGTGTTTGAGCAAGTGGCTCGATTTTTCACTTGCACTGGCAAGTATTCCTAGTTGAATGCCAACCATTTTAGATTTCTCAATCATCTACTACATGGGGATAAAATCAATATTCCCTACTACTTAATGTGTGCCCTAAAATATGAATCCAATCGGTACCAAGTAGGAATAGTAATGGTATTAGGGCATCATGGGATGATTTCAGCCCTAGTTCAATATGTTGAGGCACATAGGGATGCATCGAATGTTGGAGAAAATATTGTAGATACAATTGAAGAGCAACATGGATATGTAGAGGATGAAGAAGGTGTTGTTGTAGATACAACTAGGGAGCAGTAGGGGGAAGAAGAGGCACTTGACTCCCATAGCCACCAAGCTACAAAAATAATAGGGTAGGCAGAATCAGGCCCTTCTTCCCCAATACCATCACCTACCTCCCAACATAGCCATTCTACAGGGGAGGTAGGACAAGTTGAATAGAGTTTATCATAGGCAATATCATCACCTGTCTCCCAACATTCAAATTGGGAGGTAGACCAAACTATTCCAAGCCCATTTTGGGCTTCGTCACCACCAACAACTAGAAGTAGAGCATAGAAGGAGCACCTAGTTGATTACAGTTCATCTAAAGAAGAAGATGCAAAGGATGAACTGGTTTCTCAAGTGTTGCATGGCATGGCTAGTGGTGAGACATTCTACCAGAATGCTCAGGAAGAAGACCTGTAGAGCCAACTGTAGAACATGAAAGAACAAGCCTCCAATTGGGAGGAAAAATATAAAAAGGAGTAAGTCAAATTTTAGGAATCTTGATGGGCTACTGTAGTAAGGTAGCAAGAAGCGAATGATGCTTTATGGTAGCTATGAGAAATGGTGTGATAGTTGGAAAATAGGGTCTACTAGTTGCAGGCCACCAAACTAGATAAAGTCGATGCTACCATACAAATATACTGGGCAATGGATGCAACATTTTCTTTCGTGGACTCGAAGGAGAAAATTGCATCCATAGGAGCATTTCACTCTAATGCTAGAAGGGCATCAGGTAGCCAAAATATCAAAATAGGGGACCAATCAGAGGCCCTTGTGAAGACTACTTCCTAGGAACATGGGAGCCTTGTTGTGCAATAGGAACCCCTTGTAATAGAAATCGATGATAGTGAGGTTGAGGAGTCAGCTAGAACACCTATTGCTACCCAATCATATGGTCAACCACCAGATGACCAAGCAGGAACTACCTAGTTAGCTAGGGAGTCTAAGGTATAGATGGATGCCACTCAACCTATTGATGAAATACATATATCTGACCCTACTATCTAGTCAGAAGTAGGGTAAGAGCAAGAACATGAGGTGGACCACCCATAGGAGTTAGTCGATCCCATGGAGGCTGTATAATCAATTGGTCATCCATCGGTTGACCAAACCATGGTTGGTTAGTTTGATGGGTAGACCATGGTTGAACCAATTGGGAACACACTAGTGGACCAGGATATGCAAGAAATAGAGTCTTTCGAGGTCTAGGAAATACCACCTCTATAGAAGGTAGAGGAGGTTGGTCCCTCGACATCCATAGTTGATGTAACAACACCTAGACCAACCAAGAAATTATGGCCCAAATAAAAAGCAGAGAGAGCATCATAGAGAAGGCAAAAGACAAGGGCTAGAATAGTAATCCAATGAAAGCAGAAAGCACCCCAACAAAAGTTGAAGGTGTAGCCAAACCTAAACTCAGATGAAGAATGGGTTGCATCCATGAAAGCCTTCACCAACTAGAGGGAGTAGTTCCAGGAGCTCAAGAAGAACCTGAAGGAGGCTAAGAAGGAGCGAAAGGCTCACAAATGGATGGCTAGAGAGCTAGGTATTTCTATCAATCCTACCCAACCAAAATAATTTTAGAACCTGTATGGTTCAATTGATGGCAATCCCTCAAGGATGTAGGAATATCTACAGAATATGGATATATTTAACAAAGAACCAATGATGCCATCACCAGTTCGAGCACCCGAGTCTCTACCACCTGAAGATGTAGAGGAGAATGATGTAGAGGACACAATGCTCGACCTAAAGGAGGTAGAATTGCCAAAGGCCTAGGTACATGATACATCCCATTATCCACCTTGGGATAAGCCTAAATTCCTAGTGGTAGATCAGCTTCCCCCAAACCATCAATACTGGAAGCAAGTTGAGCCTGCATTCCAAAAGGATGCCACTACATTCATAGGGTTCTACATGGAGGAAGTTGTAGGCAAGAAGGGGTGGAGCAAAACAAAGTCGGATACAAGGGTAGGGCCCAACCAACCCTTACAATGCAGTAAATACTAGAAAGCACCTGAGATAGAAGTAGGTCCCACTCAACCAAAATAGCGTGGCAAATGAAAATGCAACAAGGAATGAGATAGAGCCACAACCAAGGAGAGAAAGCGTTGGAATAGGGAATATTGGTAGGTCATTGCTGAAATAAGGGATTATCAGCAATAGGTGCCATGAGGATGTGGCAAAAATTAGGCATGGGGGATGATGAGCACCAAAAATGCTCATTTTTTGTATGCTTTAATAACATAAATGTGCGACATTATTATATTAGAAATACATTTTTATGAGATTTTTGTATACATTTAATGGAAAATGATGTATTATGCCTAATGTGTGTTTTGAGTGAAAATTGTGTGTAGATGCAGTACCTTATGATTTTTTTGCACCTTTTAGTCAAGGTCCCATGTGGACCTGGCATTTGATACTTTCATAACGTGATTAAGGAATGGTTGGTGATTAAACGATGATAGTGGCAAAGGAGTAAGGCATTCTAAAAAATGCTAAGGTATGGTGCCTATCTCTCGACCATAGGTTGGAAGGTACCTATCTCCTAGTGAAAAGGAAGCACCTATCTCCTAGTATACAGAACAAGCACTTGTCTCCCGATAATAGGCTAGACGATGCCTGTCTCCCAGTACACAGGACAAGAGCCTATCTCCCAACAACAGGTTGGACGATGCCTATCTCCCGATGATAGAATAAAAGTGCTCACTATTCGATGCCCAAAAAAAGCGATGATCTTCAACGAACAAGAAAAGGCTAAATACGGTGCCTTTATCTCGATGACAGGCTAGAAAGGTGCCTATTTTCCAGTGATGGGCCGAACAACGTGTATACCCAATAGAATAAAAATGTGCGCATTGACTGTAAATATTGAAGACCATGTATAAAATTAGATGCATTTTGTTAAGGAAACATAGGAAATGCTATGATTATCCCGTAAGGGTTAATTTTAGCATGACTTCTCTTTTATTAGGCATTTAATAAATTTATGCATGCCCACCATAGCGAATCACGTTAGAATGGATAAAATTAGTAGCATCTAAATTTGTAAACAGGGGACGATCACGTTCTATATAAAAACGTAGGCCGCCCCTGAAGAAAGGATCCAAACTTGCTTTGTAAAATTGGTACTGCATAATAAAATCTCGAGTGTTTGATTATTTCATTGTGTTCGAAGAGTGATCACGTGAATTAACCAGGCGGATGTCTGTAGGAGCCTAGGCCCACTCCAGGCAGTATTCCTCCCCTGTTTCATTCTACTTTCATTATTTAGTTTCTGTCATTTATTTTCTGCAAGTGTGTTTCTCTTGTTTTATTTATTTCTACACAAAGTGTTTTAATTCTGCATTTTCCTACTTTATTTAATTTTGCAAGTGTGTTTGCTTTCCTGCAATTTACTTTTCTGCACATTTCCTTTCAATCATGTGTTTGATAGTTTAAATTAGTTTTCCTACAATTTCCTGTAGAATTTATGTTGGCAATTTTGGGTACATTGGGTACATTGCCTTTGCTCAAGTGTTGATGTTGTCATTGATGTCAAGAAGCGGAAGGGTTTTTGTGAAAACCAAGGCAGTCAAAATAAAAGGTTTTATTTAAAACCATGGATACCAGATTTGAAATGGGTTTTTCTTAAAACCCAAGTTGGCTCTTCGTTTCGTTGAAAAATGTGCCCCGGTGATGAAGATATTTAATTTTAAATATTTAGTTTAAATTTTATTTATTTAAAATTTAAATATTAAAATTAAATTGAAAGGGCCGACGTGTTTGGAAATGCATCATAGTGCATATAAAATAAGGCAATGGAAATATTTAATGTTGGATTGAATGTGTTCGATATTAATCCTCGTGCAATTTTGATTTCGTCGGAGCCCCTGCGCTAGCGAAGGAAGATGTCAAGCATGGCGCGGTCGAAGGTGTGATGGGATTGGGAGCAGCGCCAAGGAGGAGGGATCGTGGTGATCAGGACAAAGGCATTTTTATTAATGCATTCACCTTGATTTTTGTGAGAGTAAAAGGACGAAGCAGTTCATGTTGAGCGCGGTGGACGTTCATGAATTACACTGTGGTCAAAGATGGGGCATTCGATATTAATCGCCGAGCTTTTTGTTTTCGACATTGAACCCCTGTGCTAGCGAAGTGTTTAAGGGAGAAGAAGACAAGGCACGAGTTTTTTATAGGGTTGATGTCACCTGTGACAGTGTAGTAGAGGAGGTAGTGCATTATTCTTGCACGAAGGTGGTTCGTGTTCGATTCCCTAGCACGGCAAAAGGTTTTGGAGAAGTTACATTCATTTTGGTAGCCAAGGTAAGAGGAAGTGTTGGGCTTACTCCTAACAAGGGCTTGCACCCTAGTGGCAAACACCTCACGACTACTAGTAGGGAGGAACAGTGTTCAAATCCCGCGAGGTGTGAAGGCGCTCACCATTTTGCATTGTGAAGAAGGCCACGTTTATGAGGTATTTATGACAGCGCCATTGTATGTTTACTGTTGCTAAGGTTGATGGTGTATCAGGGATTAATTTTTTATTGTTGAGATAGGAAGTTATAAGGTTAGAAGAAATAGTTGGTATTTCTTGGAGTTATAAGGATTTTGTGGTCTTGTTATGTGCTTTCTGTGTATGTATTTATTTAGGGAGACATAAGGTGTCATTATGCTGGTTGTGTATGTGATTATTAGGGAGATATAAGGATTTATTTAAAAGGTGTTTTTTGTACATGAAATTTATTAATGAAATACATGTGTTGAGAATTTAGAGGTACCTGTTGTTCTTGGTTAACAATTAGGGAGTCATAAGGTTGAATTTAGTTAACCTAGATATGTGTTGAAGCATTATTGATTTGATTTCTTTTGGAAGGCAAGTTTAAAAACACTTTTAGAAAAGAAGATATTTTTGGTATGTTTCTTTTATAAAAGTACATCATATTATATATCGTTGAAAATCTTATTTCAAGGGCTATTTGACTAACTCATTTAGAAGGAGAAATAAGGTGTCTATAGAGAAGATATTTATGTTTTGTAAAGGGTTTCAAAAGTGAAGATTGTTGTGCACTTTTTCAAAGTGTGTTGAGTGTGGCAGATTTACAAAGGGTTTTCTTCACTTCAAAAAGGTATGGGCACATTCTCCTATTAATTGTTTATGGTGGTTAATTTTTGAAATATCATTGGAGGGAAAAGGATTGTTTGTGGTTTCCTTTTCGAAAGTGGTTGGGTGTATGCTTCAAGGTTAATGTTGAGTTGAATGATATTGGTTAAACCTTGTCTTTGAGCATTGTTGTTGAAGCCCTCATTAGTTGAGAAAGGATATTGGTTGTTGGAAATAACATGAGTATCATTGTTATATGAGATATTGCTTGGTTGGCAATTGTTGGGTTGTGTTTCATGTTCTTGAGAAAAGCATATTACATCTATCTTATTTCTATGAGATTTGAGATTGAGATTGGGAGTTAAGTATAGAACATATTGAGTCTCTAACAATTCTCTTTATGCTTCTATGAGGTTGATGAATCACATTGGGTCTCTTACAATTCTCTTTGTGGGTTCATGCCAAGCAAGTTTTCTTGATGAACTTGTGAGGAGGTTTTGGACAGGTTCCGTTGGGGACTTGTGAGCAGGTTTTGGACAGGTTCCGTTGGGGACTTGTGAGCAGATTTGGACAGGTCCTAGCAGAGGATTTGTGAAGCTGAGTTTGATAGTTCTTTTAGAGAACTTGAGGACAAAGGTGCATTGGTTCTATGAGAAGAACCTGAGGACTGATTTGTGCCAGACCGAAGGACAATGTTTGGTGCAGATCAAAGATAGAGGAAGAGGACATTTGTGCTAGACCGAAGGACTGTGTTTAGTGCAAATTCGAGGACCAGCTTTGAGGTGATAGAGTTGAGGACAGAGGTCTTTAGCTAGAGCAGGGAAGACAGGTGTCTTCTGTGGATAGAGTTCCATTTGCTAAGGGTAGCGGAGGCTGAGGTCTTCTAGAGGATCACCAGCCAGAGAAGAGGTAGGGGAAAGTATCTCCTTTGAGCAGAGGCTCATAAATTCATATTGGGGGAAGGTTTCTCCTTTGATCCGAGGCTCATAAACATTGTAATTGGGAAGGTTTCCCAAAGAACTTTGAGATAACTTTTAGAGAAAATTTTTGTGGATGAACCACATCAAAATTGTTGTGTCACTTTGTGGATGATCTTGTGCATTGCTTTGATATTGCTTTGGATATATTGCTTTGTTGTTTTGAAGTATAAAGGAAAAGTAAAAAGAGGTCTTATACTATTCACCCCCTCCCTCTCAGTATAAGCTTGTGTTCTTCAATTTACTTTCCTACAATTTAATTTTATTGGTTTGGCTGAACTCCAGCTACACCAACAACCACCCCCAAACCAAAATGACAGATATGACTCAAATCTAGTTTACCACAAGCATATACTTTACACTGGTACTCAACAAATTTATGAACCTATGGATTGATAAAATTAAATGGAAGCATAACTAGCTATTTTCAAAAACATATTTTCTGCTCACCACCATTTAGAAAAGGTGATGTTTTCTTCCTTTTCTTTGTGTTCTTCGAAACCTTGACAAACCTTCTATTTCTTATGGACATAAATTTGTAATAAGTTGCCCTTTTATTTTTAATTTCATGCACAACCCCTATTGTCAAGGGTACTCAATACAATTTGATAGATATTAACATGTTGCGAGTTCAACAACAAAGAAGTTTTTATTTTAGCCAAGATTCCTGAACTACAGTAACCAAATGTAGCAAGGAATTGACCTTTAAATTCAATGACAATAGTGAGGTTTTAGTACTATTTCCAAAAATTGGAAGTAACATTATATGCTAGTGTTGTTTGCTTTTCTCAATTGTCATTAGTCTTATATTTGTTTCCAAATGCACTAGTGGGCATATGACCTTTCTCGCATGGAATATGCATTTGAGTATTCAGATGAAAATATTGAAAGGTTGGAGCTCATAATTATTTTACTTCCATTGTGATTATTTGATCTATACATAGCTAATAGATGTGTTGTTTTCTTTTGTTCCTCTCACTCAAGTGGATGCTTGGGTGTCTCACTTGTCCTAAAAATGTGGGGGAACATATGTGGTATGTCCTCTTTTAGCAAGGAATGCTCCAGGTCACAAGGATGTTTTCTTAGTGCTCTATGCATCAGGAATGGGTAGTGGACATTTTGTTCTTGTTTCTTGACCTTGGTTTTGATGGGATTTTGGGATGTGTTTTTGGAAACCAGTGAGAAAAATGTCAAAACTTGTCATATCAGCTATGACCCATACCCCACCATAGATGAGGATAAATTTCTCTAGAATTCATCACCAACCTTTCAAAATTAGAAGTAAAAAAATATCACTTTTATAGTGGTTGACTTATTGGTAAGTTTTACTCATATTTTGCAAAAACACTCGATTGAAAGGCTATTCATTAATTTCATAAGGATAATTTCTTTGATTTGAGTGTTTGTGATTGATTCATTAAACATATTTTTTTAATTGTTTTTTTTATTCTTTAAATTTTTTTTTTTAAATTGTCTTAAAATTCCTTTCTGGTTTTTTAATTGTCTTTCTATTTTTATAGAACTATTTTATTTAATTTTAATTGTCTTTCTATTTTTAATTTTGATGTTCAAACTTTCTAATCATTTAGCCATGCATGTGTATAAATGCCCTATTATGTTTTGTTATAATTCAATGCCTAGTAGCATAAGTTGATGGAGTATGGTATTGTAACACAATGAAGTGTGCATCATGTTGGTGTTATGAGTTGTGTTGAAACATGATAAATTATGTGGACCTAAAACACAAAGGTAGGCTGCAAGCAATTTATTTTATTCCTTCATGAAGAGTTGTTTTACATTTTTTGTTCTATATTTATTTTAGCCTCTGAACAATAATATTGTAAGTTGTTTTATTATTTTATAATTGTTGGTCAGTTTTACTCATCTTCTACAAAAATACTCAATTTTACATTTTATGATTACAAATTGATTAACTCATAGGTATGAGTCATAAAGTATAGCATTAGAGTTATGATTGAAAGGTTATTCATTAATTTCATAAGGATAATCTCTATGATTTGAGTGTTTGTGATTGATTCATTAAACATAAAAAAAAAATGTTTTTCTATTCTTTAGAACTACTTTTTTTTTTAAATTGTCTTAAAATTCCTTTATGGTTTTCTAATTGTCTTTTTGTTTTTATAGAACTATTTTTCTTAATTTTTAATTGTCTTTCTATTTTTAATTTTTATGTTCAAACCTTTTAATCATTTAGCCAAGCATGTGTATAAATACCCTGTTATATTCTATTATAATTCAATGCCTAGTGTGTTGTATTCCATTTCTACACAAATAGCCCTCGTTGTAGTGCATGTGGGAACTCTCCCTCCTCATCCATCCCAATGGTATGCTTGAGAGCTTACCAAATGTTTTGAACGCAAAACAATGCCAGCAGGAGTCACAAACTACTACCTTGCAGTTTTAGATTAGTGCCCATTTGTTATCCTTTATAAAAAGTTAAAACCTATAAGATATGTGAATTCCTCATCCAAATGAAGTCTAGGAGAAATATTGAGCTTCCTTTTGACCCTATATTACTCACACTTTGTCAATAGTAATGTCTTTTAAGTGAAGGAGTTTAGTCAACATCTTTGGGACATGGCATGGAGTTCTTTGTCCTATGCAGGACACCTTTAGAATATATTATTGAATATCTCACTTGGTAGGCAACAAGATGCTTAAGTTGAGCAAGGAATGTGCACTTGTAAAATTTTATTGCATGGATTGAATTTCTTTTTAAGAAGAGCTTGGCCATAAATATTAGCACAAAAATTATGTATTTTATAAAAGATGTAGAGTCAAAGGCTCAGATGTTAGCTTTTTCTCCCTTCATGGAATATAATTTTTCCTTCCTGGAATATAATTTTCCTCCTATGCTTGGGGCTCATTTGATGTACACGCTTTAACTTTTATTTGATGTATTTACAACTCTATGAGTTTGTATGGCATAAATATGGAAGTGTGATTTACCTCTAACAAGTTACCAATGTTGAATGCCAAAGAATAAGGAATTGGTTGAACATCCACCCATTTGTTGTCCTTTTGGATGTGCAATCCTTTAACTTCATTGTCTTGTAGAAATAGTATAATTCCATATCCATCTACATGTAGGCTAAGGCCTAGAACAAGATCATGCCTTAGCCTAGAACAAGATCAGACCTCGAACATGGTGGATAGTAATTTATCTATATCTTTTGATAGGTATTTTTAAAAGAATGCTCAAAATAGTCAGTATTTAAGCGTAGAGTCTCAAAAATTAAATTCAACAACTTCAGAGCAAGATTGTTAATTTTTTAATTGTATTTATCCATAATTTCCCTACAAAGTTCACAAAGAGCATTAATAATATGGTATTGGTATGAATGTTTTGAAATTCAAATCTTATTTCATATATTAGTCACTAAATATATTTTATAATGAAACAAACAAGCATCTATGAGGAAGATTATTAGATATGAATAGTGATAGATGTTATTGTTGACTTCTTTGCTTATATGTCATACTTTTCTGGCTTGATTGTTATTGTAAGAACAATGTGTATGTTACAAAATTTATTAAACATATATGTTTGAGATACAATTTTTTTATTAGCAATTGCTTTTTGGTCTGCTTGAGTACTAATGCCAATTTTTACTTATTGTAGTTGCCTCCTATATTGTTTTGGTAAAAATTGAACCACAATATTTCTTGGATACTTGTGACAATTTTTGAGGATGATATTATGAATATTTTAATGAATATAATAGACTACAAGTAGAATTGCATCTAAATTTTGTGGTTCCTTCTTAATACCGTCAACTTCAACTTCTATAGAATTGTGTTATTATCTACTTTCCAACACATAATCAATATGCTTCACAACAATAATTATTTTGTTGTGTCTCTCTCAAATATGGTTTAAATTGTATAGTTTTTAAATCCCTAGATATAGTTGATGCTTTTAGATTTTAACCATATTGTTTAGATTTTAATGTTTGGTGGTATTATTGGCATTAACTATTACATTTTTAGATTTATGATTTATGCTTGACACAGGTTCAATACTCGAATTCAACTTACTTGTAGCAATATATTTTTTTGAAAATATCATTTTGAATATAGTTTTTAATTTTTTTTTCTCCTAGAGGTCCAAGATGACAATTTTTAATCATCATCTTAGGCTCTAACCGCTATTATAGGGGTCTAAGACAGTGGCTAAAAACTATCATATTAGGTCTCTAAGATGGTAGTTTTTAGCCATTGTCTTAGACACATACGATGGTAGTTTTTAGCCACTGTCTTAGAGGGGAATAAAACGATAGTTTTTAGCCACCATCTTAGGCCTCTAAGATGGCAACAAAAATCGCTAAGACAACGATTAAAAACCGTCGTCTTAGAACCTAAGACAACGGTTTTTAAGGAAGTTTTTAACCCCCGTTGTATATCATGGACTTTTTACGATTTCCTCAAAGATGGTGGTCTAAAAACCATCCTTAAAGGTCTTTAAGGGCGCTTAATAACCGTTTTTAAAGACCTATTTTGGTGTAGTGCTTACTAATATGAGGACCAAAGTATGGGGTGTGCTATTTCAACTTTTCTTCCTCAAATGACCCATAAACTCTAAGAAGAGGTAGCTAAAGACTCCACCTTTGTAATCCCTGAGTTAGCAACTCTAAAATGATCCCAGTTCTCAACAAAAATATTCGTGGGATGGGAAACAATTGAGATACAAAGGTTACATTGTTATTCTAGAGAATTCATCATTCCATGAATCCATATTGCAAGAATTGCATGCATCCCCAACTATGATCCATTTTGGGTTCCTTAAAACTTATGAGAGGATAAAATACACCTTATTTTGGGTAAGAATGAAAAAAGGATATTCAAATTTTTGTAGTTGAATGTGACACTTGTCCAGGGATGAAAGAAGCAATTGCATGCGCTCGAGGCACCTTCAATCTCTTTCCACTCTTGTGAATGTTTGAAAATATATTTTTGTGGATTTTATTGAAGGGCTTCTAAAGTTTGGCAATAAAACAATCATTCCTGTGATAATGGATCGTTTATCAAAAGATGCTCATTTATAAGTCTTTTATAAAATATAGATATATACTTGAGTGCAAATGATCTATAAATATGAAAAACACAATTTAATTATCTATCAAACTTAAAAAATTAACATCATTTTGTGCTTGATATAAAATTAAATTAAAAATTTCTTTAAAATATAATACATCTTTTTAACAAATCAAAATATTTTGTCTCTAAAAACATGGCAAAAACGCTTTGGCCTTTGGCCTCTCTTTGAGAGGTCTAAGGTTCAAACTGCGGTGTGTGTTTTCACCCTTATTAATAAGCTTAACTTTTGGCCTTATGAGGAATCATAGTGTGTATGTTTTTGCCTCTATTGATAAGCTTAGCTCTAAGCTTTAAAAAAACCATAATTAAAATGAGAATATTAAATCCTAAACCTTAATCATAAAAATTTCTTATTAATAAAAAAACAAATCAAAATATTTTACTTATCCTTATTACTTAAAATTTTAAACAACCAATAATATATATATTTTTGATATTATATATATTTTCTCTTTCAAAATTCTCTTTAAATATGTGAGTTCATAGAGTCACATCGTCCCGTTTTTTTAGGTCAGAGATGGAGTGGAAACTTTAATAAAAGCTGATCCCATGCGAAGAACCCGAATATAACTTTTCCTCTTTTCTCCTCAACCTTATCCAACGTTATTCGTATCCGCTGAATGCATCAAGTAACTCCTGTAACTTGTACGTGGTGGGCATATAATAGGATTTTATAAATTTGAAGGGTTATTGAATTGGTAAGTGTAAGTGTGATTAGACACTTATAAAAGACTTAGATTCAGACTTTACAAGAAGCCAATCTTTCTCAAAGGTAGTAGTTTGTTCTGAAACCTCTGAGTACACACCAGATCGAAGACATATGAACCGGGTCAACAAGAATGAGATTGACGACGGAATGAACCCCAAGCAACTGGTGGTCCCCATCTCAAGACGGTCAACAAGACTTAGACGGCGACTGTATGAATCCCAAGCAATTGGTGATCCCCATCTCAAGCCGGGTCAACAAGAATGATATCCACGATGAAATGAACCCCAAGCAACTAGTGGTCCTCATCTCAAATCCGATCAACAAGAACAAGACCTATATCAACTATCCAACCAAGAAAGAATAAGAATACGATTCTATTCCCACTGTCCAAGGCATTTTGGATCTATATAATCACACCGGAGACGGGGCAATACAGCAACACTCTTTTAAAATCATAGCAACTGCAAGAGCATTATTAACATTGTCATTATGGCACTCGCACAGCAGGCGATCCGTCCTACCTCGAAATTCCAAGTTCTTTTGCGGGTGAAGGATCTGATCGACGAGTTCAAGTCGTTTGACCTAAACGGGGACGGCAAGATCTCGCGATCCGAGATAATCGAGGTGTTCGGCTACGTTCCCTCGGACGAAGAGATCCGGCGCCGAATCGGCACTACCGACTGCGATGGCGACGGCTGCATCAACCTCCAAGAGTTCATCCGCGCAAACACGGGCGACATGAATGTCTACCGCACGAGTAGCGAGCTCCAAAAGGCATTCAAGCTCATGGACGTGGACAAGAGGGGCCACATCACCGCCGACCAGCTTCACACCGTGCTCAAGCGCCTGGGCGATCCCGCTTCTCTGGACGACTGCCGTCAGTTCATCAACGCCCTCGACCAGGATGGCGACGGCAAAGTTACCTTTCAGGAGTTCCAAGTCCTGCTGCCCACCGCCAACTCCTCCGCCCACACCGCCCCGGCATACGCATACCCCGCATACCCCGCTTACTGATGTTTTAGGATCTTGTGTTAATCCTACGTCTATTCTAATAATCCGCCCATATAAGACATTTCATCTTCTACCCAGTTAGTTTCTTACTGTAATACTCTTCTGAGTTGTTTTTTACACTCAGAAAATAATATTCCTAAGTCTGTTGCATAGTGGTGGTTAACTTTTTAATCTTTGTCATAATTTTGTTTACTAAGGCCCTAATATTAATATACTAATAGCTGACCACTCTTAACTACGATAATAAAAGAAGACGACTTGTATTAATTGAAAGTACAAAGAAAACTAGCTACACAACTCCCAATCAATATGAACAGTAGCAAAAGTGTCTCGAAAATATTATGGAGCAATCTTTTTAAAAATCTTATAGATTGCCTACCAAATTATTCATTATCTTCGTAATACAATTATTTGTGATCTAGTCCCAAAGGTTTCCTTGTCACTAAGCTTTGACACAATTTGCTTTTAAGATAAGTGTCTTTTGGAATGTTGGGCTGTTTTAATAACAAATGTTTGCTACAAAGAGTTATTGATGACTTAATTGTCTAACCGGATCATGTCTATGAAGTCAATCAACTCTTTGAGTTTAGGCTAATAAAAATGTTTTATGACTATATGTTTTCTCACTTCAACCAATCTTATAAGGAAATATTCCATTGTATTTTCTTCATGGACGGTAAGTTTTTGGGAGGTGAACATGAATAATATTTTTGATTAATTATCAATTTTCATGTGTTTCTTTAGACAATGCCTCCACCATAATCATAGAGTCTCCTTTAACCACAAGCTTATAGATGTCCAACTGTACTATGAGATTAAAATCTTCTATTCGTTTAATTGCTTCAACTTTGTTATTTGTGATGATTCCTATGGAATGTGAGACTACTTCGATGAGATTTCCCTCAAGATAGTGAAGGATTATGCCTACTCCCATAAGAACAAGATCGTTATTGGATGCTCCATTGAAATTAAGTTTTACCATATGAGAAGGAATGGTTTTCATAAAATGTGGTGTTCTCGACATCCTAAATGGAGCTCTTTTGGAGAGTTGGATAGGGATGGATATGCGAAGCCACTTTTCAGGTTTTGTTGTAGTTGATGCAATGTTGGATAATTAGTGGTCCTAAGAGAGGTTTAGGTATCTTCTAAGATAAAAAATTCTATCTTGTTACAAACTTAGTACACAAATACATTATTCTCCAACAATATGATGGTTCCTCTTTATCTTATCCATATGTAAGGACCCTGATGTAAACATGTCAATTATATTTATTTGACTAGATTAGGCCTCTACATAGGATTTATTGACCCTTAATAATGAGGGTTAGGGTTTATTAATTTAACAAACTATAAATTTTAATAGTAATGAGACTTCAATCCTTGTGGGATTCACTTCAATAATTTTAATGATTATTACCCTCAAGGTTTTCTCTATTTCAAGTATATATATTAGCACCCATGGCATCAAGCATGTGAACAGAAATTTTTTTTACATGGAAGCTTAAGGAAGGTAATTCTAAATATGAGGAGTTAGTAGCATCACCACACTAATAGGAACTAGTTGGACCTAAGGAGGTTGAGCAATGTGTAAATCAAGTGGGTCTCTCACTCTTTGCCATAATGGAAGTGTAAGACTACATCATCAAGGAATAGAATATAAAATTTTGTGATCACTATTTTGATTATTTTTTACAACACTCACTATTTTATTAGTCATGATATGATTAAAAAAACTAGGGTTGTATATTAATTTTTCTTACAATCTCAATTTTCTAATTTTAATGGTAGCAATGCTATGTGTTTAGGAAAAATTGCTAGCATTAGAATCATTATCAAATATTTATTACATGAAAGTCTAGCCTACTAAGTAGACATATATTGTTCTTCCTTCTAAGATACAATCCCTCATTGCAAAATATGCTAAGTTATTTTAAGAACCCAAATGTCCTCCCAATAAACCATTCACATGATCATGCTATCCATATTATTCTAAGAAATTTATTAGATTTCATGCCTATTTCTAGAAATGAACAAAAGCAACTCATCCACTCAAAACTTATCCATGGATAAGAATAACAACATTCTAATATAATATATGTAGTGGCTAAGGGGTATTATACTAATATAAAAATACCCAAATTACAAAATCAAGTTAACTTAAGTCAACATAATAAGTAGGATTTAGGTTAGCTACAAACTATAAGATGGGTGTAACCATAATATTGTTAATTATTACATAAATTAATACTTAAATACATTATATAATAATTTCTTATAGGCCTATACAATATGATATCATACAACGTCTACCTTGGACTTAATTCATATTACACTTTCAACCCACCCTCATAATCTAAACTAAGAGGCCAAGGAGAGAAGATGTTACTAAGAATAACATATTACTGCCCATAATGGATGCTCTAATGGGCCTCTATATATGAGAAAGTCGTAGATAAATCCCCTCATCCTCTAGAAGTTTAATTTTACAAAGATACCCCTACACAAGAATATCCTTATATTGAATTATAGTCACACAACTAATATTGTATATTATCACATGTCTACAAAGAACACCTATATTGTAACTCCATATAAGGAAGACAAGCCAAGCATACCCCTCTTAGAATTTGCTTTAATATTCTAAAATCACACAAGGAATTACTTAGAAGCATGAATTTCTATACACACTTCAGCTTATTTGAAAACTTCATCTTAGCCTTGGATCACTTGATTTATATCACCAAAAGAGGTTTTACATGAACTGGTTTATGAGAAGATCCATTACAAAATTCTAAGATTACTTGGAAAAAAATATAAGAGATAAGATATCATGAAGGTTTAGGTCTTAATGCATAAAATGAACCAAATATCCCAAGCATTTGATAGAAATAAGGAGGATTTACTAGATTATATTATGAATCATTTCCTTGCATAGCTCCAAAAGAGCAAAGATGATGATTTCATAATATATTATAAATTTTCCCTTTTATATGGGATAAATAGGTCTTAAAGACAACCATACAATAATATGTACCTCCACTTGAAGTAAGTCCTTGAAAAAATACCACCAATACAAAGAGATTAAAAAATCATATTTGGTTCAAGATATTTTGTAACAACCTTAAAAACTAGAAATTGAAAAGTTGGTTCAAGATATATTGTAACAAGGAATTATTTGACCTAGTACTAGTTCATATTTTTTTCCAATAAACATGATAGATTATAAGGATGACTCTTGAAAGTATCCATATTTTTGATCATCCAATAAGAATACTATCAAAGACAAATTTTCTATTCCTATTATTGATGATCTATTGGATAGATTGCATGGTGCCTGTTGGTCCAAAATCTGCCACAGGAAAGGATTTTACGAGTGCACCCTAGACCCGGCCAACATTGAAAGGCTGGAAGCAAGAAATGGCTCCCAGACCAATCTCCAGAGTGGGCTGGTTCCCTTCACTATTCTAAACTTGGTGTAAGATAAGGGTTACTGGAAAGAAATTAAAAAAAGGTTACAGAAAGAAATGGGAAATATGGCCACAGGCCGAAGTTATGGGATCAGAAAATAGCAGCATGAAACTTCAAGTGCAGCAACAGCAAGCAATAAAAGTTACTAACTTAACTTCCGCACGATGCATACAGAAAAACCCTCCAAAATCACATTCCAGGAATTTATACTCTTACGGCAATATTCAAATCCAATATGCAGAATTTAAATGTAACAGCCATGAAGACATACAAATGCTATTAGAAATGCAACATGAACAGAAAGGAAATCACGAATGCAAACGCTTGAAAAATAGAAGCCAATCCTTTATTCCTGCAAATGAACTTCCAGTCTCTAGCAGAGAATTTTCCAACCACCCTTTCAAATGAAGCTTACATTGATTTTTATAGAGGGTCGTCCTCTTTGCAGCATTAAACATTTGAAACCGACTTCCTTGTGATCTACAATTATGCATTGGAAATTATGCACACGATCCCCTTAATTGCAGCCTTGGAGACCCACAAAATTGAATGCAATGTACATGTCAGCTCGAAGAACCACCTTCATTAAATTTGTTTTTTTTTTAAATATGCATGAAACCATTGACTCAATCCACGAACAGCAGCTTCGAACCAATAAATCCTTCAATTTTGGTGGCTTGGGCGCTTCTTTGACCTTGAATGCATTGGAAATCCTCAAAGTATTTAATTTTGGATTGCATTTAATTCTCGGAACTCACAAAACTGCATTGGGCCACAGCTTAAGCATGCATAATTAATAATAAAAATTAATGTGGCAAAAATGCCAACAGTGCCTAAATTTTACTAAGCTATACTTACATTTTGGGTTCATCAAAATAGGTTTAGAGATAATATCACTAAAATTGCTTTCCATACTCATGAGGGTCATTATGAGTTTTTTATCTTATACATTAAACTTTCAATGTTTAATGCATTTTATATTTCCACCTCTCTTTTTTAATGATATTTTGGTTTATAATAAGTCTTGGGAAGCCCATTTGCACTATGTGAAGAAAGTGATAGAACTTCTAGAAAATGAATATATATATATATATGTCAAGTAGTCTAAGTATAATTCTAGGGTTTCTAACGTAGATTATTTGGGTCATAGTACATATCATGAAGGTATCAATGTAGATTCTAACAAGATAATGAAAATGCAATATTGAACAATACCCAAATCTCTCAAGTGCTTTTTATATTTTTTAGGTCTCATTGAGTATTATAGGAATTTTGTCAATACTTATGGAAAAAATTCATCCCATTTGATGGTTTTCACCAAGAAGCATGCTTTTATTTTGGACCAAAGAGATTATAATATCATTTACTACCTTAAAAGGATATATGTGCTCCACTCTATTTTTGACTACTCCTTACTTTGGCAAACCCTTTGTCATCAAAGGTGATATTTTTGAAACCAATATAGGTGTTGATGCAAGAAGGAAAACATTAGATTATTAAAGTAAATAGGGATCGAATAATAACCTAAGAACCTAGGTTATAAAAAAATATATATTAGCTATTCTATATACCCTTAACAAATGAAAGTATTACTTCTTGGGTAAAAATTTTACTGTCAAAACTAATCTTTGTAGTCTCAAGTATTCTTTGGATTAGAATCTTTATTTTCTAGAGTAAAACAAAAATTTGAACAAGCTATTGGGTTATGATTTTAAAATTGAGTATAAGATAGATATATAAAATATGATAGCAAATTCCTTTTCTCATAAATATGAAGATTTAGTAGCTCTTCATGTTCTATTCAATCCTCTTCCTCTTTATCACTAATATTTATGAGTAATTATAAACTAATCCCAATACTTATCTTGGTTTAGTGGGATTATGTGGGAGAAGAGTCATATTTAAATCATTTTGTCCTCATAGATAAAGAACAATATCCTTAAATAATTGTATACCTTTTATTTAATAGGATATTCTAGGTTTCTCAAACCTATTAGAGGGTCAAGTAATCCTTCTACTTGAAGGAATGAAAGTAAATAACAAGTAGTTTGTTATAGAATATGAAGAGTGACAATAGAGTAAATGTGAAATAGTCAAATTGGAGCACATCATTATGGTATTAATTGAAGACCTTCCCAAATCAAAGAGTAAAATAATAATTTTTATGGTTATGGAATTTTTGCACCCTAGAGCATCTATTTACTACTAGTATCACAACAAAGATATTCCTTGACTTGATTTTTAAATTCCATGGTTCAATTGTATATGACCATGACCCTATTTTTACAAACAACATTTAGAAAGAGATTTTTGTCCTTAGTGGAACCCAAATTCACATGAGATGTTCCTACTATCCTTAGACTGCTAAACAAATAAAATTTGTGAACAAAGACCTAAGAATATATTTGACATTATTTTCTCAAGATAAGCAATATCATTAGGTCTAATAAATTCTCTTAGTAAAATGGAGGTCTAATAATTCTTATCATATTTCCACTAAGATATCTCCATTTGAGATTTTATGTGGTCAAAGTCCCCTATTTTTGACAACTTATCTACCAGGATCCTCTCATATTAGTAAAGTGGATATTTTCACCCAATAATATTAGTATAATATTTAGTTACTTAAGGAAAATATTTCTTAGGATTAGAATCATATGAAGTAGCAAAAATTTTTATACTACTTAGAATGACACTTTGAAGTTGGTTATATGGTATTTTTAAGGATCTAACTATATAAGAATGTTTCTCTCAAGACTAAGTACATCCATAAGCTTGCATATAGATTCTATGGTCCTTACAAGGTGGCTCAAAATATTAGCAATGTGGAATATTAGCTTAAGCTACCACCTACATACAAAATCCACTATATTTTTTTGGTTTTTTGTCTTACACAAGTACTAGTCACAATGTGTAATCCTAGATAGAGCTTCCAGAGTTAGATGAAGAAAATCTTGTCAAAATAAATCTAGAGGTCATATTATAGTCATTGTTTTATAATAATGTTGTATCAATAGGAACAAGAACTATTCATCAGAGATAGGATTTTTTAGGTGAAGAAATGACATGGAAAAAAATGACCATTCTTTAGAATTTCTTAGCATTGAGAACCAAGCTTTTGGAGTGCAAACACCATCTATGGCCTTGGTGTAGCCATGTTGACTATTTTTACTTGATTAACTTGGGATCCTAGGTTAGGATTAATTGTCCCTTGATCATTATGTTTAGGGTTTATTCATTTGATAGAATTAAATTAAAAAAAATGTGTTGTAGTCAAATCACCATTTCATTATTCTGACTTCCATTAATCATAGTGGATATAAGAAACTTTTCCCTTTTTGAGTGGATGAATTTTTTTTTTTTGTGGAAAACATCCCATAAGGGATGCCACTTTCGGGTAAGACCCAAGGAGGCAGGGGTATCCATTCCACCAAAAACGCCCAGGACTCGAACCTGGCCTACCACCTTTGACATACTCAAGGAGCAAACAAACACACAAAACCATATTTAAAAAATAAATAAATAAATAACAATAAAAATAATAAAATAAAATAAAAAACATGCTCCTTGAGTGTGTCAAAAAGAAAAGCACAACCAAACACACACACAATAAGATAAAAAAACCACAACACGAACCACATAGAAAAAACACAAGAACAACATAACAAAACACAAACATGACAAAAACAATAGAACACTACAAAGACATAACAAAAAAAAACATGAAAAATAAACACAACCAAAACCTAAAAAATTAAAAAATAAAATAAAAATAAAAATAAAAAACAACCAACAACAGACAATAAACAAAAACAAAAAACATAGAAAACACTCACACATAAAAACATGAATTAACACAAACAAACAGAAACACAAGAACAAGAATGACAAAAACACAAGAACAATAACAAAAAACATAAAAAAACACAAAACAACAAAAACACAAGAACAACAAAAAAAAACACAAAGAACACAAAAACAAAACAAAACAAAAGAACACACACACCTTAAAAAACTAAACAAAAAAAGAAAAAAAATTGAACATAACAATGACCTTTCTAGACCAGAAGACTTTTAAGGCAAGAATCAATAGAGGAAACAAAAGAAATAATAGTTTGAGCTAGGGAACTAAAATAACCTGATCGAACCAAAGAGAAGCAAAAATAAAGCAAGAAGAAACTAGGTACCTTCAGAACTGGAGCCATCCAAAGAAATGATAGAAAGAAGAGCTTCCCTAATTTGTGAAGCCCACCATCTAGGAGGGTGGCCATAACAAGTAAGATCACCTTTGTCCAAAGCCCAATTAGCTAAAGCATCAACACTCTTGTTTTGATCTCTCGACCACATGATTGTAATCAACTTTCAAAAATCCCATCTGGATTAATTGAATCTTCTCAATAATTCTTTTTATTCTCCAATCAACCTTATGATTCTTAGAAGGAGTCTTCAAAATATTAATCATGAGTTGAGAGTCAGACTCAACTAACACCTTTTCCCATCCAACCTTAGTAGCCTCTTGAAGGCCTCTGAGGATACCATACCCCTCAACAAGGTTATTGGAAAGAATACCCAAATTCTCAGCAAAAGTAAAAACCAGGGAGCCATCTGAAAGTCTACCAATTCCTCCCGCACTGGCTTTTCTAGGGTTCCCTCTAGAGGCTCCATCAGTATTGACTTTTCCAAAATCCTTAGGAGGAGGTTGCCAATTTCTTGTCCTATCCATCTTACAAATACTCACATTCCCTTTAAGTTGGTTGCCCTTAGAATATTTAATCTTCAATATTTGCATCACTTGATCCCATCTTTGGTGGGAGTTTTGGGGGTGATTAAGGAGTTGATGGACTGATTCAACTAAGTTGGCTATGGTATTTTGCCAAATATAGTGAATATCCTTCCTATCTTGATTAAAAATTTGGTTGTTCCTTTCATTCCAGATATTCCAAAGAAGAATGGTAGAACCCATCCAAACTAACTGCCTAATAAAATGATCAACACCCTCTTGTTTAGGCCAATCCCTCCAAAGTTGTTCAAAAGTAAAAAAATTGGACCACTTGTAAGCCAAGTAAAGTGGCCATTCTCCTCCATAGCTCAGAGGCTAAAGTACACTCAATAAAAATATGGCTGAGAGTTTCTACATTCTCTTCACACATTTCACATCTAAAAGGGCCATGAAAACCACGCTTCATAAGTTGCTCACCAATAAGCACCCTACGATGCAATAAAAGCCAAGTAAAGAACCTCACCTTAGGCCAGATATTTTGAGCCCACAACTGAGAAAATATGTCAGAATATTGGTTGGGATTATTATGGCATAAGGTCAAATAACCTTGAGCAACTGAATACTCACCCTTAGTAGTGTTGTTCCATCCAAAACAATCTTTTTCATGGGACCAAGAGAGAGATCTCATATGAAGGATGCCTTGGATATCTTGTCTTTGCCTTTCTGGGATTTGAATAGGCCAGTCCTCAATAGGGATCCAATATCTACCAACCTTTGAATTACCAGTATGGTACCGATAGTAATTAGCCACCTTTATCCAGTTAGCTCGGTGAAGCTCCTCCATCCAAGGCCTCCAATCGAGAAACTGAGTTATCAAAGGCTTGTGACCATCCCAAGAATCTATCCAAAAATTTGCCTATTGACCATTATGAATGATCCAAAATAAATTTTTCTTTATCAAATCCTCACCAGTCTTAAGAACTACTAAAATGGGAGAACCTTTGGTAGGAAGTTGATAGCGAACAAGGTCTTCAGGACTTTTGTTCTCAGCATATTTAGCATGGAGATTATTGGCCCAAAGAGCATTGGGGTTATGCAACATCCTCCAATATAATTTAGCAGCTAAAGCTTTGTTGTTATTAATAGAAGACCAGAATCCTAACCCCCCTTCATTCTTAGGAAGACATAAAGTGTCCCATTTCACCAAGGCCCATTTTCTTTTCTCCTTAGTACCACTCCAAAGGAATCGATGACTGATTTGATCTAGTTCTCGAAGAACAACCTTTGGGATATTCAACACAGAAGATACATAAATAGGAATAGCTTGAAGGACTGATTTTACCAAGGTGATTCTACCCCTAGAAGAAAGCCACCTGTTGGTCCACTTTCCAATTTTCTTCTTGACTTTGTCCAACAACCAATTCCAATATTTATTTTTCTGCCTTTGAATATTTATGGGAATACCTAAATAAGTGATCGAAAGGGAGGTCTTCTTATATCTTAATTTATCCAAGACCATGGATTCCTGTCTAGCAGAGTAGTGAAAGAAAATAACTTTAGATTTATCTTCATTGATCAACTGCCCAATAGCCTTAGAAAAACAGCTAATGATTTGCTTAATATTAGAAGCTTCCTTAACTGTAGCTTTACCTAAAAGAGTAGAGTCATCCACAAATTGAATATGAGAGATAGGTCTAGCTCCATGAGCAATGGTAACTCCCTCAAGGGTTTTGTTTTCCCTCTTTTTGGTTATAGTCCTACCCAAGCATTCAACAAGAATGATGAATAAATAAGGGGATAGCGGGTCACCTTGCCTAATACCTCTAGAAGCTGGGAATGACTGAGAAGGCCTGCCATTGATAAGAACTAAGTAGGAAATTGAAGAGATACATCCCATAATCCAATCCATCCAATCCTTAGAGAAACCAAATTGCCTCAAAACTTTGATAAGGAAGTGCCAATCCACTCTGTCATAAGCTTTGGATAAGTCTAACCGAATGAACATGGAAGGAGATTTTTGCATATCCATGGAATGGATGGCTTCCTGAGCAAGAACTATCTCATCTACTATTTGACGCCCTTCCACATAACCCCTTTCTCAGGGGAAATAATCTTATGCAAAAGAGGCTTCAACCTTTCTTCCATGATTTTAGTAATGATTTTGAGAAGAACATTACATAAAGCAATAGGTCTAAAAGCTTAGATATGATCAACCTCTTGAGCTTTTGGAACAAGAGTAATATAAGTTTTATTGATAACCTTCAAAATTTCTTTGGCTTTCCTGGCTTCTTCCACCACCTCTAATAAATCAACATGAAGGATATCCCGGAACTCTTGGTAGAACTCAATGGGAAAACCATCAGGACCTCGGGTTTTCCCTTTTTGCATTTTAAAAACTACTTGTTGAAGCTCATTGATAGTAACAGGAGCAGTCAAAATAGAGTTCTCCTCAGAAGTGATAAGAGAAGGGATTGCTTGAAGAACATTTTGTTGAGAAGTTGAGTCAAGAGGAGTAGCAAGCAAAAATATTGGAAAAGTAATCGACAACAATAGAGTTCATGCCATCCCAAGTATAGACAACATCTCCAGAATCTGATTTCAGGGAAGAAATAAAGTTGTGAGATCTTCGAGCTAGAAGAGATTTGTGGAAGAAATTTGTGTTTCGATCTCCTTCTTTGAGCCATTGAATTCTAGATTTTTGCTTCCATAAGAGTTCTTCTCTTTTTCCCATTCCTCTAACCGAGTTGTGAGTTTAATTTCATCTGCACTTCTATTCTCTGTGAGGCCATCTAAACGGATTTTCTTATTCAAATTTTCAAGTTGAGCAATAACTTCATGTTTTTTTATGAACATCCCCAAACTCCTTCCAGTTCCAAGTCTTGATTTTGGATTTAATGTATTGCAGTATTTTGGCAAAATAGAACATCTTAGTCCCATGCCTAGGCTTACCTTCCTTCCACCATTGTTGCACACGAGGTCTAAAGGAACTGTCTCTGAGCCACATTAATTGAAAATGAAAAGGAGAGAAACTCACATTGGTTTTCCACATTTCCACCATGATTGGCCAGTGATCCGAACCAACATTGTTAAGAGTCTTCACTTTAGGAATGTGACCATGGATTAAGAAATTTTTAGAGAGCAAAAACCTATCCAATCTCTCCATTATACAAGCTAAGCCTTGCCTTCTGTTAGACCAAGTCATAAGGCCATTATCTAGTTGGATGTCCACAAGATGGAGGTTTGCAATATATTCGCTCATGAGGTCAGTGCTTTTGTCCAAATTTCTATTTCCCCCCATTTTCTCATCCAGAGAGAGGATGGTATTGAAATCTCCTCCGATCAAGATCCAAGCTTCAGGAAAATGAGAGATAATATGAGTTATATCCTTCCACTGTCTTCTTTTTTCCTCCAAAGCAGTCGGAGCATAAACAGTAATGCAGAGCATAATTTGGTTGGAATGTCTACTTTGAATAGCTATAGCCAACAGACCCCAACTGCCAACCATATGGTGAATAACTACCTCTTTTGGGTCCCAAAGACAAGCAATGCCACCAGAAGTCCCCTGGGAACTGAGGGAAACCACTTTTCCAGCTGGCCAAATTTTACTGGAAATTGAGTCCATATCCTCCATTGACATCTTCGTTTCTTGAAGGAAAACAAGATGTGGATGATTTATCTGAATCATTCTTCTAATTTCATTTTGTTTTGAAAGACTCCCTTTGAGTCCTCTAATATTCCAAGTGATGATCTTCATTAATACCAGGGCTAAAAAAGTTGGGAAGGGCATTAATCTTACCTTCCTCTACAAGCTTTTCACCTTCTTTTACCATATGATATTGATTGGTCTTGCGACCCGCTTTTTGATTAGAATCCATCTTCAATTTTTTTCCCTATTTCTTGACTTACTCCAATTGAATCTGAGATGGCTTCTAACCTTGAAGAATGCTCGTACACAACCAAAATTTTACTAGAGGGTTCAACAGAGTCTATATTGGGACCTGTATTATTTGAAGTTTTGACATTTAAAAGATTGTTTTTCTTGTGTAAATTTTCTCCCTTTTTTCTCTTGAAAACCTTTGATTTGTTGGTTTGTCTCTGAGTTCTTCCCTTCATATTTAAATTGTGTTTCTAAGATTTTTGTTTCCATTATTTCCTCTTCCTCACTTGGGACATCATTTGTGGAAAGGATTTCAAACATATTACAATATGACTTTGATTGATCCTTCATAACTAGTTTTTTTTGAGTGTTCTTCTTCTTAGGCATTTGGAAACCTGTTGAGTTTATATCTTCTTTCTTTTGATCAAGAATTTTATTTGGGCAAGCACTAGCCAAATGACCATATTCATGGCAAATTCTACAACGAAAAGGAATGTTCTCATAGTCCACTACTTGCTCCCAAGTGTCTTCCCCAAATTGTAATGTGATATTTTTAGGTAGGGGTTTGTCAAAATCCATTAAAACACAAATCCGAGCATAAATAATATGTTCAAAATTTTGAGTACAATCAACAATCATCATAAAAGTTCCTAAAGAGTTTCCAATTGAAGAAAAAATAGTAGGATTCCAAAATTCAATAGGGAGGCCAAAGAGTCTAACCCACACGGGAGCTATAGAAGGCATCTCTTCTTCGGCTTTAAATTTAGTATGCCAGGGCTTCATGAAAAGCCCTGCCCTTCCAAAAAACTAGGGACCCCCTTGAAAATTTTTCTCTCTATCTTCATTATTAGCAAATAAAACAAGAAAATAACCATTTGGATAAATAGAGATTTGTAACTCACCTTTAGTTTTCTAGATTTTTGCAGCCCATACTTTGAAAGCAGATAGGCTCGGACGAAAACCCACGAACCGACAAATTAGTCCTCTTTTTTCCAAATCTTCAATGCCAGTCTGAATGTTACCCATATCAAGCTTAACAATAGGAGTTCCATCAGCTGCTTTAAGACATCCTGACTCCATTTTCCTGGGATCAATCTTAGGCATTCTTAGAGGTTTATGGGAAGCCCTAAGATTAATATTAGCATTGGGTTGAGGTTGTCCACCATGGAGGGCATCCCTAAAATTCATTTTTGGGGCTGAGTCTTCAAAATTCTTACCCTTGATAGGGGTTTTCACAGTAGAATTATTTTGTGGGTGCACCTTAGCACCAGATTCACTTGAGATCTGAGCCATTTTTTGATCAACTACTTGAAACTTGTTTCGTGATCTCTTTAATCCTTGCCCTAGATGTCGTGGAAAGGTATGGTTTTCACTTTTCTTTTGTGCAACAAATTGGAAGTCGTTGTCACTCAAGTTCATAGCATGATCTATTGAAAGATAGATTTCTAACCCATATTGGATCCCCTGCAACATATCCTGCTAAAATATTGAGCATAAACCACAAAAATATTGGCCGCTAGGGCCCGAAGGCCCTAAAAACCAACCTCTGGAGCTGCTTGCACTCAACCCAGATGAAACCCTCGCATAGCCGCTTGCCAAAAATCTTGTTCACACATAGGGATGCGCTAGGATCTGTGTTGCTCCAAATGATCTAAAAATTGGTGGAGACGTTCTAGGGTTTTTAGGCATCTACCCTCAAAATTTTAGCTCAATCCGAGTCCGGATGAGTGAGATATGGCCGAAACAAGTTCGATAGTTTGGACAGTCCTTAGTGGATGAAATAATTTTACCTCTATGAAAATCCTTGAATTTTTTAATATCTGGATCTAGATTTATGATATTTTACTAGATTTGTTGCTTTGACATATATGCATTTCTTTCTATTGTGAATATTCTTGCAAATGCTACAACAAGTAATATTTTCAATGTTCCTTTATCATAGTATAATAGGTTGAAGGACTATATACTTATTTCAATCCTTTTGGCTCATCCATATGTCTATCAAAAAAGTGGATATAGATTCATATTTTATTTCCTAATGTAGGTACCCTAAAATCATATCATAATGAAATGACAAGAAATACCACGTGTGAGCCTTAGGGGAAATTATTAGCTAGGAAATTTATTTTCTTCTCATATTTATCTAAGTGTTTAACTATGATCATTCTATTCTTGTAGTTGTTATGGTCCTTATAGTGAATTTTCACTATACTTGGGAAAAGTATGCACCTTAGCCACTTTTGTGGAGAATATTGTAGTAGGAAGCAAGGTAATAAATTTTTGAAAGGAAGTAGAGACAAGTATGTAGGACCATTGGCCAAGTTTTTCTAGTTAGAGCTAACAAGAAAAATACAACAAAATTTTTGGTAATAGCCCAAAGCTATGGCGTGCATAGCTAGAAGAAAATAATGACTTGGACACACTTGACCAATATAAAAATTTGATGATTGTAGGCTAATAGTGATAATTGGGACACCAGAGGGAGTAGATGAAAAGTAAATGGTAGAAACACCAATCAAACCAATCAAAATTTTTGGTAAAGGGCAAAGAGAGAGAAGTTCCTTAGATTTTGGTTAAGCTTCCACTACTTGTGCCAAGTATTTATTCTTTTAGGATGTATGGTCCTCTACAAGGAAGTACAACATTCAAAGCATCATCATGAAAAATCCAAGAGAGTGGACACAAATGTGATTTAACATTAATAGTGAAAAGATCTTAGTATCTAATGACTAAAAATATCCAGCATGGGAAAGATCCCACTTCAAGTGACTCTAGATCTAGAGGTCTCAAAGTTACACTCCATTAATGCAAAAGTATCCCAGATAGGAATTTTGAAGGAATCCATTTTGAATATTAGCAGGAAAAGGGCTACTAAATATTGTTTATAAATATTTATGTCCTCTTTACTGTAAAGCATTGAAATCTAGTCATACTTGTGCCTAGTATTTGACCTTTTGCAGGGTTTTCTTTCATTCTCTTATATGTCTTAGCTTGACTCAAGACTTGCATTGTCAACCAATTATTTTTTGAGCCTCTCTTCTTGGCATGTATGTAATCTAGATTTCACATAAATAAGAAGTTGTGACTAACCTAATACTTTTATCCTAGTTCTTGTGTGGGTATTTGTATTAAACATGTTTGAGGAGACCTTATTCCTTGTGCATTATCAACTACTATGCATGTGTTCACTTAAATCATCACAACATCGAGGGTATCTTAGATCTTTGGTGCATCACCAACTATATCTTAGGCTAGTTAGGCTAGGTAGTCTTTTACTGCTTCTATAATTTGCTTTTAGTTATTTTGCTATATTTTCCTTATTTTCCTTTTTCTTAGTAGAACACCTAGTAGTGTAAGCTAGATTAGGAAGGAAGAGCACCAAATATTGCACTAGATCAAGGAGTTAGCCTTGGTGAAAATTCTTATATGTCATCTAAAGGAGCCACATCCTATGATCCCCAGAATTTATAGGATTGGCACTATAAACAAGTCACAGGGCACTAGATGCACCTGTTTGAAGAAACATCGCACCATGGTGGACCACAACGCCCAAGGTGTAGGGATCATTTTTGACCCTAATAGTTCAAACCGATATACCTAATGGAACCCAAATTACAAAATATATCCCCTAATAATAATTGAGATTAATATTTTACTAAAGGCCTTGATCATTTGGTTTTTGAAACACCCTAAATATTCACCTAGTGACTCTAAAGAAATTTCCCATTAAGGCACATGCCAAGGTTATAGTCGATAATTCTATCTAATTAGCAATAGCACACCACCTAGTAATTATGCTAAAAAATATTTATCAAGAATCCATATAGAAAGACTCAGGTTGGGATTTTGGTGAATATTCCAATCTATCAACTATTAGAGCAAATATAGTATTCACGCACTGACTCCACTCCAAGCAAAGATCATAGAAAATCATAAGATCCCTACTACCAGAGCCACATGCTTAAACATATTTGCTTCCCACTTCACAAGATTTACCACATGGAGCAAAAATAAACCCTTATGAACTCCAATACCACCAGATGAATGGGACTGAATTCTAATATCAACACTTGAAACAATGCCACATTATACTAGTGAAGGACTATCAAACCCATTAATTCACCTATGAGTTTTGGTTTGCTTCTATAAACTATACAATATTACAAAGTAGAACATGGATTTGAGGTTGCTTGTGGCATCATTCAGAGGTAAATATCATGAATGTTATGAATATCTTCCCCCTATACTTGATATTCAAATGGGATCAACTTTTTTACCTATTCATGGATGGGTTTAAGAAAAGAGAGCAACCTACCCCAGCTATCCGGTGTATCATTTCCTAATTCTCTCTCACTCAATAAATTGTGATCCCCAACCATATTATAGCAAACCAATATGAGGGGTAAGAGTAGAAGGAGACATAAGTAGCATCAAAAAATGATACACTAATCCAAATCAATAACTAGATGTGCTATGGGATAGCATAGGTAGTGGAATACACTCTCTTTGAGGTGCTCAAGAAAACAAGTGAGGACACTTAGTAGGCTCAAGAAGAAGCACATCCACCTCCAATAATATAGAGGATACAAAGAACCTGAAATGGGGGTGGAGAATGCATTCCAACTAGATTGAGAGTAGAGGAGGAGCCAACATTGGTACCAACCAACCTGCATAAAAAAATAAAAAACCCTTAGTACCATTCTACTTTCCACAAAGGAGCTTCTCAAGATCCCTTGTTCTATAATGATGAAGGTATTTTACCCCCAAAAATAGAAAGTAAGAAATAAGTAGACAACTTAGGTGGTATCGAGGGTTTTTTTTGACTCCATACCCAATGGATAAAGGCCATCCATTATACATATGTACCATAGTTTCATTATGTTGTAGGAAAGTATCAAAATTTATAGACAAGCTTTTTTTTTTTTACAGAAGCAGGAGGTTGTAGTTTGGTAACTAAAATTCTCACCTCAAATCCTCTCCCTAATTCCACCCGTAAATTTTGACTTTGTACCTATTGGATAAGGTGGTGGTTCTCTAGGTTTGTTATCCTCACCAATTTGAGGATCACCTATGAGCCACTAGAAATATAGTAAATTCTCACTACACTTGGGAGGAGTCTGCACCTTGGCCAATTTTTTGAGAGAAGACTTCAATGGGAAGTAAGGTAATATGAGTTTAGAAGGAACCAAAGAGAAGTACCTAGGACTAATGGCCAAGTTTTTTAAATCATAACTGATAACAAAACGTCATAACCAAAGTTCTAGTGATAGCCCAAGGTGATGATACATGAAACCAAAATGAAAAAATAACTTGGGCAAACTTTCCCAATATAAACATCTAGTGGTCATAGGATAACAATTATAATTGAAACACCAAAGGGAGTAGATGAAAATTTAGTGGTAGGTACACTAATCAGACCAACCAAAAGGGTAAATAGAGAGTGGTCCCTTATATTTTAGTCAAGCTTCCACCACCTTTGCAAAGTAATCAATCTTCTTAGATGTATGGTCCTCTACAAGGAAGTACAACATTCAAAACATCATTATGATAACTCTAGGGGAGTATCCAGAGACATAATTGAGCATTAATGGTGAAAAATATTGGTACCTAATAACTATAGATATCCAACATAGGCAATATCCAACCTCAAGTGACTCTAGATCTAGAGGTCTTGGGATTACACCCCATAAATGTAGAAGTACCCTAGGTAAGAATTTTGGAGGGATACATTTTGAATTTTAGGGGGAAAGGACTCCCAAATATTGTTTATACCATTCTACTTTCCACAAAGGAGCTTCTCAAGATCCCTATTTCTATAAGGATGAAGGTATTTTACCCCCAAAACTAGAAAATAAGAAATAAGTAGACAACTTAGGTGGTATCGAGGGCTTATTTTGACTCCATACCCAATGGATAAAGGCCATCCATTATACATATGTACCATAGTTTCATTATGTTGTAGGCAAGTATCAACATTTATAGACAAACATATTTTTGTTACAGAAGCAGGAGGTTGTAGTTTGGTAACTAAAATTCTCACCTCAAATCCTCTCCCTAATTCCACCTATAAATTTTGACTTTGTACCTATTGGATAAGGTGGTGGTTCTCTAGGTTTGTTATCCTCACAAATTTTAGGATTGCCTATAAGCCACTAGAACTATAGTAAATTCTCACTACACTTGGGAGGAGTATGCACCTTGGCCAATTTTTTGAGAGAAGACTTCAATGGGAAGTAAGGTAATATGAGTTTAGAAGGAATCAAAGAGAAGTACCTAGGACTGATGGCCAAGTTTTTTAAATCATAACTAATAACAAAAATTCATAACAAAAGTTCTAGTGATAGTCCAAAGTGATGATGCATGAAACCAAAATGAAAAAATGACTTGGGCACACTTTCCCAATATAAACATCTAGTGGTCATAGGATAACAATTATAATTGAAACACCAAAGGGAGTAGATGAAAAGTTAGTGGTAGGTACACTAATCAGACCAACCAAAAGGGTAAAGAGAGAGTGGTTCCTTATATTTTGGTCAAGCTTCCACCACCTTTGAAAAGTAATCAGTCTTCTTAGATGTATGGTCCTCTACAAGGAAGTACAACATTTAAAACATCATTATGATAACTCTAGGGGAGTAGCCAAAGACCTAATTGAGCATTAATGGTGAAAAATATTGGTACCTAATAACTATAGATATCCAACATAGGCAATATAAAACCTCAAGTGACTCTAGATATAGAGGTCTTGGGATTACATCCCATAAATATAGAAGTACCCTAGGTAAGAATTTTGGAGGGATACATTTTGAATTTTATGGGGAAAGGGCTCCCAAATATTTTTTATAAGTATTTATGTCTTCTTAATTTTAAATCATTGAAATCCAACCATAACCATGCCCAATATATGGTCTTTTGTAGGGTCTTATTTCATTCTCTTATGTGTCTTGACATTGTTCGAGCCTTGTATTGTTGATCAATTAGTTTTTGAGCATTTCTTCTTCGCATGTATGTAATTCAAAATTCACATAAATAAGAAGTTGTGACTATCCTAGTACTTCTATCCTGGTTCTTGTGTGGATGTTCTATATTATGTATGTTTGAGGACACCATGTTCCTTGTGAATTTCTAGCTACTATGCATGTGTTCACCCAACTTATCATTGTTAGATATGTCTCATTCTTTGCCGGAACCCCGGCTACGGTAAAGGTGATTACGTAATAGGTGATGGCTCGGGGTGCGTTGGGGGACGCCCTCGGATACGGTGAAAGTGAAAGATGCTGGTGAAGACCAGCTGAGAATAGCCGACGAAGTCGACGACGAAAATTTTTCACCTACTTTTATCGCTACTTTTGGAGTGGCCCCCGGGATTCCCACGGTTGGTGGGTGGTTAGTGGGTGTGGGTGGTTTAGCCCACGGTGTTGTATCCACGGTACCCTAATACCACTTGGTGGTTTAGGGTTGTATGAGTTTCCTTATATAATTATTGTAATGCCCCATTTGAGGGATAAGAGAGAGAATAATATATCAAGGAGGATAGACTCTTGTTTGCTGGAGTAGCCCAAATTGGGTGAACCAGGGTAAATCTTGTGTGTTATATGTGCATTGAATGGTGTCATTATTTCCTTAGTTATTATTTCTGCATTATATCTAGAATATGTTTCTGTAAGTTCTCTTCATTTGGTATCAGAGCCAGGTTATTAGCCATAGGGGGACGCCTTTATTGCTAGGGTTTAAATCCGTTTGAAGAAGATCTAGGGTTTCTAGGAGTGAGAGGAAACCTATTCTGGAGTGGGAGTTACGCAGAAGGAGTTTGAGGGAAAAATTTCAGGAAATCATTCAAGGATAGAGATCGAGAAATTTGACGGCAAAAGTTTTGAGCTATGGAAGTTAAAGATGGAAGATATGCTCATGGACAGAGATCAGTGGGCTGCTATTTCAGAAACAACAAAACCTACGGGTACTTCCGATGAAGATTGGGAGAAGATGAATCGAAAAGCAAGGAGTCTGATTCGATCGTGTCTTGCAGATTCGGTGCTCATCAATGTTTCGGGAGAAGCTACAGCGAAGGATCTCTGGGAGAGGTTAGGGGCTTTGTATCAATCGAAGTCCCTAGTGAGCAAATTATTCCTCGGAAAGAAACTCGTACAATCTTAGGATGCATGATGGGGATTCGGTTGCGAGATCATCTGAATGCATTCAATACAGTGGTAAGTCAACTAACATCTGTAGAAATTAAGTTGAGTGAGGAAGATAAATGCATTACTTTGTTATGCTCCTTACCGGATTCATGGGATAACTTAGTAGTAGCAATTGGTAGTACAACTTCATCTACATTGAAGTTTGAAGATATAGTGGCATCTCTATTATCTGAGGATATGAGGAGAAAAGCCATGGAGGGCACATCTAAGGAAGCCCTAACAGTGAGAGGGCGTGCCAAGGAGAAGGAAAAATCTAGATATGGTGATAGGTCTAAGTCTAAAGGTAGATCCAAGTCTCGGGGGAAGTTTGAGAGAAAATGTTGGAATTGTGGCAAGCCTGGTCATATGAAGAAGGATTGCAGATCAAAGAAAGCTGAGTCTGGAAAAAATTCTGATGAATCGACTTCCACAGAGATGAATAAATCCATTGATGAAGCAGGGGATGTATATTTGGCATCCTGCTCATCATGCTCCACACGATCAGATAAAAACGATTGGTTGATTGATACTGGTGCCTCTTTTCATATGACTCCTCATAGAGGGTGGTTCAGTGAATATGAAAGATATGATGGAGGGGAGGTACTATTGGGAGATGATTCACCACTCAGAATCATGGGTCGTGGAAGAGTGAAAATTTTGCTGTAGGATGGTAGGGTTAAGACCCTACCAGGTGTGATGCATATTCCGGGACTTGCTAGAAATTTGATTTCGGTAAGCAAAATGGCCGATGCAAGAGTGAATGTCAGTTTTGGCAAGGATTCATGCAAAATGGTTCGTGGATCAATGGTGTTGGCAAGGGGAGTTCGGATTGGAACATTGTATAAGCTATTGGGAAGCACTATGACAAATGAGTGCAATAGCTCAACTGTTCTTGAGGCTGATTCTGATAAAAGCTCAACACTCGGCATCAAAGGATGGGACATATTGGAGAAAAGGGATTGCGTACCCCGTACACAAAAGGTATGGTTCATGGTATCCCTAATTACTCAATGTCTTCCGAGTTCTGTGAACATTGTATTTATGGTAAACAGAATCGGGTTAGTTTTCCATCTGGTGCCACAAGATCTAGTGGGGTACTAGATTTGATCCACAGTGATATTTTTGGTCCTGTTCCTATGTCGTCTCTTGGAAAATCACGGTATTATGCTTCCTTTGTTGATGATTTTTCAAGATATGCATGGATTTACTTTCTTAAGAGCAAAGATGAAGTGTTTGAAAAATTTAAGGAATTTAAAGCACTTGTTGAGAATCAAACTGATAAAAGGATTAAGGTGTTGAGGTCTGATAATGGAGGGGAATATTGTTCTAATATATTTGAGAAATTTTGTAAGCAATGTGGTATTGCAAGACAGAAGACTACTTCATATACACCTCAATAGAATGGAGTTGCAGAGAGGTTGAACAGATCACTGATGGAGAAGGCTAGAAGTATGCTCAGTGGTGCAGGTTTGGCACAGGAATTCTGGCGGGAGCAAGTGAGTGCGAGCATGCTACTTGCGAAATCGGTCACCTACATCAGCATTGCCGGATCAAACTCCATTTGAAGCTCTATTTGGTAAGAAACCATCTATTTCACATCTCAAATTTTTTGGTTGTGATGCATACATGCATATTCCAAAGGAGAAAAGAAGTAAGCTAGATAATAAGGCTGTTAAATGTATCTTTATTGGTTATAAAGATGGTGTTAAAGGATATAAGCTTTGGAATCCAAAAACTAAAAGTACAATGTATAGTAGAGATGTGGTGTTTAGGGAGATGATCAGTGATTCTAGGAAGGTAGTTACAGAAGAGGAACCTAGAACGGTCCAATTTGATCTCATGGAAAACTATCAGACAGTAGAGGATCTGGAAGAGGAGCATACAGATGAGGATATGGAAGAGGAGCATACAGGTGAGGATCTGGAAGAGGATGAAGAAGAGGTTCATACACCTATGGTAAGGAGATCAACACGGGAAAGGAGGCAACCTGAAAGGTACAGTCCATCTGCTTTTCCTACTTCTTTTGTACTATTTGTTATTGATGAAGATCCTAGAACAGTTAGAGAAGTTGTTAATTCTGGAGAGGCAAACCATTGGGAAGAGGCCATGGATGAGGAAATGATGTCCCTGAAAAATAACAGAACATGGGATTTAGTGAAATTACCAAGTGGTAGGAAAGCAATAGGTTGCAAGTGGATCTTTAAGAAGAAGCAGAATGTTGAAGGTAAAGTGGAGAAATATAAAGCTCGCCTAGTTGCTAAAGGTTTTTCTCAGGTTGAAGGAATTGATTATGGTGAAGTTTTTTCTCCCGTTGCAAAGCTAACATCAATTAGATTTATGTTAGTTGTGGCTGCTGCATTTGATCTTGAAATAGAATAGATGGATGTGAAAACTACATTCCTTCATGGAGATTTGGAGGAAGAAATCTATATGAGGCAGCCTGAAGGTTTCACTATTGAAGGAAAGGAGGATCTGGTATGTAAGTTAAAGAAATCATTGTATGGACTGAAAAAATCACCTAGAATGTGGTACCAAAAATTTGATACTTATGTTTTAGGAATTGGTTTTGTTCGTAGCAATGCTGATCACTGTGTGTATTCAAAGAAAATTGGTAATGTAATTGTCATTATAGTTCTTTATGTTGATGACATGTTACTAATTGGAAATAGCAAGAAACTGGTCAGGGAAGTAAAGTCTCAGTTGGCATCACAATTTGACATGAAGGATCTTGGCCCTACAAATTTTATATTGGGTATGCAAATAAAAAGAGATCGCTCTAACAGAAGGTTGTGGCTGGACCAAAAAAAGTATGTTGAGACAGTGTTGAAAAGGTTCAATATGCAGGATTGCAAACCGGTGAAGGTACCTATTTCTTTAGGTGAAAAATTGTCTGCTGAACAATGTCCAAAAATAGAAGAAGAGGTAGAGGAAATGTCACATATTCCTTATGCAAATGTTGTAGGTAGTTTAATGTATGCCATGGTTTGTACTAGAGCATACATTGCCCATGCAGTGGGAGTCTTGAGTAGATATATGTCTAAACCTGGTAAAGAGCATTGGACTGCTGTGAAAAGGGTGTTTAGATATTTGCGTGGCACCTCTGATTTTACAATCTGCTATGAGGTTACAGGTAAAGAAAACAGACAATTGGATATAGAAGGGTTTGTTGATGCAGATTAAGTGGAGATCTGGACAGGAGAAGATCTACTAGTGCTTATGTATTCAATTTGTTCGGAGGGGCCATTAGTTGGATGAGCAAGAGGCAGACTATTGTTGCTCTTTCAACTACTGAAGCTGAGTATATGGCAGCCACTGATGCAAGTAAGGAAGTTGTATGGCTGCAAAGACTATGCGCTGAAATTGGGTTCTTTCAAGGAGCTATGAAGATAAACTATGACAGTCAGAGTGCCATATTTTTGGCAAAGAACCCTGCTTACCATTCAAGAACGAAGCACATTGATACAAAGTTCCATTTTTGTAGGGACATGCTTGAACAGAGGAAAGTGTTGCTGGAAAAGGTAGACACCAAGGAAAATGTTGCAGATGCTTTAACCAAGGCTGTAAGCACTGAAAAGTTTAGATTCTGTTCAATTGAAATGGGTCTGGCAAAGTATTCAACAAGTGGGAGAATGTTAGATATGTCTCATTCTTTGCCGGAACCCCGACTACGGTAAAGGTGATTACGTAATAGGTGATGGCTCGGGGTGCGTTGGGGGACGCCCTCGGATACGGTGAAAGTGAAAGATGCTGGTGAAGACCAGCTGAGAATAGCCGACGAAGTCGACGACGAAAATTTTTCACCTACTTTTATCGCTACTTTTCACCTACTTTTATCGCTACTTTTGGAGTGGCCCCCGGGATTCCCATGGTTGGTGGGTGGTTAGTGGGTGTGGGTGGTTTAGCCCATGGTGTTGTATCCACGGTACCCTAATACCACTTGGTGGTTTAGGGTTGTATGAGTTTCCTTATATAATTATTGTAATGCCCCATTTGAGGGATAAGAGAGAGAATAATATATCAAGGAGGATAGACTCTTGTTTGCTGGAGTAGCCCAAATTGGGTGAACCAGGGTAAATCTTGTGTGTTATATGTGCATTGAATGGTGTCATTATTTCCTTAGTTATTATTTCTGCATTATATCTAGAATATGTTTATGTAAGTTCTCTTCAATCATGGCATAGAGTCTCTAACTAGATATTTATTGCCACCAATCAACTTTAACTAGATATTGATTTGTTCATTGGTACAAAACTATCATTGTTCATACCAAAATATTGGGAACCCAAGACCCTCAATTTATCTTTGGAGATATTATATTTCTTTCTTTATTACTTAGTTCACCAATCATCTTCAATCCCTATTGCAATAATTGGTTGCCTTCTATTATTTATTGGGCCAAGAACATTACTCCATCCAAGTTCTTATTTGTAAATGATGCTAGTTGTGTATTGAATATTTTCTTTATAAGTTTGATAATGATGCCTACTCAATTGTTTTAGCTATCTTAAATTTAATTTCCTTGAAAATAATATGTTCTAATTTAACAACTTGTAGGCTAAAAATTAAATATTTGGTGACTAGGTAGGCTTGCAAGGTCATTTCATGAATTGTATTCCAATTATAGCTCTTAAGTTGTATTAATTCCTTCTAGGATAAGTGTGAATCTTGTGCCTTATTATCTTCATCCAATTTTAGCTATGGATTCTTCAATTTCTCTTCTAGATCTTAGGATATTGTCTCTTTGTTACAACAATTCTGGAGTTAGAGTTTTATTGAGGATTTGTTGCAATTGTCTAACTTGGGACAACAATACCTTTGTCTCATTTTGCTCGTGTTCTAGTGTTTTATATAGGTAATATTATTGTTTCTTCATATTTTTATATTTTGCTTTAAACATAGATCCCTTATAATATAGGGTTTCAACTTGGCTTTGGTAGGCTTGAACATTGTCTTATAGCAAGATCTTGGAAATATTCACTTCTTGCACCACCATATTATAATCTATATTTTTCATATGAGAGGAAGTCTTATTCATAGTTGATATCATAGTACCTATTATTTTATTATTTTCAATTGGTTCCATCATGCTTATCACTCTTTATGGTACCTTTTTTTTTCCTTCTTAGGTGATACTCCCTCCAACCATTTTTGAGAATTTTCATCAACTTGTTGGAATTGGCATAGCATGTTTGAGGTTGGAATACTAGAAAGAAAATTTGTAGTGAGGACTAATTAGAGAATAATAAATGTTTACAAATAGTATTTTTGTATCAAGGGAGAATAAATCATAAGATTTTGAAATTGTGGGCCTCCAAAAGTTTACCAATGTTTTTGGGGAGCGATGGAAGTTATACTTTTGATAGGAGATAGATTTGGTGTTTTGGAGGCGATCAATGTTGTGGAGAGGGGATAGAAGATATTATAGTAGGGGTGAGAGAATACTTACCTATATTTGGCACCTAGGGTTGCTCTTGAGTTGTAGTGGTTATGTCCTAAGCTGCCAGAATGGTATGTTTGCTCCTAGTTCTTTTTGCATCCTTATCTTGCTGACTCAATGAGAAGCATTTTTATTTTTATTATTTTTTGGGATTCCAATTGAGTAGGGGGTTTATAATTTTTTTCTAATATTAGGATCTTATTCTTTGATAATTTGGATGGTACTAAATCCAAATACTACTTGGAATTACCATTGCTTGAATTGGAGATACTCACTTATGCTTATCTCTCATTCACCACAAAAATCTATAATGTGGTCCATTATTTGCATGATTTTAGTTTCCATGACACCTTACTACTATAGTTCTTCTGGTGAAAGTAGTGGATATATCGTTCCCAAGTTAATCTTCTTTCCAGTGATCAATATTCTCCAAGACTCACTACTTTTGAACTTTTGGTATATTTTTTCCTCATTAGTGGCACATCTTCTTCAATAAGTTCCTCTTTTGAATATAACTTTTTTGGAATTAATATACCAACTTCATCATCATGTTATTTATATTAGTATTCCTATTCATTTCCTTCATCCTACTAAACCAAGACAACATTTTGTTCATATTTGGACACCAAAGTTTTGAAATTTTTATCATATTTGTCTAAAAATTCCTTATCAATGGCAAGTGGATACTTTATATCCTATTGGCCATGTTCACATCTAAATATCCACCATTATAGGATTTTGATTTTGACCAAACCAAATTTGCTTCCATTTCTTCTATTAGATTTTTATTTAAAACCTAGTCTTTATTGTCGGCTGGATAAAACAACTTCACAATATCATAGTAATCTTTCTAAGGAGACCTCTCTTGTAGCTTTCTCATAGGACATGGTTGAATATCAATTGTTTAGATTTATTTAAGCTTACTAGATTAACCTTGAACTTGTCTAGGCCATACTTCCATTTATGTAATATTACTCATAGTTTGAAGATTTTGAGCTTGGCTTCTAGAATTTTACCCTATCCTAAAGCAATTAGTGCAATTCACCCAAAATTGAATGGTACCTCATGTGTGCCAAAATTATTCATAACTTTGTAAGATTTTGTATTCATCCCATCTACTTGTTGAAAAAATCCATCCTAAAATCTAATCTATCACATAATAGGATAGTAGAAAGGGATCTCCAATGAAACCATACACCCTTATCATGGTACATTCCTTCAAGAAGTACCAATGGAGCTGGTCTATTGATTTTTAAGACAATATGAATATTTTTCCATATATGTAGGCTAATTTTAGACCCAATAATTTCTTGCTAAACTCAATATAGAAGTTAATAGCCTTGTGTGTCCAATTTACTATTGATAGATTATCCCCGTTCTACTTGATTATTTCTAACCATGACATTATTTCTACTATAAAGCATAGAAACAAACATGCTAGATGCAAGAGATATGTAAATACCCCATACTCTATTTTTTTAAGCTCTACTAGTTGTTCCAATATTTGAGATTCTTACCATCATAATATTTTCTTTGGTTTTCATCATTAAAAATTTTAAGGGTTACCATAGGGTAGACACCTATTGTGAATGAATTTATAAGATATTAAGGTATAATTTAAAAAATAACCTAGCTTGTTGCATATTGGACCACTCTGGTTCTAGGATTGTAGTGATTTACCACTACTTGGGATAGTTTTTGGTAGAGGTGAAATAACCTAGGTATATACAATGATAAAAATGAGCACCATGTAGTACCACCTATGCTATTGGGTGAGAGCTTAAGAGCCCTTTGCTCTATAGCATCCATGAGACCTTTGTGCTTGGATTTAAGGGTGAAAACTAAGTCATGAATATCATACATGTGGTCTTGAAGCTCTTTTAATTCTTTCTAAACCTTCTTCCCATTCTTGTTCTTTATTTTAGCTTTCTCTTTCTTCTTGGAGGTTTTGGAATTGCCAAACATGGTTGTTGATCTTGAATTATGGAAACTTCCACAATTTGACTTGCTTAATGCAACAAATTGATGCTCATGTATGAAAATTTCTACATTTTTTCCTTAGAATAATATATATTAGAATGTTATTAGCTTCCTAAAAAGCTCAAAATTTCAACAATTCATTGTGCAAAATAAGTGCGTAGGGTTCTACCTTTATAATGCAAAGCTAACTATCAAAGCAATTAGTGTTAAGGGATAGACATGCTTTGCTTTGCTACTCAAATAGACCTTGCAATCCATTGATATTTTTGAGCACCTAGGTATACTTGTTAGAGTTAATGCCACTTTAGTTTTTGTTCAATAATCTTGCTTTACTTTAAAATTTTCCACCTACCACATTTTTCTTCATCCAACTAACTTCTTGAAATTTAAAATTATCATGACTTATTAGTTACACATATATTCATACTTCTGATATAATTTTGTGGCACTTTATTTTATATAAAGTGCTTTAAATTCTAGCCATTTACTAGAATCAACACACTTTGGTTGTCAATGTTTTCTATCTCATACACATTACAATCATGTTTTGTAGTAATTTGGTAAGAGCCAAACCAAAATAATTTAAACTTTTGGTGTTTGCATCGCTTAGCTCTATCTTCATGCCACTTCAACACTAAGTCACCAATTTGAAAATATTGAGGAGAATTAGTTTTTTAAACCATCACTTTATAATGGCTTGAAGCCATTGAAATATATTGTAGACCTTTTCTCTTTATTCCTCGAAGAATAACAATCCTACCATTCTAGCCTCTACTAGATCTACATCTAGGTATTCTCCTTTATCTACAAGTTTAATTATTGGTAATTTTAGATGTAGAGGCAAGACAAATTCCTTACCATAAACTAGATAATAAAACAAGGTCTTTAATGTTTTCTTAATTTTATTGTGGTTGACCCACAAGGCTTGATGTAGCATTATATGCCATCTTATTTGATTCTCTTCAACTATATTTTTAATGATCCTTAGAAATTTCTTAATAGTAGACTTTGCTAATCCATTTTATTGTGGATATTAGTTAGATAAGGCCTTTAGATATATTCCATGTCTACTTGCAAAGTTTATTATATTGGCACCTATAAAGGTGGGCCCATTATATATCACTATGATCATTAGGATGTTGAATCTGGTTATCAACCTTTATGATAATTTAACCATAGTGTCTTGACCTACTTTTTTTGTTACCACTTCTTTAGACCACTTGTTAAGATAATCTATTATGATTAGGATAAATTTATGTTTGACAAATAAGTTGGGTTTGATGATGCCCATAAAATAAAGTGCCCATTTTTTGAAAGGCTCCTTTGATATGACTGGTTATAATGGGAGTTCTAGATTCCTCCTACCAATAAATATTTGATACTCTTCATAGGATTTTGCCACCTTGAAGATATTTACAAACATAGTGGGCTAGTAGGATCCAATCCAAAGGATATTGGCTATTATAGTCTACCCTAAATAATGGCCTCTAAAGAAACCAAAATAAAATTTACTTAGTAGTTATTTTGCTTGTTGTGGCTATATGTAACAAAAAAACATAATTCAAGGATTGTAACTTGTATCTTCATCTTTGAGAAGCATTCATTCCATAGAATCTATATTTGTCTTGAAAATAGTCTTATATTGGTCTTTATCCATTACTCATATTTAATTGAATCTATATAATCCATATAGTAGATAAAACCTTTTAGCTTCAGCAATAGTATGCAAAATTTGATCTAGTTGAGATAATAGATAATGGTCTTTAAGTGATGCCTTATTTAGATTTCAAGAATCTACATAGAGGCAAGTGTTTCCATTTTTTTTCCTTACTAGGACAAAATTCACCACCCATGTTGAGTGCTTAATTGGATAAATAATATTTGCATTGAGTAACTTCAAAACCTCTTGCTTCATTAAGGACTTGATATTTTGGTTTACCAACCTCTACTTTTGCATAAATAGATTAATATCATGTAGTAAATCTATAGTATGTTGAATGACATACCTATTGTAGACATTGAGATCATCATAGCTCCATGCTATTATATCTTCAAATTCTCTACACAACAACATGAGCTCATATATATCCTATTCAAAATAATATTTTCCAACCTTTAGGTTCCTTTTGAGCTCCATCTGGACTCCCTCAAATTCATGCTAATCAATGCCCATTGTTCAAGCAGTTGTCTAGTAATTGTTATTTAAGATGATCTTCAAGGTTATTATCCCTTTTGGAATATGAATATTCTTTAATTGTATCACCTCTTCTTGATCAATATTATGCAACATTTCCTTTGGTTGTGATGCATAAACAACTTCTCTAGTTAAGAAATCAACTATTTTTTGATCATTAAAAGATACCTAATAAAAGGTATCCTTATCTAGGACATATGATCTAAAATATATTTTGACTACATTTTATTTTTTCCAAGATTCAGCAACTGAATCAAAGTTTACCCCTTGTGAGACCAATGCATAAACTAGTGCATTATGACTTTTGGGTACTGCTTTTATGTTTAATATCTCAAACATTTATGTAAGGTCCTAGACCCTATTATGGTAAGCCTTTGAGTAATGATGCTTAATGATGCATTATTATATTAATTGGTTGACCAATAGCTTTGAGTTTCAAAAGGTTGATAGCATCTTTATTCCCATATTCTCTAATTTCATGAGACCAAGACATAGAGCTTCATATTCAACTGCATTATTAATGCAACTCCAAATTAGTCTATATTAGAACATTGCATTCCCTCAAAAGGGGAAATCAAAACCACCCCATATCCAGCTCCATTTTGACATGTAGCTCCATTAAAGTGGAGCTTCCACATTCCTATTTTGGGAGTTCTTGATTTGACAAGGTTGGGATTTTTTTATCTTTTTCATTTTGTTATACAATATGTTCCTAGTTCAGTTTCTTTCACAACATTAAAATCTCTAAGGGAGAACTTACCCTCCATATATAGTTCTTAAGTGATTGTCTCTAGGAAGTCTGACTTATCATTTATCAAATCAATAGAGTCTTCCTTAGTATTTTCAATGTGAAAGGTATATGGCTTCTCCACATAAATTTCCACTTCTTATATTTGTGAGGAATCACCATGCGTGAGTAATCCAAAGAAATGTAGCCACCCAAATTGGTAGTAAATTCCCTTAAAATAAAATATTAAAGTATGGTTGAAGGTCAACTACTACCAGTTCCTAGATCATTGCCGCGTCTAACACCTTATGGAACACCATTGGTATGTCTTTGATTATCCCAACTATCTTGACTAGGATTCCATCCAACTATAGTACTCTAATACTTGACCCAGTGTATTCCATCCCCATTGCTTCACATACTACCTTTGGCATGATAGTGGTTGTTGCTCTAGAGTCAATCATATAATTACATATAAATCATCCTTCCATACATAGAGACATATAGAATGGAAATAGTTTTTTCTTGCCCATTCTTAGGATGGGTTGACTTTGAGCTAAATTTATATCCAAGCATGATAATCCTTTGGAAGGAATATTTTCAATGAAGTCCTAAGCAGGTCAATCTGTTTGGGAATTAGTAAATCATCATACATGCTTTCTTTTGAAGGGGTCTTCCTTAGCTCTTCAACTATATTGAACATACTTATTTTCCTTCTTCTCAAGCTCATCAAACATATTTTGGTAATCTTGGGTTGCTTCCAATATTTATTATTTTTTCATAGAAAGATAACAAAGCTTGTTTAAAGCTTGCTCTTTTGAATCTTCTTGGGCCACTTTTTCTAGATCTGGTCTTGGTTGATCTTTATTGTGCTTTGACTAATCTTGCTCATTTTTTTTACTTATTTTGTGGTTGAATCAATACCTTGAAAGGCTGCAAATTCTATGGATCTACTTATATAGGTTTCTTTTTTTACCTTGTCAATATTTATATGTGTTCATCTTCTAAGGGCTCTTATGTTAGCATAATTTCTTTGAGTTCCCACAACATGTTTAATTGGATCTTTTGTGCCTTCTCAACCCTTTTTGTAATTACTAATTGAACTTGATGCTTGTAAATCATGTAGATATCTATATTATACATGTCATTATAGGCCAAGCAAAAATAATTTTCTTTTGATGAAGTGGATGATCCCTCCTGATTATTTTACACAATATTAGAGTTTTTAACAATATTGCCTGTTGAGACCCCCTAATATCTTATGACATAAGGGAATATTTTGGAATGATAACCTTCATACCACCTCTTGACATCTTGTCTTTTCATGGTAGTGACATCATTACTTTTATTGTTAGTAGCTCTAGCATTTTTAGGGATTCTTAAGGTTTGAGAGTAGGCAATGAATTAAGAGTAGGTACTAGAGGTAGAGGCAAAGCCTTAGGTTTTAGAATTGGGGCCAATGGAGGTGTGTATGTGACCAAAATATCTGTTTGCTATAGAGATTTAATAGTTTCTAGGAATAAGACATTACAACCCTAGGAGGAAGTTTTTCGATAGATATCAAAACATTCTTAGATGCTATTGTGGATTGGTAGAAATTTGGAAACCTCATATCATTAGACAATTATGTTTGTAGGCTTAGAATATGAGTGAAATATTAGAGGTAATAAATATAATCTTGAGTCTAGTATTTTTTCGAGTATATAATATTATTTTTTATATGATAATGTACCCCCATGGTACCTTCATGGTAAATTTATAAATAGCATATTAGGGTTGAGTCTTAGTTTAGAGTGTGAATTATATTTCTCCTTTTATGCAAATGTAAATATGTAGGAAATACACAAGTATCATGTAAATTTGTAGTGTGTAGAAAATACACAAGCATCATGTGAGTTAGTGTGCAAGTTTAAGTTGATTCTATGTGCACAAGTATCTTGTATGTATGAGATAAAATATGTAATGTTAATATGTGTACAAGTATCTTAGATTAGAGTGTGCAAGTTAGGGAAGTGTGAGAGTCATGTATAGGTGTACATACAATATAAATTCAATTGTTCATCAAGTATGCAAGTGTCAAGTATACAAACCAAGAGTCATGAGACTTGGCATATGGAAATAAATAGTCAAGTATACAAAGAGTCACACTACTATGGCTATATTGTGGAGGTAATACTCCATAACATATATAGTCATATATTCACATAGTCACATCATCACATCATCACATTACAAAGAAATAAGATCACTATCATATTTATAAGAGAAAGAGGAGAAATAAAGATTGCATACATTTTGAGCAATTAATAGTGTAATTTTTTCTTCATGCATATTACATGAATGATTAAGGCTATTCCATTTATAATATTTCTTATTATTGAATGTCATTTGATATATTATAATTCTTCTCTTACATATTAATTTTCTTATATTATTTCTACTCTTATCATTATCTTGACCTTATTATATTATGGATATATTATATTCATTCATGTGATATTTAACCTATGACATTTGTGGTAGTATTAAGGCTTTAAAAACCATTAGCGGTATTAGAGATACCACTAGACTATATCTATATTTATAAGATTTCATTTTAGCCACTATTGTAAATTGATTTTATTTAGTTTGACAAAGTTGATTTGGAGTTTGTTCACTTTGAAGATAGTGAGACTTAGACTCTATGTTGAAGGTTATGTTGAGTAGAAAAGCTAGAGTTTTTCTATGGTTGAAAATAAATAGAGAAGACTAGGACTCAACTATATTTATAGGGGAATCAACTTCAAGATAGTTGATCATTAAAGGATATTTACAACCCTTGATATTGAAGATTAAAGATAGAATCAACTTAAAACATAGTTGATAATTCAGGGCTATGGCCAACCCTTAACATTGATAGAGGATTTAGGGATATATATATCTTAATAAATTAAGATTCAAGGACATTCAACATCACCTTGAAAATAATAGAGAATTTAGGAGCATTCAAAATGAAGTTGAAAATTTTTTTAGGGACATCCAAAGTCACCTTGATAGAGAATTTAAGGACATCCAAAGTCACCTTGATAGTATAGAGGAAATATTTTAGAAGAGAGTTGCAATAGAAGTGTAAGAAGCTTCCTATAGTAGATAGAGAAGAGTTTTAGCTTCTAAGTAGAGAGAAGGCTCTTGTTTATGAAACCCATGATAGAAGTCCTAATAAGCTAGTGATAGAATATTGAGGCTACCTATTTTGAAGAAAGATATATTAAAGATAGAGGTGACCTATATTAAAAAAAAATGAGATACATTTAGAATAAGAGAAGAGAAGGCCTAAGTTCTATTATATTTATAGAAAGAGAAAAGGCCAAAGTAAAGGATCATTGAGAAAGAAATAGGTCTATATAATTATAGAAGAGATTTCAAGCAAAGTAAATCAATAAAAGTCTATCGATCATATAGTATACTAGCATTGTAGTGCAGAAGAGAAGAACATGGTCCATCTAGCCCACACCAGTGTAGAGAAAGCATAAGTCATCTGACCCACACTAGTGCATGGAAGAACGTGAGCCATTCGATCCACATCAGAGTAGAGATGAATGTGAGTAGGGTTATGCATAAGGGGTTGGAATCAAAACGTACTTGTAAAAAAATGGTGAATCCTAATCAAAATCAAGGATAATAAAGGCAAATCCTAATAAAATAAAATCAATCATCTTCACACCAAAATTTGGGGTATTTTAAGCCCTAAAAAGTAAGGTCATATTTGGGATAAATTTTGACCTATTAAATCACCTTATAACTTCATAAAAATACCACCATTAGATCAGGCTCAAAAAGAGCTTTCCAATGAGTACAAATATACCTATGTTTGGATATATATTGTGGCAAATTGAACCTAAGAAAAACTGATCCTAAAATTTTAGGTGAATGGGCTAACATCGAGGGTCCTCATATTCCCTAATTTCCAATTTTAAAAATCCTAATTCACCAAATTTATGAATATTCATCACTGTGCATAATATTAAATGTGATCCATTCAACACACACTAATGTAGTAAGTCATTTAGCCCATACTAATGTAGAGAGAAATATTCAAAGGAGGAAAGCATTAGTTAAGTCATAACAACATTTGGTTATAGCAGAAGATAACATACAATAGAAGAAAATATTCAAGAGTTACATAATGTATATGAATCTTTGAAAAATATTAGTGCAATCATAGTCTTATAGCAGTATTGAATGCATGAACATACAAACATCGAATCAAGCATGCATTAGAAAGTAGTAGAGAAGAATCTAGAGAGCTTAGAAGCAAAATCAATGAGCCAAAGTAGAAACTATTATAGTGGAAGCCTGAGCAAGTTGAAGCAAATGTGAAACACAAAAGTAAAATCATTTTTTGGAAGTATAAAAAATAAGAAATAGGGAGAGTTTGAGGTATTTGAGAAGTTTTAGCACCAAACACAGAATGTTAAGAAATTATTATGCCTAGTGTAACATTCATACATAGAACATCATCAGTGTTTGAGTGTTATTTCACCTACAATTTGGAGTGTAATGTAACATTCAATATTCAATTTGGTCTAACTCGTTATACCTTCTTTTTGGAGTGTAATGTGACATTCAAAATACAACTTGGAGTGCAATGCTTGGAAATTGAAATGTCTTAACATTGACATACCTTAGTCATCTAAATCCAATTAAGAGTTATCTGCATAAGTATTTGTTGGAGTAGCATTCATAGAACAAAAACATGAGAAGTGTGCAAAGAAGAGGGGATTTTTATAAGGTACTTTAATTTTAGGGTTTTTTCAAAATCTAAGGTTTTATATTAAAAGTTAATTTAGGAGGTATAAGGTTAAATTAGAATATATTTGAATTATTGAATTATTAAAAGAATGGAGTGATAAGTAGAGTAGAGTTACATTTTCTAGATTGGAGTGATAAGGACTTCAACTAGTCCATTTAAATATTTTTATAAGTTTTAAAAGGTTTTGAATTTTGTTGAAATAATTATTTATATTTGGGTTTATATTTGAAAATTTTAAATTATTGAATTTTTGCAAATTTATATATTTGGGAGACAAAAGGATTTCAACATCAAAATACTAGGAAAAACATAAATTTACAAATTTCATATTATTAGTTTCTAAAACTAGGGAGACAAGGTTTACTACTTCATAGGAATTAAATTATAAACTTCTGAATTATTTAAAACTAGGAGTTATAAGGTTGTCTACTTCAATGAAAATGGATCATAACATAGATTGCATACCATGGAAGAAAATATAAAAAATACATTCAATGAGGATAGTGAAGAAATGATGCACACACTTAAGTTTTATTCTCAAAACAAATATTCAATTTGTTTCTCTAGGAATAAGTTTAATAAATAAAATGGTCACTAATATAGAGGCCTCTAAGTGCTAAGAGTGTAGGTCAACCAACATAGGTAATTATTGAAAAAACTACGAAATACAAGCTTAAACTATAGGCCATCACAACCAAACACGATAAAATTAAAATTATTTAGATGCTTCTAAGAATCAATCAAATAGAGGTATTTAAAAAAAAAAATTGAGGGTAATTCCAACTTGAGTTTCCTCGATGGATCCCTCTTCAATTTCTTCTACAAATTATTTAAGCTCCTTCCTGATTCTCCACCAAGTCATATTTTCTTCATTCTTCCAATTCTAGAAAATGATCCTACTTGCTCCATACCTTAGACCTCTTAACATGAAGAAATTATCTACCTAAGCCCCAAAGTCCCCAATTTGACATAAATGCCATCTACCAGAAGTTATACCATGCTTACCCAAGGCAGCCCCAAAAAGAGATATTTGAATTTTAAAATGGTTCTTCCCTTTTCTCCAAATTAAATGAAAATCCATTTGTTTCTTTATTTCAATTATAAAGCTATTATTTCTTTCTCAAATTTATAAAATATAAAGTTATTCATTTATTTATTCAATTTATAAAGGATAAAGCTATTTGTTTCTTTATCTATTCAAAAAGGTAAAAGGGGAAAATTAAATAGAACTTCAAGACATTAATATTTACAATATTGCATTCAATTTAATTCAACCCATAAAAGCCATTAATCATTCCTTATTTTGATTATTTTTTTTAATATATTGATAAATGGGTTTTGAAAGAGCCCCAAGATCTTATTACAAAAATAACATCTATACAGCCAATTCAAAACACAAGAAATGGGATTGGGCCATCCTAGAGGGAAGATCCAAACAACATAGTTAAAACAAAGTCATAGGAATTACCCAGGTTATCAAACCTAAAACAAAGCATAGGATGCAAAACTGGGTCATCCCATGAGGAAGATCCCAACAACACAAGCATACAAAACTACAAGAAGAATCCAGGATAAAAAGAACTAGAAGGGTTCAATCATAAACGATGAAAATAGAGAATAAATCATTAGTAACCTCCACTTGGGATTCACTGGTGTCATATTCATTCCTGAACAACTTATTAAGTTAGCCATGGAGCTCGTCCAAGGTTTTTGCAGCTTGGTGTTGGATCGTCCAAGTAGCCTTGGCAGCATTGGTGATGGCTAAAAGGTTGTCCATAGAGCTAGCGACATGGCTAAGGATGGAGTTCTGAAGCACAATGGTAGAGATTTTCTTAGGAAAATTTCCATCATCAGAATTATATTCAGGGAAAACCTTCAAGGGGGTCCTTTCAGTCTTCATCTTCTTGAAGTAGCTAGCACCTTAAGCCTTATCTAAGATTTCCTAATGGCTAAGTTGCCTAAGAGATCAGTGACTAAACTCAAACCCAAAATACTCAAACTCTTACTTCACAAGTCCAAGGGTCTTCGCAGAAATAGGGGTCCCCAAATTTGGTTGAGGGGAGACGAACTTAGGATCATCTTGGTCATTGGGCACTTCATTGGTAGGGGTAGTATGGCTGCGACTATCCTTGGGAGGATCATAGGGGTTATAAGCTATAACTTCTTTGGCATATTATTCAAGGGTATTCTTATACAGAATGAGGTGCAAACCCTAATGGGTCGATTGGATTGAATTCCTCTTTCTCACACTATCAATGGAAATCTTTATGGATCTATATAAATAATTAATAATGTTGATAAACTTAATGTCCCTAAGATGATTTAAAAATGTGATATGGAAACTACATAAAGGAATATTGACATTTTTTAATAGTCAGGTATTGATGTTGGATTGTCCAAGAAGCCTTGGCAACATTGGTGATGGCTAAAAGGTTGTTCATAGAGCTAGCGACATGGCTAAGGATGGAGTTCTGAAGCACAATGGTAGAGCTTTTCTTAGGAAAATTTCCATCATCAGAATTCTATTCAGGGAACACCTTCAAGGGGGTCCTTTCAGTCTTCATCTTCTTGAAGTACCTAGCACCTTAAGCCTTATCTAAGCTTTCCTAATGGCTAAGTTGCCTAAGAGATCGATGTCTAAACTCAAACCCAAAATACTCGAAATCTTGCTTCACAGGTCCAAGGGTCTTCGTAGCAATAGGGGTCTCCAAATTTGGTTAAGGGGAGACGAACTCAGGATCATCTTGGTCATTGGGAACTTCATGGGTAGGGTTAGTATGGCTGCGAATATCCTTGGGAGGATCATAGGGGTTACAAGCTATAACTTATTTGGCATATTATTCAAGGGTATTCTTGTACAGAATGAGGTGCAGACCCTAATGGGTCGATTGGATTGAATTCCTCTTTCTCACACTATCAATGGAAATCTTTATGGATCTATATAAATAATTAATAATGTTGATAAACTTAATGTCCCTAAGATGATTTAAAAATGTGATATGGAAACTACATAAAGGAAGATTGAAATTTTTTAATAGTCAGGTATTGCATGATAGGTATCATCATTCGATCCTAGGGAGAAGGTAGGGAATTTCTCACTATACGACCATTTTTCTAAACAATATTTTTACCTTTATCAAATAATCCCACCTGATGGTGTACCCATTGATTGGAAAACCCATAAATTTTTATAAGCATGAAAATGTTGATTTGGAACTCTAGACCACGGATGAAAACATTCCCTTTGTTCTACAATTAGAAAATAATTTTGGACACCTCTTCATCACTGCCACTAATTTTTTTTAGGAAGGGGATAAAGCCATGGGATCCAATAATATATTTATTTATAGGGTCAATTTGGAGGATATCAATTTCAAGGAGGTCCATTGGATAAAGGTAAAATAAGGACCAAGGAAAAAGGATCATAAGTGAGTAATGAAACAAACCATTTTAGTCTCTAGATTTAAATATGTCAAGCATGCTGAAGGTTTTGTATTGAGAAGAATTTGATGGTCGTTGCATGCATAGAACAATGGAAGAGATTGTTTCGTGTGCCCTATTATGATAAATGTTCCTCATATGGGAAAGGTACCCACAATGAAGGTTTAAGTCATCATTCATGTTAGTAGTGTTGGATAAAATGATTTTTTAGAAATGATTACAATCAAGGGTGGAAATTGAAATGCTTTTACCAAAGGAGGTGTTGACGATAGAAAATATAAGGGCCTGGTATTGGTCAGTAAACATGGGTCTACCAATGGGGGTTGGAGGGATAGACATGGCTAGATGAGAGAGGGAAAATGAGCGATTGAGGTGGATGACAGGGTAGGTTATGTGTATTCAGGGATAGTAGGTAGACACATGGAAGGGAAGGGGATGATGAGGATTAGGTAATATGACCCACCAAGTCAACATATAGGCTATAATTATGAATAATTGATGTAGACCAATCATGATAAAGGAAATTTGAGTTGGACCAAAGGTGATGCACCCAACCCTGGTGGCCATTTGAAATGCTTAAAAGGGATGGTGGCCAATCACGAATAAAGGCATCAATGAGAGATTGGGGAAAATCATTATTCTAAATGGTGAGGGACTCTAGATTGGATCCCAAATTGCTAGATAGACAATCACTTGATTATCTTCCTTGAAGACATGTTGAATAATAGTTTCAGGGTGATGATGGAGTCTTTAACCTTGAATATGATGTTTCTAACTCTCCACACTAGGGTTTTATACCTTCTGGTGTAATTGATCACATTCAAAGAGTCATATTTGACTATGAGTATGCATTGGAGGTTGATAGCAATGGTTAGGCCTTGAAGGAGAGCTTTGGCTTCTACAACATGATTGTTTTAGATGCCTAAGTTTTTCACAAAGGTAATGATGATTTTTCCATTATGATCTCTAAAAAAAACACCTCCTCTAGCTCTTCTAGTATTACCTTTTGAAGATCCATAAAAAATTTAAATTTAGCCATCCTATAGGTGGGGGAGTCCATTTAGCATTAGTTCTACTACTAGGTTGACATGTTTGGAAAATTTTGAGGATAGGTTAAAATATGTAGTAATATTAGCCTCAATACTAGGATTAGGAGCTTGAGAATAAGGGATGATTTGAGTGTTTTCAGTGGTAAAACAGAGAACTTTCATGCCAACAGAAATGGGTTCCTTGGAAATGTTGGAAAAGGCTTTATTATTATGCTCAAGCCACACCTTCCTGAGGAAGTGATGGAGGCAAAATGTCCATAGGGACTTGAGCCTACTATTGTAAAAGGTATTAGACCATTGAATAAAGAAGTCCATAAGAGAATTGGATTGAACCCAACCAATACTGAAGGTGGTTAAGAGAAAACTGAGGGTTTTTGTAGAGAATTCACACTCAATGAAGAGGTGATGGGTGGAATCCCACCCAGATGAGCATAGGTAGTAGCTATTTGGAATGATGACACTACATTTGATAATATTTTTTATGATTAATATTTTGTTTTGAGTAGCCAAATAGGAGAAAATTTTGAATTTAAGAATGAGTTTTTCCACCAAATGAGATTGACCAGGATTGAATAGGCATGGGTAATTTATTGTAGCATATAGGTAGATTTAATTTTAAAGAGACCACTATCATAATATTTCTATATGGGATGATCAGGTGGTCACACTGAGGGAATAACACATGAATTGAGTAGATAGGACAGGGACCTGGTCGTTGGTGATAGATATTTGGTGATATTGGCATATGGAATGGGTTTCCAAGATGGATGACCATGGGCATATGAGATGAAGTTAGAAAATTTTATACAAAAAACATGATCCATGAGAGGTTTTAAACCAGTGATATTGAGATCATCAATAAGGATATGATCATAGTCCCAAGGATCTAAATAGAAGCCGATAGATTGACCATCTCCAAGCTTCTATCTAGTTACTTTTTGGATAATGGATCTAGATTAGAGGACCAAATTCTAGAAGATGAAACTAGGTTGCAAAACTTCTTCATGTTAGCTTTTCATGTAACAAGCACTGGGAGATAGCAATCACAATATGTAGAATAATATAAAAGAAAGTAAATCTACTAGATGACTAAAATATGCATTAAATAAAAATGCTATATAAATAATACAATGTAGCTATGGAGGAAATGAACACTCCATTAATAAATCTACTAAACTACATTGCACCCATCACAAATGGATGGTGATACACACATGACTACACACTAAGCTACAGTATCTGACTATGTCCCCTGACTCTATTTCTACCTAATAGTGAGGCCTTCCTTATATAGGTAAAATAGGTTACTTGGCCAACACTCTACCTAGATGTGCAAGGTACATCTTGCACATTGACACTTGTGCATTTATTACATTGCATGAAGTAACTAGATAACTTCCCACTAAAGTAATCTAATGTCCTAAGTATGTATCTTGGAAGATACATTTACATGATCCAAATGATATAATATATTCTATTTTTAACACCCCCCTATATTACATTATTTTGGTATTGAAGACTTTAGTCTTTAATATGGATCTTATTCTTCTTAATCCTGAACTTTGTACTCTTCTTATGCATTCTTTGTAACATTTTCAAGCAAACAATTAGTATCTCTGCAATATGTAGCATTTGTTGATAAAGCTTTCACCTTATAGGTATCTATGGGTTCTTCCAATTCTTCAATTTCTTCTATCCTCTAAACAAGGTCTCCCTTCTGATTTATCTTCTAATATTACAGTTGAGTATAATTAATTGGTTGTTGATATTGCTATTGATGAGGGTTCCTTTGATATTTTCAACTTTGAAATTGATTCCAATTATTCATATGATTTTATTGCTTTTGATTTTTAGGATTGTATCTACAATAGCTAGTACTATGACCTTTATTTCTACATATCTGACAACACCATGTTTTTTGTCCTCTCGTTGAAGATGCAATATTTCCATATGGATTATATTTTGATGCTAATGCAGTGTTAATCATTTCATCTTTAATAGTATGTTCTACTTCATATTATTGAAGTATATTGACTAGATCATCAAAAGAAGTATCTTTACTAAAAACCTGTAAATATGTGACCAAGTGTTTATAGTTTTCTAGAAGTTCTCTCATGGTTACTTGAGTGAGAAGTTCATCCTTAACTGATTCTCCCAAGGTCAATAATTTACCTTTGATATCTGCAACCTTCCTTAGAAATAGTTCTATGCTTTCTCCACTATTCATATTTAATGAGTGAAATTGAGTTTGGAGATGAAGAATAGTCACCTTATTATTTACTTCAAATATTTTCTCTAGGCTTGTCCATGCATCTGAAGATGTTTTGGTTGAATTGATATATGGTTGAATCTCATCAATGATAGCAAAAGTTATTATATTTAAGGCCTTTGAATCATTTTCTTCAAACTTTAGGATTTCAGTTTCACCTATAGTAGGTCTCTGTGTTTTCCATTTGACAACATCCCAAAGTTTTTCATATACTAATATTGCTTTCACTTTATTTTTCCAAGAAAATAATTTGAGCCCTTGAGTAGTTGAGATTTTTCTAGGAATAATTTGTTTGATGTCATTTAAATATTTCTAATATCAATCCTCAAATATTTAGGCTTCCTTATGTCTCCCTAATGTTATTAGAATATGATATAGTGCTTTTGTAAAATATAGTTCAATTTTGGTTGATTTTGTACAAATTTTCTAAAGGTTAAAATCAAATTCTTAACTCCTTATTACTCCTATTGAACTAAGCACTTTTCAATTTTTAAAGAGGTTTTAATGTTGGATTTCTTTTGTCCCTTTTGAGAAATTTTTTAGACAAGAATATAAATTTTCAACTTCAATAAAATATCTAATAAATATATTTTTGTAACCCTTAATTCAAGTGTTTCTAATTTCCAATAACCTAGTTAGATGTTGTAACCCTTATCACTCCAAAATTTGGAAAATTAGAACACATTAATATTTGCAAACATTAAATGGATTAATTCCAAGTATTATCCCTTATTTCTCCTAAGTTGTATTTTGCAAATATTATATCAAATTCCCTAAGTTTTTCTTTTAATTAAATATTGATTTCATTTAATATCTCAAACTTAATATATAACCTTATAACTCCCTTTTTTAAAATGAAAGCAAATTAGATGAGGAAATTTTTATTAAGGCTTTGTACCTTTATGAAGCCGGATGTAAATGGCAGTAATATGTCCTTCTCGAGCATGAATTCCCTAAGGTGTGCTTTGGATTTAATGCTATCCTTAAATGTTGGTTGACCAAGTGTTCTTTCGAATCCTCTCGTCTTGCTCCAGATTGTTGTCAAATCACTGTCGAACTATTTTCGATCTGTCAAACTACCTTTAAGCTACTACCGAGTAGCTTTCAAATTGTTGATGTCTACCTTTTATAGGGTCCAAGACACCTTTAATATGTGGTCAGTTGAGTGACAAGTGTCATGGCAGAATTTTTTAACGCCTCATGGATGCTTTGACTATTTGGTGGAGATGCCAAACTCACTCCATTGCTTGTGATAAATATCACCTTTTGGTCGAGATATTTTTATTCCCCTTTGAGCGTTTTCCAAGAAATGCTTCTTCGTTAGTGTCTACAAGACTTCCTTATTCTAATGGACATATATCAAGCTATTAGTTGTATGTAACTCCTCTTCTACATTGAGTATGGGTGCCAAGATATAATTGAAATGTATTCTTTGTGAGCATTATTTAGAGTTTCTCTTGAAGAATGACAAGTGGCATATGCATGTCCTTGTCTTTATCAATGCTTTCTTGAAGGCTCTCCAACATGTTTTCCACATTGTTCTTTGTTGTTCTACATAGATGCTAAAATATCTCCAGCCAAGCAAGCTAATGGTGGAGCTATGGTGGAGATATGGAGGAGCTTTGGTGGCCCTTGAGTGGAGTCCAAATAGCAATGCTTGGATGAGGACTCCTTGATGCTCCACTTATGGTAGAAATGCTCCTTGATTGGATGTAGCTTGCTTTGATAGGAATGCACCTTTGCTTTGACTTATGCTTTCTTTGATAGAGGTGCTCTTTTTCTTTAACGTATGCTTTCTATTTTGCTTTATAAACCACTTGATTTCCCTTGTGCCTTGTATTCTATAGGTTTGGTCATCAAATATACATAAAGTATGAGCCAATATAGAGGCTCTTTGATGTGCTTGGAAGAGTGATAATATTCGGTCACCTTTTGTTGATTCAACATCCTTGTAGTGTACCTTTTAGGCACTTTCCAATTTGCAATTTTTCCCATGTAGAATGAGTTAGAGTAGTGCAAATCAATGTGTCAATATCTGTAATTAAGATGCTTTTTTTTACCTTTTATTTCACTCTCTTTTTGTAGGTCAAGTATTCTGATTTGTATGGCAGAATTTTGAATGTAATGTAGGGTTTTGAGGCTATCTTTTTCTTAGACACCTTTCTCTTTTTGATTGGATATTATGATGAAAAATCTAAGCTTAGATAGAAGTATATATATGATGCAATTTTTTGCACTTTTTTATCCTTGCAATTAATCTTGTAATGCTTTGGATTTGAGACTCTCCAAGTCTCTTGAAGCTTCTACTTTTATTTTTGGTTATTTGTATTCTTCTCCATGTTTTGGAGGATTATAACCTATTTTGGTGGCTTCTCTTGGCCACATTGTATTGCAAATATTTGTACTTTAATAGTTTCTTTAGACACTTGATACAAATCAGATTTTGTGCCCTTCAAGAAACAAAAAACTAATTTCTTTTTTAGAGTAGTATAATAGTGCAAGTATTTCACTTTTAATGCACTAATATTACACCTTATCACTCCAATAAAATCTCAAATTAATGCACTAATAATTTACTTTAGCTAATCAAGAATAACCTAAAATGAATCTTTAGGAGTTATTCTACAATTTCACTACAATTAATATTGTAGGACTTAGTCTTCTTCAAATTAGATGATAGGTAGTTGATAGAAGAAATTTTAAAATATAATAAAATCCTAATTAATGTGCAAATGAACCTTAAAAAGAACTTTTTATTTTTGCACTTTGAATACTATAATACAAATTTATATTTTCAATTTTAATCCAAACATAGGTGCTTCTAACGAATCTGATAAGTAAACCAATTAATGAATCTACTTGCACCAATAAGTTGTATGCCTTTTTCATAGCTCTTTTATAACTTCTATAGATGATGTAGATATTGGTGTCTAGGATCACCAAGTTGTTGCTATGAGTATGACATTGCAACTCTTTGTAGATTATCCTGAACAACTCCTTCTTCACCAGATAATGGTCATAAAATTTCTTTAACAAGCCTATGATTTGATGGTTTGTTCTCCTCTAGTGTTCTCCTCCTTTTGTTGCAAATTTGAAGAAGTATTTATCTCTGAAGTGATACCTTCTTGCTATGAGAGGTAATCTTCAAATATTAAATTATTTAGTGAGATTCTTCTATATTCAAGTATTCTTATTAAATTTTTACTTCAAGTAGGATCTTCTTCTAAGATCTAGCACTCCTTGCAAAATTCTTCTTCACTGATTTGGTACTTGCCAAATTATTCTTCTGTAGTTTGGTACTCCTTGTCAAATTATTCTTCTCTGATTTAGCACTCCCTATGAAATTCTTCTTCTCTTATTTGGAACTCCTTGCCAAATTCTTCTTCTCTTGGTCTTGTTGTTGGATGGGAGTAATTATCCCAAGTCATTCACTATCAAGAGCTTCTCCTTGGTAGTGTATTTCTCCAATGAGTTCTCTTTCGAGAATATCTTTAGTAAGACTCTCCTAGAATTTTTTTGGATGCTTTATAAGACCTTCCCAAGGTCTCTAATATTACATCTTTTGATGGTCTTCCTTGAGATTATCTTCAACCTTCTACCCCTAGAAGTGTTGGTGGTGAGATCTACTTTTGGATCTTTGATTCTACTACTTCTGGATTCAAGCAAGACTCGCCTAGTTCTTCTTCCTTGAATTCCTTTATAGGAAGTTCTTCAATGAGAACTTCACTTGATCTCTTCGATTTTGCTTTAGGTGCTGAATTGATTCTAAAGAAGATACCCTTCCTAAATTTCGTGTAGGAAGTTTCCCAACTCACTGAATATTATTTTCCTACAACAAAGTATTAGTATTGAAATTTTTAATCTGCATCTGAATCAGATATTCTCTTAGAATTCTTCTTTAGGATCAAGGCTACTATGGTATTTTTAAGTATCAAGGCTTCTATGGCCTTTTTCAGTACTAAGGCTACTATGGCATTTTTTTAGTATCAAGGCTTATATGGCCATTTTTAGTACCAAGGCTTCTATGGAATTTTTATGTCAAGGCTTCTATGGCATGTTCTTCAACTTGTAAATTTCTTCGATTCATCACTAGAGATCTTCAATCTCCTGACTTCACCATAACTCTTCACTAGAAGTCTTCTTCCATAGTATTCTTCTCTTGCATAAGGAACTAATATCTGCACTATGAAGGCACATCGACCTTCGAGCAACGAAGTTGGAGTATCCTATCTTTCTATTGTAGGAGGAGTCCCAATCCTCTAAGAATTAATTTTTTGCAACAAAAGAAACTTTAGGCAAAAGTTAACAAATTCCAGATATCTTGGATGATCTTCACTAGATTATTTGTCAATCTAGTGGATTGAATGTTGAGTCTTAGTCTTCACAATTTTTTCTTGCAACTCTATGGAAAAGACTCTAGTCAAATGCAATATTAGTATTTTTGGAACTAAGATTTCTTTTAGTCCTAACTCTGTGAATCTCCCTACCTCTACCACCTATATTCTTTTGAGATCTTTTGATAGTGGTTGGTCTAGTAGCATGTCAGTTTGATAAAATATGTAGGCTCAATGTTAATGGTGGTTTTTATATTGATATATACAGAATAGATCTACCATGGCTCTGATACCACTATTATATTTTGATGTAATGAGCACTAGGAGATAGCAATCACAAGATGAAAAATAATATGAAAGAAATTAAATATATTAGAAGAATTAAATATGCAATAAATAGAAATGATATAAAGAATACAATGTAGCTATGGATGAAATGAACACTCCATTAATAAAGCTACTAAACTACATTACACCCATCACCAATGGATGGTGATACACATAGGACTACACACTAAGCTACACTATATGACTATGTCCCCTGACTCTATATCTACCTAATAGTGAGGCCTTCCTTATATAGGTAAAATAGGTTACTTGGCCAACACTCTACCTAGTTGTGCAAGGGACAACTTGCACATATAAAACTTGCACATTGACACTTGTGCATTTATTACATTGCATGAAGTAACTAGATAACTTCCCCCTAAAGTAATGTAATTTCCTAAGTATGTATCTTGGAAGATACATTTACATGACCCAAATGATGTAATATATTCTATTTCTAACACTTCATCCATAAAATTATGGTGATGGAGGTATTTTATTTTTACTATTGAGACCCACTTGATGTTAGCATTAGTGAATATCTTCCATGCTTGATTCGCTATGAGGACCATATTCATCTTGATAATATTCTTAAAGCCAAGGTCTCATTGAACTTTAGTAGATTAAACTCTATCCCAAGCTACCAAAGGAAACCTTCTTTTTTTGTTCAGTACCAACCATAGGAATATTTTCTAGATCTGCTAAATTTTAGTGCACATAGCTACGAGGACTTTTAAAATGAATAGGAAGTAAACATGTATGCTCTAAAGGTATGCCAATACGATATTAGCTTTTGTGGCTTGGCTAAGGAGGGCTCCCTTCCATCCAGTAAGCTTTTTTTGGAGTCTTTTAAGGATATTATTCCACATGGTATCACTTGGAATACCTACAAAAAGAGGAAGACCAAGGTACAAAGTGGAAATATTAGCTATAGAGCACTCAATGACATGGGCTATCTTGGTATGCCTAGCTAGAGGGGTGTTAATGAAATAGATTTTACTTTTAATGTAGTTTATATTTTTACTTGTAACATCTTCATAAATGTTAAGAATAAATTTTATAGTTTGAGCTTCAACAACGGATGCAATGGTAGCCAAGATTAAAAAATTTTGATTAATTTAAATAAAATACCTATACTAATATTAAACATTAGTATGGTATTTAAGTGGTCCAAGGTGAATAGAGCCACTATGTATACTAATACTTTTTGAAGAGGATTCTACACCTAGTCTACTTATAGATTAGCACACATGTAAACAAAAGCAAGCAGTAAAATGTATCAAACAAGGGTGGGTGAAATCATCACAATCCAATTATCAATCCTAGTCGAGGACTTATAGTAACTTCTAGGTTACCAAATTTGGGCTAAGGATGGTTGGGTTGTTGATGATTACCCTAAAAGCAAGAATGCATATCTATATGAGGGTAGTCATTCATGTTACCCTAAGCTACCATATTCATCATTTTCCTTTTCAAGTACCCCATTATCGGTGGTTGATTCTACCTCTCCCACCCATGAGTGTACCTGGTCTTGCACATTGTCAATACATCAACAGTACCATATTCCTTAAAGATAAATCAATATAAACATTGCATAATCATCCAAATGCATCACAACTAGGCATCAAATAGTCATTCATCAATACATAGTCTGTTAGGAAAAAAGTCCTACCAAGGTAGGTCATGACATACTACCCCTTGGACTAAACACAGTCCCATGTGTTTTCATGCCGTATAAATATTATTATAATATATATTCAAATGAAAAGGGGAAATGTTTCTTTATATCGTCCACATTTTCCTAAGTGGAACTTCCTTCAGAATAATAGTCCCATTGGACATTACATTGTTCTAGAGTCCATTTCCTCATTGATTTGGAATGAAACTCTAGAATCTTCACTGACATTACTTTAATTTTTCTCCAAGTTAGATTTTCGCTTGGAGTATCATCAAATTAGAATAAGTGAAGAAGATATTTCCAAAATGATATTTTAGAATCATGAAGGTCATTATGAATTCTTGGTCATTCCCTCTGCTCTTACTAACACACCTTCTACATTCTAGAGTCTTATGAATGCTATATTTCTTTTATTTCTATAAAAAATTATATTGGTCTTCTTTGATGATATCCTCATTTACAATCACACTTGGGAGGAAAATTTGCAACATTTGGATCAAACGTTACAACTCCTAAAATATCATCAACTATGTGCTAAGAAATCCAAATGTTCCTTTGGGATGTAAGAAGTGGAGTACTTGGGCCACAGTTTCAAGGGAAGGGGTTAATTTGGACATAATAAAATCACAACTATCCAAGAATGGCCAAAATCCCACACTCTCAATGGTCTTCAAGGTTTCCTAGGTCTCATTGGTTACTATAAAAAAGTTGTCCAAAATTATGGGAAGATTGTAGCTCCTTTAATAACTATCATGAGAAAGAATTTGTTTGTATGGTCAAAACCAACAGAAAAAATCCTTCTTGAATCTTAAACAAGTCATGTTAATTGTAGAAACACATGCTTATACTGAGATGGGGATGAACAATATAAGATAAAAAAAATTCTTTCCAAACAATAACTGCAGTAATATGAATGCAATAATAATCAATGCAAAAAGTTCCACACACACAAGAGATAAATATTTGCGTAGAAACACCCTTTTGAAAGAAAACCATGAAAAAATATTGCTTTTATTTCTTCAAAAATCTTGTGGGCACCAACCCACAAGAGACACCAATCCCCTTATACAAATGCATAGGCACCAACCTATGGGAGACACCAATCTCCTTTTACAATAATGTAGGCACCAACCTATGGGAGACACCAATATCCTTTATAACAACGTAGGCACCAACCTACGGGAGACGTTGATCTCCTTGATGTACCAACATTAGGTCTTAAGGTACCAACCTTCTGCTCACAAATCAGATCAAGAACGTTGCTAATTTTTACTAGGTTCACTCAGTATAGTTCTATGAAAGCTTAATGTAGACTTCCAATGTGCGCTCTTGCTAGATTACCTCCAGTATAAATAAATAGTGTGTGTCATGTATTCTATCCAATGGTTGGTTGTTGCACACAATATTCCCACCAATTTATCAAATGTCTTCTTTCCAATAGTTAGATGCTACATAAAATGTCTTCAATAGTTAGTTTAAGAACTTTTTAGCTTTATCTTCCACAGCCATGAAATAATAAATTTAGATGATTTTTTCCAGTTGCCAATGAGACGCGAAGAAATTTGATTTGTAAAAACCGAAGAAGCTCTAGAAATTTATTCCAATCACATCGTCACCTAAATCCGTTAATCCCTTCTATGAGAAATCAGTTCATGCGAAAAATAAAATGGAGGTGTTCATACGTTGAAGCATAGAATATTTTCTTTTCATCATGGTGGTTTACCTATCATAAAGCATCTGACTAATGATCTATAACCTTTCTCAACAAATACTTTCATAATGTACTCTGCACAAATGAAAGAATACCCAGTAATCTTATCTCCCTTATATTTCCCTTCTCTCTGTGATAAAGGAGCACTAGTACTCTCAATCTCATGCCATAACATGCATCCTCAATCTTACATTCAACTAAAATCCCCAATGTACTAATCCCATAAAGTGATGCCATAATAATAACCTAGGTTCAAATCGCACTGGATGTGCTTCTCATCCTTTTCAAAGAGCTCTATTACTTTGGTCTCCCTAGTCTGATCAAGTTTTTTTTCTACTTCGCTATTATATTTCGATCCTCATGTTCATATGCATCCATACCTTTCTCTCTGGTTTTTTGTTGCTTCACTTACAAAGCTTTCTCTCGCATTCAGATGCATCAATATAATTTTTCCATCAACATGCAATTATCCTTTTGTTCTGGGCCTTGAATTCTCCTACAAATATTTTTATTTCTCTTGCGTCTTCATTCACCATTGGCAATTTATCTTATGATTATCCAAGTATACCATCCTCTTGATTAGGTGTAATATTTCTTATGGTTGGTGTTCCACATGTAGATATGTCAATCGTAGATGGATCTAAACTAGGCTTTCAAGTTTATCCATGTGTTCTTGTGAGACGCTAACACCATGACTTTAGGTCCTCTTACTCTTACATGCAACACTTCCTTTGCGTCCTACCACCAGGGCTTGGCTACCATGATTTCAACCTCTGCTACTATGGAAACTTCCTCTAATGTTTGAATGGTGGTTCATATATATTTTAGATGTTCAATCAATCGTCGTGTTCTCAATGTGGTCCCATATTGTATTCTTTGTCTTTTTTAGTCCAACAATGCTTCCTTAGTGCACTTGACATTGTTATCTTCTCAAGAAACTGGTAACCTTGTGTTGTCTACTCTTTTATATTGAAGATATTTGCTCACTTTTGATCACCATCATCATTGTTCAAATAAATATTTTTCATCCAACCAATCTTCCTTGCTACAGAGGCTCTTCATTTTGCATGTTAGAAATGAATTCTTCTTCTCCGTCTGCCTCTCATGCAAAGTCCACATTTGTACGTGTCTACTTTTCATATCCTAAAATATACCGTTTGAACTATATGATACCTTGGAATCACATATTTATTGATAACGTTCGAGCACAACAATAATCTAAAAATGAGCTATGATCCTTTATTTATATGCAAAATTTAACTTTTTGCTTTGGTTCCCAAGAAGTCAGCTTACTCAAACTAATTATATTTTATTTTAAATTTTAAACCTTCACTTTATAATCACTTATAATGGTCAGCCCTTTTAACATAAATATTTAAATATTTAATTTAAATATTTCAAACTTGATATTAAATAATCCTTAAAAAATATTTGCCTTGAATAATTTGCCCATCGTTTGCTAGAAACCAAGTCGGACTTTGACATCAATGACAACAAATCAATAGTGAATAATTCTAACAATATCTCCCTTTGTCATTGATGGCAACCCTACAAAGAAATTGTCCTCTACTTGCAATAGGATCACATACTGCTCCCCTTGACAAGTTGTTCCCTCTTCCTCAAATTCCAAACTACTCCCCCTTACTGAAATTCCAAACTTTGACATCATTGAAAAAGGCTTGTCGAGGCTAAAGGATAAGACACTTGACAAAACCCCATTACTAACTGCTCTAATTTAGACATTCAATGATGAGATGGGTGTGAAACTACTCCCAAATTACTGTGCTTCTTTTCTTGTTCCATTTTCTTTCTCCAAAATTTGGAGGATATATCCTTTTGAACAGTTTGACCATCCTTCTTACTTGAATTTGGAAGTTTAGGGAACACCATTCTACACTATTTAGTTGTATGCCCAAAATTATTACATTTGTAACAAATTATGTTGTAGTCCATGAGAGGTGCAAATGAATTGAAATTCCTCTTGGTGAAGCCAAAATCATTTTTAGCATGGACCCTGCAATGTATAGCCTTATGACCAAATTAGTGACATGAAAATAAATAACCATGGAATAAATATTGAAACCCATCTGATTGTTTTAGAGGATATGGTCACATGTTTCTCTCATTATTGTTTCTGTGATGGACCTTGGTCCATCATGATGCTTTATTTTCTTCCTTCTTGATGCTTTCACTTATCAACACATCAAGATAGGTCTCAATCTCTTCTTTAATTATTTTATTTTATGCCTCTATTCCTTTTGAGCTTGAATCCCCCTTTTGTTTCTTTTGACCTTCTTCAAAACCAAGTCCAATATTTATAACCAAAGATCTTTGTGCTTTGATAATATCATCCAAGATTTTTGTGCTTTTCTCAAACCTAATATTTTTTTGTAGCTTATCATTAGATTTTTCCACTTTCTTCATCAGACAGACAATCTCATCTTCTAATTTTTCACATTCTAATTATTTTACCTTTAACTGCTCAGTCATAACTTCTTCAATTCAATTTTAACTTTTAAGTCTATGAGATCTTGTGAAAACTTTGCCTTTGTCTTCTCATCCTCTTGTACTTGAGTCTTGAGTCTTGAGTTCTTATTTCTAAGCCTCTTCACCTCTTCAAAAGAAAAAATAAGTTCCTTTTCTATGTCAACTATGGCTTCATCTTCAAATTCTAGAATTTTCTCCTTTTCTTGGTTCTTGACAATACGAGCATCTATAGCCATAAGTAAGGTTACTTCTCTTTCATTATCGGAGAGGCTTTTGTCATTTTTTTTGGAATAACTACTTGCTTCTTTAACATAAATACTCTTCTTGTGCCTTTAAAAGATCTTCTTATCACCCTTCTTTGACTGTACCTCTTTTTATTTTCATGATAAAATTTTATTTCCTTCTTTTTTCTTGTATTCTTCTTCTTCTTCACTGCTACTACTTCCAACTTATGGGTACTTATCTGCATAGTGACCAATGTTACCATAATTAAAATATTTCAAGGTATGCTTACCTTTGTTTTTACTTGACCCCTTCTTATTCCTTCAAACAAAGTTGGCTTCTTCTCCACTGCTCGATTCTTCACTTGAATCTAGTTCCTTATTCTTTGTCTTCTTTGAAACTTTGAATGCAACCTCCCACTTGGATGTTTGATCTTTTTCAGTCCTCATATCATAGGCTGTAAGAATTCCATGTAGCTCATCTATGCTTAAAGTTTTAATACCTTCATTTTTTCAATCATCGAGGCCATTGTATCAAACCTCATGGGAAGTGACCTTAAGAAAAACTAAACAATATTAGGGTCATCAATCTCTTCCCCAAGTCCACGAATGGTGTTGACAATTTCATCAACACAGACCAAGTATTTATCAATATTTTCCTCATATTTCATCTTTAAGTCTTCGAACTCCCTCCTATTGGTTTGAATATTTTTCATTTTAACTTTGTCATATCCTTCATATGTTCTTTGTAAATTTTCCCACATTTCTTTTGCAAAGGTGCAGTGCATGAATTTAAAAAACTCTAATTCACATAACCCACTCAATATTGCATTCATTGGCTTGACATTATTTCAAATGGTCTCTTACCATATTTATCCATGGGAGGGGTTGTAGGTGGTGTGAACCCATATACAACTGATTGACATATATCATAGCCATGTGCCATCAAATAGGTTCACATCCTTACACTCCATAAAGCATAGTTAGTTCCATCGAACAATGGGACTCTACTTGATGAAAAACCTTCATGGTAAGCCACGTGTGTTGTTATAAGATCTTCCTTCAAGTGGTTAGGCTTTCACAAAGGAACTTGATCTGATACCAAATGTAGAAAAACACACTTATACTAATATGGGGGTGAATAGTATAAGATATAACTTTTCTTTCCAAATAATAACTGCAATAATAATCAATGCACAAAGTTCCACACATAAGAAACAAGGATTTATGTGGAAACACCCTTTCAGAAGAAAATCACGATAAAATATTGCTTTTATTTATTCAAAAATTTAGTGGGCACCAACCCATAGGAGACACCAATACCCTTATACAAATACGTAGGCACCAACCTACGGGAGACACTAATATGCTTTTACAATAACGTAGGCAACAACCTATATGAGACACCAATCTCCTTTTACAACAATGTAGGTACCAACCTATGGGAGACATCGATCTCCTTGAGGTACCAACCTCAAGTTTGAAGGCACCAACCTTCTGCTCATAAATCTGATCAAGAACTTTGTTGAGTTTTACTAGATTTACTGAGTATACTTCTATGGAAGCTCAATGTAGACTTCCAATGTGCACTCTTGTTGGATTACCTCTAGTATAAATCAATACTATGTGTCATGTATTCTTCCCAACGGTTAGCTGATGTGCACAATATTCTCATCAATTCATCAAATGTCTTCTTTTAAATAGTTAGTTGCTACATCAAATGTATTCAACAATTAGTTTGAGAACTTTTCTGATTTATCTTCCACAACCATGAAACAATAAATTTAGATGATTTTTTCCAACTACCAATGAGATGCAAAGAAATTTGATTTGTAAAAACTGAAGAAGCTCTAGAAATTCAGTCCAACTACATCATCGCTTGAATCCGTTAATCCCTTATGTGAGAACTTGATTCATGCGAAAAACAAAATGGAGGTGTTCATATGTTGAAGCATAGAATATTCCCTTTTCTCCATGGTGGCTTTCCCATAATAAAGCATTTGACCAATGATCTGTAACCTTTTCGAACAAATACTTCCACACTGTACTCTACACAAATGAAAGAATGCCCAGTAATCTTATCTCCCTTATATTTCCCTTATCTTTGTGATAAATAAGTAATAGTACTCGCAATCTCATACCATAACCTGCATCCTCAAGCCTACATTCAACTAGAACCTCCAATGTACTAATCACGTAGAGTGATACCATAATAATGACTCAGGTTCAAGTCACGTTGGATGTGCTTCTCATCCTTTTCAAAGAGCTAAACTGCTTTGGTCTCCCTACTCCAATCAAGTTTTTTTGCTACTTCATTGTTAGCTTTTGATCCTCACGTTCATATGCATCCATACCTTTCTCTCTAGTTTTTCATTGCTTCACCTACAAAGCTTTCTCCTGCATCCAAATGCATCGATATAATTTTCCCATCAACATGTGATTCTACTTCTGTTCTAGGCCTTGAATTCTCCTACAGATATTTTTATTTCTCTTGCATCTTCATTCACTATTGGTAGTTTGGCTTCTGATTGTCCAAGTATGCCATCGTCTTGATTGGGCACAATATTTCTTAGGGTTAGCATTCCACATGTAGAGACATCAATCAAATATGGATTCAAGCTAGGCTTTCAATTTTATCCATGTATTCATATGAATTACTAGCACCACAACTTTTGGTACTCTTAATCTTACATGCAGTGTCACCTCTGCATCTTGCCACCAAGGCTCGGCTACCATGCTTTCAACCTTCGCTACCATGGAAACTTCCTCTAATGTTTGAACAATGGCTCATATATAATTTAGATGTTCAATCAATCGATGTGTTATCAATGTGAACCCACCTTGTATTCATTGTCTTTTTCAACCCAACAATGCTTCCTTAGTGCACTTGACGTTGTTATCTTCTCAGAAAACTGGTAGTCAATATTTTCTCTATGCGGCTTTAGTTATTGTTATAACAAAAAACCTGGACAACTAAGGAAGAACTGAACCAATACTCAACATCTTTGATGTATGCTCTTTTATATTGAAGACATTCACTCACTTTCGATCACCCTCACCGTTGGTCAAATAAAGCTTTTTCAGCCAGCCAGTCTTCCATGCTACAAAGGCTCTTTTTTTTACGTGTTATAAATAAACTCTTCTACTCCCTTTGCCTCTTGCACCAAGTCCACCTCTGCACACATCTTCTTTGAATATCCTTAGATCCATCATTTGCACTATATGACACCTTGGAATCGCATATTTATTGATAACATTCTAGCAACAACAATAATCCGAAAATGAACTATGATCCTTTATTTATATGTAAATTTTACCTTTTTGCTTTGGCACCCAAGAAGTCGGCTTACTCAAACTAATTATATTTTATTTTAAATTTGAAACCTTCACTTTATAATCACTTATAACGGTCAGTCACTTTTAACATAAATATTTAATTATTTAATTTAAATATTTCAAACTTGATATTAAATCATCCTTAAAAAATATTTACCTTGAATAATTTACCCACCATTTGCTAGCAATCAAGTCGACCTTTGAAATCAATGAAAACAACTCAATAGTGAATAATTCTAACATTAACTATACCTACATTGGTGATGCCAAACTTATCCAAATATTTTGTGATTAAAAGTGATGCTTTGGGTAGCAGAATTGGTGCAATGTAGATGTAAGAGAAACAATCATTGGCTTTTATGAGCAAGGCATTATTAGGGAGAATTTTGGGTAAATCAATTTATGAAAAGGAATTATGGAAATCTTACATGCCATCGATCACTGTTGATCCTACCTTATTGGGTGATATTTTTCAACTAAATAAGATCATCAAAGGCTCAAATATTTCTAAGAGCAACGAGTCTCCACGCTAAAACAATAGAGATGTGTCTCCAAGTTAATCGGGTAAGATTATGGAATAATTTATGAAAAGGGCAAGGATAATGTAGCTATTGATGCCTTTTCTCACTAATATGAAGATCAAAGTATGTTGTGTGCTATTTCAAATCCACTTTCTCAAAGGATCCATAAGCTCTAAGAAGAGATAGCTAAAGACTCCACCTTGCAAACCTTGATTTAGCAACTCCAAAATGATCCCAGTTCTCAACAAGAATATTCATGGGATGGGCAGAAATTGAGATGCAAAGATCACCTTGTTAATCTAGAGAAGTTGTCATCTTGTGAATCCATATTGCAAGAATTGTATGCATCCCCAACTATGGTCCATTTTGGGATCCTTAAAACTTATGAGAGGACAAAATGCACCTTCTTTTGGGTAGGAATGCAAAAATTATATTCAAACTCTTGTGGTTGAATGTGACACTTGTCAAGTGATGAAAGGAGCAATTGCATATGCTCGAGGTACCCTCAACCTATTTTGACTCTAATGAATGTTTGGAAAGATATCTCCATGGATTTTTTTTAAGAGTTTCATAAGTTTGATGTTAAAACAATCATTCTTATGATAGCAGATCGTTTATCAAAATATGCTCATTTATAAATCTCTATTATAAGTATTTTATAAAATATAGATATACAGTTGAGTGTAAATGATCTATAAATATGAAAAACACAAATTAATTATCTATCAAACTTAAAATATTAACATTATTCTGTACTTGATATAAAGTAAAATTAAAAATCTCTTTAAAATATAATACATCTATTTTAACAAATCAAAATAGTTTGTCTTTGAGAACATCACAACGGTTTGGGCTTTGGCCTCTCCTTGAGAGGTCCAAGGTTCAAACTTTCGTGTGTGTGTTTTTACCCTATTGATAATCTTAAATCTTGACCTTACAACAGTTTGGGCTTTAGCCTCTCCTTGAGAGGTCCAAGGTTCAAACCGCCATGTATGTATTTTCACCCCTATTGATAAGTTTAGCTTTCGACCTTATGAAGAATCATGGTTGGGATAAGAATACTTGAGAGGTCCAAGGTTCAAACCACCATGTATGTGTTTTCACCCCTGTTGATAAGCTTAGCTTTCGACCTTACGAAGAATCATGGTTGGGATAAAAATACTGAATCAAAAAATCATAACTGAGATAAGAATACTAAGTCCAAGCATTAGGCATAAAAATTTCTCAACGATAAAAAAAAAGCAAATCAAAATATTTTACTTATCCTTATTCCTTAATATTTTAAACAACCAATAATATATAACTCTATATATATATTCAAATTCTCTTTAAATACGTGGGTTCATAGAGTCACATCATCCATTTTTTAGATGAGAGATGGACTGGAAACTTTAATAATAGCTGATCCTATGGGAAGAACCCGAATATAAATTTTCCTCTTTTCTCCTCAACCTTATCCGACATTATTCGTAACCATTGAATACATCAAGTAACTCATGTAACATGTACGTGATTGAGGTGGGCATATAATGCAAAATCGAAAGCGAAAGATGAGAAAAAGATTTTGATTCTATTCCCACTGTCCAAGGCATTTTGCGTCTATATAATCACATCGGAAGACAAGGAAATATAGCAACACTCAAATAAAATCATAGCAACTGCAAGAGCATTAGCCTTGAACATTATTAAGATTGTCATTATGGCATTGGCACAGCAGGCGATCCGTCCTACCTCGAAATTCCAAGTTCTTTTGCGGGTGAAGGATCTGATCGACGAGTTCAACTCGTTCGACATGAATGGGGACGGCAAGATCTCGCGATCGGACATAAGCGAGGTGATCGAGTTGATGTTCGGCTACGTTCCTTTCGACGAAGAGATCCAGATACAAATTAATTGATGCAAATTCAAGAATTACTAAGTACTCGACATTCCACTCTAAACCAATAATCGGCACTAGTCAAAATCTGTCAAGTTTCAGGTCCATCACTCATCGTGTAAAATTTTGTTTCCTTCCACAATCATCATGTGGGAACCAATTTGTGATTTATTATCAACAACGCACATAAGCATTACTGTGACTTTGGTCACACGAATTCTTCTTGCATCCACGCGTATCGGATCCAAGCTTCCATTTTTCCTTCTATGTCGCATCCTTCTCGGGTCATCATCCAATTGTTCATCTGTTTTGGTTAAGTCTAGTTCCGATCATCATCCAATCATTTCATCCATAGGGTTAATTCCAATCAGTGTTGGGTTGTCCGCTTTAGTTAGTGTTGGATTGTCAGCTCTCGTGTCTTCCAGTCATTATTGGGTTATCTGCATTAGTTAGTGTTGGGTCAGTCTATTTCAGCTTCTTGTCTTGCATCAATCTAGTCGACTGTATCTTGGTCTCTAGCTACCTGTTCCTGGTGTGTCAGCGTCGTATCATAGTTAATTGTTAACCGTTGAAAAATTAAGCATTGAAATAAAGTAGTCGTTAATTGTTGAAAGCTATTCGTTAGTTGTCGCATTGTAGTTAGCTATTAGCCAATGAAGAATTAAAGCATTGGAATAAAGTAGTCGTGAGCCATTGAAATCTATCCATTAGCTATCGTGGGAAGATTCAAACTAGTTTTTGGAGCAAAATACAATTGAAAATAACCAAATTTTGGTCAAATTTTTTGCAAAAATTTTAAAATTCCAAAGTGTATGAGTGATCACAACACTTCAAACAAGTGGAATAAAGGAGAAAATAGGATATTACAATGGAGTGAGCAACCAAACGAAGAGCCCTTGAATACACCAAGAAGACAACCATGGAATAAAGGTATGCAACATAATTCTCCTTTTTGAATTAACAATTTTAATCCTCACCACTAGTCCATGGCTTCTCCAAATCAAGAAAATTTTAGTATTCCCTCTACTCTTTACCACAATGGTAATACATCTAACCAAGAAGAATTTTTCATTAATCAAGAAGACCTTATTTCTAAAATTCCCCTCACAGTAGACATCAATGTACGTGAGTGTTTGGGGCAACAACAACAAGACCTAAATAATATGTATTCAGTAGTACAAAAGATACATGAGTCAGTGGATTTACTTCTACAATAAACTAAACAAGTATCTCAATCCATTCCCAACACTCCACCTATAAATACCAATCCTCCACTTATAAATACCAACTCTCCACCTTTATATACTAGTCACAAATCAATACCTCAACATAATCAATATCTTATCAAGCTTATCAATGGTTGTTATGGTAGTTCCATCAACATAATCGATATCTTATGTGGCTTGAATTTAAGGAACTTTTACTTAAAATATTTGATAAGGGTTCATATTTATCATATGTGGTTCGCCTCATGGATCTCAAGTAGATCGGTTCAGTAAAAGATTATGTATCATAGTTCACAAGTATTCTTACTTACACACATGAATTAAACCCAGTAGTAGTGGTGTCTGCTTTCCGTCATGGTCTCAAGGATAAAATATGAAAAGAAGTCAACATTCATGATCCATGTACTTTAGATGAGGCTACCAGAATAGCTCAAGCAATTGAACTAAACTTCAATATGGGGTGTCATATAAACGTGATTCTAATTTTTGTTGACCATTTCACCATAATGAACAATCAACATGATTTTTATGCTTTAAATGTCATTCTTATCATCCCAAAGATCAAGCATGTGCAGTGTGTCAAACATTTCAAGTAGAATTCAAAAATAAAGAAGAAGAAGAAGAAGAAGATATAACTCAGTAGGAGTACCCCATGAATATAGAACAACCCTTAGTAGATACTAATGAAGCAACACTAGAGGATGACACTATTGCTATCTCAGTACATGCACTTATAGGGATAACAACTTATCATACAATTAAGGTACAAGGATTTATTAGGTAAAAATGTATTAATGTGTTAATTTATTATGACAGTACACATAACTTTATATGAAAACTACTAAAGCATTGAACTTATACATTAATACGACCAATCAAGATAAGTTCCAAGTTTTAATTGCAAATGGAGGAAACACTCAATGTGTAGAAAGAACATCTCCAATTTTAATCCAAATGGGAAATTATACTTGGCAAGGAACTCTCTTCATTATGAACCTAAGAAGTGCAGATGTTATTTTGGGTGTCGAATGGTCATCACAACTAGATGAGGTTAATTTTAATTTTTGAAGGTTATATATCAAATGGAAGGATAATAGGAAAACTATTTGTCTTCAAGGAATTCAATCTCCACCATCCAAGATGGTGAGTTCCCATTGCATGGAGAAGTTATTAATGAAGGGTGCTCGTGGATTTATAGCTCAAATAAATTCCATGGAAGCTCAATCCTTGGACACTCTGGCAATTATCTCAAAGGATCTTCAACCTATTATGGATAATTATGAAGAAGTCTTTAGCGAACCAAAAGGTCTACCTCCTAAATGATCACATGACCATGCTATACATCTTGTTCCTATTAGTATTCCTCCTAATGTTCATCCTTATCACTATCCTCAACCTCAAAAGACATAAATAGAGAAGATAGTACAAGAAATGTTAAAACATGGCATAATTCAACCTAGCATTAGTCCTTACCCATCACCCATGGTAATGGTATGTCGTAAGGATGAATCTTGATGCATGTGTTCAGTCCTCTCAATAAAATTACCATCAATTATAAGTTTCCTATTCCTATCATTGGTAGCATATTGGATGAATTACATGGTGCTAGTTATTTCACTAAATTGGATTTTTTTTTGGCTTTCACCAAATCATATTTAGGGAAGATGGCATACCTAAAACCACTTTTTGAACTCATGAAGGCCATTATGAATTCCTAGTCATGCCTTTTGGTCTTACTAACTCTCCATCAACATTTCAAAGCCTTATGAACCATGTTTTTAGGCCATATCTTCGTAAGTTAGTTCTAGTTTTCTTTGATGATATCCTAATTTATAGTAAATCTTGGAAAGATCATCTAAACCATGTTGAAAAGGTTCTTCATTTACTACAGAAGGAAAAACTTTTTGTTAAAAGATCCAAATGTGCCTTTAGGGTCCAAGAAGTCGAATACTTAGGTCATATTATGTCTCATGAAGGAGTCAAAGTAGACCCTCAAAAACTCAAATCTATTCAAGATTTACCTCTACCTAAATCCCTCAAAATACTTAGAGGATTCCTAGGTCTTACAGGTTATTATCAAAAATTCATATGCAATTATGGCAAAATCGCAGCTTCTCTCGCAACACTTACCAAAAAAGATGCTTTTAAATAGAATGAAGCAACTTCTCAGGCATTCCAAGCACTCAAAGAAGCTATGTGCTCCACTCCAGTATTGGCTACTCAAAAATTTAGTAAACCCTTTATTGAGTGTGATGCTTCTGGTACAAGAATTGGTGCAGTTCTAAAGCAAGATGATCACCCATTAGCTTTCGAAAACAAGCAACTGTCAAGTAAAAATTTGGGGTGATCCACATATGAGAAAGAAATTTTGGCTATTTTACACGCCATCGAGAAATAAAGGTAATATTTACTCAGTAGTCACTTCATCATAAAAATGAATCATAGTAGTCTTAAGAACTTGCTAGAACAATGTTTCTCTTATCCTGAACAAAACAAGTGGATGACCAAACTATTGGGTTATGATTGTGTAATTGAGTATAAGAAGGACAAAGAAAATGTGGTAGTTGATGCATTATCTAGTAAATATGAAGATGAAGTCTCCATTAATTCCATTTCTAGTCCTTTTTCACAATGGAATTATCAAATTCAAGAAGAATGGTTGGTTGATACTGAAGCTGCTCAAATTATTCAAGATATGAATAAAGGATCCTCAAAACAACCTTATTTTTCATATATTGAAGGGGTGATACGCAAGAAAGATCACATTTACATTGTGCAGGGTTCCACTATTAAAATTGTGATCCTTGAAGAATCACATCCATCTCCATCAGTAAGGTACTTAGGATTTTTGAAAACATATCAACAGGTGAAACATTATTTTTATTGGAAAGGATTAAAATCAGATGTCAAGATATTTGTGGCTGAATATGAAGCATGCCAATGCAATAAAGGTGAAATAGTCAAATATCCAGGAATTTTGTAGCCCTTATCAATTCCAGACCACCAGTGGGAACACATATCAATGGATTTTATTGAAGGTCTACCCAAGTTAGATGGTAAAATAGTGATTTTTGTGGTTGTGGATCGTCTCTCCAAGTACACTCACTCAGTGCTCTACAACATCCATATTTTGCAAGCAAGGTGGCCAAGGTATTTATTGACTCCATTTTCAACTTACATGGCATACCCAAAACTATTGTAAGTGATCCTGATCCCATATTTACTAGCCATTTCTAGAGAAAATTATTCCGTCTTAGTGGTACCAAATTAAATATGTCCTCTGCATACCATCCCTAAACTAATGGTCAAACTAAAATTGTTAACAAATTCCTGGGTATATATTTACACGTCTTTGCTCAAGATAAGTAGTATCAATGGATTCAATGGCTTTCATTAGCAAAATGGTGGTATTCTTCCCTCAAGATATCTCCATTTGAAGCATTGTATGGGTTAAAACCACCAATAATCTCAAACTATATTCTAGGATATTCCAAAGTAGCTCAAATTGATGATTGGTTCTAGCATCAACAGTCAATGCTCAATATTATTAAAGACAACTTGATCCAGGCTCAAAATCATATGAATCAGCAACATGACTTACATCATTCAGAATGACAATTCAATGTAGGAGATATGGTTTTATTGCAACTACAACCTTATAAGTAGTTATCCTTGAATATCAAGACTAGTAATAAGTCTGATCCTCGATTCTATGGGCCCTACAAGATAGTTCATCGCATAGGTGAAGTAACATATCAATTGGAGCTTATGCCTGCCTCTCATATACATCTAGTTTTTTCATGTATCCTATCTCAAAAATTGATTGGCCAAAGAGTGCAATTCTAGACAAATCTCTCAATACTAGATTATCAAGGTCGTGTAACTCTTCAACCAAAAGCAATCTTGCAAACCAGAGCATGTAAACTTTGATCTCGCCATATTAAAGAATTTTTAATCAAATGGTAGGACCTACCAATAGAAGATGCTACATGGGAATCAAAAAGTATTTTCGAGTCATTTCTAGCTTTGAGGACAAAGCTTTCTGAGGGGAGTCATGTTACAACTCCAATATAGCTAGTCACCTATATTTCCAGTTAATTCATTGATTGTTGATTTTTTAATATTTATAGTTATAGGTTGATTTATATTTGATCATCTATCATCAAATTTTTCATTTATGTATTTGTAAGGAATTATCCCTCCTCAAGTGGCAAATGACTTAGCCCTCCTTAAGTGGTAAGATTTATTTGATTTATTTCATGTGATCTGTTTTTGAGTTTACTTTCCACAAAGTTTCACAACAAATTACTCACTCGTTTTAGCCCCAATGAGTATGAAGACTTCACATGAGCCCTCACTAAATTAAAATAAACCTCCATAGTCCATAAATGTAAAACTAAGTTTGAATATTTTTTTAAAGTTGTTTTATTAGTGGGTTGAAAGAATATATTAAAGCTGAAGTAAAAATATTCAAACCACAAACCATGATACAGGCAATAAATTTGACCAAATTGGAAACATATAAGTTTGTGTCTCAAAGATACACATCCAAATTTGCACAAGCTCGACCTCCACCTCCATCCTGGTCAATAACAAACCCAAATAATATATCACCTATAATCAAATGTTTAATTGGAGAAGAAATGGATCTCATAGGGCATAAGGACTATGGTATAACTATGATAAGAAATATTCTCCAGGGAACAAGTTTGTTCAACAAAAATTACATTTTCTTAATGTGGATGAATCCTTAACTAGTGTGTCCCATAAAGAAGAGGAGGAGCATAAATAAGAAGAGTATCCAGAAGAACCTGAAGCACTAGAGGAACCACATCCTAAAAATTTAGTACATGTTCTAGTAGGAATATCCACCACTCAAACCATGAAGGTGGTAGGAAATTTTAAAGGCCAAAAAATCATAGTACTCATTTATTTTGCTAGTACATATAATTTCATTGATCCTCAAGTGGCCAAACAAGCAAATTATTACATAAATTTATGCAATTATTTTGAGTTATTATAACCATAAGGGAAACCTTGCATGTAAATATAAATTCATAAATATCAAGTTGTCGATGGGAGAATACAATCTCAAGGCCAACATGTTTTCCTTCCCTTTGTGAGGATGTGATATTGTGTTTGGAACATAGTGGCTTCAAATTTTGAATTTGATAACTTGTGATGTTTATAAACTTTGGATGCAATTCACCCAAAAAGGAATACAACATACTCTTTGAGAAATGGTTGCAAGGACTACTTATCTTATCTTTCCTCATGAGATGGGAAAACTCTTAAAGAAATCATTTTATGGAGTGGCAATGCAACTGTGTGCAATACAAGCCCAAACTATCAATAAAATAATCTAACCATTAGGTTTACAACTCATTATGAATAAACATGTATTTTTCTTTGCTAAAACAAAAGTTCTTCCACTACAGGACACTCATGATCATGCAATCCAACTAATATTGGGTACTAAACCACATAACCTTCACCCTTACAAGTACCTGTATATACAAAAGTCTAAGACTGAGAAAATTATGTAGGAGCTACTTGTAGTAGGGGTTCTTCAACCAAGTGTTAGTCTTTATTCTTCTCTAGTGTTGTTGGTTCATAATAAAGATGGATCTTGGCAATTATGCATGGATTTTTATGAGATCAATAAGATTATCATCAAGGAGAAATTTCCTATTCCTATTAGTAATGAGTTGTTGGATGAGTTGTGTGGTGCTCAATTTTTCTCCAAGTTAGATTTATGCTTGGAGTATCATCAAATTAGAATAAGGGAAGAAGACATTCCCAAAATGACATTTTAGACTCATGAACGTCATTATGAATTCTAGGTCATTCCATTTGGTCTTACCACCACACCTTCTACATTCTAGATTCTTATGAATGTTATCTTTCATCTCTTTCTATGAAAATTTATACTGGTATTTTTTGATGACATCCTCGTTTATAGTCACACTTGGGAGGAATATTTACAATATTTGAACCAAAAATTACAACTTCTGAAAGAACATAAACTATGCTTCAAGTAGTCCAAATATGCCTTTGGGATGTAAGAAGTGGAGTACTTCATCCATAGTTTCAAGGGAAGGGGTTAAGGTGGACACAAATAGGTTTACAACTCATTATGAATAAACATGTATTTGTCTTTGCTAAATCGAAGGGTCTTCCACTACATTACACTAATGATCATGCAATCCAACTCATATTAGGTAGTGTACCACCTTACATTCACCTTTATAAGTACTTGTATATACAAAAGTCTAATATTGAGAAAATGGTGTATGAGCTACTTGTAGTAGGGGTTATTCAACCAAGTATTAGTTCTTATTCTTCTCTAGTATTGTTGGTTCATAAGAAAGATATATCTTGGAAATTATGCATGGATTTCTATTAGATCAATAAGATTACCATCAAGGAGAAATTTCCTATTCCTATTATTGATGAGTTGTTGGGTGAGATCAATGGTGCTCAATTTTTCTCCAAGTTAGATTTGTGCTTGGAGTATCATAAAATTATAATAACAGAAGAAGATATTCCTAAAATGATATTTTAGACTCATGAAGGTTATTAGGAATTATTCGTCATTCCCTTTGGTCTTACTAACACACCTTCTACCTTCTAGAGTCTTATGAATGTTATCTTTCATCCCTTTCTATGCAAATTTATATTGGTCTTCTTTGATGACATCCTCATTTACAGTCACACTTGGGAGGAACATTTGCAACATTTGGACCAAACCTTACAACTCTTGAAAGAACATCAACTATGTGCTAAGTAGTCTAAATGTTCCTTTGGGATGTAAGAAGTGGAGCAGTTGGGCCACATAGTTTCAAGAAAAGGGGTTAAGGTGCACACAAATAAAATCATGGCTATCCAAGAATAGCCAAAACCCCACTCTCAATGGTCTTCAAGGTTTCCTAGGTCTCATTGGTTACTATAAAAAAAATATCCAAAATTATGGGAAGATTGTAGCTCCTTTAATTACTATCCCGAGAAATAATTTGTTTGTATGGTTAGAACCAACTTAAAAAAACCTTCTTGAACCTTAAACAAGTTATGTTGACTATACCTACATTGGTGATGCCCAAATTCTCCACATAATTTGTGAATGAAAGTGATGCTTTGGGTAGTATAATTAGTGCAGTGTTGATGTAAGAGAAACAATCGTTGGCTTTTATGAGCAAGGTATTGTTAGGAAATTTTTTGGGTAAATCAATTTATGAGAAGGAATGATGACAATCTTACATACCATCGATCATTGGTGACCCTACCTTATTGGGTGATATTTTTCAACTAAATCAGATCATCAAAGACTCAAATATTTCTAAGAGCAATAGGTCTCCACATTGAAACAATATAGATGGGTCTCTAAGTTACTCAAGTATGATAATGTAATAATTTATGAAAATAACAATGAGAATATACCAGTTGATGCCCTTTCTCACTAATACGAGGACCAAAATTTATTGTGTGTTATTTCAACTTTGCTTCCTCAAAGGATCCATAAGCTCTAAAAAGAGGTAGCTAAAGACTCTACCTTGCAAGCTAATTTAAAAACTCCAAAATGATCCCAATTATCAACAAGGATATTCATAGGATGAGCAACAATTGAGATACAAAGATCACATTGTTATTCTAGAGAAATTATCATCTCGTGAATCCATATTGCAAGAATTGCATTCATCCCCAACTATGGTCCATTTTGGGTTCCTTGAAACTTATAAGAGGATAAAATGCACCTTCTTTTGGGCAGGGAAAAAAAAAAAAGATATTCAAACTTTTGTGGTTGATTGTGACACTTGTCAAGGGATGAAAGGAGAAATTGCATTCACTCAAGGTACCCTCAACCTCTTTCGACTCTAGTGAATTTTTGAAAAGATATCTCCATAGATTTTCTTGAAGGGCTTCCAAATTTTGGTGGTAAAACAATCATTCCTGTGATATCATATCGTTTATTAAAAGATGCTCATTTATAAGTCTCTATTATAAGTATTTTATAAAATATAGATATACACTTGAGTGTAAATGATCTATAAATATGAAAAACACAAATTATAATTCTATCAAACTAAAAATATCAACATTATTCTATGCTTGATATAAAATAAAAATAAAAATAAAAATTAAATATAGTACATCTATTTTAACAAATTAAAATATTTGGTCTCATAGAACAGCACAACAGTTTGGGCTTTGGCCTCTCTTTGAGAGGTCCAAGGTTCAAACCAAGGTATGTGTTTTCATCCTTATTGATAAACTTAACTTTCAACCTTAAGAGGAATCATTAATCGATCCTAAAAACCTTAATCATAAAAATTTCACTAATCAAAAAACAAATCAACAATATTTTACTTATTTTTATTCCTTAAAATTTTAAGCAACCAATAATATATAACTTATATATATATATATATATATATATATTTCAAATTCAATTTAAATACGTGGGTTCATAGAGTCACATCGTCCCGTCTTCTTAAATGAAAGATGGACTGAAAACTTTAATAAAAGCTGATCCTATGGGAAGAACCCGAATATAACTTTTCCTCTTTTCTTCTCAACCTTATCCAACATTATTCGTAACCATCGAATACATCAAATAACTCCATCCATGATAGAGTTGGGCATATAATGCAAAAGCAAAAGGCGAGAATGTGAATACAATTCTATTCCCGCTGTCTAAAGGCATTTTGGGTCTATATATTCACACCAGAGACGAGGAAATACAGCAACACTCAATTAAAATCATAGCAACTGCAAGAGCGTTAGCATTAGTAACATTGTCATTATGGCACTGGCACAGCAGGCGATCCGTCCTACGTCGAAATTCCAAGTTCTTTTGCGGGTGAAGGATCTGATCGACGAGTTCAAGTCGTTTGACCTAAACGGGGACGGCAAGATCTCGCGATCCGAGATAATCGAGGTGTTCGGCTACGTTCCCTCGGACGAAGAGATCCGGCGCCGAATCGGCAGTACCGACTGCGATGGCGACGGCTGCATCAACCTCCAAGAGTTCATCCGCGCAAACACGGGCGAAATGAACGTATACCGCACGAGTAGCGAGCTCCAAAAGGCATTCAAGCTCATAGACGTGGACAAGAGCGGCCACATCACCGCCGACCAGCTTCACACCGTGCTCAAGCGCCTGGGCGATCCCGCTTCTCTGGACGACTGCCGTCAGTTCATCAACGCCCTCGACCAGGATGGCGACGGCAAAGTTACCTTTCAGGAGTTCCAAGTCCTGCTGCCCACCGCCAACTCCTCCGCCCACACCGCCCCGGCATACGCATACCCCGCATACCCCGCTTACTGATGTTTTAAGATCTTGTGTTAATCCTACGTCTATTCTAATAATCCGCCCATATAATAATACAGTTCATCTTCTACCCAGTTAATTTCTTACTGTAATGCTCTTCTGAGTTGTTATCAACCCCTTACATAATGAATGGTTAGGGAAATCTTCGCCATAGAAATAATAACGTTTATTCGATATTTAATTTTTTTAGTAATATTTTTTATACATATTTATCATAAGGATTGAACTAAAGTCCAATCATCCGCGTCCTAGAATAAAGATATTATTTAATAGAAATACATGATTATTTAAATATTTTAAATTCAGAATTCAACATAATTTTAATTTACATGTTTAATGTTTTTAAATAAAATGTAAATCTTGGATATTTTAAAAATGAGTATTTTTACTTTAATAAAATTATATATTTAAGTGGATTTTATATATAAATATTAAATATTAAATATATTTATTTATTTATTTATTGTTTAGTTTAATAAAATTATAGTTACAAGTCATTTTTGATAGGCGATTTATTTTGTAAATAAGTGTTCTAACCAAATTGGTATGAAATATTATAGATTTTTTTTATATGAAATATATATTTTTATATAAAAGTAATATAGGTTTTACAAAAGCCCATTCCAACTACGGGAATAAAAGAAGATAACTTGTATTAATTGAAAATACAAAGAAAACTAGACACTAATAAATAAAGATATCTATATTTAACCATCCTCTCCATGTGATTAACACTATGTGGATCATCATCTCACCAGACGAACACATAATTGTATGAAGAAAGAGGTGCGACCACATGACCATAGAATAAAATATACTAGGCAGCCTATATTTTTATATGTGCTAAAATAACATATACTCATCTTGGTAGTCGTATAAAGGGTAGAGCATCTCATGAACCATATTAATGAATGTCGTCTATGTGATGAAAGGGCATCCATATTCTACAAGCCTATTGCTAGTGGTTTTTCAACATTAGATAATCATCTTTGATAAGACAATAAAGGAATCTTGTCAAACTCTATGAATTGATTGACATGAATGAAAACTCCCAAGATTATCTTATGGAATCTAAAATTTATGTGTATATTTGCATTTTAATAAGGACACAACAATATCCTTTTAAAATCATGAAGAAATACACCTTGCACAAAATAACAAGCATGATTATATATGCTGATGTAAAATATTATACAATACAAGGCTCTCACATTAAGTAGAAAATAATTATACACCATATTAGTACATTGGTGTTTAATATGGAGTGTTTAGGGTATATTATTCTTCTATAATGGTAGAAACAACTTATATAAAAAGGGAAAAGTAGGAACAAAAGAGAAAAGAGAAGAATCCTAAGAATAATAGAAAGGAGTTGTTGCACTAAAACTTATACAAGATATTCATAATAATTACAAAGAAGTTAGAAGGTATAACACTTCAACTTCTAACTAAGTAGTATATTTCAAAAGAAGTTGAATTTTTCTCCATTCAACTTGCTCTGCATATGGTGCTAGTGTTTGAAGTAATAGGTGGTAGAACTAGTCCTATATATAAATATGTAAGGCATATGGAACTATAAAGTCTTTTGGTTCTCTAGCATCAAATTGTGACCTATGGAGTTGGAATCTAACCTTGTCATCTTTTGCATCTTGGTGTAACTAAAGTTGGAAAGAGTTGGTGCCAAAAAGGTCATGCCACTATAATGTAGCTTGGTGCTAGTTTGTTTGGTCAAAAAATTATATAGATGTCAAGGGCTACAAGTTGGTAATGCATTGGCCTCTCTCTCACTAGAAATCTGAGCTACCTCTACTTTTCTTGAATCACATTTTCATCCTTTTCTTATTATCTCCCTATATTTCTTTGCACTTTTTATTCCTCTTAAATTTAAACGTGTGCATTATAATTCCTCATCCTTTATGTTCTTTGTTTCTTCTAGTGGTTTATTTTATTAAATTATGATGACCCTTACCATATAAACATGTCAAGAAGCTTTTTTGGACACTTTCTTGGAAGTGGAAAATCCTTGATCTAATCCAAATTCTACTTTCATATCATCTCCTTGTTTCATATTTAAGCTTATCTCATATCCAAAATTTTCCATGTCTTTCTTCATTGTTTTCATTTTGCAATATGTTACCATGTGTTTAGATTATAAAAATTTCAGCATTAGAATACAATATTTTCATAATCCACTTGTTTATCTCATCCTCATGATTTATATTTACTCTTAATTTAATATCATTTTTTTTAAAAATCCATGGCAACACATATTTGGGTATCTATAACATACCTTTTCTCCTTACTCGTTGGACTCTCTTGAATGAACAACCCTAGAGTAGTACAAATATTTTTTAAAACCTCCTTATTTATAAATTGTTATGGATGTCCAAAATAACTAACCCACACTAGAATCCTTTTAATATATATTATTCCTCTCTAGAAGATTGTAGGATATGGGATCCATTCACCTAATTTTATAGAGTAGTCCTAGTGGGCAGATGTTCATATGTAGGAAGAATAAGCATGAGTGAAAATATGGATTTGTTTTATGTTATTTTTAAAGTGAATTAAAGGGAAAATCATAATTTTGAGGAGGGTAGTATCAAGTTTTGGAGTGGCCCTGGTATTCCCCTAGATGTGTTCTACTCTACCTTAGCTCTTATTTGGTGTAAATTGAAGTCATAAAGGAGAATTTAATGGATGTAGTAGAATTTAAGAAAACTCAACTATATAACATGAGTTGAAAAAATAAAATACATAAAAGAGGTGATTAGATAAAAGGGAAATTTTGGAAGTAACATAGGAGCATTTTTAGAACATTTTAAAAAAAGAAAACTATTCTAAAGTTTTGTATCATGATTGTGCTTTAGAAGCTAATTGGAAGATTTGAGGATGAAAACCTTCGAATCTTGGTTGGCAGATTCGAGGCTAAAAATTTTCAAATCTTAGGATCAAATATTTGATTTTAGTTGGAAAATGTATTACTAGGTTTGCCTTGTGCACTTAGAGGAATTTAATTATAAAATAATGGCTATTTGGCTATTCTATTATAATATCTCTACATTATTCAGCAGATGCAATTACCAGGTGTACATTTTTAGTGTATCATTCTATTTTTATTTGTGTGAATATCCATGTATCATATCCTATTGATTATATATATAGACACACCCACACACTAATGTTTAAAAGTCCTATGGCTGGAAATTTTGGGTGTTCTAATTTGAAAATTGCTTGTTTCTTATATTTTGGGTAGAGGTTTTTATATAATAGTTTCTATCATCACAAGATATTCGAACTTTATGGTGGTAAACACAAAGCATATTTGACCCTAAGCCATGGGCTACCACCTATTATTTTCTCTTATTAGCAAACTAGAGAATATGACGTGAAAAAATTATTTTGGGAGTAAAGTCATGGATCAGATTGAATTAAATCCTCCCTCCCACTTGATCCAATTTTGAATCTCTAAAAATATTGGCTAGAATCCATGGAAGATACGTATGAACCTGTAGGTCCAAAAAAGCCCTCATGATCAACCTTGATGAATCTAGTATAGAAACTTCAATACATATAGCTATACTCAAAGTTGTTCAAAATTATTCAATAGGCACAAATATTGGAAGTAGTGCAATATATTAATATGGCTAAGACTAATAAAAATTTGATAGCATGCAAGCCTAAAATTGTTCAAAATTAAACGTAACACCATCTAAGAGTTTCAAGTGCACACATATGAAATTGATCAAATTTGGATCTTCATAATGAGTGACATCCATGAGAGTGTAGAAAAATATGAAATTAGTCACCCAACTGTGCACAAATATGGAGATATCCCAAAGGCCTAGATTTGATCTAAAAATCCCCAAACATGCAAGCATGCATAAGATGAAATAAAGTTAGATTTTTCAAAGAATGCATCAATCAAGAGACACCCCTTATCTCAAAGACAAACAATTTTTGATGAAAATGGAAATAATCATACTCCAAATCCTAGAAGTGCACAAATATGAGATAACAAGGCATTAGCAAAAAATAAATGAAACTAGAGCTCAATGGATGATGACATCATAAGGCCATCTCAAAGATTTGAATTTGATCCAAGAAGTTTATCAAATAACTAAAAGGCTTGATATTCCCCTAAGCCTAGCTTTGGTTTGTCACCCCTTGAAATGTTCTTTTTAGGGTTACAATCACCTTAGTGACCCCAACTATCCAAGAAAAGATATTTTTAGCTTGAAAGTTATATTTTTAATAGATGATTATAATAGCTCAATGATTTAGAGGAGGTAATTAGAGATCCATAAGCTAGAGTGTGAAGCATATTTGAATTCAAATTTAGGGAAAATCTAAACCAACCACATCCATTCAAATGATTAAACTAGTATAACATGTAAAAGACAAGATCATGAGAGAACTCTATGCCATACTAATTTTCTAACAGACCTATAACTATAAATCTTACACTACAAGATTCAAAGAGTCGTTTATAAATAAAGGGCTAAACTTTGAAACATGGGTCAACTCTATAGCATTTGCCTATATGTATGCTATGTAATTTTTATTTCCAATTAATGAAAAGTGATAGTTCTTTGGTCTCCATTACGATTGCTATTCTAGGTTCTTATGAAGGAATAGTGTGTTTTAAGTCACTTCTATTACACTTTATGACTAATTTATTCTATTAAAGTAAATTTTACTCTTTGGATCGCTATTGCATTACTTTTCATTAAAGTCTTTGGAATGATCGAAGCATACAATTCTAATTGAATTAACTTTGTTATGCATTTGATAATGGCTTATCTATTATTTATCATTGCAAGTTAATTGTACTAGGTTTTATGTAGTATATGTCCAATGTTGTTATACTATACCTCATCTATCATTCATTCATTACTCTAAATCCTTACTATTTTCTAACCCTTCCATTTCTTACTTTTATCTTAAACTCTTGTTTTAATTTTACAAGCAATTCAAGGAGACCACCTACTTTGGAGGTTGAACTTGAGAGAAATCTCGATCATCCAATGTTGGCTAAAGTCTAGGGTGCATTTAACAGACTTAGGTATACTTTACACTAACTGAACCCTCCATTTTTAAGGACAATTTTGACATGTTTAGTTATCTCATTCTTGATAATCATTTCTGGTGTAACAACTGCTACATGTATATGTTTATTATAGATTTGCTCTTCCTCTTGTTCCCTACTATGACATCCTTACTTCTAGTTAAAACTTCAAAAAATGATTTTTCTACCATATTATTTGACTTTATCCTTTAGTTTGTAAAATTTTCCATAGATTTGAAACAAAAAAAATGGTGAAGCTCACTCCTTGTTTACACTTGCTTTCTACTCACACCCTATTATTCATTTCTTATTCTTCTCCAAAACTCTAAAACATATAAAAAATAGGCTCACCCCTACTTACCATTATCATATTTCTATAAAAATGCCTTTTATAAATATTTTACTAAATATAAATATACACTTAAGTGCCTATCTATAAGTATAAACAACACAAATTGACTAAAGTGCATATATTCTATAAGTACGAACAACACAAATTAACTATCCATCAAACTTAATATATAAACATTATTCTATGATTGATTAGAAATAAAATTTAAATTTTCTTTTAAAATATAATACATCTATTCTAACCAATCAATAAAACATATTTTAAACAACCGAATATATAACTGGATAGATTGCATCTTTGAAACTGTCTTTAAACATATGGGTTCGTCAACAACTACCAAGTTCTAACAAATATAAAAAAACATATTTTAAACAACCGAATATATAACTAGATAGATTGCATCTTTGAAACTGTCTTTAAACATATGGGTTCGTCAACAACTATCAAGTTAGGTATGAGTCATCACATCGTCCCGCTTTTTAGATGAGAGATGGGCTTGGAAACTTTAATAAAAGCTGATCCTATGCGAAGATCCGAACCGCTTTTCAGATGAGAGATAGGCTTGGAAACTTTAAATAAAAGCTGATCCCGAATAATACTTTTCCCCTAATCTACTCAGCCTTATCCAGCAATATTCGTCACCTTTGGCTATTATTCATAACCATTGATTGAAGCAAAATAATGCACGTCATGCAGGGTGACGTGAATATGAAAAATGTTGTTTTCAAATTTCGATAACTGTAGACGTTTTATTCTTTTTAAGTGGTATTGTATTTTTTTATATATCTTACTCCTTAAAGAAACAAACAGAGTAAAAAGGCTTGAAGAATTTATGATAGAGTTAGGCATATAATGCAAATACAAAAGCTAAAGGCGAGAATGAGAATCCGATTCTATCCCAAATGTCCAAGGCATTTTGGGTCTATATAATCACACGGGAGACGAGGCAATACAACAACACTCAATTAAAATCATAGCAACTGCAAAAGCATCAGCATTATTAAAATTGTCATTATGGCACAGCAGGCGATCCGTCGTCCTCCCACGAAATTCCAAGTGCTTTTGCGGGTGAAGGATCTGATCGACGAGTTCAACTCGTTTGACATGAACGGGGACGGCAAGATCTCGGCATCGGACATGAGCGAGGTGATCGAGCTCATGTTCGGCTACGTTCCCTCGGACGAAGAGATCCGGCGCCGAATCGGCACTACCGACTGCGATGGCGACGGCTGCATCAACCTCCAAGAGTTCATCCGCGCAAACACGGGCGACATGAATGTCTACCGCACGAGTAGCGAGCTCCAAAAGGCATTCAAGCTCATGGACGTGGACAAGAGGGGCCACATCACCGCCGACCAGCTTCACACCGTGCTCAAGCGCCTGGGCGATCCCGCTTCTCTGGACGACTGCCGTCAGTTCATGGCCGCCCTACACAACGACGGCGACGGCAAAGTTACCTTTGACGAGTTCCAAGTCCTGCTGCCCACTGGCAACACCTGTCCCTAACACCACCCCTGCTCCTGCTGCTTACTGATGTTTTGTATTTCTTACTTAGATATTCTGTTACATACGTCTATACTAATAATCCGCCTATATAATATTCCTCATTTTCTATGGAATGTATGGGGTAGTGGTAGTATACTCGGTTAATTTCTAAATGTAATACGAAGGATAAAGATGGTTTTTAATAGAAATATGTAATTAGTTTGGTGTTGTAAGTCATAATTTAAAATTGTTTTAATTTATATGTTTAAAGGTAAATATTAATTTACATGTCCCCAATGGTTATACGGGCAAAATTGGTGGCCCTACAATGGCATCGGACATGAGCGAGGTCATCCATGAGAATTTTTATTCAACTTTTTTTAGTGATATTATTGATATTGTTTTATTTTTGCAATAAGATTAAAAGTAGTAAACATTAATAAAATTTCAAACTCAACAAAATTCTAAACTTAAAGAGTAAGGATGAAGACAAAATACCAAATATATCCGCTTATATGGGGGAGTTGGAGAGAAGTGGGTAGTTGAAACTCTCATGTTGGAGAGGCCCCAGGTTTAAATCTCTCCTTTTGCGGATATGCTACCTAATAGTTATTAGGGACCCTGTCGGAGGTGTGTTTATCCACCTGCTTAATGTAATCATGTGTTTTAATGATGAAACGACCAACATTTTAAAAATACGGACCTTGCTTTGGAGGTGTGTTTATCCACCCGCTTAATGTAATCATGTGCTTTAATGATGAAACGACCAACATTTTAAAAATACCAAACATATTCCTTGAAAATGATAATCACATAGAACAAAAAAGCCAACTCCCAACAAAAAAAAAAAACCTATAAAAAAGATCGCTAAACACAATTAAAATCTCATTCAACCATTAAAAACAATAAAAAAAACCTAACCCAATATTATTAAAAAAATAATTAAAAAATTATCTCGAAATTCTAAAATTACCATTACCCACCCCAAATTGACCATTAATTTACATGTTCCCAATGGTTTTATGGGCAAAATCGGTGGCATGGCACACGTCAAAGTTGCGAACATAAAACTAACTTTGTATTTTTCAAGGACACCTGTCGTTTTTCTGTACGGGAAGATCGATTACGTGACGTGGCAAACATCGGCAAATCACAGTGTGCTTTAACGTGAGAATATCTGTTAGAAGAACCCCACAAAAGAATTATTCAACACCAATAAAAATAAAAACGATAAGGCTTAGATATGCCAGATAAAAAATATAATATTTTTTTACTATTTTGAAATGAAAATTTAAAAATATATTAATAATAAATACATGTTATATATTAATTCGATGTATATGTAATAATAAATATATGCAATGTTTAAGATAATATAAATAGCTTCTATTCTATATAGAAGATCTAAGAGAACAAGGGTTTATGTAATATGAACAATAAACGTGACCTTGAAAGTTACAACTGCCCTGCGGTATTACGGTTCGAACGAGCAAGATCAATGGCGTGCACAATATGTTCCCAAAGCTTGTTATTAATGATGATACCTAAGGGAAGTGAGACTACTCTGATGAGATTTCAGTTAAGATAGTGAAGAATTATACCTACTACCATAGGGCCAAGATCAAAATTTGGATGTTCCATTGAAATTAAGTTTTACCATATGATAAGGTCTGGTTTTTATAAGATGCGGTGTCCTTAAGGATATGTGGATCCATTTCTAGATTTTGTTGTTGTTGAAGTAAAGTTGGGTGATTAGTGGTCTTGAGAAGGTTTAGGTCTTTTCTACGATTAAAAAAAATATATTATAATAACAAAGATATTATTCTTCAGGGATGGATATGTGGACCTATTTCTAGGTTTTGTTGTAGTTAAAGTAAAGTTGGGTGATTAGTGTCCTTCAGAATGTTTAAGTCGAGTTTTGTTGTAGTTGAAGTAAAGTTGGGTGATTAGTGACCTTGAGAAGGTTTAAGTCTTTTCTACGATTAATATATATATATATATATATATATATATATATATATATATATATATTATAAGCTTGTTACACAAAGAGATTATTTTTCAAGGATGGATATGTGGACCCATTTCTAGGCTTTGTTGTAGTTGATGTAAAGTTGAATGATTAGTGGCCTTGAGAGAGGTTTAGATCTCTTCTACGAGAATATATATATATATATATATATATATATATATATATATATATATATATATATATATATATATATATAAAATAAGCTTGTTACACAAAGAGATTATTCTTCAACAATATAATAATTTTGTATTTAGAGGCCTTAAATTAGGATTGTCAAAATAATACCTTAAAGGATATGTGCTTCTTATGATGGATGGGTCAATATTTGAATATCTAATGGGTCAATCTTTGAATATCTAATGGATGGTCATGAGTCACTCTCAATTTGAAGAATCTTGGGTGATTAGTGGCCTTGAGAAGGTTTAGGCCTCTTCTACGATTAAAAAATATATATATTATAAGCTCGTTACACAAAGAGATTATTCTTCAACAATATAATAATTTTGTATTTAGAGGCCTTAAATTAGGATTTAAAAAAATGTCTTAAAGGATATGTGCTTCTTACGATGAATGGGTCAATCTTTGAATATTTAATGGGTCAATCTTTGAATATCTAATGGATGGTCATGAGTCACTCCCAATTTAAAGAATCTTAAAGTTTTAAGGTTGAAACTATAATTCATTAGGAGATGGCCTATGGTCTCTATATCATTTTTATAAAGAATACATTATGGCAGCCCTTTCCAGCCTCACTTTTATAAATTGTTCAAATGAGAATATTGTCTTTGCTTATCAATCATGAGAAAACGTTTGTCATAAGGAGGCCATGTTTGAATGAAATCCACTAAAAATGATTAATTTTGTCTTTTCTTCACCTTAAATTTTTTAGTGGGGTCAACTACTCATTTGAGAGTGTCCTTCCAATTATTTTTTTCCACACATATTTATCTAAGATTAATATATGGCTTGTAGTGGCTTATCCCGACCTAAAGATATGTATCCATCTTCTTTCCAAAAATTCATTTTTAAATAAGATAGATTAATCATGTGTTTTAATGATGAAACCCGCTTAATGTAATCATGTGCTTTAATGATGAAACCCTCTTAATGTAATCATGTGCTTTAATGATGAAGCGACCAACATTTTAAAAATACCAAACAGATTCCTTGAAAATGACAATCACATAGAACAAAAAAGCCAACTCCCAAAAAAACCCCTAACATATTCCTTGAAAATGGTAATCACATAGAACAAAAAGACCAACTTCCAAAAAAAACCCTAAAAAAAATCGCTAAAACACAATTAAAATCCCATTCAAACATTAAAAACAATAAAAAAAACCTAACCCAATATTATTAAAACAATAATTGAAAAATTATCTCAAAATTCTAAAATTACCATTATCCACCCCAATTGACCATTAATTTACATGTTCCCAATGGTTTTATGGGCAAAATCGGTGGCATGGCACACGTCAAAGTTGCGAACATAAAACCAACTTTGTATTTTTCAAGGACACCTGTCGTTTTTTCTGTACGGGAAGATCGATTACGTGACGTGGCAAACATCGGCAAATCACAGTGTGCTTTAACGTGAGAATATCTGTTAGAAGAATCCCACAAAAGAATCATTCAACACCAATAAAAATAAGGCTTAGATATGCCATATAAAAACTCTCGAGTTATAAGAGACCCAGTTCAAATTTCTCCCCTTACATGTTACGAATATGTTGTATATAAAAGGTTCCTCATCAAATATATATATATATATATATAATTTTTTTTTTTACTATTTTGAAATGAAAATTTAAAAATATATTAATAATAAATATATGTTATATATTAATTCGCAATATAAATAGCTTCTATTTTATATAGAAGATCTAAGAGAACAGGGGTTTATGTAATATGCACAATAAACGTGAACTTGAAAGTTACAACTGCCCTGCGGTTTTACGGTTCGAACGAGCAAGATCAATGGCGTGCACAATATGTTCCCAATGCTTGTTATTAATGATGATACCTAAGGGAAGTGAGACTACTCTGATGAGATTTCAGTTAAGATAGTGAAGAATTATACCTACTACCATAGGGCCAAGATCAAAATTTGGATGTTCCATTGAAATTAAGTTTTAACATATGATAAGGTGTGGTTTTTATAAGATGCGGTGTCCCCAACCATTTTAGGTGGAACTGGATAGGATGGATATGTGGACCCATTTCTAGGTTTTGTTGTAGTTGAAGTAAAGTTAAGTGATTAGTGGCTTTTTGTCTCTTCTAGGATTAAAAAATATATATATAAGCTTGTTACACAAAGAGATTATTCTTCAGGGATAGATATGTGGACTCATTTCTAGGTTTTGTTGTAGTTGAAGTAAATTTGGGTGATTAGTGGCCTTGAGAAGGTTTAGGTCTCTTCTACTATTAAAATATATATATATATATATATATATATATATATATATATATATATATATTATAAGCTTGTTACACAAAGAGATTATTCTTCAACAATATAATAATTTTATATTTAGAGGCCTTAAATTAGGATTGTAAAAACAAATCCCTTAAAAGATATGTGCTTCTTATGATGGATGGGTCAATATTTGAATATTTAATGGGTCAATCTTTGAATATCTAATGGATGGTCATGAGTCACTCCCAATTTGAAGAATCTTGAAAAAGTAGCTCTACATTTTAAGATTGAAACTATAGTTGATTAGGAGATGGCCTATGGTCTCTATATCATTTTTATAAAGAATACATTATGGTGGCCCTTTCCAGCCTCACTTTTATAAATTGTTCAAAATGAGAATATTGTCTTTGCTTATCAATCATGAGAAACCGTTTGTCACAGGGAGAGATCAGGGAGGTCGTGTTTGAATAAAATCCACTAAAAATGATTAACATTGTAGAAATAATTTTATGTCTTTTCTTCACCTTATATTTTTTAGTGGGTCAACTACTCATTTGAGAGTGTCCTTCCAATTATTTTTGTCCACACATATTTATTTAAGATTAATATATGCTTGTAGTGGCTTATCCCGAACTAAAGATATGTATCCATCTTCTTTCCAAAAAAATCCATTTTTAAATAAGATAAACTAATAGCCACACACTTTTTATATTTTTATTTTTGAGGCTCTACACATATGTAAGGACCTCCATGTAAACATGTTAATTATATTTATTTGATTAGATTGGGCTTCTACATTAGGATTTGTTGACCCTTAAGTATTAGGGTTAAGGTTTATTAATTTAGTAAACTTTAAATAAGAGAATATTTTTTGCAATTGAATCATCAATTCATTCTTCTAATGTTTATTACCTATAGTGCTCATAAGAGACTTTACACTTTTTAAGTGTCTAAGAGATATTGCCTTCTTTGAGTGGCTTGGGCTATTTCTAGAATTTGTATCTAGTGTTGTGATATTTTAGTAGATTTTTTATATTGAATCATAGAAATATATTTATGTTAAGAATATTTTTATGAATGTTATGATAATTTTTATTTTACGAAGTTGTTTCATTACAAGTGGTATTAGAGTAATGATGGTGTCTCTTTAGGGTGGATAAAATAACAAAGCCACTAATGTGTCAATTTTATAACCTTTTCATCTAAATTTGCATCAACTAATTGAATAACATTTGTATAATTTTTTGTTTTCATTCGTTTAATGCAAATATATTCTAGTACATAATGATTTATATAGAACCATTTACAACACCCAAATCTCAAAAAAATATGTTTGTTGTATTAGGACCCTTGTGTGATACTTATCTTAAATTTATCATTCTCTTGATCTAATCAAAATAAGATATATCTTTGGTAATATTTTTTATAACATTTTGAGTGAATTTTGAGAAATGTTATTATGTCAATCATGCATGTTTGATGCTTCTATTTCCATAGGCTAGGAAAAACTTAGTGGGTGCATGAGATAGATAGATCTAATTGATATTGAGTATACGAGTTGCAAGCAATATCATTTGTAGAATCAAGACAATCATAACAACATCCTAAAGTACACCAATAGTTTCAATCCTCACACTTATTTTCCCTTGCCATCAAGATTTCCTCTTACAACTCTTGCAAATACTAACCCTCCAAACATAAAGTAAAATTTTTATAAGTACATATGTCATTCAGACGAACAATAAATGATATAGTGACAATGATGGATAATGACATAACATTGATTAACTAGAATCTCAATGGATCATGAGGGGTTGTCAATGAAGAATAAATATAGTTGAGGGGGGTTTCAATGGTACACGATGTCTAAGATTCTTATAAGTGACTAAGCACTCAAAAAGGATATTCAACAAGTTGATTTTGAATATGATCAAGGATAGAAGAGAGATACTAAATTTTTTAAAATAGAGTGAGTAGTAGAAGTAGAGTTTAACATGTTACTTTGGAGTTAGATATAGGAAAATCTAGTTTTACTAAGATACATGCACTTTTCATTCTAGTTGATCATTTGGGAAATGTTGTTAATAAATGTCTTTTTGCTTCTAATTTGGATGCAAAAATTAGTGGCATGTCTTATATCCTATAATGACCTTAGGATGTTTTAGTCCCTTTGATCAATATGCAAAAATTTTTGTAGAGAGGACCATATAGGGTGGATTTCTAAATTGGAATGACTCCTATATTTACATAGATTACTTGAAAAATGGAAGGTTCATGCTTGTTTCTTCCTAACTTGGTACCGATGCTTATCAATGTATTTTATGGAAATTTTGGCGTAAAGGCTAGCCTCTAACTTGGTTACACCTTATGAAGGTGTTCTTGATTAATTTTTATAAGGAACCTTATTTCACTTATGTGGCTTGATTATTAAATTTTAAAAGTAATGAGACTTTAATCCTTGTGATATTAAATTCAATAATTGTAATGATTATCACCCTCAACATTTTCTCTATTTAAAATACAGATCTTAGTGCCTATGGGATCAAGCATGTGAAAAGGATAAACTTTTATATGGAAGCTAAGAAAGGTATTTCTAAATATGAGGAGGTGGTAGCATCAATACATCAATATGAACTAACTGGACCTAAGGAGATTGAACAATTTGTATTTTTCATTCTTAAGAGTACTATATTTTGGAATATTGGGTTGTTTTGATAACAACAATTTGCTACAAATGGCTACTAATGACACAATTTTCTAAGAGGGTCATGTCTATCAAGTTAATAAATTCTTTGTGTTTAGGCCAATGAATATGGTCTATGTCAATATGTTTTCTCATATCGATTGAGCCTAGAAAGAAGTCTTCCATCATATTCCCTTCATGGATGGTATGTTTATGAGAGGTGGACATGAACAAAATTTTTGAGTAATTATTATTCTTTTTATGTTCCTTTGGACAATGTCCCCACCATAATCATAGACTCCCTTTCTACCACAAGCTTATAGATGCCTAATTCTACTATGAGATTAATATCTTCTACTAGTGCAATTGCTTCAACATTTTTCTTAGTGATGATTCCTACGGGAAGTTAGATTACTCTGATGAGATTTCACTCAAGACAATGAATTATTATAGCTACTCCCATAAGACCAAGATCATTCTTGTATGATCCATTAAAAATAACTTTTACTATATCAGAAGTGGTGGTTATCAAAATATGTCGATTCCTTGGCCATCCTATATGGAGATCACTTGGAGAGTTGGATAGGGATGGATATGCGAAGCCAATTTTTAGGCTTTTTGTAGTTGATGCAAATTTGGATGATTAGTGGCCTTAAGAGAGCTTTAATACTGTTATAAGATAAAAATTATATCTTATTACAAACTAGTTACACAAAGATATTATTCTCCAACAATATGATGGTTCTTCTTTATCTAGAGGTCTAAAACTAAGAATATGAAAATAATACCCTAAGGAATATGTGCTTCTTATGATAGTGTAGACACCTAAAACACATCATGTTGAGGAGGCTACTCATATGGGCATCTTTGCAAGCCATAGGACCCATATTGGGCCTTCCCAAGACCTAAAAGTGGTTCTAACCACTCAAACTGGGCAATTTGACCCTTTACAGCTTGGGCTGCTATTCCCCTTAGTGGCTTCCTGATGACAAATGGACACAATGATAGCCCCATATAAGGTCACTCCCCTAGAGGATGACCTCATCTATAACAAACTAGGGCTCCCCAAGCCAAGCCAAATTCGTTACAAAGTAGTTGTGCATAATGATTAACAGTGAGAAGCTTCTAGAAGAGACACTTGGGATGCCAAGATCCTAATCGAATATTGATATTGGCTTCCCTTGCAAGCCAAGATGCCAATTGGGACATCTATAAAAGGTGCCCAAAAACTTCATAAAATAAATGGAATAAATCATCAATTATCTACAATGAAGTGTTGCCGATTTGAGAAACAAAGAGAACCTTATCTCATATGCACTGAGGTGCTACCCAAATCACATCATGAAGTTTCTATTCCCATAAATGGAGTCCTTTGGAGCTTGAAGGTCAAATCATACCATTGTTTATCATCAATTCTTACAAATTCGAGCTTAACTCCCGTGATTTAGCTATATTTTGAAATACACGATCCTTGAACATAAATTTGATAGTCAAATTGAGCATTGTATTGCAACGAGCATGAAGAATGAGCTCTCTATTCAACGACTATTGTACCCAACAACAACTCGTAGGCATAGCTGTTGGACTAGATGATGACTAACTAAGCCAACTATTTTAGCCAATTATGGCCTTGTGGTGACATTTGATTTTCTATATTTTCTCAGTTAGATTAGCTTTAGCAGCATTCAATTTGGTTTCTAACACAGTTTAGCATATTTTGTCACTAATATCCTAATTTGTCACTAATTTTTTATTTTCTTGCTTTTCTTGAATTGCAAGTACCACTGTTATGAGCTAGAATGACTCACAGATGTAGTCGTCTTACCCTCTAATGGCCAACAGAGCCATCGCTCTACCCTCTGATAGCCTTAGAGAAAATTAAAACAATCAGCTTGGTAACATCTTCATCAAATGTTGGCTACAGCCATGAGTATCTTTGTGCTGGAATTTACTATTTTTTTTTTAAAAAGTTAAGATTTCAAGTTTTGATAGAGAAATTTAAGCAAATTTTCAATTTTTAAACTCTCTTCCTATGACCGCTATTGGGAACAGTGGCCTCTTCTGCTAGCCACCCCAGTGGACATCGGCCCCTCTTTCTAACCATTATTGTTTTAGATGGCCTCTACTACAAATAATTTTACACTGTGATGACCCTTGTTTAAACTGATTGTTAGGGTTTTCTTGTATGATGCCTATCTAAAGGATAATTTCATTTAGGGTTTACATTTCAATTTTTTTGAAATTAAAACATATTTATATCAAATTTGGAAATTTGATACATTCTTTCATACATTAGCAAAAAATCATGGATTACTTTATGTTGCATTTTCTTTTGCACGAAATAGAAGGAATACACACATACATCACATCTTAAATTTAACATTAGCAAGGTGGAATTCACACCCATCCACTGATCAAGATTAACAACGATGGACTTCATAACCACCTTGTTAACTTGCATTGTGGATATTCGTACCCCATTTTGGCCAAGAACAACTCCAATAACCAGTATCCATGGAAAATAGCATGTATTCTTCTTTGAAAGGTGTATCACTGACCATAGTAAATTGGTTGAGGACTAGTAGAACCTGTGCTCCCTCACTATATTTGGGCTTCATCTCCAAATTTTGGTGGGTTTCATGACTTGGACTTCATAACTACGCTTGTGTGTGAGAGTATACAGGTGAAATCCTTTTAACATTGAGTATTACATCAACAATATCAAAAAATTGAACAAAATAAAGGCAATAAATCAACTAATCAAAATACACAAGCTAGTTTTAGGAAACACAAACAATATTTAAAAGAGATAAACATACTGTATACTTTATTTATTTCTTAATTGAATGCTTAATAAATATAAAATGGTCATAACATGAAGTCATACCCAGTACAAGACTAAGACTATAGGTAATACACCAGAAGGTCTAGAACACCTTTAATATAGTCCAACAGATTTATGATTACCTAAATGATGTTCTAATAGCCATCACAGAGACAATTCCACACACAGGGGATCTAAGCATCAAGATACCCCCATTAGGGGGACTCCTATGGGACCTCACCATGACCAAAATGAGGATCTTCTTAGACCTCATCCATCACATGTTTCTTCTAGACAAGATTCACCCATTAAGGAGCCTAGTAGAAGGGTTGCATGCATTCATGTACCCAACCAATCCAAAAATCCCTCCAAACTCAGAGTGGAATACATGCCATTGCTTGGGATAGGTGAGTGAGGTACTCCTACATATCATACTCGGATGAGTCATAAGCTAAACCTATATAGGTATGGCCTTGATGCAGCTCATAGAGTGCCTTCTTTCATCTGCACTCATTCTGGAGATGGACACGATAAATATGTAGTTCATCCTATACATACGTGTAGAGAGTGTTATACTCGAACACACCATACTATGGTGCCATCCTTACATGAGAGCATCACACCTAGTATCGAGCACAAAGTAAATGCAGCTTCTATTTATTAAGGTAAGAGGGTTTCCATACCCACTATGCAAACTAAAATATCTTAAACCCCTTGTATCTATATGATAATTCATAGGCCACATACAACAGATCACATAGATCGGCTTCCTCGGCCCAACACTAGTCAGAGAGAGCAATTGATCCATTTCCAATTGGATGATTTGCACCATGAGCATGAACGTTTAGATCACAAGCACATAGAACAACAAATATTACATTGCCAATGGTTGTACAAACATAGACTATGTGAGGAAAGGATCCTAAAACAAATATTGCACGAAGAGCAATCACATAGGGTAGCTCAGGAAGAAATATCCATGCCTAGTACTTATCGATAACAACTCAATACGAGATGCACTAAACAACACAAGGAGTTTTCCCCTAGGCCAACTAAAAAACATCCTCTTCACACCTCTATTCATTATTATCGAAAAAGATAGCACTAAGCACCAAACCTACCATAGTATGAGGCCTATGAAGATACTGAAGCATATTACCAGGAACAAGTGTATCCTGAGTCATTTTGTGAGGATGTAGAATATGATTACAATATGCCATCTCGAGCCAAAAGGAATATTCCACCACTTCCTCCCAATAGATATCTTTGGGAAGATGAGATTATCTTATCTCAAGCATATAAAATTCTTACAGAGTGAATCCAATCACTTGAGAAGAAGAGAGTGGGTTATAAAAAACCCACATTGCATAAATTATAATCAACCCCTCAATCCATTGGTTCCTTATCCTTATTACCCAAAGTACTTCAAAATACTAAAGCTAGAAAAATTTAGAGGGGATGACAATGCGCAAGAACATGTCACAAGTTTCATGAACTTGTGTTTTCAGCTGCAAGATAATGATGCTTTGTTGTTATGAATATTTGTGATAATACTTGCTTGTGTAGCCTTAGAGTGGTATAACCAACTATATTGACATATCATCTCTAGCTTTGAACAGCTAGTGAAATACTTCCTTGAATTCTTCTCTTTTGGAGTCAAGAAGAAGGTAAACCTAATTGACTTGTCAAACCTATGACAATATGATGATGAGTTAGTTATGAATTATGAGAAAAATTGGTGTAAGATAATATCCAAACTACCTTTCACTATCCCTATATTAGAAATAACCTAAATGTTTACCAAGAGCTTCTCTAAGCACATATCGCTTCTATTTCAATTGTAGCAATACCAAAAATTTGAAGAGGCTTTAGCATAGGACAAAGTTATTGACGACATTAAGGTCCAGGAGGGAGACATAAAGCTTCGTAAGAAAGAGTGGAACAAAAATACCCATAACAATCCTCATTTGTCAAAGCTAGTTCCTATGAATTAGATTGTTCTAAACATTCCCAAAGTGGAGAAATTACAACAGAAACCTAATTACCAGGCTCAACTCCCTTTGATGCAATATAAAAATCAATGCCAATGAAACCAAGGAAAGGATAAAAAATGTCATCTTCCATGCACATACATGCCACTGCCTGAGTCCTTGGCATCCCTTTTTAATAGACTATGTGAGGCTAAGGCGATTACATTGCCTAAAATTTTCTTGCTAGATCCTTCTCACCCCAAGCCTAAGGGGTATAGAGAGGACTTATATTGTTCTTATCATAGGAAAAATGGACATTATATCCAAGGATGCTATGGTTTCAAAAACTTTATATAGAACATGCTTAATAAGAATCAATTGCAAATAGACAATCCTCTCACCCTATATAATGAATAGATGGGAATATTCAAATATCCCTTGCCCACCCATGAGGTCAAGGGTAATAAAACAAGGCAAGATAATGAGATACATATGGATCCACCCACACATGGCTTGGTAGGTATGATCAATATTGTAACATTAAATAGAAGGTAGAAGGTACAACCAACCTAAGCCACCCATGGCTCCCATTCAAATACCTACTACGTCCCAAAAAATGTCAGTTCAAAACCTGTTGCTAGGTCCACCATCACAACCGATGATTAACATTAGAAATAGGCTTACTCAAAGTCTACAAACAACCTCATGCAAGCTATCAATTTATGAGCTTGTTATAAAATCCCCTAGACATAGAGAAGTGCTCATGGAGATTTTAAAATCCATTGAGCTTTAGTCCCAAAATCCAAATGCATTCACAAATTTTGTGGGGCATATTAAGAAATGCAAAGATCCTATGGTCACCTTTTATGACTAGAAAATCAAACAAGTTCCAACCAATGTAGTGGATCCTCCATTGCACATAATCACTTGCATAAAATTAATACCCTACAAGCGAGTGTTGATCGATACAGGCTCATTGGTTAACATAATAATAATGAATTCTTTAGAGCATCTCAGTATTATGACATCACACATAGTGGTATCAACTTTTACATTACAAGCATTCAATGATGCATTATGCTCAATGGTTGGCACTATAGTCTTACCTATTTAGGTGGGACTAAAAACTATTTCCATATTATGCCATGTGTTGGAGGGAGCGATGCAATATAACATATTGCTCGATCATCCTTGGATCATAGACATAAAATGTGTTCCTTCTATTTTATATAAATGTGTTAAACATGTTCATGAAGGAGAGGTTCATGTTGTCCCATTAGATGATGAACCCTTTAAGTACATTAATAAATTTACCAATTCGAGGGAATTCATATTACCATCAACGTATTTGGACATTAGATCTAGTTCTCCCATTAAGCGTCTAGAGCACAAATCTAAAGTAGTATGTGCTAATCCATCCACCTCAAAATCACTACCATCACCCAAATTAGTAGCTACTTTTGATAAACCTTCATCATCATCTAATGTTAAGATCAAATAGAAGCTGAAAGCACCCATGGTAGATGATCCTGAAAGTCATCCCCAATGTCTCCATGGTAGAGATTATGACTCTTATAGAGGAGGAATAATCACCTGATATGATGGATGATGTACCTCAACCTACATCACCTACATCATCTACAAGGTCATCTGCACCCCAGGTGATTGTCCATTTAGTAAACCTCAGGCTTGCATAATAGTTGGTACAGATGAAGAGACAAAAATGCAACACCAAATAACACAAATATAAAGTAGAACTCAAAGAAAAATATTGCACAATGAATGATTTTATATTAATAGGGGAGCCTAAAAACTCCATTGTTATAATAAGAATTCTTGAATTCTTTGATATAGATTTTATGATGGCTATGGTTCTTCGAGACCCTAGCAAAACAATGATGGTGGTGTCTCAAAATGTGTCTCTGCTCCCAACATAAGTGAGTGAGCTTCTAGTTATATGATATTGGGCCACTCTACCTTAAGAATTTATCCAATACTGATGTAACACTTCCATATCTACACAAAATAAAACAACAAATGAGTTAGTAGCAACTATGAGGGCTCCACAATGTGAGGCCCTCTACAACCAATACAAAAACCCTAGCTATCTGTTGTAAATAACATGAACAAAACTAAAAATACATGTAATAAAATACCAAATAAAATATTTACCTTACTTATCTATTGTATTCTGATCTGATGAACTTTGTTGCAGTGGACTAGTGTAGTGATGCCCTAGCATCGCTTGGAGGCTAGGGGAACTTCAAAACTCAAGAGTAAAATGCTTGTGGGCACTCGACAGCTTCAATAAATGCTTGTGGATTATTTGTAATGGCATAAGGTACCCAGAGGTACTTGGTGGTGGATGGGAAGTGCCCAGGGGCACTTGACGGTAATAGAAAGCACCCAAAGGTTTTCAACGATTGAGGATGAAGTCTGTAAAAATAGATCTAGCTAAATGATGGGGAGGTGATGGATGTGGATGATATGACAAGCAAGGATGGAAGGCAAGAGTACTCAGGTACAATAATGGAACTTAGATAGCCAAGGACTCAAGGATTTTGAGCGGATAAATTATTCAAGAAATTTCTCAAGGATTCAGGGTTTGAGCCATCAAAATAGCTCCTATTAATAATCGAACCTAGCACATACTTAGGGTTTCAACAACACTAATTGTGTGGTTGAGATAAAAGCATATAGAAGGGTGGATATTAAATCTAGGGTGTGGCATGGATTTATGCATATGAATGGATAGGATTAAGTGAAATCGGATGGTTGGGATTAATTCACTTATATAAATATATGTTTAATAAATATATATAATATAATATATAAAATATTAATATTTAAATATATATAAAATAAATATATGTAAATAAAGGGTGGAAATGGTGGGAAAATCATGATGGACGACAAGTGGCTAGGTTTTGGTATCTACAGATGCTCATTTTTGTACTACGTTGCATGAAACACAATGCAATACAAAAACACGAGAAACCTATTTTGGCTAGGTGTAGAAGCATGTTTCTCTTCGAATGTGAAACACGAGCTTGAAGACAAGAGAATACAAGAATTTGAATTTTGTGTAGCTTACCCCATCAATTGGCGAATGAGTTTGCAGATGAATATCATGAGCCAATTGAAAAAAATATTTGCAAATGAATGATGCGAATGTAATACCATTTTTTCCCAATGGTGGGAAGGGGATTGGTGAAAGATGTGATATGGTGTCTATTTTTGCCCCAAAATATGAAGGGTTTTGCAAAGGATGTAATGCAAAATATGTCTATTTTTGCCCTAATAGATGAAGAGATTTTTGCCAAGTGTAGATGTCATGATCATGTAAGATGTATACCATTGTGGGAAATCAAAACCAAATGTGGTTTCCCCAAATTTGGAGTAATTCATTGCAGTTGAAGAATTTGCCTTCTAGCATCATTGATATGCAAATATGAAAAATGTAAAGAGTAAAATAGTCAAATTCAGAGGGACAACTAGTAACTTTTAAATAATTCCTATGATAATAACCAATCACCTTAGTTAAATCCAATCGCCATGATGAATGTCAAGGAAATGTGTAATAATGAGATGTGATTTTTTCCATGTTTTACGCCCCACGAACTAGGCCATCAATGAAAGCTTTTGTGCAAATTATTCTTGGAAAGGATTCACTCAAAATGTGAAGTATCTAATATGATTTGTGATTTCAAAAAATGATATATCAAATAATGAAAATGACCAAGTGTCCTTATGGTAGGCTCTTCATCTTATCAAGTTGCATGGATGCAAATTGTTGCACTTTCCAAGTATATAGAAAAGCCTACTAGATACAAGACTCACATGCATGTTGTTTGAATTTGAAAAATATGCAAATGATAATATGGAATGATTTTTATTATTATGTATGAATGCTAAGAATGATGATTGTGATCATTTTGTTAAGGTTTGGACAATTTTGGATTGTTTTTGTAACTTGTTAGACGCATTTGTGAATTGTGGTTGCAAACAAAAATTGTGCATCCAGATCAGTTGGAATATTCACAAAACTTGATGAAATTATGGAATATATGCATGGATGCAATGTGACAATATTTGGATGGGATAAGACACTATTTTGTGAGGATTGGTCTTTTTGTCAAAACAGACACCAAATACCCATTGACATTTTTGGGACGCAGAAATGTCTGTCGATGTTTGGGTATTCTGCAAACACCCATGGGCACTTCATTGCATCAGGAAACACCCATGGGCATCTCAAGGTGCTTTAAATAGCTATAAATAGCTTGTTTTGCAAAAATGAATCTCATTTGTGTATTTTAGAGTTTGAGAAGTTGTGTTTGGGAGATTCGAGTGAAGTGAGGTGAAGTGATTTACGTGCAAAATCTATGGCGATGGAGGGAGTGTGTGTGGAGACCAGGGCTAAGGCTGGAGCATGAGTTGTTGAGGTATTTCTCTTCTTTGCATAATGTGCAAAATATATTTTTTTAATGTGAAAAATGATAAGTTTTTTGTGTTGTGTTGCAACTTAAGATTTTGGAGGCTTGACACTGGTTCTCACCATACATTCCTAGGATGAGGAAGGTGATGGCGAAGGATGAGTGGGACTTGATAGAGGTAGTGGAGCTAGCGGAGGTAGCCTATATTGACGTGGTGAGGGCAAATGAGGGGTACCTCTCTACCTTGGTGGAGAGGTGGGATACAGATAGGGGAATGTTTTAGCTCCCCATGGGAGAGGTGACCGTGACCTTGGAGGATGTATATCATGTCCTCAAGGTGTCGTTGGAGGAGATTTGATTTGAGATTGGGAATGATCAAAAGACAAATATGAGGAATATGTTTGGTGATGGCTGGTATGGTGTGACAGTGAAGAGTGGAGGTATACCTTACTTTTCCATGTATGTGGACAAGGAGTTGTATTTCCTCTGCACCTTGGTAATGTTCATGTTGGCCGACATCATGGCCCTAAACAATATTGAGTGTAGGCTCCCTTGGAACCTGATAGGTTTACTGAATGATATACTCACTATGCAATAGGTATATGCATGGGCTCCTACCTTATTGGCACAAGTATATAGAGAGCTTTCTGAGGTGACGAGGTGGGGAGAAAAGGATTAGGGTGCGGCTTTCTACTGCAATGTTGGGGATGGGAGAACTTTACTATGGCTTGATCAAAGGGCTTGCCTATAGCAAGATTGGATAGGGAGCAGCCCTATGCTAGGAGATGGATAGTGGATAAGGAAGTACAATCGAGTTGGCCTATGCAGACAAGCCAGTGGTACCAGTATTTGTGGGTTGGATTGACATTTGTCGAAGTGATATGGAAGTCATGGTGGGCTTGTAGGTGGACTAGATATGGAGAGCACTTGTGATGAGTATGGTAGGCTATGTGGGTGGTTGGGTGATATTGAAGTGAGGCTAAGTATTTTCAATTCTCACAAGTACTTTGATAGTTCAGCTTGAGGTAGGAGGTCATGAATGATCTGATGCTCTATAGGAGGTATCGGGAGGAGATAGGGCTACCATGTGCGAAGCCATGGAGGGTGGCTTATGAGGATGATGAGGAGATAGATCTCCTAGATGTATATGATGCAAGTACTATCATGAAGTATGAGGTATGATATGTTGCACAACCACCATAGGTACTACCTCGAGTAGTGGCTGATAGATGTGGGGATGAGGCTATGGGTGATGATGAGGGGACCCATGAGGTCCCCAAGCAATAGTGGTGCCTTCGATATGATAGTCAAAGGATGAGGACTAAGGGTGTCGCTAGGCAAGCTCTCATGAGTGGGGGATATGGTTGATATGGGAATGATACGAAGGATACTCTGGATGGGCCTCCAAATCTAGTTGAGGAGGAGCGGACAAGGATAGAGAAACAAGTAGCGAAGTAGGATGTGATTGTGGCAGCTCGGGATGAGAGGATTGTGAGAATCCAAGTAGAGCTACTAGAGAGGGAGACTTGAAATTATGTTAATATAGCATTCCTTTAGTCTCGGTATAGTTATATTGAGGCCTTGGAGGATAGGTTGATGGAGCATCATATTCCACTTATCCTCCAACCTCATATATATCTGAGGCTTCTAGGCATAGTGAGTCTAGGCATAGCTCTAGGTCTAGGACTCCTCCTAGGTCATAGGGTCCTCTTGGAGGATGTATCTAGTAATTAGATGCACTTTTTGTAGATATGAGCCTTGGTGCTCTATTGTATATAGCCTTTTGGAACTCATTGTACATGTGATATTTATACATATATATATATACATGGCTTTTACCTTTTGTGTTATATGTTTGTGTGAATGCTTTTTATGGAATGCATGTTTATATGGATGATGAATACATATGATATGTTATGGATGATTAATGCAAGGTGGAATGTATGGATGATTAATGCAAGGTATGAAATGCAGATGTGCTAATGATCATTTATAGTTTAAATCTTGTTTGGCCATGCTTTAGCATTATTGTTTAATCAGGAGTACCAAACTTGGTGGCATATGGAATAAATGGCCTATGAAGTGACATTAATTTTGACATGGAAGAATATATGGATGTCGATATGGAAGAAGATATGGATGTTGATATGAAAACTAATTGTTTTGTAGAGACTCAAACATACTAGTGATATAAAATAAAATCACTAAAACAACCTAATCCCTCTAAAACCAAATGTGTGTGTAGTGAATTCATTTACCAAAATCAAGAGTATGGTAATGACTCGATGCAATCAAGAACCAATTTGTGTGCAAGTGAGGTCATTAACTCATCTTGAGTAAATTGGGTAAACCTATTATGAATGAAACCAAGAAGTTAGCTTGTCCTTATGTACGATCAGAGGTCTTTTTGAAAGAGATGTTTCGCCATGCATGAGCATACTCCACTTCCAGTCAAGCATCTATAGCTCCAGTGGAGGCTAACTCCATAGTCAAAAATTTGTATTTTGATATCTTAAGTTTTGGGGATGACTACCTAACCGTCTGAATGGAAATGTGGTATGATCCTTACAACCCATTGATAAGTGGTGTGTGATGTAAAATATTTAGAGTTTTTGTTAGGGATTTTTCCCTGCTCTTTCTTTTATTTTGGAATTTTTGATATTGGTGCAAACCACTATTTTGGTAGACTATGTTGCATGATGGGACTAGTAAGGATGACCCTTTTTCTTTGAGGTTCAAACCAAGTATGGTGTTATCCCTCTTTGACACAAGATGTTTTTAAGATGTGAAATTATGTTTGGTTCAAGAATGTTTTGGAGTCAATTCACAAAACTCAATATTTTCTTAATGTATATGTGTGATTGTCCTAAAAAGAACTTGACATGTATTTTTAGAGGTTTTGTAAAACACTAGGTGTGGCTGAGTGACCAAAAATACCTAGGACTTTATGGAAATGTAGCTTTATAAATGATAATTTGGCTTGTTGGAATATTTTTGCTAGTGATGTTGTGAAGGTGCCCCTGATGAAGGCAACATGATTTTTATTGGTCCAATTAAGATATTGAACTTAATAAATGATCACTAAGATGAAAAGTGCAATGTGGTGGAATGTATGAAATGTAAACTTCTATGAATGCAATGTTTGTGAAATGCAATATGAAATGCGTGTTAATGCATTGTTTTGCATATGCAAAGGAAATGTAATTTTGTGAATGAAATGTATGCAAATGTTTTCGTGTATTAGCCATGTATATATACATATATAGAAATAAATTCATGCATAGAATTATCTCAAGTTTATAACATTAAGTGGTTTATATTCTACCTCTCCCTCTAGACTGGCAATTCTATAAGTATTGTTATCCACCCTTTGAGTAATAATGTATGGACCTAACCAATTAGCCGTGAATTTATTACGAAGATGCAGTAATGCATTGGTGTTTTGCTTATTCTCTTTAAGAACAATATATCCTACTTGGAATTTACAAATATGAACTTTGGCATTGTAAGCACGCTTTAGGCGATCTTGATAAACTTGCAAATGCTCTAAAGCATTTACTCATCTCTCTTCCAAAAGTGTGAGTTGGTCAAGACATGATTGTCTAGTAGTGTCATCATATATGAATTCTTACAAAGAAATTCACAAGGAGGGTATCTCAAGCTCAAGAGGCATGATTGCTTTAGCTCCATAGACCAATAAAAATGTTGTTTCCCCTGTAGGCATGCATATGCTTGTTCGATAATCCCATAATGCCAAGGGTATTTACGTATGCCAATCTCTATGATTTTCTTTGACAAGTTTCTTGAGAATAGCAATTAAGGTCTTATTAGAAGCTTCAACTTATCTATTTTCTTATGGGTAATAAGGAGTCAAGAAACTATGTTAAATGTTATATTTCTCACACAGTGCTCGAACATCCTTATTTTTTAAAGACTTCCCATTGTCTGAAATGATTTTTAAGGAGATACCAAAATGACAAATGATATGATGAAGTATAAAATCCATAATTCTAGGTCCTATCATACTAGTTAGAGGAATTACCTCAACCCACTTTGTGAAGTATTTAGTGGCTATGATGATGAATGTATGTTGTCTCGAGGAAGGAGGTAAATTTTTTCCAATTAGATATAGATCCCATTGTGAAAAGGGCCAAAGGCTTTGAATAGGCTGTAAATATTATGATGGTACATGAGTTAAATTAGAATATTCTTGAAACTTTTTGTAATGTTTAACATATGTGCAACAATCACATTCCATTGTGGGCCAATAATAATCCATGTGTAGAATACGCTTTGCAAAGGACATTCCACTAAAATGACCACTACAAGTACCATCATGGGCTTTGGCTATGGCTCTTTGTGCCTCACTAGAGTCAAGAAAACAAAGGAGGACTCCATCATAACCATATTTATACAACATGTCCCCCAAGAAAATGAAACAAGCTACCTATTTCTTGAATATGTGTTTGGCAGTTCGAGACATGTTATATGGGAGTGTTCCAAACTTGAGAAAGGCTACTATCTAGAGTGACCAAGGCTCATATGGATCCAAATAGATAAATAAAATATCATTTTCATATTTAGATTCAGCATGGACAATTGAAGATTTAGAGACTATTGAAATCATAAGGGGATGTACCTCCCAAAGGAATATTTTAGAATCAATTATCCAAGGGAGACCATCGCATCTACAAATCTATTAGTTGAACATCAAAACTATTTATTTCATACCAATCAAACTTAGAGAGCAATTTCATTGCTACTTCATGATAAAGCTTAATGGTAGGTTCTTTGCATTGGTATTTCCCATTGATTTTCTTAACAAGAAGTTGAGAATCACCAAAATTATTGATACGCTTAATACTCATAGCTATAGTTGATTTAAGACCTAATATTAAGGCTCGTACTCTGTGGTGTTGTTTGTGTATTGAAATTTGAGTTTGAATGATAAGGAGATAGGTACTCCCTGGGGTTTATGAAACACAACTCCAACACCTTGACCTTTCACGCACTTAGAGCCATCAAATAATAGTGTGATGTTGATATATTCCTTCATAATAACATCTTCTTATTTAGTGACAACAAATACCGAATCATCTGGGAGCTCAATAATTAAAGGATGATCATTAGGTATTGGAGCTTCCACATGTTGATTGGCTATTACTTGACCTTTAATAGATTTTTGGCTAATGAATTCCATGTTGAACTCAATGAGGAGCATTATCCATTTAGTGGTGTGGTTGTTGTTGTAAGTGTGAGACATCTTATAACATAGAGGATTTTCTCTAGCTATAACATAAGTTATGTGACTAAGCATGTACTATCAAAGTTTCTTAGTGGCAAAAACCACTACTAAGCACAAATTTTCTACATAAGCGTATCTAGTTTCATAGCTTACCAATGTTCGACTAGTATAATAGACAACTTGCTCTCGATTTTGTTCATTCTTTTGTGAAAGCATTGTCCCTAATGCAAAGTCTATTGTTAAAATATAAATATAGAAAGGGAACCCCAAACGAGGAAGAGCTAAGACTTCTAGAGAAGCTAGGTATTACTTAATGTCATCGAAGGTTTTTTATATTCATCTATCCAAGAAAATGGTACCCCCTTTTGTAGTAGGTGATTGAATGGCCTACATTTATCATAAATTTATGCAATGAAATAATGTATTGATTGAATATTTCCTCGTAAACTATGCAATTTCTTAAAGTTAGTTGGGGGAGGCATCTCCATGATGACCTTGACCTTGTTTGTGTCCACCTCAATGCCTCTTTTGGAGATAATGAATCCTAGAAGTTTTCCCGAGGTAACACCAAAGACACATTTCTTGGGGTTCAACCTTACATTATGCTCTAGAAATCTGTCAAAAACTTTATCCAATATACCAATGTTTTCTTATCGAGTTTTAGATTTAGCCAAGAGATCATCCACATAATATTCGATAATCTTATGCATGTAGTTATGGAAAATGTATGTCATGGCATGTTGATAAGTGGCACCTGCATTTTTGAGACCAAAGGGCATAATATTGTAACAAAAGGTTTCCCAAGGTGTGGTGAATGTTGCTTTGTGTTGGTCATCAGGATTTATTTATATTTGGTTGTATACTAATCAATCATCCATGAGTGAAAGCATTTCATGGCCCAAGTAGGTGTCGACAAGAGTATCGATGTTTGGAAGAGGAAAATCATCCTTAGAACATGCTTTATTAAGATCTTGAAAGTCTATGCAAACACATATCATCCTGTTAGGCTTACGAAAAAGTACCATGTTTGAAAGCCACTCAAGATAATTGATAGGAAATATGAAGCTCACGTCTAAGAGTTTTTGAAGTTCTATTTTTACCAAGAGGGCCATAATAGGATGCATTTTCCTAAGTTTTTGTTTAACCGACTTAGCATCAGGTTGTAAGGTGAGCTTATTGACAACCAAACTAGGATCAATACCGAGCATGTCCTTATAGGACCATGTACGTATGTCCTTCTTCCTTTTGATGAGAGCAATTAATTGCTCTTATTCTTTAGGTGATAAAATTTTGCCAAGATTGATAATTTAGGGATTTTATTTTTCTTAACTAAGGTCCATATCAATGGTATCTTCAATAGACATGTGGGAATCTTCCTCAATTTGATGGGGCATAGGTATCATATTAATGTCATTTAGGATGTAATAAAACTCTTCTGGTTTATCCTCATCTATTTTTACCTGAAAAACCTCGGGATTTGAAGGTGAAGGTGAAGGCGAAGGCGGAGGGGATGGAGGAATGTAGTTGGTGAAAGCCCTTAACAATTCCTTGAATAAGATAAATTTGAAAAAGGATGGAGGCAAGGAAATCTGATCCATATCAATAAGGCTTATATCAATTGGAATTGGTTTAGCCATATCATATGGATTACAGAGTGGGGTGAATAAATCAATAATATTCATGTTGATTTATGGGAAAAGAGGATAAGGTTGGATGGAATTTATAGAACCTAAGAACCGATGCTAGGAGCCTATTAAACCTAGATAGCAACAAGCAACACAAATAGATGCATTTAACTAGATATATATATGCAATGCAAATAAAGAAAAATATTTTTGTTGATTTTTTATATATTTTGATTTTTTTTTTGGTAGTGGTGAAAACCACTTTTTTTTGTGTTACATACATATGTTACAAGTTGGCTTATAAAATGGCTTAATGGAATGGAAATTGTGGTTCACCGGTATGAGCAGCTCACTCTTATGGAAGAATCAAGTGAAATATGGGCTCATGGATGGGGAACATGTTAAGAGAAAACCCATTTTGTTTGGTGTGGGGAATAATGGGCTTAAATTCCTCTTCAGATTCACCCTAAATTATTGACATAAGCTCGAATTATTCATGAATTTCATTGTCAAAATCATTGGTATGGAGGGCTTCTTCACCTAAATTTAGATTAAGCCTTTGGAAGGCTTGTTCAAGAGAAGAGGTGGTGGAAATTGGGTGGTAACCTAGACCTGAATGGTCATGCACTTCTTGATATGGAATATCAATAGTCTAAGACACTCCCTATTCATGTAATCCTAGGCCATGAGTGAAAGCATTTCATGGCCAACGTAGGTGTCGACAATAGTATCGATGTTTGGAAGAGGAAAATCATCCTTAGGACATGATTTATTAAGATCTCAAAAGTCAGTGCAAATACGTATCATCTCGTTAGGCTTGCGAATGAGTACCATGTTTGAAATCCACTCAACATAATTGATAGGAACTATGAAGCTCATGTCTAAGAGTTTTTGAAGTTCTATTTTTACCAAGAGGGCCACGGTAGGATGCATTCTCCTAAGTTTTTATTTAATCGACTTAGCATCAGGTTGTAAGGTGAGATTACGGACAACCAAACTAGGGTCAATATCGGACATATCCTTATAGGACCATGCACATATCCCCTTCTTCCTTTTTAGGAGAGCAATTAATTTCTCTTGTTCTTCGGGTGATAAATTTTTTCCAAGATTGACAATTTGGGTATTGTTTTTGTCTGAACTAAGATTCATATCAATGGTATATTTAATAGACATGTGGGAATATTCCTCAAGTTTATGGGGCATAGGGATCAGATTAATGTCAATTAGGATGTCATCAAATTCTTTTGTTTTATCCTCATCTATTTTTTCTTGAAAAACATCAGGATTTGAAGGTGAAGGTGAAGGCAAAGGAAGAGGGGATGGAGGAATGTAGTTGGCGAAAGCCCTTAAAAATTCCTTGAATAAGACAAATTTGAAAAAGTATGGAGGCAAGGAAATCCGATCCATATCAATAAGGCTTATATCAATTGTAATTGGTTTAGCCATATCATATGGATTACAGAGTTGGGTGAATAAATCAATAAGATTCATGTTGATTTATGGGAAAATGGGATAAGGTTGGATGGAATGGATAGAACCTAAGAATCGATGCTAGGAGCCTACTAAACCTAGATAGTAGTAATAAACACAAATAGATGCATTTAACTAGATGATATATATATGCAATGCAAAGAAACAAAAATATTTTTGTTGATTTTTGATATATTTTGATGTTTTTTTTTGTAGTGGTGAAAACCAATAGTTTTTGTGTTACATACATATGTTACAATTTGGCTTATGAAATGGCTTAATGGAATGGAAATTATGGTTCATTGGTATGGGCAACTCACTCTTATGGAATAAGAAAGCGAAACATGGGATCATGTTAAGATAAAACTCATTTTTTTCAGTGTGGAGAATAATGGGCTTCAATTCCTCTTTAGATTCATCCAAAATTATTGACATAAGCTTGAATTATTCATGAATTTCATCGTCATAATCATAGGGATGGAGGGCTTCTTCTCCTAAATTTAGATTAAGCCTTTGGAAGGCTTGTTCAAGATAAGAGGTGGTGGAAATTGAGTGGTAACCTAGACCTGAATGGTCATGCACTTCTTGATATGGAACATCAATAGGCTAAGACACTCCCTGTTCATGTAATCCTAGGCCATGACCTTACCAATTGACTATGTGAAAATAGCAGGATGGAAATATCAACATGTTTTAAATGTTGGAAAGTGTTGGTTCTTTGGGTTCCTCTAGGGGTGTTGGAGTTGATGAAGAATCAATCCCCCCATATACAATATTTATGTTATTTGAAGTTGAACCCATGTTATATACTGCTCCTATGGCTAAAGGTGGATCATATGGGTGACCAAAATATTTAGCCTTAAGAATGGTGAAGGATGTGATGGTGATGTCTTGGACCACATATTCACCAATATCAAGATTAGTGAGGTGGACCTCAACTTGGGATGATGTGGAAGGACCATGGTTGGATGATAGCTCAGGAAGTGGTGAAGATGAAGGTGTATCACAATCTGTCAACTCAACTTGTGAAACATTAGGTGATGGCAATGGATTGGGTTGGGAAGATTGCTAGTTGGATGATGATGAAGTGGATGGCAATGATGTTGATGATGTGGATTGAATATGACCACATGTACATGTAGTCAATGGTGAAGATGATATGGTTATGGAATATTTATGGAAATTGGTGATAGAGAATTAATTAGGAATGGGAGTTTTTGATGAGGAAATTGGTGAAGTGGTAGATGGATTGGATGATGGTGAAAGGAAAAAGTGTGTGGAAGGAAGCATGGACTCATACAGATTTGAAATAAAATTACAATACTTAAATGACTTGACGTCCATCGGTATGCAATGTACTCGTCCCTCATGAACGTATTTCAAACATTAGTGTAGTATTAAAGGAACACATCTCATTTTTCTCATACAAGGTCTTCCAAGGAGTACATTGTATACCATGGATCCTTCCAAGATGTGAAACATGGTGTGCAACATTTTGACCCCTACTTCAATGGGCAAAACAATAGTGCCAATTATGGAACACAATGCATCATTGAATGCATTTAGGATGAACGATGACTTGGTGATATGATATGGGGGAAGGTTCAAATTATGAAGGGTAGATTTTGTGATGATGTTGATGGAGGAACCGATATCAATTATGACTCTTTTAAATGTGTTCTTGTCAATTAGATCCATGATATAAAGTGGAGAATCTACTGATTTTGATGATATTGGCTTAATATCAAAGTCATAGAATGTGATGGAAGGCTCCATGCATGTTTGGATGCTCTTTACAAAGTTTTTTAAGGCATTAGAATCTTGAGATTGTAGTTCAATGGATTTGAGAATATCCATTAATGCCTCCTGATGTGGGGGAGATTGTTGAATTAACTCGTATATTGATAATTCGATGGAAGCCATCTTTAGACTTGTGGTTAACTGGCTACTCAATGAGATGATTGGTCATGGTGGATGATTTATGGGTAGAATGGGAGGATTTTATTGGCTAAATATATGTATGGGTGATGAAGTATCAGGCAATGAGGGAGGTTGTGACACACTTGCTTGATATGGTTGCCTTACATTTTGTTGATTTTTTCTTTGACCTCTAGTGACCACATGGATGGCCCCCACAAACCCTTGATATTATTGGACATGATTGACTTGATTAGGAGGATTTTTGGTGTTAGATCCTCCTATATTTGGTTGTACCTCCTCATGATGAGGAAGTGGTGTTTGAAAAATACCAAGGTTCTAGTTTTTTTGAGCAAGGGGGTTGTCAAGATTGATCACCCCCAAGTCAATTAGGTCTTGAACGATGTATTTGAATGTATGGAAACTATTAATATCATGCCCATTTTGCCTATGATAAGGACAAAATAAATATTCTAGATAATGTTTTCCATGTTTAGTAGGATTATCTAGTATGATTTTGGGCAAAGAAAGTTTGTTTGTGTCGTACAAACTTTAGAAAAGGGAGGCATATGACTTGGCTAAGGGTGTATATTGGCAATTTTTTTGGACAGACTATTACTGAGGATAGTTTTCTATAGCTGGCACTATGTTCTACATGGATTGATTTATTAAGGGTACCACATGATAAGAAACTTATTGTGGTGACTATTACATTGGTTGTTTTTGATCCATTACCGATTGGCTCATGATCACTTGATTAACGTGATTGAATTGATTGATTGAGGTAGCTTGTGTTGATTTTGGTTGGCCATAATAGTTACTTATATATTGGCCCTAATTTTGTAATTCCTTTTTCTTAGACTTAAGTATGCCTTCTTAGATTTTGATTTTCTCAATGACACTAGCCTGAGCTAAAGCTTCTTCAAATGAATGATAAGTTTGTAGTTGAAGCATCCAAGAGATAGGTTTTAGAGAACTCATGGTGAATAATTTGATTAGATCATCCATTGGCAAGGTGAATGGCAACTTAGTGATGAGAACCCTCCAAAGGTTTCCATAATTGTAGATAGATTCATCATCAGGTTGTCTTAAAGTATATACATCAGATAATGAAATCTTCTTCTTAACATTTAGGATAAAATGCTCAAAAAATTGATCAACCAATTTCTTAAAAGTATAAATACTATAACTGGATAATTGATTATACCACTCTATGGCATCTCCTCCTAATGTTTGAGGGAAAATTCTGAGCATTAGATCATTGTCATTTTGAATTCTAAAATAGGTGTGCACAAACGTGCTCAAATGCTCTTTGGGATCCTTGGTTCCCTTGAATTTATCAAACTTAGGCATTGTGAAATCTATAAGATATGGAGGATATGGTACCAAAGGATGAATAGGTTGGTTGATCAATTAGCGTAAATTTGGCTTCTGATTTGTCAAACCATGAGTATATTGTATCATTTGATCTATCTATTTTTGCATGGCCTTAATTCAAGGGTCTTCTTCAGGAATGTGAAAGCCTTGAATTACTTGATGATTTTGAGGTGGGGTGGACAAATTCTATAGGGTGACCAAATGATGATGAGATTGATGATTATGAATGGGTAAATTTGATGGAAATTGATGAATGGGAGATTGATGATGAAAATATGGAGAATTTTGAAATGGGGTTGATGCATGAGGGTTATGGCTAGATTGGCCAATGGGAATAGGATGGATATTGGTATGACATTGTGGAGAAACAGGGATAGAAACCATAGAAGACTGTGGTGTCCATGATGGACCTTGGTTAATGAAAAAAATCTAAGTAGAGGATGGTAGAGGCTTAGGATTCACTTGTACTTTTTGTTGAGTGTTTTGACATTGTCTAAGAAATTTGTTCAAATGTTCCCATGCTTCAGTAATATCTCTATTGGAAGTGGAAGGTATGGAAGTATATGGTATGGAGGATGTGGTTGGGGTAAAAGTTACACTTGGTATGGTAACTTGTGAGGCTGAAACTTGTGAAGAAACATTTACATGTACTTCACACAAGGGGTTAGTATATGTCGATGTGTATGAAGTCCTACCAGTACATGAGGGTTGGGGAATGGTCACATGGGAGGAAGGTGCAACTGATGCCTCAAAAAGAGGGTTATTTTACACCTATCTAAATTTGGATGGTGTGGGAATAAATAAGTTCCTGTTGTGCAGTAGGATCCTATCTAAGTGATTTGGGTATTAACTCTAATGAATAGTTAGAAGACTTCAAGAGAGCTTCTACTCATGCCATGTCTATGTGGCTAATGTGGTGGTCAATGGTTGGTGAGGTTGACTCTTATTGATGCATAGCCATATGCAAGGTTGTGGATGGCAAGGAATGCAAGGGACCTGTATATGAATCTATTTGTGTCACATTTAGGAATTCTACCATAGAAGTGTTGGGGAAGGTCAATGAAGGTTCCATTGAACTATATTGATTTAATGTTTTCTTTTATTTTCTAGTTAATAACATAAAGCAACTAAATAAAAATATAGATTATACTGTAAAATGAAACACAAAATTTAAATTTTATAAGAAAAATAAACAATCAATGCTAAGTTTGCTTAACATGTATCTCTTACCTCATTCATTGATTTTTCTTTTTAATGTGAATTCATTTTATTAGGTTTTAATCTTGTGTGTTTCAAATGTGCTAATCTGAATTAATCCAAAGAAAGGTAAAAACTATGGCTAAGCTGGGGAAACAATATTATTGTTGGTGATGAAATCCAACAAGTTTGCTCGGGGGTGACCTAAGGTTTCTAAGGGAAAATATTGGTGGATGGAGATGAAAGCCACCATCACCAAATCTCAAGCAATATCTGGTGAGGAAATCCAGCCACTACTGTTAAATGTGAAGTGTGCAGTGTGTGTTTTTTTTTTAATTTTTGATTTGCTATTGTGTTCATATAATTTTAGAAAGATGACTACTTTCGATAGTCTAAATAGAGGCCACTACTCATGATACCAATTTTTTCAAAGGATGTAGAGTACACCACTTAAATCCTACTCTAGATAACTAGGGGGTTCATCTACTCCTCTGTATGGAATCACCCAAGTATGGGGATACTTTTGGTATATGAATAATGTTTCTACTTAGACCTAAAAAAATAGGAATTCCTAATCCTATAATGCAAACTAATTATGCAATTTTTCAATTCGCATGAAATCAAAATGCAATATTTTTTAGTTTGTGAATATAGTAGAAACTAGAAACTTCAAATAGAAATTGTGGATGGATGCAAATGACTAAGATGAAACTTAAATATGCAAGCTAGTATGAATGTTTTTCTCAGATTAATTAATGATGTTCTTTTTAGCTTAAAAATCTAAAAAAAATGTAAGTTTGCTAGAATATGTAAATAGAAAAGTTAGTGTTTTAGTTGTAAATTTACAAAACAACCTACGCTTCTACTCCAACTCTTTGTAAAATGCCCTTGGGCACTTTTGAAATGCACTTGGGTATTTTTGGATGACCCTCAAGCACCATCGGACATTCGTGCACCTTTTGTAACCTTCTGCAAATATCCAAAATATCTGATCCATTGAAAAACTATAAATTCTACGCTTTTGGAAACCCTACAAGATGACACAGAAAACAACAAATTAGTAAACAAGGTAAATCAATGTAAGAAACCCTTAGGGGGTCCCACCGTGATCGCCATTTGAAGAGATAAACACCAAATAGCATAAATATAAAGTAGAAATCAAACAACAATATTGCACAATGAATGATTTTATATTAATAAGGGGAGCCTAAAAATTCCATTGTTACAATAAGAATTCTTGAATTTTTTGATACAAATTTTACAATAGCTAGAATTCTATGAAAACCTAGAAAAACAATGTTGGTGGTGTCTCAAAACACGTCTCCGCTCCCAACATAAGTGAGTGGGCTTCTAGTTATCCGATTATGGGCCACTCTAGCTTAAGCAGTTATCCAATGCTAATGTAACACTTCCAGATCTGCACATAATAAAACAACAAATGTGTTAGTAGAAACTATGAGGGTTCCACAATGTGATGCCCTTTAAAAATAATACAAAAACCCTAACTATCTATTGTAAATAACATGAACAAAACTAAAAATGCATGTGATAAAATACCAAATAAAAGACTTACCTTACTTGTCTGTTGTCTTCTAATCTGATGAACTCTATTGCAGTGTATTGGTACGACGATACCCTAGTGTCACATGGAAGCTAGGGAAACTTTCAAACTCTAGCGTAAAATGCCTATGGGTGCTTGATGACTACAATAAATTCTCGTGGAATCTTAGTAATGGTGGAAGGCACCCAGAGGTGCTTGATGGTGATAGAAAGCACCCAAAAACATTTGGTGGCTAAGTGGGAGGTCTATAGAAGTAAATTCGGCTAAATTATGGGGGTGGATATGGATGTGGATGATATGGCAAACGAGGATGGAAGGCGAGAGTAATCAAGTACAATAATAGAACTCAGGTATCTTAGGACTCAAGGATTTCAAGGGGATGAATTATTCAAGAAACTTCTTAGGGATTCAGGGGTTGAGCCATCAAAATGACTTCTATTAATAATCCAACCTAGGGCATACTTAGGTTTTCAACGAAACTAATCTTGTGGCTAAGATAAAAGCATACAAAGGGTGGATATTAAATCTAGGGTGTGGTATGGATTGATGTAGATGAATGGATATGATTAAGTGAAATCATATGGTTGGGATTAATTAAATTATATAAATATATATGTATGTATATATATTAAATATATAAAAAATATTAATATTTAAATATATGTAAATAAAGCATGGAAATGGTAGGAAAATCAGGATGGACGAAAAGTGGCTAGGTTTTGGTGTCTACAATAGAATGTAACTTTCACACCAATTATCGATTCCATGCAATACATGGGGATACCTTGTGATCTTCCCTTGCCTATTGGAACGGTGGTTCCTTTAGGTATTCTATCCAATAAAATAAATTTCATATATCGGGATTTCAACTCAGCCATATATCAACCTCTGGTTATCCATCATGACAATGAACCATTTGCTTGCAACATTTATAATATGTCAAGCCCTATTTTTCTCTCAAATACTTTGATCTCTACCATTGGCATGATAGTGGTTTAGGTATTTATGAATAGTGTATCATAACACCCTATATACCACAGTACCAACTACCTACTGATAAGTTTGCTTTAGGGTATTCCATTTGTATGTTGGATGATTTATTGGCAAGTTTCCTATAACATCTAATCCTAGGATTTGGGGTAGAGATTGATGAGAATGAATATGCTGACCCCAAACCTTCTCATTTATGGAGAGATTATCCATTAGTCACCATGGTTACCATAGAATCTCCTATAGTATTTCATGAGACCATTCTAGAAGAGGAATCTAAACCATATGATATCCTTTAAAATTATTGGGTTAATGTAGATGATGAATATAAGGATGCAACTACAATTTCATACTCAGGTCCTACCTACCTTCGTTGTCTCAATAATAACACAGGAGACATTGAGCCTATTAGGCCTCCTGTAGACATAGACGATATCTATCATAGGGTATTTCCTCATCTATGTATTTTAGTGCAACTGCTCTTGCATGAGGACCTAGTTATTCTATCTACTCCTAGAGCAGACCCAAAGATCCGAATGCCTCCTATTCTACACCTAGAGCATCCAGAATGACCAACAATCAATAGGTATTACCCTTGCGGTCATGGAGATCACCAACCATCTATCAACATGATTTTCATTAATTTAGTCGCACCACTCCGCAATCCAAGCAACCCCTCAAAGTCATTGTACATCAACCTTAAGGCCATTGACTTTGATCACATCACGTCATCCCCATCACCTGAGGAGTTCTTCCCCTATGAAGAAATGCTACAACATTTCCATTTAACTCCAGGCTATGCTCATGATGTTTACAATACTAAGGTTGGATATAATATGATAGATCTTCCAAACCCAACAGATGATATCCACTTGATCCCTATACCTCATCATATTGAGGAGGGATCACATATGTTAATTGAGGAGACTTTAGACATAGATATTTGCAATGATCCTAGCAATCCTAAGAAATACAAATTCATAGAGAGTCTATATCCTAAGGAGTGAGCCATCCTCATACCACTTTTGATAGATAAGTCTAACATTTTTTCTTGGTTGTACAAAGACATACTGGTTCTTGATCTAAATTTTATTACACAACCTTTCTTCAGACCCCACTATGAAACCGATCAAGAAAAATCTTAGAAATATGCATCCAACCATCACCTTAATGGTGAAGGATGAATTGCAAAAGTTGTTGGATGTAGATTTTATTCAGCCCATCAATTATCCAGAGTGGGTATCAAACATAGTACTTGTAGGTAAACCTAATGGGAGGATCTGTATTTGTATGGATTTCAAAGATATCAATAAGGCAACGCCTAAGGATGCATTCATATTTCCAAACATAGATGCTCTTGTAGATGCAACTGTAGGTTATGAGATGTTATCCCTTATGGATGGATTTTTAGGCTATAATCAAATTCGAATCAAACCCAAATATCAACATAATATGCCCTTTACCACTCCATGGGGAACATTTGACTATAAATTTATCCTATTCGATTTGGCATTAAAACATTTGGTGCCACATATCAGTGGGCCATGACATATATTTTTCATGATTATATGCATAAGATGCTAAAGGATTACATTGATGATTTTCTCACCAAATCATTATTGCATGAAGAGCATGCAGATTTTTTGCGTAAAGTCTTCAATCACCTGATAGAGCATAATTTCAGGCTGAATCCTAAGAAATGTTTTTTCATTGTCACATCAGGAAATATCTTAGGATTCATAGTCTCTAAAAGAGAGATCGAAGTAAATCCTACAAATGTCAAAGAGATTCTATAAATGCTTTCCCCAACAAACATCAAAGAGCTTCACAACTTACAAGGCAAAGTGACATCCATCAAATGCTTCATAGCACAATTGTTGGATAAGTGTCGATCCATAAATCGTCCGCTACACAAGGATATCCCATTCAATTGGGATGAAGACTATCAAAAGGCATTTTCTAAGATCAAATAAAACTTGGCAACGCTACTAGTTTTAGCTCCACCTCAACCATGTGTGCCTTTCTTGCTATACATTTCAGCCATAAACTTTGCTTTGGGAACTATGTTAGCCCATAAGAACGAAGAAAATAAAGAGCAGACTATATATTATATTAGTCACACCTTGTTCAGTTACGAGTTAAAGTATCCATATGTTGAAAATATCTATTTAGTAGTGGTGTTTGCTACCAAAAAGCTATGCCACTACATGCTAAGTCATACCATGTATGTCATATCAAAATAAAATCCTTTGCAACACATGATGATTTGCATGTATCATAACACGCGAATCGTAAAGTGGATCATGCTATTGATGAAATTCAATATTAAATAAAATATTAGGTCATAACTGATCAATTAGCAGAGACACCTCTTTAGGATGATAGGCATCTCATCATAGAACTACCCTATGACGTAGTGTTCACACTATCTAAATCGCTTGAACCTAAAGAACTGGATAAAAAAGTATACACGACTATATTCTTTGATGGTTCCAAGTGCGAGCACGAGGGTGGTGTAGGGATCATGTTTTTATGCTGCAAGGAGCTCCTATGCCCTTGTATTTTAAACTAAATTTCCCTTGCACCAACAACAACATTGAATACGAGGCTTTAATATTGGGCCTCCAAATAGATATCACCATGAAGATTAAAAAGCTAAATATCTTTGGTGATTCCTTGCTCATTTTAACCCAAGTGAAAGGAATTTATCAATGTCGATGTCCTCCCATATTGAAAGCATATAAAAAGCTTGTGGACACATTACTAGCCCAACTACATTGGTATGACATTGAGGTAGTCCCTCGTACATCTAATCAATATGTGAATGCAATGGTGCCTTTGGGATCCTTTATACATCGAAATCCATCCACAAATTTTACTACCATTCATGTTAAAATGCTCTTACATTCTACAATGTTGCATGAGGCTCCAAACAACAAACAATCAATCCACATGATTAAGAGAGAACCAAACAACGAATGGTTATACAAAGCCCAACACTTTCTAAAATAGGTATCCTGGGGATCCTTCATCTCATAGGGTCCTTTAGATAATGGTACTACCATTCATCTTAAGGTTGTCTCCAAATATGCGTTTGTGCATAAGGAATCATAACGGGAACAAGCTATTTAAACAATTGAATCTCAAGCTTATCATGATTGGCTTGTTTAATTAAAATATTACCTATAACTTGGTAGTATCTCCCAAGTATTTTTACAGACCGTAAAATGAGCATTTGAATAGAAAGAAACTAGGTATGTCTTGCTAGGAGACATTCTATATTGTAGGAGTTATGATGGACTCCTCCTTTGCTGTCTCGAACCCCAAGAATATGCTTGGGAAATCTTGTAAGCTCATGATGGTACTTGTAGTGGCCATTTTAACAGCATGGTTATCATCAAGTGTATCCTTAGAATGGGCTATTATTGACCCACAATAGAGAAGGATTTCTACACATATGTCAAAAAGTGTGTAAATTTTTAGCATCATGCTAATCTCTTGCACCTACCATCTCAAGCATTGTAATCGATTCAATCGGCTTGGTATTTTTCTCAGTGGGGATTCAATCTAATCGGTAAGATCTCCCTTCCATATTTAGTCTATACACATTCATTATAATGATCACTAAGTACTTTACCAAATGGGTGGAAGAAATCCCTTTGACCACTACAACTAAAGCTCGTATTACGGATTTCATACTCGATAATATTATATATTTTTTGGTATTCTATCCAAAATCATATCGGATAATGGAACATCATTTAAGAATAAATATGTGTGGGCTTTAACGTCCAAATATAACATTCATCATAGCTTTGTAACACCATATCATCTATAAGAAAATGGGCAAGTATAGGCCTCTGATAAAATTGTAGTTTCCATATTAAAGAAAACCATCAAGGAGAATCATAAGGATTGGCACCTTCAATTACCTCTAGCTTTATGGGTTTATCAAAAAAGCATTTAGAAACCCACTGGGCCAACCCCATTTTTGCTAGTATATGGCATTGAGTCCATTATGCCCTTGGAATTAGAAATTCCATCATTGCGAGTCTCATTGAAAGAGTTCATCGATGACGACACTTTACGTCAAGTTCACCTCGATCAATTAACCCTTATTGATGAATGATGATTCAATGCTCTTGAGCATCTATGCATTTATCAAGATCATCTTAAATGAGATTATAATACCAAAGTACATCCAAGAGACTTTAAGGTTGGGGATTTAACACTTAAAGAGAACCAACATAACTCAAACTTGTCGCCTCATCTGGGAGATAAATTTACGATTAATTGTTTATGTCCCTTCATCGTAATAGAGAAGATAGGACCAAGTAATTATTGCCTAAATTTTATAGTACAAAAAATCAAAATACAAAAACATTTGCCTTATGCTTTTATGCAGGTTCATTATATGTACTCATTAGATGCATTGTATTAGGCATATTCATCCATTGCATTTGAATTAGGATAGGTTATGTCTACATTTTTATGAATGACACCATGTTTTTATACCAATCATGAATCCACATATCATTATCATCCATATTTTTTCTTGTGAGTAACTATATTTTTCAACACATCAATAAGTTTCTATAGGATATATACTAGGATTTTTCGGTCATCCATCCATCCCTAGTTATATTTTCATATTTTGTAGAAATCTATCTTGGATTTTAGAAGCTAAGGTCTTTTTTTGATAATTACCTTGAATATATCAAAATTATGAAACAATTTTAAACATTAACAATATGAGTCTAAACAAGGAAGGATGACACTACAAAGTTATCATTATCACCTTTGTGAAAGGTTCCCCTTGATCATCTTATTATGTGCATGGTCTAGAATTCTGAGAATTAACAAAAGGACAAGCTCCCCCCTACCCAAAAAATTCCCTAGATCTTACAAAAAATGAGCAAAGTTCCCAAAGCAATACAAAAATAAATAGTGATTTTCATTACTAGGCAAAGACCTTGCTCAAAATCAAAATCAAAATGCAAAATAAATAGTGGTTTTCACCACTAAGCATGAGCAATTATCCCAAATAATCAAAATAAAAGAAGGGGGTAACACCATGGGGTGATCTCCATTATAACAATGGGTTGAATGAAACCTACCTGGTAATGGAGCAGCCTTACACGTGGAGATATGTCTGTAATATTAGAGACCTTATCTTGTATACACCAATGTTAGCTTATGGATGAGCTAGCTTTAGGTGACTTGTAGTGCCTAGTAGTCTATTCTAACTATGTTTAAAATTAGGATCACGATGACCATATGGTGATCCTCATTACAACAATGGGTTGCATGAAACCCCCAGGCAATGAGGTAGTTTTATGCCTCATATACTATATTCACTTTGTACACATAGGGATAGTGAATATATGGGTCTTCTTAATAGGCTTGTATCTTTCAAGGGTCTTGTGTAGTCATTATACAACTTTTGATCAATCAACTATGGTGTTTGAGTCTTATGGAAAACCTCAAAAATACCCTCATAGCAACAAATCATTTCATAAAACAATCACAGTTTTCTTTATGATTTTTTTTTATTAAGGGGTGCTTATAAAATGGGATAGATACCGAATGGATATCAAAAATGGTATTTAGATGACCACTGAATATTTGTGCATAACTTTTAGTTCATAGAACCTTATAGGGAAATCCCCTATATTTCACATCATTTCATCTCACATATGGATGTATACATGATTAATTCTTATGATAAGGATTAACATTTTCATTCATGATTTTCATACATTATGTGGTATCTACCATTAGTTTGTTAAACACATATTAGATTCATTTTTTTTTAAGTGATTAAAGCATACAAGTACATTTGCATTAGATCATGCACATGAAAGTAATGCATTACATCCACCATATAACAAAAATGAAATGCATAAACAATTGAACAAATATAAACATGCATTTAAAAATTAATAGTGCATCCATATAAGAATACATAGTAGTATATCCACACATCTAGATCATAGAATATAATCATAACATCAATCATCTAACTATTGCGTGTCATTAGTACATCGCATATGTAGAATAACACATCATCATATAAGCATTACATCCATCAATGCATCCATAACATAAATCAACACCATGACACATAATGAGATATAAAAGGAGATCATATATATATATATATATATATATATATATATATATATATATATATATATATATATATATATATATATATATATATATGTATATGTGTGTGTGTGTGTGTGTAAAAATAATAAAGTACATCATGGTATAAAATTGCTCGTAGGCTACAATTGTGTAGGTCCTTAGACCTTACACTCAAAAATGCTAAATACATGATGATATATCAAGCAAGGCCTACACCCCCAGAGTCACCTCCACCCTCAATCCCATATCTATGAGGATTCCTAAATCATTGGTCACTGATCTCTTTGGGTGTGCTAACAACCTATGGCTAGGTCACACTAAGGACTGTCTAGACTTGCTACACCAACTCCTCTAAGATCCTCCTAGGATAGACCACTTTGGTAGAGTGTCATCGATCATCGCAACTCACCCTTCTAGCTATAGAATGTATGCACCATCATACTGGCACCAAGCATCATACTGACTAACTAAAGCCTATAGTCTAGCCATGTGATCCTACAACCCTACCATATCCTCTACATCCTGTATACTTTTTGTGGCCTATCATCAGATTAAAGTCATAGTAGCTAGCTAAAATTCTAGAGCATATCACTTTGTTTTTTGGGCATCCCTCTTGGCCATCCTAGCATCCCTTATGGATACCATAGCTATCAATTGAGTCTAGAGAGCATCCCTTTTCGTAGTCACTCTATCAATAACTACCTGAGTTGTAGTCACCTATACCTTTAGGAGATCTCTCTCCTTAGAGTACCCCTTCCATAACTTCTAACCAACACTTAGCTAACTCTAAGCAATAGCGAGAGATGTATCCTGCTCTACTAATCACCCCTATCTAGTCTGTAGTTGCATCTATATAGCCTATAGCTATACTCACAACTAGACCACCTCATTCGATGGGGCATCCAACTCACCCTTATTAGCTTGGGGCTCATCTATCTACTCACCAACCTATCCCCACTTACCCTCTATCCTACAATGCAATCATCACTCATCATCATTGCCACCCTCCTTCACTACTACTATTGTAGGTTTGCCCATAGGACCGCTGCCATGCCATAGCTGAGTGACCCACCACGTATCATACTCTACACTGTTCCTTGGGTATTCTAAGCTAATATCTGCCACTACAAGGTTTGTCTCCTCTGATAGTCCCTCCATGTGAGGTAGCTCAAGCTGTGTTACATCTCTATGATAATGATAGAGGACTGGATCCTATGGCACATATTGAGAAATCTTGAATTGTCAATTCACTCGAGAGTAATGGAAGTACTCTCACTCAGTCCCATGGCATCCAATAAGCCATCTCCCACATCTAACTCTAGCTAGCTACTATGTAGCCTCGAGTCAGTCAGAACAATCCAAGTAGGGTCTCCATATAACCTGATCACGTTGTAGTCCCTCTAGAGACCTAGTGTAATGTGATAGAATACCTCCATGTGGTTAATTTTGACCAACCTCCTGATATCATAGACATTGTGCTGCATAGCCAATGTCATCATCATCTAGATCCACTTCGGGCATCGGTATTCCTATCGATCAATCCACTCAGATATGCTCCTAGACCCATATTTGAAGTAGCTAAACACATCCCAAGCCCATATGCCTCCTATGTTGTATCTCATAAAACTCATCATATAAGTGTGCTAGTAGTGTGATACCCCATGCCATGATGATGGGATCCTCTAGGTCACACTCCAATAAGTCTTGAACCATGTCTATGAGGTTCCAATGGAACATCGCTCTTGATGAGTCAAGCAGTAAGATATTAGAGATGACATACATCGCCACTACCTAGCAATGAGATAATACATGCAACTCATACCATGAACTAACTAGGTCCCCATAATGGTCTATATATGTCAAGGCCTCATCTCACCTCATGCCAAATATCCATTGTAGAAACCTTGGCATCTACCAAACATGAGTAGAGGTAATGGTCAATCCCTCAATGGGGATCTTGTAAATTTGGTAGACATCCTCTAAGGTCACCATCATCTCACTAGTTAGGATATGGAAAGTGTTGGAATTGTTTTCCAATGACAAGCTAGGGTCGTGATATAATCCTGATCCGACATCACTAATAATAGGCACACAACCTATTTGAAATCGATTACCTAAAACCATGCCTAGTCATCTCTTTTCAGAACCCCTTATAACTCCATGAATAAAGTGGACTCCCTAGCCCAAGCTATTAGATTTTTATACCCATAAACATACATACAATCAAAATACAAACAAAAATAATTTTTTTTTCCTAAAGTTGGAGATCGCTCTGGGCCTCGACGCCCACCAGGTGTTGTCGTCAGACCCTGTGACGACCACCCCCAAAAGTCAATTTTTTTACTATTGGAATTCAACCATGATCACCATACCCCATGATGACTCCCTTTCTACCAAAGGGGAGTTGCTCTTACCAAGGATGCCCATGTAGTGTCACCTACATGGAGTCACTTCCAATCCCAAAAATACCAAAAATTAATACCTACCCTTAAGCTAACCTAAGCTACATTCCTAAACTAGGGTGAGGTTCATTACCTACAATTTAATGAGGTTCCTTTATCTCATTACTTAGTGAGGTTCATTTTAAATTTCATAATTTACAAGAGAAGGATTGAGAGTTCTACCTTAGAAGCTTTAACTCCATCTCTTTTCAAAGCTTCTACTTGGTCTGTCATGGTCCTCTAGTGCAAGTTTGATAGTGTTCCATATCAGAATATTTCTCTTCTATCTCACAACTCACTTTTATCTCATTGCCAGCTATAAAAGTGATAATAAATATTTTTAAAATTACTTTTATATGTTCTAAATTTGGTAGCCATTCTCCTAAAGGATGGTCACATTTTGACATGGTCGTTATACCTTATGATGGACCTGGAATTTGTAGATCACTGTAGTTGTACGCCAGGATGGCTTCCAAATGGTAATAAATGTGTTGTTAGCATCATGAGCTTAAATTTAGATATTTAACAAATCTAATGGTCCACTTTCATCAAAAATTATAAAATTAACAAAAAAATCAAATAAACAAAATCTCAAATGTGCCTCATACCTAGTTCTTTACCCTATACACTTGGTGGTTGCAACGACTTGCTATCAATGCAATCTTATAATATGAGTAAATTACCATAAGGTCATTTGAACAAAATTATTCATTGATGAATTGAAATGTCTTCACTTTAATCCCCAAGAAGGCCATGCGTTTGAACTGCTCCATGGGAATGAGGCATACAATTTATTCTTCTATGAAATTTCATCAAATCATCGAACATAGTGATTCACCTCAAGCTCTAATTGAATTGCTATCATCTTGATTCCCTAATAAATCCATGTGGCTAGACTTCTCCACGGGATAGATATGTACAATTACGAATAATGTTTAAAATCATAATTGTAATAGGAATTTCTCTTTTACATAGGTTATCATCTTAAATCACTCAAATAAGTCATGTTTTTCAAGTGACTCATCACTTGTCATTTCCTCATCAACTCATCGCTTGAGGGGGTGGTCATAATCAAAGAATTCATAATAGAAATCAACAATTCAACACTTAATCATTCAAATTGTGTTCATCCACAAATCATTGCTAACAACTATCATAAGATTCCCTTTTTGCTATCGTAAAAAGCAAAAGTACTAAACTAAACCTTTGTCATTTTGACTAGAAAAATATGTAGCTCGATAATGCTACTCGATTACCTTTAGATTCGTTAAATGTTTACTCAAATTAAGCCTACCCATTTGTTGGATGTAATTATTTAGAGATGCATTCTCTTTCTATGATTGGGATATCTAAAGTTGACCAGATCAATGAACATCAATCAACTTGCAATGTGACGTTAGGCAATCTAATTTTTCTCAGTGTTGTGTTTTCACACAATGCATCTCAAAAAAAGACATCTATAGACACCTAAAACATATCATGTTGAGGAGACTAATCATATGGATACCTTTGTAGGCCATATGACTCATATTGGGCCTTCCTAAGACCTAATAGTTGTTCTAACCACTCAAAAAAGCAAATTTGACTCTTTACATCCTAGGTTGTTGTCCCCCTTAGTAGCATCTTGGAAACTGTTAGACCCAATGACAACCTCTAGATCGGGTAGCTCCCCTCGAGAATGGTCTCACCTATAACAAACGCAGACTCCCCAAGACAAGCCAAATCTATTATAGAGAAGTGCGTAATGATTAATGGTGAGAAGCTTCCTGAAGTAATTCTTGGGATGCCAAGATCCTAACCGAATCTTGGTCTTGGCTTCCCTTGCAAGCCAAGATGCCAATTGGGATATCTATAAAATGTGACCAAAGAATTTTAAAAATAGAGGGAATAAATAATGAATTATTCGCAACAAAGTGCTACCAGTTTGAGAAACAAAGAGAACCTTCTCTCATATGCACTGACGTGCTACCTGTTGAGAGGTAATTTTGCACAATTGCAAAATCACCATCACAGTCAGGATTTTGATTTGAAAACCCTCTCTTGCAAAGAAATAAAAATTTCTCCATGGTTCCTTTTACTTAATGTTTGCTTGTAATCTTGTGAATATGTATCAATTAAGTGCTAGGAATACCTTAGTGATTTGTAAGTAACTGTTGACAAGCGGCCTGTGTTGGTATTACTTTACTATGTCATGCCATTGATTTTTCATGAAACTTAAATGAAAATAAAATGTGATTTGCCCTATTATGACCATGATGTAAAGTGAATTAATTCCTTTTATCTTGAAGTGTTTTAGGTAGATTTATCTTCTTTTGGTTAAGCATATTTTAAACAAGTTTTATCTTGCAATATTAGACCCTGCTTTGAGCATTGAAGAGAAGACTAAAATCTATCTTTTGAAATGTAAAGTTTGAATGATGATTGGATTCATTTTATATTTCTTGATGAATGGATTTTATGTTGCTTTGTTAAACCTTGAGCATGAAATAAAATCATATAAATGACTAACTTTGAAATGTAGCATCCTTTTAAATACCATATAAATTACCCCCCTTTTATGAAATAGTAATTTTCATAAAGGGAGGTTAATTTATTGCTTTAAATACAATGGCCTTTGGAATGCCATATAAATTACCCCTCTTTAATGAAATTGTAATTTTCATAAAGAGAAGTTAATTTACTATTTTTAAAGCAAAAGTGCAAAGCTTGAAGTTCATTTCTTCTTTAAAAAGTGAAATCCTATCAAATATGAAATTACAAAAATTGTCTAAAAACTAAACTTTAAATAAATTTTTAAAATTTCAATTTTTCTTCAAAAGAGAATCGGAATGGCTTAAAATGAAACATTAAAGCTCATTCTTGAGATCCGTGCATCTATTTTTGGAGTTTTAATTTTTTTATATATATTTTTATTTTGTTTGAAGAAGTTAAAAAATGGAAAAAGGGGGTTAGAAAAATAAAAATAAAAAAATTTGGAATACAAGAAACAAAATGTTGAAAATGTTAGAAAACAAACTACTATCAGCATAATGCTACCCTATCTTGCAAAACCAGAGATGTGAGAATTTTTTAATGTAACCTAATCTAATTGGAGCTACACTCGCATGATCCAAACTAAACTAGGTGCAATATTCTAAGAAAACAAAAACAACTCCATGTTCCTAAACATTCGACAATGCAACCATTAATCTGCATTAAACATTATCTATAACAAAAAAAATATGGAAGTAGCACAAAATATTCAAAAAATATTTCTCCTCTAATTCAACTTATAAAGTGCAAGTTTTTGTAGTATTTTACATTCTACAAAGAAAAATATTGTCTCTGTTTTCCTTTACAAAATTTCCAGCCTCCTAAAATTTTACCCAAAAATTCTAGCCTCGGTGCTTTCTTTCGATGCTACCTTTAAAGTTTTCAAAAACCTTTCATTTTTTCCCAATATTCTTCATTTCTTTTCTCTTCTACAAGCTGAATTTCATTTCCCTCCTTTTGCTTGGTTCGTGAAGCTTCTCTTTTCTTTTTTGTTTGGTCTTGTAACATTCCTTCTTTCGTTTGTTTTAAATTTCATCATGTCTTTCCCACGTGTTACGAAATTAAACAATATTCATAACTACCTTACTTAATGACTCTTACGTTACATGAGTACACATGCTAATGAAAATCATACACTCCTTTGCCATATCAAGTGCATCTCTCATGGCACCAAGGGAGACACATCCCTTTCTTCCTTGTAATGCCATCTAGACTTCCCTTGGAAGATATTCATCGAAAAGTTCCTAGGCATCAAAATCTTTAATCATGGCAAAATTCGCGTAACATCAAAATTGACCCAACTCATACTTCTTCATACTGCTTTATCTCATCTTCAAAATTAAAGCAATAAACCACTCCTGCTATAACTTTGTATCAAATACCATGGAAACACTATCATATTCTGGATTTTTCTCTATCTAAGGTAACATAGGCATTGTAGGGTCATTATATGAAATAAGGCTTTCAATTTCTTGCCCCTCAAATGGAAACACAGTGAATTATTCCATTTCTTTATCCAAAATAAATGGATCACATGAAACATTGACCATTTATTCCTTTTCTCTTTTGGCAAGGTGTTCAATAAACTCATCTTTAACATAATTGATTCTTGGAACCTTCTCCATTTCTACAAATGGCTTGCCATATTCTCATTATATAGGGGTTGTGAAATCATCATGTGAGATGGAGTTTTTAGTGTCCTACATATCAACTGGAATAGACATTGCATCAATAGGAATGTGAGAAACCAATGATTCCTCATATATTTCTAAGCCTTTTATTTCTAGCTTGTCATTATATGGAACATGTTGGCTTTCTTGATTATCTATTATTTCATTCAACTCTATAGAAGATCCCAACCTATCACATATTTCAATACGTGTTATATCTAGGGCTCCTCCATTGTTTGAAATAGTATTATTGTGAAAATCGTTGAAATTTATCTCAAGAACATGATTTGAAAGATGATCAATATGGGTATTCTGAAATTGATTTGCACTTGAGAATGATGGTTGATTTTGAATGGTAGGTTGAGGTGCAAAAATTGTTGGGCGGATAAGGGAGGTATTAAATGATGGAGAATTATACAATCCAAAACCCCCACTATGACAATTCAATTGTTGTTCAAATGCTATTTCTTTGGTATAATCTTGGGATAACGATGTGATTTGAGGCATCCCTCGCAAATACATAGAGATTGATGGGTCAAGAGCATTGAAATACACTTGGATAGCAACTCCCTCTAGAGGAACATAGGGTACCACAAATTGAGTATATAACCCATGGAACCTTTCAATGAACAACTTCAAAGATTCATTTGGTCCTTTATGGGTAGCAAAAAATTGATTATACATGAGGATTGGGTCAACTAGATTTTTATTAAAATGATTGAGGAACATTACCTCTAGTTGAGCCCAAGAATTGATAGAACTTACAGGTAAATTGAGGTACAAATCGTAAGAAAATTTATATAATATGGATGGAAACATGTTACAAGAAACATATTCATGCATAATTTGTAATTGAGTTAAAGTGTTCTTGTATGCTTGAATATGCTCCACAATTGATCCTATTCCATCATGCCTAAACTGAGATAGATAACACAAAAGATCTATATGCACATGATGTGAAGGCCCAGGTATGTTTAAAGTACTTCCTATCATCATTGAAGTAAACCAAGCCATTAGTGGACCTTAAAGAATATAACTTTGGTACCAACTCTGTTAGTCAAATAAATATCTTTCAAAGAAACATGAAATGACTAACAATCCTCAAATTTTTCACATATAAATCATGTATATTAATCAAAATATATGCATTAATTAAATCATGATATTAAAGAACATTCTCAAATTTGTAAAAGGTTAGCATCAATGCATCATCAATTAGAGAATGTTTGAATCAATGAAAGTGATCACATGTAAACAAAACTTTGTTAGTCAGGACCAATGCCTTCAAATAACTCTTTCAAGTAACATGAACAAGTTAGCATTTCAATAGCAATAAAGTAAACCAATTCAGGCCCTCCTTCTAGCACCAAAATTTTGAGTGGTAATTTTACCCAATTGCAAAATCACCATCACAGTCAGGATTTTGATTAGAAAACCCTCTCTTGCAAAGAAATATAAATTTCTCCAAGGTTCCTTTTACTTAATGTGTGCTTGTAATCTTGTGAAGATGTATCAAATACGTGATAGGAATAACTTAGTGATTTGCAAGTAACTGTAAATGAGAGGTCTGTGTTGGTATTATTTTACTATTCTATGCTATTTATTGTTCATGAAACTTAAATGAAAAGAAAATGTGATTAGCCCTCATATGACCACAATGTAAAGTGAATTAATTCCTTTTATCTTGAAGGTTTTTAGGTAGATTTTTTTTTTTTTTGGTTAAGCATATTTTAAACAAGTTTTATCTTGCATTATTAAACCCTGCTTTGAGCATGAAAGAGAAGACTAAAATCTATCTTTTGAAATACAAAGTTTGAATTATGATTGAATTCATTATATATTGCTTGATGAGTGGATTTTATGTTGCTTTGTTAAACCTTGAGCATGAAATAAAATCATCTAAATGACTAAATTTGAAATGTAGCATCCTTTGAAATGTTATATAAATTACCCCCTTTGATGAAATAGTAATTTTCATAAAGGAAGTTAATTTATTGATTTAAATACAATAGCCTTTGGAATGTTGTATAAATTACCCCTCTTTAATGAAATTGTGATTTTCATAAAGAGAAGTTAATTTATTGCTTGAAAAGCAAAAGTGCAAAGCTTGAAGTTCATTTCTCCTTTAAAAAGTGAAATCCTATCAAATCTGAAATTACAAAATTCCTTTAAAAACTGAACTTTAAATTATTTTTTGGAATTTTAGATTTGCTTCAAAATAAAATTAGAATGGCCTAAAATGAAACATTAAAGCTCATTCTTGAGATTCGTGCATCTATTTTTAGAGTTTTAATTTTTTGATATTTTTTATTTTGTTTGAAGAAGTTAAAAAAAATAAAAAAGGGGGTTAAAAAATAAAAAATAAAAAAAAATTGGAATACATGAAACGGAATGCTAAAAATGTTAGAAAAAAAACTACTATCTGTATAATGCTACCCTATCTTGCAAAACCAAAGATATGAGAATATTTTAATGTAACCTAGTCTAATAGGAGGTGCACTAGCACGATTCAAACTAAACTAGGTGCAATATTCTAAGGAAATAAAAACAACTCCATGTTCCTAAACATTCGACAATGCAACCATTAATCTGCATTAAACATTGTCTATAAGCCTAAAAAAACATGGAAGGAAAAAATACACAGTTAGCCCAAAACATTCAGAAAAATATTTCTCCTTTGATTCAACTTATAAAGTGCAAGTTTTTGCAGTATTTTGCATTTTACAAAGAAAAATACTATCCTCTTTTTCCTTTACAAAATTTCTAGCCTCCCAAAATTTTCCCCAAAAATTCTAGCCCCGGTGCTTTCTTTCAATGCTGTATTTAAATTTTTCAGAAACCTTTCATTTTCATCTCCCCAAGACTCTTTGTTTCTTCTCTTCTGCAAGTTGAGTTTCATTTCTCTCCTTTCACTTAATTCGTGAAGCTTCTCTTTTTTTTTATTTGGCCTCATAACATTCCTTCTTCCACTTTTTTTAAATTTCATCATGCGTTTCCCACGTGTTACAACATTAAACAATATTCTTTTTACCCTTTCTCTTCATTAATAACTGACTCGCTTAACGACTATTACGTTACATGAGTGTGCATGATAATAAAAACCATACATTCCTCTACCATATCAAGTGCATATCTCATGGCAGTAAGGGAGACACATCCCTTTCTTCATTATAATGCTATCTAGACTTCCCTTGGAAGATATTCATCGAAAATATCCTAGACATTAGAATCTTTGATCATGTCAAAATTCGAATAATGTCAAACTTGACCCAACTCATACTTCATACTGCTTTGTCTCGTCCTTGAATTTAAAACAATATATTACTCTTGATATAACTTTGTACCAATTACTATGGAAACACTAGTATGCTCATTTCAAATCTCATTCATACAACTGAGCACGAACGTCTGCTAGTTGGACCCTATTAAATTAAAAGAACATGTCATGTTGAGGCTCCACATCGGATATTCCCTACATGGCCATGATGTGGTCGAAATTATCCTGTATCAATGCATGCTTCACAGTGGAATCTTGAAAACATGATGGGCACCCCTTTATCCACCTTTGCATATATAGGCTATATCTTTCAATATTAGTAACCATTTGGACTATGTTGATGGTTTCCATAGAAATGCAAGCAAATATTGATGCCTTACTCATCCGCTCATAATAACAGTCTGTTGCATGCTTTCTATCACTTCAAATGTGAAGACCGTGATCAAGGGAGGCTCTTTGGGAACATATTTTTATAAAAAAAATTGATTCTTGATAATGTGTTCATTGTGCACCTATGGAGTTGTCTTCCTAGTGAACCAATGCACATTTCCTTTAAAAATAGAGTCTTTACAATGAATAATTCTATTGATATTGCTCCCATTACCCATATGTCAATTACAGTAGCATATGTTGGGATTACAACAAGACTTATGGAGCTTGACATTATCTAGTTGATGTATAAGGTGAATAGGATAGATTTTCCTTCACCGATATAACCTTCCTCATTTTGATACAATCATTTGTTACCCATATATTCTCCAATGTGAACTACATTTATGTGAAAGTCGTAATAGTTGATTCTACAATCGACATTATAAGATGCCCATCATGGCATGGATCATTTAGATGTTCATCCTAGATAACACTATGCCATAGTGAGACCTAGCTTCATCTTTTTGTCTATACTTGACATCGATAATGAGGAACTATGGTTTTATACATGGGATAAATTTGTACTACCAAGCATCTTCATCGCTATCGTCAACCCTGGGTCCACATCCATCCAATAATATGCATATATGTTTAAGTCATCATTGCATCATCACACGGTGTATTTGGTTCACATGTTCTTAGCTATCATTCGAGCCTCCATGTCATCATCCATGATAGTCATCATCCATAATAGTCTAATTCATGCGTTGGTGGTTATCCCTTTTGGTCCACATCATCATCACTATCCTTTTTGGGGTTCAGTCAATCGCTCATCTTAGTGGTCCCAATCTAGGAGTCATTAATATCTGAGTCACTACATCGCGTCATAGTGAGGTCATGCCTACTTTACCGATCTTTGGTCCTGTGCACATATAGGGTGTAACGTCTAGGTCTTCCAAGATGTTGCCTAGTCTAGTTGTCTGTAGAGTCTACCCTCATTCATGTAGACTTAACACCTGCAAATATAATTATAATATATAAGCCTGAACCACAACTTTAGACAAGCCTACACCTCACAAACAATAAAGCAAGAGACATTATTAAATCTAAAGTCTTGAATAATGTAAAGAAATAGGATTCCAAAATATAATCCTAAAACCATGAGGATGGCAAAAATTCTTTTTTTTTTTTTCATATATATATTATATATTATTTTTTATTTTATTTTTTATTTTTTATTATATATATATATATATATATATATATATATATATGAACATTCAACTTAATTAATTTCAACATTGAAACCTTTAAATTAATTAAATCAACACAAAACTCATCAAAACCTTAAACTTTATAGAAGAAGGCAAGAAAACATTATCCAACCACGAACCTTGAAGTCCTCATGAAAAATTCAAGGTTAGAGACCCATTAAAAATAATCACTCATAGACAACCAAAAATTCCCAAAAATTAAAATTTTAAGATGGGCCCCCAAATTTGGGGTTAGTTGTGCAATGGCCACAACACTACCTAAATTGCATCATGAAGTTTCCATGCCCATAAATGGATTTATTTGGATCTTGAAGGCCAAATACTACCATTGTGCATCATCAAATCTTATGAATTCAAGCCTAATTCTTGTGATTCAGCTATTTTTCAAAACACACGATCCTTGAACATCAATTTGACAGTTAAATTGAGCATTTCCCTACATCGAGCACGACGAACGAGCTATTTGTTCAGTAGTCGTTGTACCCAACAAGGACTCACAAATGTAGCCATAGGAATCGATGATGGCTAATAGAGCTAGACATTTTAGCCAGTGACGGTCTTGTGGTGACATTTGATTTTCTATATTTTCTCAATTAGATAGCTTTAGCAGCATTCAATTTAGTTTCTAACACAATTTAGCATATTTTCATTCAGTTTTACATGCATTTCTTTACTATTTTATGCATTTTCCTTTAATTTGCATACTATGAAAAATGGACCTCATCTTAAGAGGTTCTATATTTTCTACTATTGCTTGTAAGTGCTTTTGTGTGCAGATATCAGGTTTCCATAGGAGCAAACCATCATAAATATTTCTAAGTATTTACATCATTAAGCAGAGGTTGCTAAGAAACCCTCCATAATCAGTTTTGGGAGATTACAAAGACCTTGTGAAGACACTTATTTTATGATAATATTTGTGTAATCCCTAAGAGGAATATTTTGTAATCTCTTGTAAAGACAATTTTTGAATATTAATGAGAAGGGCACTTTATTTTCTCTATTTCTTTATCATTATGGTTACATAATTTGCATTATCAATTTGATTTTATAGTACATGTTTAGGTGTTATATCTTTGTACAACTTATAGATAGATGGATCAATATTTGAATATCTAATGGATGGTTATGGGTCACATCCAACTCAAATAATTTTTAAAAAGTATCTCCACAGTTTGAGCTTAAAATTATAGTTGATTAGGTGGTTTATATTATCTATATCATTCTTACAAAGGATACACTATGGTGGCCCTTGCTAACACAACTTTTATAAATTATCAAATATGAGAATTTTGCCTTTGCTTACCAACCACAAGAAAGCATTTGTCTTAGAAATTCCATGTTTGAATGAAATTCATTAGGGAAGGCCAACATTGGAAAAAAATGAGAACAAATAATTTTGTATCCTTTCTTTACCTTATATGTATTAGTGGGATCAACCACCCATTTGAGAGTGTCTTCCATTCTAACCATAGTAATTATATTGGTCCACACATTTTGTTTGATAGATTATATGAGGGTATTTTTAAAGGTACCCCAAAACCTTTTACACTAGTGGACGCATAAGGAGATGGTCTCCATGAGACCAATAACAATAAAAATCCAATTATTTAGATAAACCTAGGAGATCATCCTAGAGAAGCATGAAGGCACAATAAAAAATAAGGGAGGGGATATCCCCAAAACACTAACAAGAGGAATAGTAGAAATCAGAGGAATGCAAAAATAAGGGATGAAAAACCCACAAAGGATAACCAAAATAAACATCCACGAAGAATATGGCTACTCAGAATCGTGGTCTTCATTACTTGCATCATGCTCCTCACCAGCCACCTAGGTGCAAACACCCTTATAACACTTTATATCTTTGACCATATTTATGACCTCTTGAATAAGAGTCTAGGTCATTTTTGTTGCATTGGATGTAGAGGTGAGCACCTTAACTAGACCCTCGAAGGGGTCAACGGTAGACCTTTGATGGGTGTGAGGTCCACTCGGGGACTCTTACTCCTTCAAATAAACTAAGGCTTATTCAACCTTAGCTTTATTTGGCTTCATGGTAGAATCCTTCAAAGCCTCTTGTCCTTACTCTGTGGTAATGGGAGTCTTTTGTTTTCTCCCTAGCATTTTACCTCTGGAATAACATCGACAAAGCTAAAATTTTACCAACTAGGTAGTGCCACCAGAATTCAAGCCAAATATTAGCTTCCTTCTAGTCTTAGTTGTATTAATAGAGGCTATCTCCATGGCTCCTCCCTCACTCATAGTGTCCTTTTTAGGGATTTCTTGAATTAGAACCAAAATAGAGGAGGTATCAGTGGGACTGCTAACACATGATATGGTGGCTTTTTGGACCTCTTTCTAGATAGTATGCTTGTAAATAATCACATGCAAGCCTTGATGAATTGGATGCGTGGAGGTCCCCTTATTAACATTATAAATAGAGATATCCATTAAACTATACAAATATTTAGGGATATTTATGGCCTTAATATGCCTGATATGGTTCAAGAAGGCCAAGTGGAAGCTTCATAGGGTAGAATTGATCTTGTCAATAGTGAAGTACTACATTATAAGAGTCATCACTCTATTTCAAGGAACTAGGAGGGACTCTAATGATATTCCCCCCTTCTCCCTTCCTAACTTCTTACCATTGTCGATGAAGAAATTTAACTCCTCTTCCATCAAATGGTTTTCATGAAAAACAACTGCTCCATCATTTAGAAGCTCCATCACCTCAATGAGTGTATGAATATTAATCTTGAATTTGAGACTGTGAACAACAACTCAACCATTATTACATTTATAAGTAACTTCATCAAAAAAATGAGTCACTCCCCTAGAATTTCCTTAAGAAGGATATAAACCCGTGATTGATGAGTATTTCCTTAATTATTGCATCAATTTGAAGGGACTCAAGCTCCAAAAGTGCCATCTCCAAGACTTGCAATGGAATCCCACATTAGAAATAAAATTAGATTTTTTTTTTGTGATTATACTAGCCAATCCTAAGGATAAACTTAAAGCACATAGGGGAAGCAAATTTTGGAGATTGTCGTACTCTATAACCATTGATGAGTAGCATTATAACTGGAGATCTTAGAGTCGTGTGCCCAACTTGGATTGAAATATTCATTACTAATGAGAAGGAGGATGACTTTGTAAATTACATTAAGGAATTTGATTGTGATACACAAGATAAAGATAGGATTAGCCCGAAGGGCCTCTTAGGAATGATTACTCTTAAAGGTGCTCTAGAAAATATGATGATAATCAAGGTGGCATCGGTTATCTTACCAATGGGGCAATCATAATAGGATAAGGATCAACACGTGATAAAATTGAAAATCGATACCACAGTGGAGATGAAATTAATATCCCAAAGGTGGGTCCTACACTTGTATGGGCTCAAAGGATGAATATCTAAACATATGAGCTTAGACCAAGAACTAGGGCTGATGATGTGGATTATAATGAGGGTTTTATGAAGTATAGAAAACTTACTATACCAAAGGAAAATACTACAATAATTTGGCACCTTCTCTAATGGTGATGACATTTAGAGATTGAGGAAAATTTTCTTACCACAAACGGATAGTCTCTTCTTCCAGGCCTAGGTTGGCCATAGTGTCAACAACTTTGTTGCCTTATCTATACACATGTTGGTCCACATATATTTGTCTAAGATCATTTTTTTGCTTATAGTGGCCTCTCACAATCTAAATATAGATACCTCAATTATTGAACTTACGTGTACAATCTACTCTAAAGCTAGTAACATCCTTCAAACCATATCTACATGACAAGTGAGTCTCCTATTCTCTACCATTGATACCTAGCCTCATTCATATGATCTCTCAAATTTTATAAATTGGCTAAGTGAAAATGACATCTATTTTAACCCCCTTTTCCATTTTAATCTACCATACCCACCCTCCATGCACTTCACTACACAACAAACCTTTTCTCCATTTCATCAAATCTAACAATCCAATTGAGAATTCTCCACAAATAAAATTTGGTAAAAATTCTAGAGGGGGCACCCATGCAGCATATAGGCATACGAGGCATTAATTTATTAGATACCAATGAGGTATACATCATCAAAATTAAGGTATACATGCAAAAATAACATTAAGTGATCAAAAAATCACAATCACAACAATTTTTTTAACACAACATCCCAAGACAAAAAACAAGCATCACAACATAAAAATTGGATTCCTACAACTTAATTTTACACAATTTCATAGAAATCATGTCAAAACAAAGGAAAAATATAGACACTCAACTTTTATGCACCATCAAAGCAAAATACATCAAACAAGACACCAAGCATCAACAAGCAATCAATCAACTCCAACCTAGCAATTTAGGCATCATTTTCAACACCTATTAAATTTAACACTCATTGTTAGAAACACCAGTGATGAATTTGACACTCGATGGTGAATTTGTAGAAGGCTATTTTTTAGCCCCTAGACTAGTCAAACTAATTGTTGGTCATATTTTCTAATCATTATCAAAAATGCCATTGGTAATTTTGGCACATAGTGGCTAATTTTCCAAAATGGATATAATCTTCTAGAATGAGCGAGGAGCATGCATATTCCTTCACCCCACCACCTTCTATGTCCTTGCATGCTCTAAAAATAAACCAAACCTAAAAATAAAATAAAAAAACTAAGGGCATCTCAACCAATTTTCCCTCTCAATCCCCCTCCAAAAACCCATAAATGTAGCACTTACGACAAGTATTCCATAAGCAATTCTGAGCTAGGAATACTTTGCTAGAAATTCTCTGGTCTTCTCTTTCATTTGTATTTATCATCTCTCCATTTGAGCATCTTTGGGGTAATTCAAGTAAGGAAAGAAGAGGGATTGAGGCAAGGAGAAGCATCTTGGGGCAAGGAGGAGCTCTTGCTAGGTTGTATAAATCCTAGCTTCTCTTTCCTTCCATTCTCTTGTTCTCATTCATGCATTTTCCTCTTTCATTTTTAGCCTTGCTAACTTGAATTTTACATGCATAGTCACTAATTTATCTCTTATAGCTTATTTCATGATTCTAACACACTTTTGTAGGTTGTTCTCAGTTTGTTTACATTCATTTCTTTTATTTTTAGAATTTCTTTTTCACTTCACAAGCATTCTCTTCTTCATTATTACATACTAGCTTCATTCACTTGTTTTATAAATGTATATCAATAATTGATTTCTCCTTTTTTTGCAAGTATTTGCTTCTATTTTATCTAACTTATTTTCATTTGTAGGCTTAGAATTTGTGCAACTTACTTTAGTGCTTATTTCTATATTATTTTCAAATTTATACTCACTCTTTTCATTTCATTTCATGCTCATATTTAGTTTTCATGCAATCTAGATAAATTATTCATTTCAAGTCAACATTACTTTTTGCATTCCTCTTTCATTCCCTATACATGTAAAAATATTCTTTGCTCCTTATCTCATATAAGAGAGCATTGGGGTATCTATTGTAGCTTCTATCTCTAATATATGTTCAAAATATTATGGGCTCACCTCTTTCATTTCCCTTTTCAAATTTCATAAAATTTGCTCATCATCCTCTCAAAATTCTTCAAGATCATAATCAATAGATCTTAGGAGTCCATAATTCCATACATTTCCTTGATTGCATTTCAAATTTACCAAAAATAATTTTGACCTAAAATTCATTTGGTCTCATCTCAGATCAAATTTTCTACTTCTTACAGTCACTTGTGGATTTGACTATCTAGAAATACAAAAAGTAAAAATTGTCGCTGCTTGATAAGTATTAGAACCATGGCTAGTAACTCTGGAATTCAAATTTTTGAGGGTAGGAAGACCTTTTTTCAAATTTTCAAAATGCGGGAGGATGGTCCTCTTTCTATTGATATAGACATTTCTCTTTCCTCTACTCAAGAGGTGGGCTCCATCAGTTCTCTTGAGAATGGAACCGAGCTTACTCAAACTATTGGAGGAAATGTGGTTGTTTCTTACGATGGTACCACTACTGCTCCAGCTAGAATTTCATCCTCCATTATTCATGTCATGAGCTCCACTGTAGCTCCTAATGACCAGATTACAAAAAATCATCTCCCTTCCTCAAGGCGGGAGGAAGCTATTAAAACTACTAAGCACTTTAATGTTCAGATTCAACCGACATCTGACAATGTAGATCTTCGGGACAGGGAGCATGTTCCTTCTTTTCCCAATCCTTCCTTCATGAAGGTTTTAAGCAGGTCATCCTCCTCTTCCTTTTCTCCCCCATTGTTTGAGGTTTATGGAAACAAGTTCAAGATTCCTACTAATATTGCTGAAAAATTCATTGTTGAAGAATCCCTTTCCTTGGTAGGGAAAATGGTTGGAGGAAATCCAAATCTTGATATTATCAGGCATTGGGCCTTTTCCTGATGTAAGGCTTGTGGGACTTTGCAAATTTTCAGCCTATCCAAAGGTTTTTTTGTGTCCGCCTCAACACTAAAGAAGATGCTAAGCAAATTTTGTCTAGAGGACCTTGGTTTCTTGGGTCTAAGAGTGTTCTTCTGATGAAATGGAATCTAGATTTCAACCTAGAAATGCAAAGCATTAATTTTGCTCCTATCTGGGTCATATTTCTAAACTTACCTTCACATCTATGGCAGATATTTGTTTTCAAATATATGGCTTCGACTATTGGAGATCTTCTCCTCATTGATAAAGTAACTCTTTCCAGATCAAGGATGCATACTGCCCGCCTTTGTATTATGGCCAATCTAGATTCTGCTCTTCCTACTTTTGTGGAATTGGAACTTGGAACTTCGTTGTTCAAACAAGCCATTGAGTACGAGAATAAACCTCCTTTCTGCATTGAGTGCTGAACTCAAGGTCATCTTCGTGCTCATTACCCTTCTCTCTCCAAGAACATGGCCTCTTCTTATCTTTTGAATGATTCTAATCCTTCGGCTAAGGAGAATGCCTTTCAGGCCTAGTCAAGGAAGGAAAAAATGAAATTTCCTCCATCTAGAGGAATAAGTTTCAAGCCTACCAAAGAATATAGAATCAAATAAGGACACAACTCTGCCATCTCTTCTGCTGATAAGGGTAAAAATATTGCTTCGGTAAATGATTCCAATGAGGTCAGTATTTTTTCTCACCCTTTTCAATTTCAAATTCCTGTAGATTTAAACTTTGAGGATTTTCTTGATAAAAACAATGATTCAAATCCCAATCCTAAACCTCCTTCACTTCCAAAGGATTCTATTCAAGAACCAATTTTTGAGCCTTTGACTGAAAACCTTGAATCCTTGCATGAGGACCTTTCACCAAAGGAAAATCAGGCCCTTATTGAAGATGTTTCTATTCCTCCATCCTTCCTTGAACTTGTGAGTCCTGTGATTCAACGAATATCCTCTTCCACTTTCAGTCCAAAAATTATTTGAATCCAAAAGACGTCTTCCATTGACTGCGAAATGGAAAAAAAGAGGGGAAGACCTTCTCATTCTGATCAAAGGAATCAAGATGCACATGAAGACATTGCTAATGGTGTTCAAAAAACTTTTTTTTCTACTAGAATCAATATCTCTAAAGAAGAAATGAAGTGCACCAAACCTCCTCAACCACATGGAAAGGGAGGAAAAAAACCTTCCAAATCCTCCAAATGAAGATCCTCTCATGGAATGTGAGAGGCCTTAATTGCTTAGCCAAGCAGCGGCTAGCTAAATCATTAAGGAAGGAAATCATACCAACTATTTTTGTGATCCAAGAATCCAAGATTAGTGAACCTCTTACCAAAAAAATCTGCAATTTCATTTGGAAAAATTGTGATTTTTGCATCTGCAATGCCAGGGTTGCTTCTAGAGGCCTTTTATGTTTATGGAATCCTTCTCTAGTGGAAGGAAATCTTATCCATTCCAATGATGAGATTTTGAGCATTCATTTTTATGATAAAGATAGCAATTGTTCTTGGGTTCTGACCAATACCTATGATCCTAATTCTATCTCTGGGAGGTACCATATTTGGAATATTTTATCCTCAATTAGAAATGCTTTCTCTAATGTGCCTTGGATCCTCATCAGTGACTTTAACTCCATTTTGTTTCCTTCTAACAAAATGTGAGGAGTTGGTTCTTATTCTAAGAGTATGGAGGAATTCCAGGATTTCATTAATTCTCATAATTTTATTGATGTCAATCTTAAAGACAACCAGTTCACTTGGTCAAACAAAAGGTGTAGTTCTCAGCTAATCCAAGTCAAATTATATAGAGTATTATTCTCTTAGGATGTCTTTGACATATGGGGAGATGCTACTCTTCAATCTCTCCTTAAAATTGGGTCGGACCACAGTCCCATTCTTTTGGATACAAATAACCCAAAATTTACAAAATCTCATTCAGGTTTGAAGCAATGTGGATGCAGCATCCCGATTTCAAGGAAAGGATTAACCAATGGTGGCAAACTGACATACAAGGAAAACCTTCCTTTATTCTGGCACAAAAACTCAAAATCATAAAAGAGAATATTAAAGTATGGAATAGAGACACATTTGGTAACCTTTTCCACAATAAGCAGGATGTTCTACTGAAGTTATCTTTGATTGAAAAAAATAATCAGGAGAATGGTGATTTTACTGTTGAGATTAAAAAGGAAGAAAAGGAATTGTTGGCAAAGTATCACAATATTCTTCAATGTGAAGAAATTTTTTGGAGACAAAAATCTTGGGATTTATGGCTTAAAAAAGGGAATTCTAACACCAAAGTTTCCACACTTCTACTATGAGACACAGAAGTAATAACCGAATTAAGGAAATTTGCACTTAGGAAGAAGAAATTATCAATGATATCAAAGAAATCAGGAATGAAGGTGTATCTCATTTCACGCATCTACTTCAAGTAGAGAACAAACCCAATTCTTATATTGCTAAATATTTCTTCCTCCATTTCATTCCTCATATTATCTCTAATAACATCAATAGCGAACTCATGGCTACTCTTTCTGATGAGGAAATTAAAGATGCCTTATTTTCTATGGATCCTGACAAAGCTCCTGGCTCAGATGGGTTTTCCCCAAGTTTTTTCAAGCCCTTTGGGATCTTATTAACAAGGATGTTTGCAAAGCCATAAAAGAGATCCAAAATTCTAAAATTATTCCCAAAGGCTTCAATTCTACCTTCATTGCACTTATACCAAAAAATCCTAATGCTTGTAATTTTAATGATTTCAGACCAATAAGTCTTTGTAATGTCATCTACAAAATTTTAACAAAAGCCATAACCATTCACATGAGAGAAGTCATGTCGTTGATTATCAATCAAAGCCAAGGTAGTTTTGTCAAAGGCATATCCATATTAGATGACATCATTTCAATGCATAAAGCAATTCATTCAGTTTCCATCAATAAAAAAGCAACTTTCCTTCTCAAGTTAGACATGAAAAAGGCCTATGACATATTAAATTGCAATTTTCTTTTTGCTATTCTCAAAAATTTTGGCTTCCATCCTTAATGTGTTTCTCTAATTAAAGGTTGCATTACCTCTGCCTGGTTTTCAGTCCTCATCAATGGTTCTCCTGTAGGATATTTTCAAAACAGTCGAGGTCTAATACAAGGAGATCCTTTATCTCCTCTTTTATTCATAATTGCTATAGAGGCTTTGGGAAGAGCAATCATTGAAGCAAAAAATGTTGGTCTCCTCTCTGGAATCCAGACTACTTCTCAATGTGATCCCATCACTCATCAACAATTTGTTGATGATACTCTATTGTCTACAATTGTATCTGTCAATGAAGAAAATATTATCAAGAGGATTCTCTTCCTTTATGAGCTTGCTGTAGGTCAAAGGATTAATTTTCAAAAGAGTAAACTCTATTTCCTAAATACTCTGCCAAGAATATAGAATATTATTGTTGACATCCTTAATTGTTCCATAGCTTCTTTGCCTTCTACTTATCTGGGCTTACCTCTCTTCACTAGGAATGTTAAAGATATTATTGGGATAATATTATTAAGAGGCTACAAAAAAGCTCACCACGTGGAGAAGCAGTATTTTATCTCAAGCAGGGAAAATTACTCTTACTATGGCTTACCTTCAAAGCATTCCAATTTACTTCCTTTCTTTGTTCAAATCTCTAGTAAGAGTTTATGAAAAAATGGAGAAAATTCAAAAACACTTCCTATGGACAAGATCTAAAAATAAGCACATATTTCATTTGGTTGCTTGGGATAAAGTATGTAAGCCTAAATATTGTTGAGGATTAGGTCTTCAAATAATTTATCCTCTCAATCTCTCACTTCTTGCAAAACAAGTCTGGCGGTTGATTTCTAATGAGAATGTTCTTTGGGTCAAGATCATAAAAAGAAAATATCTTTAGGGAATCCATTTCCCTCATGGGGAGGTGACTTCCTTTAGATCTGCTTTCTGGAAAGCCATATGTGAAGCTTGTTCCCTCTTGATCAAAGGTCTAAGATGGAAATTGGGTAATTTCACTACTATTTCTTTCTAGGATGACAAATGGATCAGATATTTGCCTCTCAACCAAAATCCTATGTTTCAAAGGCTGAGGAACACTACTATTCCTTTGATTGAACCACTAGTTACAGATTACATCTCTGGTATTAATGGTCATAAAATATGGAAGAGGATTGCTATTCGTGGTCATGAAAATGAAATTTTCTATTTATAAAATCTACTTTCTACTGTTAGAATTCCCTTAAATGACCAACCCGATTATCCTATTTGGTAACCCACTAATTCTGGAGATTTCACTATCAAATCAGTATACTTGCTTTCTCTTAATAGCATTGAAAATCCCATTCCTTTCAAGCTTGTTTGGATCAAATATTTGATTCCTAAGATTGCTTCCTTTTCCTGGTTATGTATCCAAGATCTATCCTGACCATGGAGAACCTCATCAAAAGGGTGTTCATTTTCCTAATAGATGCCACCTCTGCCTCTCTGATTGGGAAAATACTTCTCATATTTTCTTGTTTTGTTCCTACTCAAGTATGGTGCTTAATAAAATTTTCCACACTTTCAAGATAGCCTGGGTCTGTCCTCCTTCAATTATTGATTTTTTCCAATAGTGGCCAAATCCTTTCAAAAATCCTATACTTAGAGGGTTTTGGAAATTTTGTTTGCACCATTTCCTTTGGCAGAATGGCTAGAACATAACAAAAGAATATTTGACTTGAAATCTTTAGATGCCAACATCATTTCCAATAAAATCATCCTTTATGTAAGGAAAATTCCCTTTCTGCTCCTTTTGACCCTTTTTCTTGTTCACATTTTGATAAGGGCATCTTGAAGTTTTGTGATATTTGCATTGATGCCCCAAGGCCTGCTACTCTTTCTTCATATAGGACCATCAAATTGTAGCCTCCTCCTTTTGGGTGGGTTAAGCTTAATTTTGACGATGCTGCTAACGACAATCCTAGAGTGGCTAGGGCTGGAGGAATCCTCTGTGATCACCTTGGTAAATCCATATTTACCTTTTACGAACCCTTAGGAATCCAATCCAATCATTCTACTGAAGCCAAAGCGATGTGGAGAGGTCTTCAATTTCTAAAGGACATTCTTGGTAAAATTATTGTTGAAGGATATTTTCTTAATATCATAAATTTCCTAAAAACTTCCAAACCTTGCAGCTGGAGGATCAAGAATCTCATTGAAGATAGTAAGCAAATTATTCGTCAGCAAGTCAATGTTGTGATTCAACATATTTTTAGGGAGGGCAACTCTATTGCTGATAAATTGGCCAACATTGGCGTTAATGCTCAAGGTTTGATGACCTGGACAGATGTCCTCCCCACTAAAGTTGTTGAGTTGGCAAATTTTGATCAAAACACCACCCGTCGTGATGATTACTAAGTTTCTCATAGCCCAAGATTTCCTTTTTTCTGTGATTCATTGGGTCCATATCCAAAATCCCAAAAACTTCCAATTTGTATATTTTATTTATTATTCTCTTTATCTTTCTCTAGAAAGGGGTCCTATGTTGATATTTCCAAGTTATCCACTGCCTCTCTCTCACGCTCCTTATTTTTTGATAAACATCTCTATGAGGTTTCCCGATGTCATGTTCATCCTTTTTTCAAATCATTTCATTCTCGTGTGGAATAATGCTTGTCATCTTGCCTTTCCAAGAACCCTGTTTAAATGCCTTGCCTTTCGCATTCTCCCGAGGTATTCTGGAATATGCATCCCAATTTCTATTGGGTTTTGTGCCTTCTTTTGCCATTGGTCTATTTACGTAAGTATCACCAGAAGATCTATTTTCCTTGGGACAATCATCTACTCGATTATTTTGACCCGTTGTCATTCCCATTTTTTGCATTGTGCCCAATGTCCTAACCATCATAATCCTTTTCTCCAGGGTGTTCCTTTTTGGTCAAGCATTACTTTCTATTTATTCTCTCTGTGGTCTTATCAACAAAATCATAGTTTAACTCATGTTCCTTTCGATTTGTGCCTTCTTCCTCCCATTTACCTTCCTTCCTTAATTCCTTTTGCCACCATGAAGGAAGGGAAAATTGTGTTCATTGAGCCTGAAACAGTTGAACAGGATTCCATATCCTTTGACATGTTCAAGTATAAGCATGGGATTATTAATTTCTTCAATATGTTCTACAAAGTTGATGATGAGGTTACTAAAGCTTTCCTGACTATTTGGAACAATGGTCTTGACTCCATCCACGACGTCCAGTTTCAAATTTCCTTCAAGTTGCTGGTGGACCTAACAGGGCAAGATTTGTACAGAAAAATCATTAGAATAACAAGCACAATTGTGAAGCGGAGCTAAATCTCGTCGAGAAAAATTCACCCATCCACAAGAAGGTTAAAAAATGTCTATTTCGTCATCACTTTTCAACACCTTCGAAAGAAATCCTTAAGCCAATAATGCAATATTTTACTTGTGATAATCCTGAGTCTCAATTATGTTGTTTTCATCTTGCATTTGTTAATCATTTTTGAGATTCAAAAATGATGAATATTCCTGCTGCCCTTTTTTGGTCTATGGACTATACCATTACCACTAATCGCTCCAAAAAGGATGAGGCTAAACCTTGCCACCAGGGTCTTTTCAAGGTCCTCTACAAATACCTCCTTCTGCAATTCCCTGAGGGTAACCTCCCTGCCCCTGAATATGATGAGGAAAATTCATCCTCAACCCTGAGCCCTAGAAATTCCAAATCCAAAAGAAAATATAAATGGGGCAAATCTGTGTCTGAGTTCTCTGCCAGGAAGAAGGCTAAAATTGAAAAAACCACTATCTGTTGTTCCCAGGGGCTGAAGCATAAAGAAGTCACAAAAACCCCACCGTCCACCTCTATTAAAACTCCTAAGGACAAGTCAAATTCTCCAGACCTTGTTGAAAGGTACCTTCACAAGTTGGTTGTGAATGCTACTTCTGCCACCATTGACCACCTTGAATTTTCTCATCTTTCAATCGAAAAGGCAATCTCTTCCCTCAATGAACAGTGCCATACACTCAACCTTTTATTTTCTATCACAATTTTAAGAATGTTTTAGTATTGGTCGAGGCTGAGGTTTTTGTCGATACCAAAATTGACACCAAAGATGCTGCAATCAATGAAGATGTGATGGAGATTGCTAAAGAAGCTTGCACTATTGTTCTGAAGGATAGCGCTAAGGAGATTTTCAAAACTGAAGCAAAAAATTTAGGTCTGGAAGGTGCTGCTTCATCCCTCATGTATATGGATATTCCCCTCGATGGCTGAGGATTCTTACTCTATTTTTTGGATCCTCTGAGGTGGAGGATCATAGTTTTTGAGTTCCTTTTTAGGTGAGGACTACTTCTTTTTGGGATCTGGTAGATTCCTCTTTGTCTCTCTTTGTTTCTCTTTGTTCCTTCTTGTCCAAGGATGTTGGTTCAATTTAATTTGAGGTTGCATTCTGGAGGATGGTTTTATGTTTCAGCTAGTAGTTCTTTGTTCCTTTTGTCTGTTCCTTTTTTATCTTTTGATGTACAAGGCATTAGGGCGCCTTTCAAATGCCCTGGTTTTAATTAAATTATTAATCTACCAAAAAAAAGATTACCACTAACAAATTTTCTACTCATTAGCAAATTTTACAAGCCTTGCTTCCATTCCAAAAGGAGCTCAAGTCATACTCAATATTGATTTAATAGGGGGTTTGATCAGTTTGAGAAGATAACATATCACCTCTCTACAATTAGAAAGATCCCCAAAATTAAAAAAAACTCTAATTATTTTCTTCTCTTTTTGTAGGTTTTCAAAAATGATAGTTAATGGAAAGTTTGCTATGTTGTAATCACAGTGACACTGAGAGGGGGGTGAATCAGTGTGATCTTTAAAATTTCTAATATATAGTTTTAAATCCAGCAGCAGTTTAAAACTAATAAAAGATATATCAAATACAGCAAGAAAGCATGACACACAACACATTAATTTAACGAGGTTCACCAATGTGGCTACTCCTCAAAATGACTACTTGGACTACCATCCAAATCCAGCCAATGCAAAGCTACAACTTTACAATATCTTTTACCAGCACCAACTGGAAGGAGCACCAACCCCTTAGATTTTTCTGTACCAAACAGAATGGAGCACCAACTCCTAATTTACCAGCACCTACTGGAAAGAAGCACCAACCCCTTATGCCAAGCTGCAACTTGGACTTCAATAAAAATAATGAAAATTACAGAATAATACTTTCACCTTAATTCTCACAGTCTGCAGTTTCTATGCATTCTGCTGCTTCTACGCAAACGCTTCGCACTATCCGACTGCTTCTATGAATTTCTTCGCACTCTCTGCTACAACCAGATGATCGATCACTTCTTCTATCTGCGCGCTATCACTTCGCACTTAGAACTCAACCTCTGCACCCCGCGCTCTTAATTCATGCAGTTACGATATGCACAATTCGCTTCGACTCAAACGAACTACGACTTCGCACTCAGCTCGAATCGATACGACTCAACATCTACACCCTCGCACTTAATTCGCACAAGTTCGATACGACTCGCTCTCTGCTCGACGCGGACTTCACTTGCGCAAACACAATACTCACACCCACTTCAAACTCGAAACAACCCTCCTTTTATAGAAGAAATTTCAAGATCAAATCTTAAACAATAGTCGGCTGTAACCCTAAGAACGTCGACTACAAAACCCTAGAAATTGTCGATTGCAAAACCCTAGAAATTATCGGCTGCAAAACCCTAAAATTCGTCGGCCCAGATTCAACTTTGTCGGCCTCAACCACCTCTGCCACCTCTGTCACCTTCCTGTAACTATTGCCACGAAATAATAACATGTCGCGATATCGCGACACTTTTTGTAGCCGTACGCCTTCTTTTCCTTGCTATCGCGAAAATGCGACACTTTTGGCCTTTGTTAGCTTTGCCACCATTCTTGTCATGAAATCGTGACACTTCGAACTTTTGCTGATGTCATCCTCATTCTTGTCATGAAATCGTGACCCTTTTTGCTTCTAGGCCTTCTTCTCCGCTTTTGTCATGAAATCGTGACATTTCTGCGTCGTACAGTCTCTCTCCTCCTAGAGTCGCGAAACCGTGACATGTCACGAAAATGCGACATCTTCATCCCGTTAGCTTCTTTCTCTATCGTGAAATCGTGACACTTTTCCCATCCGTACAATTTCCTCTTCTGTCTGAAATCGCGACGCTTTTTGGAGGCTTTACTTGCAACTCGTCATGAAATCGTGACACTTTCCTCTTCCGTCCTTTTCTAGGCTTGCACCCGTGAAAACGGAACATGTCACGAAATCGTGACACTTTTTGCATCCGTACGCTTTCTTTTCCTTTCGCCCGTGAAAACGGAACATGTCACGAAATCGTGACATCTTTTTGCCTTAGCGCTTTTCTTTGCCTATCGCCCACGAAAATGGAACATGTCGCGAAATCGCGACATCTTTCGCATCCGTACAATTCTCTCTTCATGCACTAGCGAAATCCCAACATGTAGCGAAATCGCTACAACTTTTCAACTTGGCACTTTCTCTTTGCTTCGACCAGCGAAAATCCAACATGTAGCGAAATCGCTACAACTTTTCACTTAACGCTTTCTCCTTGCTTCGGCTGAAAGTCCAACATGTAGCGAAATCGCTACAATTTCTTGACTTAACTTCTTGGCATCCAACATGTCACGAAATCATGATAGTTTTCTTTGTGCCTTCTCTCTCCTCCGACATGTCACGAAATCATGACAATTTTCTTTGCGCCTTCTCTCTCCTCCAACATGTCACGAAATCGTGACAATTTTCTTTGCGCCTTCTCTCTCCTCCGACATGTCATGAAATCGTGACAGAAAACATGTCGCGATATCGCGACAGTTTTCTTACTTGTCTTTTTCTTTGATTTTTTGAATCTGGGTCACTTCTATTTTCCTGGAATTGCACTTTACATGATCTGACTATCCTTTGAACTTCTGTCCTCTGCATCTGAATGACTCCTGAACTGTCTGTCCACTGCATCATTAGATCTAACTGGCTTGTGTTGACAACAATGACAAACCTCTTGCAACACCTTGCTCAACAATCTCCCCCTTTGGAATTGTTGGCAACACCTATGTACATTCCTGTAACTCTTCTCCCCCTTTGTCAATAATACCAAAGGGCTGCTGTAGACTCCCCCTGAGTCCATCCTCACAATTCTCAGGCACAATTTGTTGCACCTAGCACAAATTATGATCATGAGCAAAGGAATAGTCAAATACTCAAATGCTCCCCCTGAGAAAGTGATCCCCGTAGCTAGTCACTTCTTGGGAAGTGTGACTACTCCTAATTTGCTTTGAAGGTACTCAAACACTTCCTTGGGCAATGGTTTTGTAAAAATATCTGCTACTTGTTCTGTGGTTGGGACAAAATCCAATTTGACTTCTCCTTCTACAACTTTCTCCTTCAAGAAATGATACCTTATAGCAATGTGTTTTGTCCGTGAGTGCATTACTGGATTCTTGGAGATGTTAATTGCATTGGTGTTATCACACTTAACTGATATTGGTTCACTGAAATTAATACCAAGATCTTTCAAAGTTTGTTTCATCCACAAAACTTGTGTACAACAAGTTGTTGCTGCAATATATTCTGCCTCAATTGTTGATAAAGAAACTGACTCTTGTTTCTTGTTGTGCCAAGCAACCAACCTGTCACCAAGATAAAAAGCACCTCCACTTGTACTCTTCCTATCATCAACACATCCTGCCCAATCTGCATCTGAATATGATATAAGAGTGAAGTCTTTGCCTTTTGGATACCACAACCCATACTCAATGGTGCCCTTGAGATACCGAAGAATCCTTTTAACTGCTGTCACATGAGTCTCTTTGGGACTGGCCTGAAATCTTGCTACCATGCAAACTGCCTGCAGAATATCAGGTCTAGTAGCTGTTAAATATAGTAAACTTCCAATCATAGATCTGTACATGGTTTGGTCTACAGGTGGAGATTTGTCTTCTTTACTCAACTTGCAGCCTGTTGTCATGGGAGTGCTAACTGGCTTACAGTCCTCCATTGTGAACCTCTTTAGCATTTCTTTCACATATTTGATTTGGGAAATGAATATGCATTTCTCATTTTGATTAACTTGTAGCCCAAGAAAGTAAGACAGGTTCACCAATCATAGACATTTCAAATTCATTCTCGCATCTTATTTGCTAAGTCTTTACAAGATTCATCTTTGTCTGCTACCAAATATGATATCATCTACATAGACAACAAGAACAATGAGATGCCCACCTTCTATTTTCACATACGATTACTCGTCCACTAAACCTTTCTTGAATCCCCATTGAGAGAGATAGTTGTCTAGCCTTGCATACCATGCCCGTGGTGCTTGTTTTAATCCATATAAAGCTTTCTTTAATTTGCGAGACAAGGTTAGGATCTTCACTAATTTGAAAGCCATCTGGTTGTTCAATATAGACCTCTTCTTCAAGTTTCCCATTTAAAAAGGCAGATTTTACATCCATCTGATAAACTCTGAAGTTCTTGTGGACTGCTAAGGCCAGAAACATTCTAATTGCTTCTAATCTGGCCACTAGGTGCAAAAGTCTCTTCAAAATCAATACCTTCGACCTGTGCATAGCCTTTACAAACCAGTCTTGCTTTGTTCCTAATGACCTGTCCGTCTTCATTTAATTTGTTTCGAAATATCCATTTGGTGTCGATTACATTCTTATTCGCAGGTCTAGGTACTAATTCCCAAGTTCTATTCTTTTCAATCTGATCTAACTCTTCATTTATTGCCTTCATCCAGCTATCATCTTGGCTTGCTTCATCTATGTTTTTGGGCTCAATGCTGGATAAAAGAGAGTAATTACTTATAACTTTCCTTCTTGTCTGAACACCAGCTGTGGGATCTCCAATTATTTGGTCTCTTGGATGATTTTTCTGCCAGCTCCTGTTTTGAATTTATTGTTTTCTTGCACCTCTGAGTCATCAAATAAGTTATCTGAATCAATCGTAGATTTATTTTCTGTTTCATTCACCTCATCTCCTTCAATGACTTCTTCGTAGATTGGGTAGTTTTCTTCAAAGTTAACTATTTGTTTCCCACCTTCATCGAATTTAACATCTGCACTGTCCACAATTTTCTTGAGTCTCTTGTTGTAGCATTTGTAAGCTTTGCTTTTTGCAGAATACCCAACAAAAACACCTTCATCTGCTCTATTTTCAAACTTCCCAAGGTTGTCATCAGTTTTTCTGATGTAACACTTACAGCCAAATACTTTGAGATGTTTTGTTGTTGCTTTTCTACCAAACCACAACTCATAAGGTGTTTTGCTTTCATGAGTTCTTAACATATATCTGTTTTGGAGGTATACTGCTGTGTGAACTGCTTCTTTCCAGAATCTGTCTGCTATTTTATTTTTTTCCAGCATAGTGCGTGCCATTTCCTGTACAGTTCTGTTCTTTCTTTCTACCACACCATTCTGCTGGGGAGTTCTAGCTGCTGAATATTGTCTCCTGATACCATGTTTTTCATAGTATTCTAAAAATTCATTCGAAATGAATTCTCCTCCTCTATCTGATCGTAAACATTTGATCCTTTTTCCTGTTTCATTCTCAACTAGATGTTTGAAAGATTTGAACATTTCAAAAGCTTCTGTTTTATCTTTTAAGAAAAATATCCAGGTCATTCTGGAATAATCATCGATACACAACATAAAGTATTTGTCTCCATTGATGCTTTGTGTTCTCATGGGTCCACATAAGTCTGTATGTATAAGCTCCAAAGGCTTGCTGGTGTGGTACTCTTTTGTTTTGAATGAAACTCTGGTTTGCTTTCCCTTCTGACATGAGGCACAGACACTATTTGAAGGTTTTCTAATGGTTGGAATATCTCTCACTGCTTGTTTCGAGCTGATCTTCACCAAGTTATCGAAACTTATGTGTCCAAGCCTCTTGTGCCACAGCCAGTTCTCTTCTTCTTGTCCAATGAAACACATACCTTCTGAAGATTCTGAGAGTGTGTACAGGTTGCCAGACGTCCTTGAGCCAGTTGCTATTAATTTCCCACTGTTTATTTTTTTGACTTCACAACCCTGCTTCTTGAAGACTACTTCATGTCCTTTATCACAGATTTGACTCACACTTAACAGATTGTGTTTCAGACCATCCACAAACAGAACTTCTTCTGACTTGATTTTCCCATCACTAATTTTGACAGATCCTTTTCCGATTATCTTGGCTCCATCATTATTTTTGAACTTTACAGAGCCACCCTCATATTTTTGTAGTTTTTCAAACTTCTGTTTATCACCTGTCATATGACTTGAGCAACCACTGTCAAGAATCCATGGAACACATTTATTCTGAGCCTTGAAAGTTGTCTGTACTATTAGAGATTCCTTTTCTTCCCTGAGTTGTTCTTTCTGTTTCCATTCTGTTTTGACTATGGTATTGGGCTCTAGCTTGGATTTCCCCTTTTCAGAATCTTGCACATATCTTTCAGAAAGATTTCTATTTTGTTTTGCCCTATATGGTTGAACTCTTCTTTTCTGAGATTGATTTGAAATAGAAGTACTATGACAGTTTCTAGCAATATGCCCAAAGTTGTGACAATTAAAGCATTCTACTGCATAACTCATTAGAGGAGCAAAAGTATTTCTACTAGTGAAACTTCTTGGTCCTACATTATACTTGCAGTCAACAATTTTATGTCCATAACCATTACATTTGAAACAGAAACCATAAAAGTAATGATTGAACCTGAAATATGGTCTTTGCCAAGTTGTTGCAGGAGCCTTAGATCTTCTTTTCTTTTGATGTGTGACCTTGGTAAAGCCATCATTGTCAGTTCCTATTTCAGGACTGGCATTACTGCTTTCTTTTGCCTGATTTGTTTTTCTTTCAACAACCTGTTTCTTGTCTTTACTCCTTACACATTCAACATTGCTTGCCTTTGGTCCGTTTGATGATTCTCCTTCAATAAAGCCCAGACCGAATTTGATACCTACGGGTCTTTGATCGCTTAGGATTTTGTCCAACTTCATCAAACTTTCTTCACGTTTGTAATGGCAGCTAATTTTTTGATCCAGCTCTTGTATCTGTATTCGAAGACCAACATTTTCTTCTTCCAGTTTACAGCAGTAATCTATCTTCATGGTTACCTGAACTTCAAGATCTTCGGACATTTTCTTGTACTCTTCTGTCTATGTTTTTAAACTGGTTATAATGTCATTTGCATCCTCAAGCTTCCTTGACAGTTTTTTATTCTTTCTTTTCTCAGATTTCCATTCCATAAGAGCAGAAACTAGCTCACCTTCTAGATCAACTTCAGCCTCAGTTTTTTCAATAGACACTTTAGAGTTCATACCTTCTTTCTTCTCTGAGATTTCTGCCTCTTCAGAATTTTCTACTTCAAATGCCATGAAGAGAGCTTCACCTGTTCCTACTTCAGAATCCTCACTAGAACTGTCTTCTGAGGAATAAGCATTCCTGGAAATAAAGCTTTTCTTTTTGAAATTGCCTTTTTTGAAGTTAGATTTCTTCCTCCATTCACCTTTTTCTTGATGCGAAGTTTCCTCACCTTTGTCCTTCTCATTGAGAGGACATTTGGTTGCAAAGTGTCCAATACCCCCACAGTTGAAACATTTAAAAGGTAGTTTTCCTCTGTATTTTCCTTTGCCCTTTCTCAGTTTTTTGACAAAATTTGCTTCCATTTCATCTGAAGTTTCTTCTTCTTCAGATTCTTGTTTTGTGTCTTTACCTTTTAGAGCTTTAAATGCTGCTTCTCTATCTGTAGGATTAGACCTTCCGATTCTCATTTCATAAGCAGTCAAGGAACCATGCATCTCATCCATACTAAAGTGATTTAGATCTTTAGCTTCTTCTATGGTGGAGACTTTAGAATCGAACCTTTGGGGAAGCGATCTTAAAACCTTTTTCATGATAGTAGCATCATCCAACTCTTCTCCAAGACCTCTGATTGAATTAGTGATTCCATTAACTCTCTGCATGAAGGCTTCTATGTTCTCATCGTTGGTCATTTTTAAAGATTCGAATTGAGCTCGATGAGTTTGCAGCTTGGCTTCCTTGATCTTGTCATCTCCCTCATGAATATTCTCTAGTTTGTCCCAAACATCTTTTGCTGATTCACAATTTATGATTTTGACCAACTCACTGTCCACTAGTCCACACATGATGGCATTTTTTGCTTTAGAGTCATTTTCAAAAGCCTTTTTACCGGTGTTGTCGGTTGGAGTAGTGGCAGGAGCTATGTAGCCATTAACTACTACATTCCAGATGTCAAATCCCAAAGCTCGAAGATATGTCTACATCCTGATCTTCCAGAACACATAATTTGTTCCATAAAATAGTGGTGCTTTGTTTGAGGAGAAACCTTCACCACCTGCCATAGCGTCACTACCAGGAACACCCTAGCTGATTGAGCCTAAACAGGAACTTGGCTCTGATACCAATTGTTGTAATCACAGTGACACTGAGAGGGGGGGTGAATCAGTGTGATCTTTTAAATTTCTAATATATAGTTTTAAATCCAGCAACAGTTTAAATCTAATAAAAGATATATCAAATACAACAAGAAAGCATGACACATAACACAGTAATTTAACGAGGTTCACCAATGTGGCTACTCCTCAAAATGACTGCTTGGACTACCATCCAAATCCAGCCAATGCAAAGCTACAACTTTACAATATCTTTTACCAGCACCAACTGGAAGGAGCACCAACCCCTTAGATTTATCTGTATCAAACAGAATGGAGCACCAACTCCTAATTTACCAGCACCTACTGGAAAGAAGCACCAACTCCTTATGCCAAGCTGCAACTTGGACTTCAATAACAGTAATGAAAATTACAGAATAATACTTTCACCTTAATTCTCATAGTCTGTAGTTTCTATGCATTCTGCTGCTTCTGTGCAAACGCTTCGCACTATCCGATAGCTTCTTGAATTTCTTCGCACTCTCTGCTGCAACTAGATGATCGATCACTTCTTCTATCTGGTGCCTATCACTTCACACTTAGAACTCAACCTCTGCACCCGTGCTCTTAATTCATGCAATTACGATATGCATAATTCACTTCGACTCAAACGAACTATGACTTCGCACTCAACTCGAATCGATACGACTCAACATCTATGCCCTGTGCACTTAATTTGCACAAGTTCGATACGACTCGCTCTCTGCTCGACGCGGACTTCACTTGCACAAACACAATACTTCACACCCACTTCAAACTCGAAACAGCCCTCCTTTTATAGAAGAAATTTCAAGATCAAATCATAAACACTAGTCGGCTGTAACCCTAAGAACGTCGGCTGCAAAACCCTAGAAATTATCGACTGCAAAACCCTAGAAATTATAAAACCCTAAAATTCGGCCCAGATTCAACTTTGTCGGCCTCAACCGCCTCTGCCACCTCTGTCACCTTCCTGTAACTATTGCCATGAAATAATAACATGTCACGATATCGCGACACTTTTTGTAGCCGTACGCCTTCTTTAACCCGCTATCGCGAAAATGCGACACTTTTGGCCTTTGTTAGCTTTGCCACCGTTCTTGTCACGAAATCGTGACACTTCGAACTTTCGACGTCATCCTCATTCTTGTCACGAAATCGTGACCCTTTTTGCTTCTAGGCCTTCTCCGTTTTTGTCACGAAATCATGACATTTTTGGCACCGTACAGTCTCTCTCCTCCTAGAGTCACGAAACCATGACATGTCACAAAAATGCGACATCTTCATCCTGTTAGCTTCTTCACTACTGCCTGTCATGAAATCATGACACTTTTCCCATCCGTACATTTTCCTTTCATTCTATCGTGAAATCGCGACGCTTTTGGATTTCGAAGGCTTTACTTGCAACCTGTCATGAAATCGTGACACTTTTGGCCTCTTTGCCTTTTCTTAGGCTTGCACCCGCGAAAACATGGACATGTCACGAAATCGTGACACTTTCTGCCTTAGCGTACATTTTCATCGCTTTCCTCCATGAAATCGGAACATGTCACGAAATCGCGACATCTTTTTGCCTTAGCGCTTTTCTGTGCCTATCGCCCGCGAAATCGCGACATCTTTTGCATCCATACAATTCTCTCTTCATGCACTAGCGAAATCCCAACATGTAGCGAAATCGCTACAACTTTTCAACTTGGCACTTTCTCTTTGCTTCGACCAACGAAAATCCAACATGTAGCGAAATCGCTACAACTTTTCCACTTAACGCTTTCTCCTTGCTTCAGCCAGCGAAAGTCCAACATGTAGCGAAATCGCTACAATTTCTCGACTTAGCTTCTTGGCCTCCAACATGTCACGAAATCGTGACAGTTTGCTTTGTGCCTTCTCTCTCCTCCGCCATGTCATGAAATCGTGACAATTTTCTTTGCGCCTTCTCTCTCCTCCGACCTGTCATGAAATCGCGACAATTTTCTTTGCGCCTTCTCTCTCCTCCGACCTGTCGCAAAATCGCGATAGAAAACATGTCGCGATATCGCGACAGTTTTCTTACTTGTCTTTTTCTTTGATTTTTTGAATCTGGGTCACTTCTGTTTTCCTGGAATTGCACTTTACATGATCTGACTATCCTTTGAACTTCTGTCCTCTGCATCTGAATGACTCCTGAACTGTCTGTCCACTGCATCATTAGATCTAACTGCCTGTGTTGACAACAATGACAAACCTCTTGCAACACCTTGCTCAACATGCTAGTGGCGAATTTGACATTCAATGGAAAATTTTATCAGACACTATTTCAAGTAATCCTATGACATGGCACCTCCCTACGTGTTGTAATTTTATTATTTTTAGTTTTCAACTCTCATTTTTGATGAAATGACTATTTAAATCACATTTATTTTTGCATATTGAAGAATTTCTAATACAAATACTTCTCTTTCAAAACACACCTAGGAAAAAAACAAAGTCATATATCTTGCATCCTATGATAGCTTGTTTGTTGCATATTTCTCTTAGTGTCCTTAAAAGAAAAATTATCCTTAGCATATGCATCATCCAAAAGCAATAAAGCATATTAGGTTATTTCTTGTGCTCTTGCATTTTGTGTGTTTATACTTAGCATGCATTTTATCTAATTTTTAATTTAAGTTTGAACAAATTTTATCTTGTTAAAACTCAATAAAGAGTTAAATTAGAAATAGAAAACCTTAGGTGTTTGAATAGACCCATTAAAAATCATCAAGCATAACATCAACAATATACTTAGAAACCTTGTTTTATAAACAAAATAGAGCCTACTTGTGTTGAATATTCTCATATATTTAAGGTCTCCTTTGGAAAGAGATCCTTGACTGGAGAAGTAGGATTTCCAATAAATTCTCTCTTTGTGCAAGTGAGGCATATTTTTAGGGACCTCTACAAACACCTTCACATATGAATCTTGACTTACCTATATGACACATTGCACACTGTTACACATTACACACTTGCACTCTTTATTATATAACACTTTACACACTCTTACTACATGATACTTGGACTCATCCCACACATTGACACATACTTTAGGGTAAATATAAATCACACACTTAATATAATATTTACATATGTAAAAATGTACCTTGGAGGTACTTTAGCATAGTACCCAATAATGTAATATTCTACAACATAAAGTTAGTTTGAATAATTATTCAGTAGGTTCAAATCATAGCTTTTAACTCTAGATCATTAAATCATATGGTGGTTATAAAGTGCATAGTAGGTCCATAGCTTATTTTCTAACACTAAGTACTTTAATGCATGTGTTTTAAGAAATTCTATTCTCTTCATTTAACCATTTATGGATATTTCACTAAATAAGATATGCATATGACATTGTAAATCATGCATCCAATCATAAAATCACATATATAATTTTACTTTCTTGCATAATAAAAATATATAATTAGATGTGGTTCACAACCCAATTACTAAGGAATCCCAAAATACATAAATTTCATAGTTAATTTAATAGGTTTAAGACTATCATCAAAGAAAGAATTGTATTCATATAATTCATTTCATTATATTTCATAGTCTCACAACCTCTTTTATTACAACATAGTAATTTGGCACCTCTAACTCCTATAACCAATATTTTTGGTGCCACCATACCTATAGCAACATGATTTACAACACCAACACCTATATCAAATCATGTAGCACTACACCATCTATAGCCATTTGGTATAAACCATAATTAAGGCTAGGATTTACCACTTTATCTTCATCCGAGCATTAAAAATAAATTAATATAGGATAGTATATGAATTATATCTACCACCTTATTATAATAGAATATAGACAAACCAAGATCTTAGTGCAACCACATAAGCAACAAAAACCACAACATAATAACATAGGCACTAATAAATAAAGATCCCCATATTTAACCATCCTCTCCATATTTTCTTCCTTTTGAAGATTCAGCTTCAAACTTTTCTTGCTTCGATCCTTCAGCAGTGAACTTCTTCTTCTCTGCAGAGTTGGAAGATGAAGGTCGTTCAGCTTCATATCCAAGATCACGCTTATCCATGGAGCTTCTTTGTTGGTTTATCATTTTATCTAGCAGCTTTGTGCTCTTCTCAAATTTGAGATTTATATTGGCCTCTTCTAGTTGTTTCTTCAATAACACAGTCTCTTCCTCTTGTTTGCAGCAACCAATCTCTTTCTCATTGATCTATGACCTGAGAGTTTCTTCAATCCTTTTGAATTATTCTACCTATACTTTCAACCTGGTTATTATTTCATTTGCATCATCAAGCTTTCTTGAGATTTCCTTATTCTTTTTTCTTTCTATCTTCAATTCATCCAGAGCTACAGTTAGTTCCTCTTTCAAATTTATTTCAGCATCAATTTCTTCTTCATCACATTTCTATTCTTTTTTTGTTTCTCTTTTAGAATCATCCTCTAGGACTTCATTAACTTTCAACATATATATCTCTATGTTCTCATCGTTATTCAACTTTACAGCTTTGACCTGAGCTTGATGTGTTTGTAGCTTGACATCCTTGATCTCATCGTCTCCTTCATGAGAACTCCTCAGTTTGTCCCGTATTTCTTTTGTCATTTTACAACTCTTGACCTTTATCAACTCACTGTCTACTAATCTGCACCTGATAGCATTCCTTGCTTTTGAGTCATTTTCAACTGATTCTTATCGACAGCATCGATTGGAGGAGTGATGGGTATTGTGCATTCATTGATTATTGAATCCTAGACGTAGTATCCCAAAGCACAAATATATGCCTACATCCTGATTCTCCAGGTCATGTAATTTGTTCCATCAAACACAGGTGCTTTGTTTGATAAAAAACCTTCAACCTCTTTTGGTTCAATTTTCTCTTCTATAGGAACTGAAACTGACTGAGATGCCCTTTTGGAGGAAGATCTATTCTTCTTACCCATTGCGTACTAATCCAAGATCAACCCTAGCTGATTTAGCCTTTGAAGGGAATTTGGCTCTGATACCAATTGTTAGTCTTACAATGGCACTGAGAGGGGGGGTGAATCAGTGTGGTACTTTAATCATGAATTTATAGCTCTTAAAATAGTAGCAATTAAAAAACTTATAAATAGATACAACAAGTACAGTAAGAGAACATCACATAACACAAGATTTTAACGAGGTTCACCAATTTGGGTACTCCTCAAGAATGACTGCTTGGACTACCATCCAAATCCAGCCTTTGTAAAGCAACAACTTTACAATCAGTTTACCAACACCCACTAGAAGGAGCACCAACCCCTTATTTATCTGCACCAACAAAAAGGAGCAACAACCCCTGATTTACCAGCACCTACTGGAAGGAGCACCAACCCCTGATGCCAGACTACAACCTGGACTTCAATTTTAAATCTATAAGTTTGATGATAAAATACCTTTGCTTTTACAAGACCCTAACTGATCTGTTTCACCTTTGCATCCTCTGTGCACTCTGCTCTCTCTATGCAATCACTTCACACAATTTGTTGCTTCACTGTCGAGCTTCACGATCGTCTACCCCCTTTTGCGCACTCTGCTTCCTTTGTGAATTTCACACTTAGCACGATTTGACTTCTTTTCTCACTTTGTGCACTTCACCATCATATCATTGCTTCTACGCTTTCTGTGCTCTTATGGCCACATTTCATGCTTTGACACTTATTCGACGATATCTTCGACCAAACTTTGCACTCTACGCACTATCTCTGAGCGTCGCACTCTCCACTTTCAAACTCTTCAAACAACATTCCTTTTATAACAATATTTTCAAGATCAAAAACCTAATCTTAGTCGGCTGTAACCCTAATATTAGTCGGCTGCAAACCCTAATCTTTGTCAGCTGTAACCCTAATCTTAGTCAGCTATAAACCCTAATCTTTGTTGACTACAAACCCTAATCTTCGTTGGCTAACATCGGTCTTCGTCAGCTTCAACTGCCTCTGTAACTCTTCTGTAGCTGTTGTCATAAAAACACATGTCATGATATCGCGACACTTTCGCCTCCGAACACTTTCTCTTAGCTTTGGCCCACGAGAATGCAACATGTAGCGATATCGCTACACTTTTTCCTCCGTACACTTTCTCTCAACTTCGGCCTGTGAGAATACAACATGTAGCGATATCGCTACACTTTTTTCTCTTTGCTCTGTTTCTTAACTTTGGCCCTGTAAAAACATAACATGTCACGATATCGTGACACTTTAGCCACTATACTTCTTTTCTTGGCTTATACCCATGAAAACGTAGCATTTCGCAAAATTGTGACACTTTCGCCTCCTTGTCTTCTTCTCAGCTTACACCCGTGAAAACATGACATGTCGCAATATCGCGACACTTTTTGCCTTCTTGTCCTCTTCTCAGCTTGCACCCGTGAAAACATGACATGTCACAAAATCGTGACACTTTCCGCCTCTTTGTCCTTTTCTTGGCTTGCACCTGCAAAAACATGACATGTCGCAAAATCGTGACACTTTCGTTGCCTTGTGCTCTTCTCTGTCTTTCACCCACGAAAACACATGTCATGAAATCGCGACACATTCGCTGCCTTGTGCCTTTTCTTGCCTTGACCTCGTGAAAACAAAACATGTCATGAAATCATGACACTTTTGCTTCTGTACTCTCCTTTCCTTTTGTTGCGATATCGCGACACTTTTTCTCCTTAGCATTTTTCTTCTCATCGGGTCATGAAAACCCGACATGTCACGATATCATGACACTTTTTCTCCTTGGCGCTTTTCTTCTCATCGGGTCATGAAAACCCGACATGTCACAATATCGTGACACTTTTTCTCTATGAGCTCTTTCTCTCGAACCTATCGTGAAATCGCAACACTTTTTCGTCCGTACAATCCTTCTTGCAAATTGTCGTGAAATCGTGACACTTTTCTTTGCGAGCTCTTTCTCTCGAACCTGTCATGAAATCGTGACACTTTTTCTTTCTCTGCCTTCCTCTTCGCTTTGGACCACGAAAATGAAACATGTCACGAAATTGCGACACCTTTTTCTCTCTCCTATTTCTCTTCACTTTCGACTACGAAAATGAAACATGTCGTGAAATCACGAAACCTTTTTCTCTCTCCTTTTTTCTTTGCTTTGGATCGCAAAAATGAAACATGTCACAAAATCGTGACATCTTTTTCTCTCTCCTCTTTTCTTCGCTTTGGATCGCAAAAATGAAACATGTCGCAAAATTGCGACACCTTTTTGTCTCTCCTCTTTTCTTTGCTTTGGATTGCAAAAATGAAACATGTTGCGAAATCGCGACACCTTTTTCTCTCTCCTCTTTTCTTTGCTTTGGACCACGAAAATGAAACATGTCATGAAATCGTGACATCTTTTTCTCTCTCCTCTTTCTCTTCCAACATGTCGCAAAATTGCGACAGTTTTTCAATCTTCTTCTCTCTCTTCTAACATGTCACGAAATCGTGACAGTTTTTCTTTCTTCTTCTCTCTCTTCTAACATGTCACGAAATCATGACAGTTTTTCCTTCTTGCTCAACATGTCGTGATATCGCGACAGTTTTTTCTTTCCGACCAAACATGTCGTGATATCGCGACAGTTTTTCTTTCTGGCCAAACATGTCGCGATATCGCGATAGTTTTCTTACTTGTATTTTTCTTTGATCTTTTGAATGTTGGCCTCTTCTGTCTTCTTGGAAATTCACTGTACATGCTTTGATTGACCTCTAAACTCCTGTCCACTGCATCAACTGATCTATCTGTCTGTGTTGACAACAATGACAATATTGTTTCTGCACCTTGCTCAACAATTAACACTATGTGGATCATCATCTCACCAGGTGAACACATAATTGTATGAAGATGAGGGTGCAACCTAATGACTATATAATAACATATACTAGGCTCCCTATATTGGTATATGTGTTAGAATAACATATACTCATATTGGTAGTTGTATAAAGGGTAGAACATTTCATGAACCATATTGATGAATGTTGTCTATGTGATGAAAGGGTCTCCATATTCTACAAGCCTATTGCTAATGGTTTTTTCAATAATATGTAGTCATATTTGATAAGATAATAAAGGAATCTTGTCAAAGTCTAAATTTAATGACATGAATGACAACTCCCAATATTATCTTATGGCACCTAAAATTTATGTTTATATTTGCATTATAATATGAAGGACACAACAATTTTATTCTTTTAAAATGATGAATAAATACACCTTGTATAAAATAGAAGAATGATTACATATGATGATGTAAAATATTATACAATACAAGGCTCTCGTATTAAGTAGAAAATAGTTATACAATAGATTAGTACATTGGTGTGATATTAGGGTGTAGGGCACACTATTCTTCTATAATGGTAGAAATAACTTATATAGAAAGGGAAAACATAGGAACAAAAGAGAAAAGAGAAGAATCCCAAGAAGAACATAAAGGATTTTTGACACTAAAATTTATACAAGATATTTACAATAATTACAAATAAGTTGGAAGGCATAACACTTTAACTTCTAACTAAGAGGTATATTTCAAAAGAAGTTGAAAATTTTCCCCTTCAACTTGCTCTACATAAGGTTCTAGTGTTTGAAGGAATAGGTGGTAGAACTAGTCCTATATAGAAATATATGAGGCATATGGAACTACAAAGTATTTTGGTTCTTTAGAATCAAATTGTGACATAAGGAGTTGGAACCATAACCTTGTCATATTTTGCATATTGGTGTAACTAAATTTGGAAAGAGTTGGTGCCAAAAAATTCATTCCACTATAATGTAACTTAGTGCTAAATTATCTGGTAAATAATTTAGATAGACGTCAAGGGCAAAAATTTGGTAATGCATTGGCCTCTCTCTCATTGGAAATCTAAGCTACCTCTACTTTTTTTAGATCACATTCTAATCCTTTGCTTAAAATTTTATCTCCATGTATTGCTTTGCACTTTTAGTTCCTCTTAAGTTCAAAATTGTGTATTCTCATCTTTTATGTCCTTTGTTTCTTCAAATGGTTGATTTTACTAAATTATGATGATCCTTATAATAGAATTATGTCAAGAAGATTTCTTTACCACTTTCTTGGGAGTGGAAAATCATTGATCTAATTCAAATTCTACTTTAATATCATCTCCTTGCTTCATACTAGAATCCTTTTAATATGTAATGTCCCTCTCTAGAAGATAGTATGCTATGGGATCCATTCACCTAATTTTGTAGAGTAGTCCTAGTGGGTGGATGTTCATGTGTAGGAAGAATAAGCATGAGTGAAAATATACATTTTTTTATATTATTTTAAAAGTGAATTAAAGGTAAATTCTTAATTTTTAGGAGATAGTATCAATTTTTGGAGTGTCCCTGGTTATTCCCCTAGATGTGTTCTAGTCTACCTTGGATTTTGTTTGGTGTAAATTTGATTCGTAAAGGAGATTTCAATGGATGTATTTGAATTTTGAAAAACTTCAACTATCCCACATGAGTCGAAAAAATAAAATAAGTAAAAGAGGTGATTGAATAAAAGGGGAATTTCAGAAGTAGTAGAGGAGTATTTTTGGAACATTTATTAAAAAAAAAACTATTCTAAAGTTTTGGGTGGTAATTGTGCTTTAGCAGTTAATTGGAAGATTTGAGGATGAAAACATTTGAATATTTGTTGGAATATTCAAGGACAAAATCCTTCAAATCCTACTATTAATTCTTTAATTTTATCAAATTAATTAGAGGAATTTAATTATCAAATGGAGGCTATTTGGCTCTTCTATTATAATATCTCTACATTATTCAGTAGATGTAATTACTAGGTTTATGTTTTTAATGTATCATTCTATTTTAATTTTTGTGAATCTACATGTATTGTCTCTTATATATATATATATATATATACACACTATTGTTTGAAAATTCTATGGATAGAAATTTTGGGTGTTCTATTATGAAAATTGCATGTTAGCTTATATTTTGGGTAGAGGTTTTTACATAGTAGTTTCCATCATCACAAAATATTCTAACTTTATGATGGTAAATACAATGCATATCTCCCCCTAATCCATGGGCTACCACCTATTATTTTATGTCTAACTAGTATACTAGATAATATAATGAGGAAAAATCCTTTTGCGAGTAAAGTCATGGAGTATATTGAATTCAATCCCCACTCCTACTTGATCCAATTTTGAATTTCTACAAAACTTGGCCAGTATCCATAGAAATTTTGTCTGAACTTGTAGGTCCAAAAATTACCTCATGATCAACCTTGATGGATCTAGCATAGATATTTGAATACATCTAGCTATACTCAAAGTTGTTCAAAGCTTTTCAACAGGCACAAATATTTGAAGCAATGCAAGATCTAAATATGGCTAAGTCTCAAATATTTTTAACAACATACAAGCCCAAAATTATTCAAAATTAGACCTAATGTCATTTGAGAGCTTCAAGTTCACAAATATAAATTGATCAACTTTGGACCTTTGTAATGAGTGACATCAACAAGAGTGTATAAAAGTATGGAATTAGTCATCTGACTATGCATAAAGCTAGAGATATTCCAAAGGCCTAGATTTGGTCTAAAATATTCTAAAATATACAAGCATGTGTAATATGGAATAAAGTTAGACTTTCCAAATAAGAAGCAATGTGACTTTGATGTCAATAAAGACACACTCCATGGCTAAAATACAAAGAGGAACAAAGTCAAACAATCTTAGATGACAATTTTAGCAATCATACTCCAAATCCTATAAGTGCACAAATCTGGGAGAACAAGGCATTAGCAAAGAATAAATGAAACCAAATCTCAATGGATTATGACATCATAAGGCTATATTTAAGTTTTTAATGTGATCTAAGAGGTTCATCAAGCAACTAAAATGTCTGGTATGCCCATGAACCTAGATTTGGTTTGTCACACCTGAAATATTCTTTTTAGGGTTATAACTATGTCAATGACCCCCAACTATCCAAGCCAAGATATTTTTATCTTGAAAATTATATTTTTGATAAATGGTTATAGTAGCTCAATGATTTACAAGATGTATTTGGATATCCATGAGCTATACTACGAAGAATATTTGAATTCAAATTCAAGGTAAATCTTAACCAACCACATCAGCCATTCAAATTACTGGACTAGTATAACATGCAAAAGATAAGCTCTTGAGAGCACTCCATACCGGACTATTTTTCTAATAGACCTATAACTATAAATCTTAAACTACAAAATTCAATGAGCAAGTTATAAATAGAGGGTTAAACCTTGAAATGTGGCTCAACTCTATAGCATTTTCCTAGATGTATGTTGTGTAATTTTTATTGCCAATTAATGAAAAGTGGTAGATGTTTGGTCTTCATTGTGTTTTCTATTCCAAGTTATTATGAATTAATGGTGTGTTTTAAGTAATTTCTATTACACTTTATGACTAGTTTATTCTGTTAAAGTAAAATTTGCTCTTTGGATTGCTATTGGATAGTTTTTCAATAAAGTATTTGGAATGATTGAAGCATATAATTGTAACTGAATTAACCTTGTTATGCATTTTATAATGTCTTATCTATAATGTATCATTGCAAGTTAATTGTACTAGGATTTATGTAGTATGCGTACAATGTTGTTACACTATGCCTCATCCATCATTCATTCATTACTCTAAATCCATACTCCTTTCTAACCCTTCCATTTCTTACTTTTATCTTAAATCCTTATTTTAATTTTACAAGAAATTCAAAGAGCCAACCTACTTTGGAGATTGAACTTGAGAGAAATATCAGTCATCAAATTTTGGCTAATGTCTAGGATGCACTTCACAAACTTAGGTATATTTTACACCAACTAAACCCTCCATTTTTAAGGTTAATTATGACATTCTTAGTCATCTCATTGTTGATAATTATTTTTGGTGTAACATCTACTACATATATATGTTTGTTCTAGATTTTCTCTTCCTCTTGTCACCTACTAGGACATCCTTACTTCTAGTTAAAACTTCCAAAAATAATTTTCCTACCATGTTACATGGATTTATCCCTTAGTTTTTAAAGTTTCCTATGGATCTCAAACAAAAAATAATGGTGAAGCTCGCTCCTTGTTTGCACTTGCTTTATACTCACACTCTATCATTCATTTCTTACTCTTATCCAAAAATCTAAAATAAAAAAAGTGAAACTCCCTCTCGACTTACCATTACCATATTTCTATAAAAGTATTTTAAGTATAAATTGATGAACATAGGATTATACTGAGAGGGAGGGTGGACAGTATAAAATCGACTTTTACTTTTCTTTCCAAAATATTATTATCCAATATTATCAATGGCAATTTCAACATCAGTAATTAAAACAATGCACAAATCATCACACATAATAGATACACCAATTTAACGTGGTTCAACCAAAGTGGGCTACTCCAAGGAGAAAATATATCTACTAAATTTCTCAACAAATATTCTTGGGAATCAATTCCCTATTACAATATTTATGGACATTTGTCCAAAGGAGATACCAATCCCCTAATGCTTTGATTTGTGGATCTCTATCCATAAAAGAACTCTTTCCCATTTTCTCTAATTCATGGAACTTAATCCAAAAGAAATATTTCTCCTCAATTGGTTCGTGGATCTCTCTCCACAAAATAACTCTATGGTTCACGAATCACAATCCATAGGAGAGCTCTTTCTCCTTGCTCTAGTTCATGGATCCCTATCCATAGGAGAAATATTTCCCCTTTCTCTAGCTAATGATCTTCTAGAAGAATTTTTCCCCCACTACTCTAGCTTGAGGATCTCTCTCCACAGAAGACCTCTATCCTCACTAACTTTGCTAATGGATCTCTATCCACTAGGGATTGTTGTCCTCTTCTCTATAACATCAAACGCTTACTCTCAAATTTATCTCAGATCTACACCAAACTCTATCCCAAGTGTAGGAAAAATATATTCCAACTTTATCTCAAGTCTAGTACAAATCCACTCTAAAATTTATACCAAAATTTGTCCTCAAATCTATCCTCAAGCCTTAACACAAAGCTTGAACAAATCACTAATCAAATTTACTTAGATTTACCCCAAGCCTTAACACAAATCTTGAACAAATCAACAATCAACTCTGCTCATATCTTTCCTAAGCCTTAAAACAAATCTTGAACAAATCAACAATCAACTTTACTCTCAAGTTTTCACAAATACTTGTTTCAAATCTACCTTCAAGCACTCTCAAGAACTTGCTCAATCTACTCTCAAGTCTTCACCAAGACTTACCTCAAATCTGCCTTCAATTCCTCTCAAGAACTTGCTCAATATACTCTCAAGTCTTCATCAAGACTTACCTCAAATATACCTTCAAGTCCTCTTAAGAACTTGCTCAATCTGTTCTCAAGTCTTCACCAAGACTTGCCTTAAATATGCTCAAACACATGCTCAATACAACTCACAAAATATGCTCAATCAATCTCAAATATTGCACACAATGCTATCAATTACTTTATCTATTCTTCAAAGTAATTTCTTTAACTTGAAGTTGTTTAGACATATTCTATTCAGAATTCATTTAACCTCTGGAACATATAGAGAATTATGTACTCTATAAAAAAATCAATATATTGTACTCAATCATTACATATGTTGCTTTCACAAATATGATGTATAATGTTTGCACATTCACTTTCAATATCACCCAACACCAATGCTCAATAAGTTTCATTCAATCATTCAATCAATGAAACACAACTTGTACACTAACCCTAAACAAGTGTTTTCATAATTCTTCAAATAAAGTGCACAATGTGGGTCTTAAAACCTAACTCAAATAATCCTTAATCTCTATCTCAAATGGTCTCTAAAAATTCACCAATGAAGCATATAAAAACTCACTCAACCATTTCCAACAATGCTTATCAAACAATCATTTTCACTCCACCTTATATTTCACAACATTCAATCCAAAAACACTTCAATCAAAAGATGATGTACCCATACATTTTACTTTGATGGAGATATATCTTCAAAATTTGTTTCACAATCAATTATCCTTGTGCCACTCAAAAGGTTAGATAGCAACAACCTATCTCAAAACATCCACAAAGTATTCCTTCCAATATGTGCTCAAATAAATTTCAAACCACTCTCTTGGTTTCTCAAATAATCAAACCCTTCAAAATATTTATCAAAACATACAGATAATCAAAATACCTCATACACCTTTTAACTCCCTCTTAACACAATCATAAAGGACTGCAATAATTCACTTTCAAAATAATTCACTATAACTTCCTTAAGAATTTAAATGCATATAATAATAAAAATTATTCCCTTATATCTCCCACTTATCTTAAATGCATTTCCAAAATAATTATAACCACCATTCAAAATAATATTCCAATGCACTTACTAAATCACAATTCAAATTATTTCAACACCCTTTATATGGCAAAAAATAAAAATAATTTTTAACACCTTATACCTCCACGTTAGCACATACCATTAGAACCATATGCACAATTTTATTAATGCAAAATAAATACCTTTGTGTGATGCCTCCTATGGGATTTGATCCCCTGATGCACTTCCACCTGCGCCTTAGCCACGACCTAACCTCCATGTGAGCTAAGCACTCACTTGAGACCTCTAATGTGCCTAGTCCTCTTTATCCCTTTCGTTGGTGCTAAACTTGTTTATAACAAAAACTTTCTCCCCTCTACTACTATTGGGAATCGAACGCGAGACCTACCATTCATCAACGACTTAGCAATACCAAGCTTTTCCACTAGGTCAACCATGTGTTTGGTGATAAGGGCATGAAACCTTGTTGCTTTATCCTTCCACCTGCTCCATTTTGCTTTTAAAAAATAAAATTCTTTGTCCTCTTGTGCTCACGAATTCACATCGATCGATTAATTCAATATTGGCATTTGCATTCGGAGACTTACCTTATGCCTTTAAACCTTATGGTATAAATACCATGTTTCCTCCTTGCTTGAACGCCGACAGGAATAAAACATTTAAACTTAATGTTTTGTTCCAACCCCTTACTTAGGGTTATAAATTTATTATAATATAAATATTATAATTAATTTATAAGTAACCTTAGCATTTTCTTTTAACACTTACTATTATAATAATAAATATTATAATATTATTTCTTTTGGTCTTTGGTGCTTCCTTTCTTAACCTTAGGCCTTATCATAACAACTTTAATATTATAATAATAAATATTATAATATTATTTCCTTTGGGCCTAGGTATTTCCTTCCTTCACTTTAGGCCTTATCTTAACAACTTTAATATTATAATAATAAATATTATAATACTATTTCCTTTGGGCCTAGGTATCTCCTTCCTTTAGGGTATTTAGACAATATTTTGACCAATCATGTGAAGCTTTAAACCAAATCTCTTGGGCTTAAAATATAAATATTTTAACCCTCCTTTTGTCAATTCCTTGCACTGACTTTTGACATCAACAATCTCGCCCTTTGTCATTGATGGCAACTCTTTTTTCTTAACATTTCCTTTATCCTTTTTCCAATTTTGCTCCCCTTGAGAAACTACTCCCCCTAACTAAATGTTTTGCATAACTTTATTATTATAAACATAAATCATTCACCAATATGCAGAAATAACTTTATTATGCTTTCTCTACCAAACACTGCCATAGTTGGTGCCCTTCTGATTCCATGTAGAACCATAATATTGTTGCCTTGAATCATGCCCCCATGATTTTTTCCACTCATGGTGGTGTGGATGGTGATATGGTGCAACCTTAACTTGATGTTCTACCTTATTTGACTTCTCAAAATTTTGCTCCATTGTTTTAAATTCCTCTACACATTGTTATTTCATGTTCTTTTTGTTTGGTGTGTCCTTGTGCTCTTCTATCAAAGCTTCCTTGGACTTTGTTACTAGTATTTCCACTGAATTAGTTGTTGCTACTTCTTCCATGGAATATTTTGTTGCTACTGCCTTCTTAGATTTTGTTTTAGATTCTTCAATTTGTTTCTCTACAATCACTTCATGATTTTCCTTGGATCCTTGCTCCTTAAGCTGATAAATATCCTGCAATGTTATCTTCTTTTTCCTGTACCATAACTTCATAAATTTATTTTGCACATTAATGTTAATAGTACCTAAAGAATATAACCAAGGATAACCAAGAATAATATCCTTATCATCCATCTCAATAGCATAGAAATCTGAATGTAAAACATATTTATCCATGGTGATCTTCAAATATTCAAAAATATGAACATGCTCATCCTCTAGTTGTATGTCCTTAACTTTTGTTTCTTGAACTTGCAACTTCTTAGCCAAAGCAATATTAATAAAATTATATCTTCTACCAGGGTTAATGGAAATAATAACCTATTTCTTTTGAATGCTTCCATGAACCTGCAAAATAGAACTTTTAGTTGAATTTAAACCTTTTTTATTCTGCTCTTGCTTTTGTAAATCCAATGATGTACCTTCTATATTCCTCTCATTATCTTCCCCGAACTTTTCCTCTTTCTCCTTGAGTAATTTTATTTATTTTTCATAGTCTTCATTTTGTTTCCCGAAAACTTCCCAATCTCCTTTTATTTCATTTTGCTCATTTTGAAATCCTTGTACTTTATTTTCAAGGTCTTTTATGACATCACACATGCTATCTATATTTTTATCCTTTCCTTCAATTTTTATCTTACAAATATCTAACTTTCTTTGTAATTGAATAGGTACCCATGTGCTCAAGAATGTTGGTTCAATTTTATCCCAAGTACGCAAGAATTTAAACTCTTTTATCCATTGTAAAGATTTCCCCATAAACAAAGTATGATAACCATATTGTAACCTTCTTTCACTAACTTGATATTTTACTATTTTCAACCACTATCTCACATCAATATCATTTTCTCCATTAAAAATTTCCACTCTCACATCAATATCATTTTCTCCATTAAACTTTTCCAATGACTTAGTTGATGTTCTAATGCAACTAGGATTTTTTGACAATATATATCATGCCCTAATGCAAACTAGGGTTTTATGGAAATAAATATATTACCACTGATTTGAAGCTAAAAATCCACATAGACAACTAGATCTGAAATTTTTATTCCAAACAAAATAAATCACAACTAATCTACTTACCAGAACTAAACAAATTTTGTCTTTCAAGAAATTCACTATTTGAAAATTTGTCACTTCTCTTGTTCTAGACGTCTGACTTTAGAAGGTCATATATCCCTCAATACTACTAGGATTCCTTTATATGACCACTCATTTTAAAGCTCTTCAAATTTTGCACAAACTGATCCAAGAATCGCCTAAATTGGATAAACTCTAGTAGAGATATGGCTCATGAAAGATGAGATATTTTTCTAAAAAAATCTATGAAATTTGTCACTACCCTTGTTTTGGATTACTAACTTCAAAAGGTTGTATCTCCCTCAATACTACTCATATTCCTTCATATGACCACTCATTTTAAAACACTTCAAATTTTGCACAATCTGATCCAAGAATCGCTTGAATTGGATAAACTTACACAGAGATATGGCTCTTGAAAGACGAGACATTTTTCCAAAAAAAATTGCCCTAATTTAATAATTTCACAAAAATCCCCACTTTGCCAAAATTGTTGCTCTGATACCACTTGTTGCATAACTTGATTATTATAAACATAAATTATTCATTAATATGCAGAAATATCAAATCATTCATCCACAATACGTTATCCACAATAAAAATCCACAAATGAGAGAGATATAGATAATACCTTTAAGGTAGGGAAACACCAATAATACTCCTTAAGGAAGGAATCACTCCACAAGATCTCCCAAGATTAGAGATACCACTTGAGGAGGACAAAGTACCATAAACCACTTCATGGGAAAAGATGATTACATAAGATTCTTCTTTAATGATGATTACAATGACAAATATATCTTCTTTATATATCTATATTCTTATTCTACTTTGGAGAGCCTACTACTAATATAATAATATAATATTATATTATAATATAATAAACCTTGGGTTATGTGTGGCCCATGCCAACCCTTATACAATATAATAATATATCCCCAAATACCTATTCCTAGGTACCCTACCAGAATGCTCTTCCCCTAACTCAAATCTCTCCCCCTTTGACATCAATGGCAAAGGGACTCCTTTGGGGCTAAATATAAGACTCTTAGCTCAGCCCCCTCCCCATCTCCTCTCCTTGAGGTGATTAATTTTGGGGTGGGAGTATCTCTACTCCCAGCATACAATGCTATTTTTCTTTGTCCACCTTCTTCCTCAATTGATTCTTTTAATTCTTTTGAATATCCCTATTATTTCTTATCTCTGGAAATTCTATTCTACACCACTTAGCCATATGCCCAACATTACCGCACTTATAACACTTAATGTTTTGGTTCCTAGAAGGTGCAAATATCTTGAAGTTCCTCTTGGTGAAGCTATACCCATTTCTATCATGAACTCTACAATCTATTGCTTTATGACCAAAATGATTACAAGGGTAGCAATACCCTTGAAAGAGATGCCCATTTCTGAAATTCCTCTTAGTGAAACTATATTCCTTATTTTCATGTGTCCTGCACCACATAGCCTTGTGACCAAACCTGTTACATGAGAATCAATGTACTTTGAAGAAATATAACCTTGACCCCATTGGTATTTTAGTCCTTTCTTCCTTGTGATGTTTTTTATTCCTCGTTTGTGCATTGTTACCTTCCTTGGTGAACCTTCTATTTTTCAAATTATACTCATAAGTCTCACTTTCTCCTTCACTATTTTCTAAAGCTTCTTCTTCTTTGGATCTTGAGATTGACTCCTCTCCTTGTTTTCTTTATTCCTATTCAAAACCAAGTCATGTCTTGGTTGATGAAGACCTTTGTACCTTGATAATCTTATCCAAAGTCTTTGAATTTTTTTCAAACCTGTGTAGCTTGTCTTTAGACTCTTTCACTTCCTTCCTTAGTGAAACTACCTCATGCTCTAATATTTCATATTATAAGACTTTTACCTCTAAATTTTATTTAAATATCCTTATCTTAGCTATTGAGTTAGTCAGATATTGTATAATATTTCTCTTATCTTCATCACATTCTTGAAATTGAATCTTGAGTTTTGAGTTCTACTTTCTAACCTTTCTTAAATCCTTAAGAGTAGAAATAAGCTCAATTTCTATATCAACTACTCCTTACTCGTCATTTTTTTATTCTTCCTCTATTTATTTGTCTTCAAGAGCATATTCATATTTTTCAGATTTATCTTCAATAGAAGTACTTCCTCCTCCTTCTATTACCAAGAAGATAATTTCTTCTTCTTCATTATTTGAGGATCTTCCATCACTATCACTTGAACTCTTGCCTATATTTTTTTTGGTAAGTTAATGAAATTCATTAAAAAAGGGCATTTGAAAGGTGCCCCAATGCCTTGTACATCAGCAAAACCGAGAACATAAAAGAGGAAACAAAAGAGGAAGCAAAAAAGGAAACACTAGAGGAACAAAAGGCATTCAGCCAACAGAACCAAAAAGGACCTGAATCACCAAAAAATGGAGCATTACAAAAAAGTGAAAGCTAAGACCAAGCTTTCAGTAGCAGAAACAATAGACACGCTAGTTGGGAACATCAGTCTGCATTGGTGATGCAACCACAATCTCTAGGTCAGCGTCCTTAACATCATCCTTTGGCGTATCCTTTGGGGCTTCCTTGCAAGCTTCCTTGGTGATCTCCACAACCTCCTCATCCTTGGCATTGTCTTTTATATCAAAAAGTCCCCCCATAGTAGAAGTAGCCTGAACATCCTCAAAAGAGTCATAGAAGAACAACAAGCTAAGTGCTTGACGTTGCTCCTTAAGCTGCGTAATAGCTTTCCCAATGGCAACATGAGCAGTTTCCAGGTGATTGATAGTAGCAGATGTGGCTTGGACAACAAGCTTATGAAGGTATTTTTCCACAATGTTAGGAGAATTAGAAAGTTCTTTCTTGGCCCTCTCAGAGGAAGGAGTGGGAGTTTCAGCAACCTCCTTAAATTTAAGCCTTTGGGAACAACGAACAGGTGTTTTTTCAATTTTGACTTTTTTCTTGATGTTGGACACAACCTGAGACTTCTCAATCTTGTTCTTTCTCTTGGACCTAGAGCCCTTAGGGCTAGGAGTAGAGGAAGAGTTTTCTTCAGCAGAATCAGGGTCGGGGATATTACCTTTGGGGAACTTAAGGAGTAAAAACCTATAGAGAATTTTGAATAACCCCTGGTGAGAGGGCCAACCATCATCCTTTTTGCCTCGGGTTGAAGTTATTGCATAGTCCATAGACCAGTAGAGAGCAGTAGGGATGTTCATCATTTTGGCCTCTCAAAAATGGTTGACAAAAGCTAAATGAAAACTACACAGCTGAGAATCGGGATTATCAACAGTCAAGTATTGCATAATAGGTTTAAGTATTTCTTTCCAAGGGGTGGAAAGGTCATGGCAAAACAGACCTTTTTTATGGAGCTTGCGGATCATGGATGTCTATTCAAAGTGGGTCAGTTCAGCCTCCCAATGGTGTTTGTTCCTCCGAATCACCTTGCCCTCAAGGATTTGTCCCGTAAGCTCGACCAAAATCTCCATCATTATCTGGAACTCCATGCCGTGAATGGTGATGATGCCATTATCCCAAGTCTCAACAAACACAGTAGTCACCTCCCAATCGACGCTAGAGAACATTTTGAAAAAATTGATGAGGCCACCTTTATCCTTCAAAATGTCATCAGCAATAGTCTCAATTTCAAATATCTCAGGCTCAGTAAACTCAGGTTTCCCTTCTTTCATGATTGATAACCAAAGAAGAGTAGAAAGGAAGAAACAGAAAGGGGAAACAACAGATAGGAACAACCACAGGGAAACTGGAGGATAAATGAAAGGATCATGCATGAAACAGTATAAATAGAAGGTGAGGTCACAGATCCAAAACCAACAAGAAAACCAGTGAAAATGCCTCAAAAAGGAAAAATCCCACTTATTGGAAGGAGATTGGCTAGGTCTGGGAACAGAGAGGATTTTTTGACATTGGAAACTGCAACAAGTGATTGGAAAGTGCAATATGTGGGGATAGTGTTGACTCTTTGGGATGCCCAAAAAATGGAGCCAAAAGAGTAAACTAGCACAGGAGACATGAAATATTGGAAACCCCCACAAAATGATCCTCGAAACAAAGCGAAAAGAAATCCGATGGAGGATGATTCTCGAAAGAGCCAAATAACACAATCCAAGAAAAATGGACAAGATATGATTAAATATGGTGCTGAGATTTGCATTGGGATTCCAAGAAGGAACGGTTGATGAGAAATAAGCATAGGCTAAATAAAAAGGTGGTGGATAGTGTGACACCACGTGGGTAAAAGAGCAATGTGCAAAAATGTGAATAGGAATGTTAATTCTCATCATGATCACAAATATTTTTATCTAGCCTGGCAATCATAGCAACTTCTAGAGGAAGAGAGTCTGTCCACGTCATCAAACCATGGGCATTCACCCCGATGTTGGCCAATCTATCAGCAATAGAGTTGGCTTCTCTAAAAGCATGTTGGACGATGGTTTCATTCTATTCAGAAAGGATCTGCTTACTTTCTTCAATCATGCTTCTTATCCTCCAACTAGTTGGCTTGGAATTTTTTTAAAAATTGATTATGTTTAGAGAGTCTCCTTCCACAATAATGTTCCCTGGAATGTTTTTAATGAATTGGAGGCCCCTCCATAAAGCCTTGGCTTCAGCCGAATGATTGGAAAGAATGCCCAATGGTTCAGAATAAGCAAAAATAGAATTTCCAAGGTGATCACGAAGAATACCACCAGCACCTGCACTGCCAGGGTTTCCTTTAGCAGCTCCATCAAAGTTAAGCTTGACCCATCCAACAGGAGGAGGATGCCACTTGATGTTGGTTCTTGAAGTTGAAGGGTTGACCGGTCTTGGATCTTCTAGGCAAATATGATAGGATTTGAGTAAATCATCCTCAAAGGATGTACGGGGAAAAGGATCAAGATGGGCTATGAGGATGTTCTCTTTGGCACAAAGGATGATTTTTTTGACAATGAGGATGGCATCCAATGCCTTTTTGTCAAACACTCTTCTATTGCGTTCAAGCCATATTTGCCATAGGTAATGTTGTAAACAAAATTTCCATAGTCCTTTGAGCATAGGATTCTTGAAAGGATTAGGCCACTGGAGGAACAGGTCAACAATGGTAGGAGGACAGGCCCAAACAAGGTGGAATTTGAGAAAAATATTGCTTAGCACTATTCTGGAAAAAGGACAAAACAAAAATAAGTGGGTAGTAGATTCCCAATCAGAGAGGCAAAGGTAACATCTGTTAGGAAGTTGCATGCCCCTTTTTATTAGGTTCTCTGTGGTTAAGATACGATCTTGAATGCAGAGCCAAGAGAAGGAAGCAATTTTGGGAATAAGATACTTAGTCCAAACCAGCTTAAAAGGAATAAGAGTTTCAGTAGTGTTAATTGATAGAAGATAAGCTGATTTGACTAAAAATTCTCTCGAATCAGTGGGTTCCCAAATAGGATAATCTATAGAATCTCTTGCGGGAATTCTAACAGAAGATAATTGAGCATGAAAACAAGAAATTTCAGCCTCTAGATCAGGAATAGATAGTCTTTTCCAACTCATGATACCATGAGAAGTAGAGATGAAATCAGCCACCAGAGGACCAAACAAATGCTTGGTGAGGTTGATTAACCTTTGAAGCATAGGAATCTGCATGAGAGGATGGTCACCAAGCCACTTGTCTTCCCAAAAGAAAATAGACTTACCATTGCCTAGCTGCCATCTTAATCCTTTTTTTAAAAGTGAACGAGCCACACAAATAGACTTCCAAAAGGAAGAGCCTACGGAAGGAACTTCACCATAAAGGAATTCAGAGGCCTGAAGATATTTCCTTCTGATGAATTTTACCCACTCAACATTATCATTGGAAATGAGGTGCCAGGCTTGCTTGGCAAGGAGAGCAAGATTGAAAATATGGATCCTTCTAAGCCCTAAACCTCCCTGTTCTTTAGGTTTGCAAACATTATCCCAAGCCACAAGATGAAATTTGTGTCTGTTTTCAGTTCCTGACCAAAGAAAATATTTTTGGATTTTTTCTATTTTTTGATAAACATTAACAGGAGCTTTGAACAAGGATAGGAAATAAACATGGATGTTTTGGAGGTAATCCATAGTGAGAGTGATTTTACCCGCTTGAGACAGAAGATTTCCTCTCCAAGTAGAAAGCTTTTTTTGAAGTCTTTCAATGACATTATCCCATAGGCTTTCTTTAGCATTTCCAATGAAAAGAGGTAATCCCAAATAGGAAGAAGGCAAATGAGATATGGAACATCCAAGGATATTGGCAATGATAGTCTGTCTTCTTATAGGAGTATGAAGAAAATATAATTTGCTTTTCTAAAAATTTACCCATTGACCAGCAACTTCTTCATACAAGAGGAGAATGCGCTTAATGATTTTGGCTTCATTGACAGAGGCAAAGGTAGACAACAGGGTGTCATCAACAAATTGTTGGTGAGTGATAGGATTGCATTGAGAAGTGACCTGAAGTCCTGAAATCAGACCTGCATTTTTTGCTTCCAAAATTGATCTGCCTAGAGCTTCTGCTGCAATAATGAATAGAAGAGGAGATAATGGGTCCCCTTGTCTTAAGCCTCTGCTGCTTTGAAAATATCCTACAGGAGAACCATTGATGAGGATAGAAAACCATGTTGAAGAAATGCATCCTTTGATTAAAGAGATCCAATCAGGATGAAAGCCAAACTTGTTCAAAATTGCTAGGAGGAAATCCCAATTGAGTCTATCATAGGCTTTGTTCATGTCTAATTTAAGAAGGAAAGCAACTCTTTTGTTGAGGGATATAGAATGAATTGCTTCATGAACTGAAATAATGCCATCCAGGATAGATCTTCCTTTAACAGAGCTTCCTTGACACTGATTTATAATTAAAGGCATTACCTCTCTTAGCCGGATAGCAATGGCTTTAGTTAAAATTTTATATATAACATTGCAAAGGCTAATCGGCCTAAATTCATTGAAATTACTTGCATTCGGATTTTTTGGTATGAGCACAATGAAGGTGGAATTGAAACCCCTAGGGATAACTTTAGAAGCTTGCATTTCTCTTATGGTGTCACAGACATCCTGACTCATCAGATCCCAAAAGGTTTGAAAGAATCTAGGAGGGAACCCATCGGGGCCAGGAGCTTTGTCAGGCTTCATTGAGAACAAGGCTTCTCTAATTTCCTCATTAGAAAGAACTGCATTGAGTTTGTTGTTGATTTCATCAGAAATGAGATGAGGAATGAATTGAAGAAAGAAATCCTTGGCAGCTTGAGAGTTTGGTCTATTTTCTTCTTGGAGCAATTGCATGAAATGAGCTATCCCTTTGGATCTGATTTCCTTAATATCATTTATTATCCTTCCATCCTGGCATCTGATTTCCTTGATCCTATTGTTGCTTCGGTGTCTCATGGTAGAAACATGGAAGAAATTTGTGTTGGAATCTCCTTGTTTGAGCCAAATATCCCGAGACTTCTATCTCCAAAAGGTTTCCTCGCATTGCAGGATATTATGATATTGAGCTAATAAAGTCCTCTCTTCACTTCTCACCTCCACAGAGCATTCTCCCCCTTCTTGAATTTCTTTCTCAATTATGGCTAACCTATTTTTGACTTCCTATTTATTTTGGAAGAGATTTCCAAAAATATCTCTATTCCATATTCTTATATTTTCTTTGATTATTCTAAGTTTCTGAGCCAAGATGAAAGAAGAGGATCCTTGAATATCCGTTTGCCACCACTGATTAATCCTTTCTCTGAAATCAGGATGCAACATCCACATGGCTTCAAACCTGAAAGGAGTTTTGTAGATTTTGGGATTATTTGTATCTAAAAGAATAGGACTATGGTCAAAGCCAATTTTGAGGAGAGATTGAAGATTTGCATCACCCCAAATGGTTACAGCTTCTTGAGAAAATAATACCCTATCAAGTTTAACTTGAATGAGTTGAGAGCCACACCTTCGGTTCGACCAAGTGAATTGATTGCCTTTCAAATTTACATCCATCAGGTTGTGATCAAAAATAAATTCTTGGAAATCCTCCATACTTTTGGAAAAAGAGCCAACTCCTCCTTTCTTGTCAGAAGGAAAAATAGGAGTGTTGAAATCCCCAACAAGGATCCACGGAAGGTTAGGAAAAGCACTTCTAGCAGAAGATAAGGTATTCCACAATCGAGATCTCCCAAAAATAGAATTTGGAGCATAGATGTTTGTGAGAACCCAAGGTGAATTGTTATCTTTGTCAAAGAAGAGGATACTCATCATTTCATCACTGGAATGGATAAGTTTCCCTTCTAAAAAATTTGGGTTCCATAAGCACAGGAGCCCTCCTGAAGCTCCTTTGGCATTACAGACAGTAAATTCACAATTTTTCCAGATGTGATTGCAGACCATTTTGTCGTGAGGCTCACTGACTTTGGTTTCTTGGAGCAAAAGGATAGTAGGACTTATTTCTTTCCTTAATTATTTAGCTAACCTCTGTTTGGCTATACCATTAAGGCCTCTCACGTTCCATGAGAGGATCTTCATTTTGAAGATTTTGGAATTCGTTTGCCTCCCTTTCCTTGTGGTTGGGGAGGTTTGGTGCACTTTGAATCTTCCTTAGAAAGGTTGATTCCAGAGGAAAACAAAGTTTTATGGACCCCATTAGCAATGTCTTCATTCACACCTTGCTTCCATTGCTCAGTATTTGAAGGCCTACCACGCTTCTTTTCAGCACCACAATCAATGGGGGATTTTTTTTGGCTTCTAGTGATTTTTGGGCTGAAGTTGTTGGTAGAGATTTTTTGAATCACAGGACTAGATGGTTCAAAAAAGGAGGAAGGAATGGAAACTTCATCCACAAGGGGCTGATCCTGATTGAAAGCAACCAGAGATGAAGGAATATCATTCGGTGATTCAGAGGGTGGTTCCGATTGGGCTTCAAGATGATCCGAAGATGGATTTGACTCAGGATTAAGATTATCAACTTCATCAACTTCACCCACTTCATTAACAACATTTTCAGAGTCTAAATTGGCTAAAATGTGGAATTGATTTGGAAGTGCAAAAATACTAACCTCATTAAGAGCAGCCAAAGAGGAGGCCTTTTTACCCTTGTCTATTGGAGACTTGCCAATTGGAGACTTGCCAGTTTCCTCCTGGGATTTTTTATTCTTGATGGGTCTGAAGGTAATCCCTTTGGAAGGAGGAAATTTACTTTTGTCCTTTTTGAAGGGTGTCTGGAATTCTTTTCCTTTACCAGTGATCTGAGTCTCCTGATTTGGCCCAAAATTTCCTACTTGTTTCTTGAATGAAGGGCACTGAGCATGAAGATGACCCTGAGTTCGACATTCAATACAAAAAGGAGGCTTATTCTCATACTCAATAGCTTACTTGCAGAAAAATGACCCATGCTCCAGCTCAACGAAGGTAGGAAGATTTGAATCAAGGTTAGCATTAACACAAAAATGAGCAACGTGCATTCTCGTTCTAGAAAGAGTAACCCTATCAATAAGAAGAAGATCTCCAATGGTGGAGGCAATGGATTTGATGACAGGTTCCCTCCAAATATGCCAAGGAATATTTGGAAGCCTAACCCAAATGGGCGCAAAATTGATGCTTTGGGTATCAGGGTCAAAATCAAGAGTCCATTTCATTAAGAAAATGCTTTTGGACCCCAAAAACCATGGCCCTCCAGATAGGATGAGGTTAGCATCTTCCTGAGCGTTGAGGCGAATGCCAAAGAAGGCATTAGAGAGACTAAAAATTTCCAAGGAACCACGAACTTTCCATCTAGAAAAAGCCCAATGCTTGACAGTGTCGAACTCTTGCCTATCTTATCTACATAGAAACTCCTTTTATGCCTTTGGAAAAAATTATTTTCATGCTTGCTTTGTCCATCCCTGCTTTTCTTTTAGTACCTGGATTTTCCTACTTCCTTGTTATTATGATCTTGTTTCTCTTCATCACTACTGATTTCGGCTTCTGTACAGTTATATGCATAATGACCATATTTGCCACAATTGAAACACTTTACTATATTCATACCTTTGTGCTTTCCTAAATCTCTTTTGTTCCTTTTGTCGTAGTTAGCTTCCTCATCACTGGTTGACTCATCACTCGAAATAGATTTCTTATCCTTTTCTTTCTTTGCTACTTTGAAGGCTACCTCTTTCTTCAAGATAGGGTCCTTTACTATTCTCATCTCATATGTTGTGTATTCCCTGTAACTCATCTAAAGACAATTTTTCAATATCTCTTGTTTCTTCTATGACTGAAATATTTCCATCAAATCTCATAAGAAGTGACCTTAGAACCTTTTTACAAACATCAAATTATTCAACTTTAAACCCAGGTTCTTGCATGGAGTTAACAACATCATCCATATGAAGTAAGTATGTAGCAATGTCTTCCTCATCCTTAATTTTCAAGTCTTCAAATGTTTTCTTATGATTTTGCAACTTTACCATATTAACGTTTTTATCTCCTTCATATGCATTCTTCAACTTATCCCATATTTCTTTTTTTGATGTGCAGTGCATAAATTTTATAAATTTTGTTTCACGTAATCCACCCAATATTGCATTCATTACCTTTGCATTATACAGGTGTAAGATCTTACCATCTTTATCTATAGGAGGACTAGCTGAAGGTGTGTATCCATCCTCAATTGCTTGCCATATCTCAATTTCTTGTGCCATCAGGTAAGTCTTCATTCTTACACTCCAGAATGTATAATTATTCCCATCAAACAATGATGCCTTATTTATTGAAGCTCCACTTTGAGATAGCATCTGTGTTCCTATATACTCTTCCTTCAAGTTGTTAAACTCTTCCAAAGGAACCAGCTATGATACCAATTGATGAACACATGCTTATACTGAGAGGGGGGGTGAACAGTATAAGACCAATTTTTACTTTTCTTTCTCAAAAAATATTTCCCAATATTATCAATGGCAATATCAACAACAATAATCAAAACAATGCACAAATCATCACACACAATAGAAACACCAATTTAACGTGGTTCACCCAATGTGGGCTACTCCATGGAGAAGATATTTTAACTAAATTTTCTCAACAAATCTTATTGGAAATCAATTCCCTATTACAATGTTTATGGACATTTGTCCAAAGGAGACACCAATTCCCTAATACTCTGATTTGTGGATCTCTCTCCATAGGAGAACTCTTTCCCCTTTTATCTAATTCATGGAACTTGATCTAGGAAAACTCTTTCTCCTCAACTAGTTCATATATCTCTCTCCATAGAAGAACTTTATATTCCCAAATGGTTCATGGATCACACTTCATAGGAGAAATATTTCCCCTTGCTCTGGTTCATGGATCTCTATCCATAGAAGAAATATTTCCCCTTGTTCTAGTTGATGATATTCTAGAAGACTTATGCCCCCACTACTCTGAAGTGTGGATCTCTCTCCACAGAAGACCTCTATCCTCACTAACTTGGCTAATGGATCTCTATCCACTAGGTATTGTTGTCCTCTTCTCTATCACCTCCAAAGCTTACTCTCAACTTTGTCTTATATTTGCACCAAACTCTATCCCAAGTGTAGTACAAATCTATTCCAATGTTGTCTCAGGTCTAGTACAAATCCACTCTTAAATTTATACCAAAATTTGTCCTCAAATCTATTCTCAATCCTTAACACAAAGCTTGAAAAAATCACCAATCAAATTTACTTAGATTTGCCCCAAGACTTAACACAAAGATTGAACAAATCAACAATAAACTCTACTCAGATCTGCCCTAACCCTTAACACAAAGCTTGAACAAATCAACAATCATCTCTACTCTCAAGTCTTCACAAAGACTTATTTTAAATCTACCTTCAAGTCCTCTCAAGAACTTGCTCAATCTACTCTCAAGTCTTCACCAAGACTTACCTCAAATCTGCATTCAAGTCCTCTCAATAACTTGCTCAATATGCTCTCAAGTCTTCATCAATATTTACCTCAAATCTACCTTCAAGTCCTCTTAAGAACTTGCTCAATTTGCTCTCAAGTCTTCACCAAGACTTACCTCAAATATGCTCAAACACATGCTCAATACAACACAAAATATGCTCAATCAATCTCAAATATTACACACAATGCTATCAATTGCTTTATCTATTCTTCAAAGTAATTTATTTAACTTGAAGCAGTTTAGACATATTCTATTTAGAATTCATTTAACCTTTGGAACATATAGAGAATGATGTACTCTATCAAAAATTCAATATGTTTTACTCAATCATTAAGTTTTTTGCTTTCACAAATATGATATCTAATGTTTGCACATTCACTTTCAATATCACTCAACACCAATGCTCAAGAAGTTTCACTCAATCATTAAATCGATAAAACACAACTTGTTCACTAACCCTAAACAAGTATTTTCATACTTCTTCAAACAAAGTGCACAATGTGGGTCTTAAACCCTAACTCAAATAATCCTCAATATCTATCTCAAATGTTCTCTAAACATTAACCAATGAAGCATACAAAAAATCACTCAAACATTTTCAACAATGCTTATCAAACAATCATTTTCACTCCACCTTATATTTCACATCATTCAATCCAACAACACTTCAATCAAAGTATGATGTGCCCATACATTTTTACTTTGATGGAGATATATCTTCAAAATTTGTTTCATAATCAATTCTCCTTGTGTCACTCAAAAGGTTAGATAGCAACAACCTAACTCAAAACATCCACAAAGTATTCCTTCCAATATGTGCTCAAATAAATTTCAAACCACTCTCTTAGTTTCTCAAATAATCAAACCCTTCAAAATGTTTAGCAAAACATACAGATAATCAAAATACCTCATACACCTTTTAACTCCCTCTTAACACACTCAAAACACAATCATCAAGGACTTCAAAAATTCACTTTCAAAATAATTCACTATAACTTCCTTCAAAATTTAAAAGGCATAGAATAATATAAAGTATTCCCTTGTATCTCCCATTTATCTTAAATGCATTTCCAAAATAATTATAACCACCATTCAAAATAGTATTCCAATACACTTACTAAATCACAATTCAAATTATTTCAACACCCTTTATATGAAAAAAACTAAAATTTATTTTTAACACCTTATACCTCCGTGTTAGCACATACCTTTATAACCATTGGCTCAATTTTATTAATGCAAAATAAATAGCTTTGTGCACTGCCTCCTACGAGATTCAATCCCCTGTTGCATTATCGCCTGCACCTTAGTCACGATCTAACTGCCACGTGAGCTAAGCACTCACTTGAGACCTCTAACATGCTCAATCCTCTTTGTTCCTTTCACTGGTGCTAAACTCGTTTAAAATAAAAACTTTCTCCCCTCTACTATCGCTAAGAATCGAATGCAAGACTTATCATTCACCAACGACTTAGCACTATCAAGCTTTTCCAGTAGGCCAACCATGTGGTTGGTGATAGGGGCATGAACCCTTGCCGCTTTATCCTTCCATGTACTCCACTTCACTTTTAAAAAAATAAAAGCCTATCCCAAGTGTAGTACAAATCTATTTCAACGTTGTCTCAGGTCTAGTACAAATACACTCTTAAATTTATACCAAACTTTGTCCTCAAATCTGTTCTCAATCCTTAACACAAAGCTTGAAAAAATCACCAATCAAATTTACTTAGATTTACCCCAAGACTTATCACAAAGATTGAACAAATTAACAATAAACTCTACTCATATCTACCCTAAGCCTTAACACAAAGCTTGAACAAATCAACAATCAACTCTACTCTCAAGTCTTCACAAAGACTTGTTTTAAATCTACCTTCAAGTCCTCTCAAGAACTTGCTCAATATACTCTCAAGTATTCACCAATACTTACCTCAAATATGCCTTCAAGTCCTCAAGAACTTCCTCAATATGCTCTCAAGTCTTCATCAATATTTACCTCAAATATACCTTCAAGTCCTATTAATAACTTGCTCAATCTGCTCTCAAGTCTTCACCAATACTTACCTCAAATATGCTCAAACACATGCTCAATACAATACAAAATATGCTCAATCAATCTCAAATATTGCACACAATGCTATCAATTGATTTATCTAATCTTCAAAGTAATTTCTTTAACTTGAAGCAGTTTAGACATATTCTATTCAAAATTTGTTTAACCTCTGGAACATATAGAGAATGATGTACTCTATAAAAAACTCAATATGTTTTACTCAATTATTAAGTCTGTTGCTTTCACAAATCTGATGTCTAATGTTTGCACATTCACTTTCAATATCACTCAACACCAATGTTGAAGAAGTTTCACTCAATCATTAAATCAATAAAACACAACTTGTTCACTAACCCTAAACACGTATTTTCATACTTCTTCAAACAAAGTGCACAATGTGGGTCTTAAACCCTAACTCAAATAATCCTCAATATCTATCTCAAATGTTCTCTAAACATTCACCAATTAAGTATATAAAAACTCACTCAAACATTTTCAACAATGCTTATTAAACAATCATTTTCACTCCACATTATATTTCACAACATTCAATCCAAAAACACTTCAATAAAAGGATGATGTGCCCATACATTTTTACTTTTATGGAGATATATCTTCAAAATTTGTTTCACAATCAATTCTCCTTGTGTCACTCAAAAGGTTAGATAGCAATAACCTATCTCAAAACATCCACAAAGTATTCCTTCCAATATGTGCTCATATAAATTTCAAACCACTCTCTTAGTTTCTCAAATAATCAAACCCTTCAAACTTTTTAGCAAAACATATAGATAATAAAAATACCTCATACACCTTTTAACTCCCTCTTAACACACTCAAAACACAATTATCAAGGACTTCAATAATTCACTATAACTTCCTTCAAAATTTAAAATACATAGAATAATAAAAATTATTCCCTTATATCTCCCATTTATCTTAAATGCATTTCCAAAATAATTATAACCACCATTCAAAATAGTATTCCAATGCACTTACTAAATCACAATTCAAATTATTTCAACACCCTTTATATGAAAAAAACTAAAAAATATTTTTAACACCTTATACCTCCACGTTAGCACATACCTTTATAACCATAGGCACAATTTTATTAATGCAAAATAAATAGCTTTGCACTGCCTCCTACGGGATTCAACCCTTGTTGCGTTACCGCTTGCACCTTAGTCGTGATCTATCTGCCACATGAGCTAAGCGCTCACTTGAGACCTCTAACATGCCCAGTCCTCTTTGTCCCTTTCACTAGTGCTAAACTCGTTTAAAATAAAAACTTTCTCCCCTCTACTGTAGCTGAGAATCAAATGGGGGACCGGTCATTCACCAACGACTTAGCACTGTCAAGCTTTGCCACTAGGCCAACCACGTGGTTGGTGATAGGGGCATGAACCCTTTCCGCTTTATCCTTCCATGTGCTCCACTTCACTTTTAAAAAAATAAAAGCCTTTATCCTCTTGTGCTCATGAATTCGCATCGACTGATTAATTCAATATTTGCATGTGCATTCGGAGACTTGCCTTATGCGTTCAAACCTTATAGTATAAATACCATGTTCCCTCCTTGCTCAAACGTCGACAGGAATAAAACATGTAAACTTATTGTTTTGTGCCAACCCCTTACTTAGGGTTATAAATTTATTATAATATAAATATTATAATTAATTTATAAGTAACCTTAGGTTTTATTTTTAACACTTAATATTATAATAATAAATATTATAATATTATTTCCTTTGGGTCTAGGTCTTTCATTTTTTAACCTTAGGCCTTATTTTTAAAAAAATTAATATAATAATAATAAATATTATAATATTATTTCCTTTGGGCCTAAGTATTTCCTTCCTTCACTTTAGGCCTTATCTTAATAGCTTTAATATTATTATAATAATTATTATAATATTATTTTTTTTGGGTCTAGGTATCTCTTTCCTTCAGCGTATTTAGACAATCTTTTGACCAATCATGTGAAACTTTAAACCAAATCTCTTGAGTTTAAAATATAAATATTTTAATCCTCCTTTTGTGAATCCCTTGCACTGACTTTTTGACATCAATGACAACATAACTACTCAAAAATTTTAACATAAATATACACTTATGTGTATGTAATCTATAAATTTAAACAACACAATTTAACTATCAATCAAATGTAAACATTATTCTATGCTTGATTAAAATAAATTTTAAATTTTCTTATAAATATAATACATCTATTCTAACAATTCAAAATATATTTTAAACAACCGAATATATAACTTTATAAATCGCATCTTTGAAATTGTCTTTAACATATGGGTTCGTCAACAACTATCAAGTTCGGTGTGAGTCACACCGTCCCCCTTTTTAGATGAGAGATGGACTTGGAAACTTTAATAAAAGCTGACCCTATGCGAAGATCCCGAATACGACTTTTCCGCTAATCTTCTCAGCCTTATCGAGCAATATTCGTAACCTTTAGCTATCATTCATAACCATTGATTAAAGCAAAATAATGCATGTCATGCACGGTGACGTGATATTGTATTTTTTATGTATCTTACTCCTAAAACAGAGTTAAAAGGCTTGAAGAATTTATGATAGAGTTGGGCATATAATGCAAATACAAAAGCTAAAGGATGGACGACTGCTGTCAGTTCATCGCCGCCCTCGACCAGGATGGCGACGGCAAAGTTACCTTTCGCGAGTTCCAAGTCCTGCTGCCCACCGCCAACTCCTCACCCTAACACCACCCCTGTTGCTTTCTGATGTTTTGTATCTCTTACTTGGATCTTCTGTTACATACGTCTATTCTAATAATCCATCTATATAAGGTTCCTTAATGTATGGGGTAGTGGTAGTCTATCCACTTAATTTCTAAATGTAATACGAAGGATAAAGATGGTTTTTAATAGAAATATGTAATTAGTTTGGTGTTGTAAGTCATAATTTAAAATTACTTTATATGTTTAAAGGTAAATATTAATTTACATGTTCCCAATGGTTATACGGGCAAAATCGGTGGCCCTACAATGGCATCGGACATGAGCGAGGTGATCCATGAGATTTTTTATTGAGATATTATAGACCTTATTTTATTTTTGCATAAGATTAAAAATAGTAAATATTAACAAAATTTTAAACTCAACAAAATTTCAAATTTAAAAGAGGAAGAATGAAAACAAAATATCAAACATATTTTTTTGAGAATGATAACCACAATAAACAAAAAGATTAACCCCAAAAAAGACCTCACAAAAAAATCACTAAAACACAATTGAAATCTCATTCAAACATAAAAATAATATAAAAAAAACCTGCTAAATAAATAAGCCCAATATTTTTAAAACAATAATTATTATATAGTTTATCTCCGAATTCTAAAATGACCATTATCCACCCCAAATTGAACATTAATTTACATGTTCCCAATGGTTTTACGGGCAAAATCAGTGGCATGGCACACGTCAAAGTTGCGAACATAAAACCAACTTTGTATTTATCAAGGACACCTGTCGTTTTTCTGTACGGAAAAGTCGATTACTTGACGTGGCAAACATCGGCAAATCACAGTGTGCTTTAACGTGAGAATATCCGTTAGAAGAACCCCACAAAAGAATCATTCAACACCAATAAAAATAAAAAGGACTAAGGCTTAGATATGCCAGATAAAAAATATATAAAAAAAAAACAAAAGAATCATTCAACACAAATAAAAAGGACTATGGCTTAAATATTCCATATAAAAAATATATTAATTTAAAAATATATTAGTAATAAATATATATTATAATTTTTTTTTTACTATTTTGAAATGAAAATTTAAAAATATATTAATAATAAATATATATTATATATTAATTAGATAATTATAATAATAAATATATGCAATGCTTAAGATAATATAAATAACTCCTATTCTATATAGAAGATTTAAGAGAACAGGAGTTTATGTAATATGCACAATAAACGTGACCTTGAAAGTTACAACTGCCCTGCGGTTTTACGGTTCGAACGAGCAAGATCAATAGCGTCCACAATATGTTCCCAATCCTTGTTTTATTGTTTATTAGTGATGATTTCTAAGGGAGGTGAGACTACTCTGATGAGATTTCAGTTAAGATAGTGAAGAATTATGCCTACTACCATAGGGCCAAGATCATTTTCAATTTTCCATTGAATGAATGAATGAAAGATTTTAATTACGTCCGCGAGACCCAAATATGGTCTATGGGACCTCAAATATGGAAGTACAATTACTCAAATCATATTATATGATCTTTAATATCTTTGAGAAGGTTGTTCCTTCTCCTGCTGATTTGTGTTAGCAATTCTCCAACTTTTTTTATTTTCTTGTCTTCAAATAAATCTGTAATACACTCGTTCTCAAGTGTTTCTTTGTATTTGTCACGGATATCCGAAAAACTCGGGCATTTATAGATGAAGTGTTCCTCTCGTCTCTACCGCCCTCGTGCTGCATTGAGTACATATCCTTTCTTTCCATTGTTCCTTGGGCATTGTCCATCTCCTCGTTTCACATCTAAGCCTATGAGAGCTAGTCCTTATCTCGAGCAATGAGTATTTTTTCCTTCCACTTGATTTCAGCGCCTATATACGCTTTTTTCCTTGTGGTCATACGTTGGGTTAAAATTTGCAATATAATATTGTCTTTTCCTGCTTGCATTTTTCCACATTCCACTTCCGAACTTTTCATTCACATAATTTTTAATGTCTTTGTTGACATTTGGGCATTCATTTATGTTGATTTCCCAACGTTTCATCCATTTCTGATTTTGTTTCATCCACGTATTGAAATTAAGTTTTACCATATGATGAGGTGTGGTTTTTATAAGATGCGAGATAAGGTGTGGTTTTTATAAGATGCGGTGTCCTCAACCATTTTAGATGGAACTCTCTTCCAAAGTTGGATAGGGATGGATATGTGTGAACCTATTTTTAAGCTTTGATGTAAAGTTGGGTGATTAGTGACCTTGAAAGAGGTTTAGGTTTTTTTTTAACTTAAAAAAATATTTTATTATATAATGGTCTTTCTCCATATAGAGGCCTTAAATTAGGATTGTCAAAATAATACCTTAAAGGATATGTGCTTCTAATAATGAATGGGTCAACATTTGAATATTTAATGAATGGTCATGAGTCACGAAGGAATCTTAAAAAGTAGCTCCACACTTAGGAGGTGGCCTATGGTCTTTATATCATTCTTATAAAAAATACCAACCTCTATTTTATAAATTATTCAAAGTGAGAATAGTGTCTTTACTTACCAACCAGCATTTGTCTTCGAAAGCCATGTTTGAATGAAATCCACTAGGAAAGGCCAACATGGTAGATATATTTGGAAAAAAAAAATTATATCCTTTTCTTTCTTTACCTTAAATTTTTAGTGGAATCAACTACCCAGTTGAGAATCATAGTAATTATTTTTGTCTGCACATATTTATCTAAGATTAATTTATGGTTTTTAGTGGCCTATTCCAACCTAAAGATATATGTCTATCTTCTTTCCAAATAGTCATCTTTAAATAAGATAAACTAATAGCCACACACTTCTTTTTATTTTTTAGGCTTTACGCATATGTAAGGACCTCTACGTAAACATTTTAATTATCTTTATTTGATTAGATTGGGCTTCTACATTAGGATAAGGACCTCTACGTAAACATTTTAATTATCTTTATTTGATTAGATTGGGCTTCTACATTAGGATTTGTTGAACCTTAAGGTTAAGGTTTATTAATTTAGTAAACTTTAAATAAGGAAAGATTTGTTGCAATTGAAACATCAATTCATTTTTTTAATGTTTATCACCTATAGTGCATATAAGAGACTTTGTACTTTCTAAGTGTTTAAGAGACATTACCCTCTTTGAGTGGCTTGGGCTATTTCTAGGATTTGTATCTAGTTTTGTGATATTTTAGTAGATTATTGAATCATAAAAATATATTTATGTTAAGAATATTTTTATGAATGTTAGGGAAATTTTTATTTTCATGAATTTGTTTCATTACAAGTGGTATTAGAGTAATTATGGTGTCTCTTTAGGATGAATAAAATGACAAAAAAACCATTAATGTGCCAATTTTATAACATTTTCACCCAAATTTGCATCAACTAATTGAATAACATTTGTATAATTTTTTATTTTGATTCGTTTAATGCAAATATCTTCTAGTAAATTATGATTTATATAGAACCATTTACAACACCCAAATCCCAAAAAACATGTCAGGTGTATTAGGACCCTTGTGTGATACTTATCTTAAATTTATCATCCTCTTGATCTAATCAAAATAAGATATATCTTTGGTAACCTTTTTTATAACATTTTGAGATGATTTTTGGGAAATGTTATTATGTCAATCATGCATATTTGGTGCTTCTATTTCCACAGGCTAGAAAAAATCAATGGGTGCATGAGATAGACAGATCTAATTGATGTTCAGTATACAAGCTTCAAGAAATACCATTTGTAGAATCAAGACAATCATAACAACATCCTAAAGCACACCAATAGTTCCAATCCTCACACTCATTTTTCCTTGCCATCAAGATATCCTCCTACAACTCTTGCAAATACTAACCCTCCAAACATAAAGTAAAATTTTGATAAGTACATTATGTCATTCAGAAGCACAATAAATGATACAATGATAATAATGGAGAATGACATAACATTGATTAACTGGAATCTCAATGGATCATGAGAGGTTGTCAATGAAGTATAAATATAGTTGAGGAGGATTCTAATGGTACAATATGTCTAAGATTCTTATAATTGACTAAGCACTCAAAAAGGATATTCAACAAGTTGATTTTAAATATGATCAAGGATAGAAGAGAGATACTAAATTTCCTAAAATAGAGTGAGTAATAGAAGTGAAGTTTCAACATGTTGCTTTGGAGTTAGATCTAGGAAATTCTAGTTTTACTAAGATACATGCACTTTCCTTTCTAGTTGATCATTTGGAAAATATTGTTAATGAATGGTTTGTTGCTTCTAATTTGGATGCCACAATTAGTGGCATGCCTTATATCCTGTAATGACCTTAGGATGTTTTAGTCCCTTCGATCATTATGCAATTTATTTGTAGAGAGGACCATATAGGGTGAATTTCTAAATTGGAATGACTCTTATATTTACATAGATTGCTTGAAAAATGGAAGTTTCATGCTTGTTTCTTCCTAACTTGGCACCCATGCTTATATGGAAATTTTGGCATAAAGGCTAGCCTCTAACTTGGTCACAACTTATGAAGGCAGTCTTGATTAATTTTGATAAGGAACCTTCTTTAACTTACGTGGTTTTATTATTAAATTTTAAAAGTAATGATACTTTAATCCTTGTGATATTAACTTCAATAATTGTAATGATTATCACCCTCAATGTTTTCTCTATTTGAAATATAGATGTTAGTGCCTATGGGATCAAGCATGTGAAAAGGATGAACTTTTACGTGGAATATAAGAAATATAATTCTAAATATGAGGAGGCGGTAGCATCAACACATCAATATGAACTAATTGGACCTAAGGAGATTGAACAATTTGTATTTTTCATTTTTAAGAGTACTATATTTTGGAATATTGGGTTGTTTTAATAACAACAATTTGTTACAAATGGCTACTAAGGACTCAATTGTCTTAGAGGGCCATGTATATCAAGTTAATCAATTATTTGAGTTTAGGCCAATGAATATGGTCTATTCCAATATGTTTTTCTCATATCGATCAAGCCTAGAAAGAAGTATTTCATCATATTACCTTTATGGATGGTATGTTTATGAGAGGTGGACATGAACAAAAATTTTAAGTAATTATTATTCTTTGTATGTTCCTTTGTAAAATATCCCCACCATAATCATAGACTCCCTTTCCACCACAAGCTTATATATGTCTAATTCTACTATGAGATTAAGATCTTCGACTAGTGCAATTGCTTCAACATTTTTATTAGTGATGATTCCTAAGGGAAGTCTGACTGCTCTGATGAGATTTCACTCAAGATAATGAACGATTATAGCTAATCCCATAATTCCATGATCATTCTTGTATGATCCATTAAAAATAAATTTTACTATATGAGAAGTGGTGGTTATCAAAGGATGTGGTTTCCTTGGCCATCCTATATGGATATCACTTGGAGAGTTGGATAGGGATAGATATGTGAAGCCAGTTTTTAGGCTTTGTTGTAGCTGATGTAAAGTTGGATGATTAGTGGTTTTAAGAGAGATTTAGGACTTTTATAAGATACAAAATTCTATCTTATTACAAACTAGTTACACAAAGATATTATTCTCCAACAATATTATGGTTCCTCTTTATCTAGAGGTCTCAAATAAGGATTATCAAAATAATACCCTAAAGAATATGTGCTTCTTATGATGGATGGGTCAATATTTGAATATCTAATGGATGGTTATGGGTCACTCCCAACTCAAAGAATTTTTAAAATGTAGCTCTACACTTTGAGGTTCAAATTATTATTGATTAGGAGGTGGTTCATAATCTCTATATCATTCTTCCAAAGGATACACTATGGTGGCCCTTGCTAACACAACTTTTATAAAAATACAAATGTGAGAATTTTACCTTTTCTAACCAACCACAAGAAAGCATTTGTCTTAGAAATTTTATGTTTGAATTAAATTCACCAGGTAAGGCCAACATTGGATAAAAATGAGAACAAACAATTTTGTATCCTTTCTTTACCTTATATGTATTAGTGGGATCAACCACCCATTTGAGAGTGTCTTCCCTTCTAACGATAGTAATTTTTTGGTCCACACATTTGTTTTGATATATTATATTAGGGGGTTTTGAAAGGGATCCCAAAAATTTTTACACTAGTGTACGCTTAAGGAGATGATCTCCATGGGACCAATAACAATAATAATACAATGACTCAGATAAACCTAGGATATCATCCTAGAGAAGCATGAAGGCACCATCAAAAATAAGATATGGGCTCTCCCCAAAACACTAACAAGAGAAATAGTAGAACTCAAAGGAATACAAAAATAAGGGATGAAATACCTAGAAAGGATAACCAAAAGAAACATCCATGAAGAAGGTGGCTACTCAGACTCGTGGTCTTCATTACTTGCAGCATGCTCCTCACCAACCACTTGGTTGTAAACACCCTTCTAACACTTGAGATATTTGACCATATTTATAGTCTCTTGAATAAGAGTACAAGCCATTTTGGTTGCATTGGACATAGAGGTTAGCACCCTAACTAGACCCTCAATGGGATCAATGGTAGAAATATGATGGGTGTGAGGTCCACTCGAGGACTCTTCCTCCAAATAAATTGAGGCTTCTTAAACCTTAGCTTTCTTTGTCTTAATGGGAGAATCCTTCGAAGCCTCTTGGCCTTGCTCTGTGGTAATGGGAGTCTTTAATTTTATCCCTAGAATTTTACCTCTGGAAGAATATCGATAAAGCTCAACTTTTACCAACTGGGTAGTGCCATCAGAATTCAAGCCAAAGATCAAATTCCTTCTAGTCTTAGTAGTATCAATAGAGGCTATCTCTATGGATCCTACCTCACTCATAATATCCTTTTGAGGTATTTCTTGGCTTACAACCAAAATAGAGGGGGATTAGTGGGACCGCTAACACATAACATAGTGTTTTTTTGGACATCTTTCTAGAGAGCGTGCTTGTAAACAATAACATGCAGGTCTTGAGGAATTGGATGCGTGGAGGTCCCCTTATTGACATTATCAATAGAGAGCTCCATTGACCTATACAAATATTTAGGGATATTGATGGACATAATATGCCTGAGATGGTTCAAGAAGGCCATGTGGAAGCTTCGTAGGGGAGAATTAATCTTGTCAATAGTGAAGTACTACATTATAGGAGTAATCACTCTGTTCCAAGGAACTAGGAGGGACTCTTGGATGATTCCCCCTTCTTCCTTTCTAACTTCTTACCCTTGTCCGTGAAAAAATTTAACTCCTCTACCATCAAATTTTTGTCATGGCATACAACTACTGCATATTTTAGAAGCTCCATCACCTCCATGAGTGTATGAACATTAATCTTGAGTTTAAGGTTGTGAACAAAAACCCAAACATTATTCCAAATCTGAGTAAACTTCATAAAAATAATTTGAGTCACTCCTCTAGAATTTCCTCAAGAAGAACATAAACCAATGATTGGTGAGGATTTCCTCAACCGTTGCATCTATTTGAAGGGACTTAATCTCTAAAAGTACCATATCCAAGACTTGCAATGGAATCCAACCTTAGATATGAAATTAGATATTTTTTTTACGATGAGACTAGCCAATCCTAATAAAAACATTAAAGCACATAGGGGAGACCGATTTTAGAGGTTGTCATACTCTATAACCATTTATGAGTAGCATTATAATTGGAGAGCTTAGATTCGTGTACCCAACCTAGCTTGAAATATTCATGACTAATGAGAAGGAGGATGACTTTAGAAATTACATTAAGAAATTTTATTGTGATACATAGGACAAAGGTAGGACTAGTCTAAAGGGCCTCTTAGGAATGATTACTCTTAGAGGTGATCCAAAAAATATTGATGATAATCAGGGTGGCATGGGTTATCTTACCAATGGGGAAATCATAACAAGATAAGGATCAACACATGAAAAAACGGGAAATTGATACCACGGTGGAGATGAACTTCATATCCCAAAGATGGTTCCTACACTTGTATGGGCCCGTAAGGTGAATCTCTAAATATATGAGCTTATATTGAGAACTAGGGATGATGACGTGGATTCCACTAAGAGTTCCATGAAGTCTAGAAAGCTATCTATGCCAAAGGACAACACTACAATAATTTGGCACCTTATCTAATCACGATGACATTGAGGGATTGAGGAAAATTTTCTTACCACACACGGATAGTCTCTTCTTCCAAGCCCAGGTTGGCCATAGTGTCAACAACTTTGTTGCCTTCTCTATACACATGTTGGTCCACACATATTTTTCTAAGATCAATTTGTGGCTTTTTGTGGTCTATCACAATCTAAATATAGGTACCTCAATTATTGAACGTGCATGTACAATCTACTCTAAAGCTAGTAACATCCCTCAAACCATATCTACATGATAAGTGAGTCTCCTATTCTCTACCATTGATCCCTAGCCTCCTTCACATGAGCTATCAAATTTGCTAAATTGTCTAAGTTAAAATGACATACCCCCTTTTACCTTTTAACCTACCACACCCACCCTCCATGCACTTCACTACACAACAAACCTTTTCTCCATTTCATCAAATATAACCATCCAATTGAGAATTATCCACAAACAAAATTTAGCAAAAATTCTAGAGGGGCCACCCATGTAGCATGCAGGAATACAAGGTATTAATTTATTAGATACCAATGATGTATACATCATAAAATTTAAGGTATATATGCAAAAATGATATTAAGTGATAAAAACAATCACAATCACAACCATTTCTTCAACACAACATCCCAAGACAACAACAAGCATCACAACATAAAATTTGGATTCTTACAACTTAATTTTATACAATTTCATAGAAATCAGGTCAAAAATAAGGTAAAATATAGAAACCCAATTTTGATGCACCATCAAATAAAAATACATCAAACAAGACACCAAGCATCAACAAACTATCTATCAACTCAAACCTAGCAATTTAGGCATCATTTTCAACACCTATTAAATTTAACACTCATTGTCAGAAACACCAGTGATGAATTTGACATGCAGTAGTGAACTTGTAGAAGGCTATTTTTTAGCCCCTAGACTAGTCAAACTAATTGTTGGTCACATTTTCCATTCAGTGTCAAAAATACCATTGGTAAATTTGACACATAGTGGCTAATTTTCTAAAATGGACAAAATCTTCTAGAATGAGCGAGAAGCATGCATATTCCTTCACCCAACCACCTTCTATGTCATTGCATGCTATAACAATGAACCAAACCTATAATTAAAAAAAAAAAAAAAAACTAAGGGCATCTCAACCAATTTTCCCTCTCAATCCCCCTCCAAAAACCCATAAATGTAGCCCTTGTAGCAAGTATTTCATAAGCAATTTTGAGCTAGAAATACTTTGCTAGAAATTATCTTGCCTTCTCTTTCATTTGTATTTCTCATCTCTCCCTTTGAGCATCTTCATCGAGTTACTTTGGGGTAAGTCAAGTAAGGAAAGAAGAGAGATTGAGGTAAGGAGCAACATCTTGGGGTGAGGAAATCTTGCTAGGTTTTATAAGTCCTAGCTTCTATTTCTTTCCATTCTCTTGTTCTCATTCATACATTTTACTCTTCCATTTTTAGCCTTGCTAACTTGATTTTCACATGCATAGTCACTAATTTCTCTCTTATAGCTTATTTCATGCTTCTAACACACTTTTGTAGGTTGTTCTCAGTTTTTTTACATTCTTTTCTTTCATTTTTAGAAGGTATTTTTCACTTCACAAGCATTCTCTTCTTCATTATTACATACTAGCTTCATTCACTTGTTTTATCCATGTATATCAATCATTTATTTCTCTTGTTTTGCAATCATTTACTTCTATTTTATCTAAATTTTCTTCATTTTTAGGCTTAGACTTTGTGCAACTTACTTTAATGCTTATTCCTATCTTATTTTCAAGTTCATACTCACTCTTTTCATTTCATTTCATGCTCATATTTACTTTTCATGCAATCTAGATAAATTATTCATTTCAAATTAGTATTACTTGTTGAATTTCTCTTTCATTCCCTATCCATGTGAAAATATTCTCTGCTCCTTATCTCATATAAGAGAGCATTGGGGTCTCTATTGTAACTTCTATCTCTAATATATGTTTAGAACCTTGTGGGCTCACCCCTTTCATTTCCTTTTTTAAATTTCATAAAATTTTCTTATCATCCTCTCAAAATTCTTCAAGATTACAATAAATAGAGCTTAGGAATCCATAATTCCATACATATCCTTTATTTCATATCAAATTGAACCAAAACAATCCCAAAATTTGACCTAAAACTCAGTTGGTCTCATATCAGATCAAATTTTCCACTCCTTACAATCATTGGTGGATTTGACTATCTAGAAATACACAAAGCAAAAATGCCACTACTTGTTAAAATTACCACTAACAAAGTTTCTACTCACTGGTAAATTTGACAAGCCTTGCTTCCATTCCAAAAGAAGGTCAAATCATACTCAACCTTGCTTTAATAGGGGGTTTGATCAGTTGAGAAGATAGCCTATCACCTCTCTACAATTAGACAAACCCCCCAAATTAAAAAAACTCTAATTTTTCCTTCTCTTTTTGAAATTTTTCAAAAATGATAGTTAATGGAAAATTTGCTAGTGGTGAATTTGGCATTCAATGGAAATTTTTATCAGCATTAATTCAAGTAATCCTATGGCATGGCACCTCCCTACTTGTTGTAATTTCATTTTTTTTAGTTTGTAACTCTCATTTTTTTTATTAATTGACTATTTAAATCACATTTCTTTTTGCAAATTGAGGAATATCTAGTACAAATACTTCTCTTTCAAAACACACCTAGTAAAAATCAAAGTCATATATCTTGCATCCTATGATAGCTTGTTTGTTGCATATTTCTCTTAGTGTCCTTAAAAGAAAAATTATCCTTAGCATAATCATCATCCAAAAGCAATAAAGTATATTAGGTTATTTCTTGTGTTCTTGCATTTTGTGTGTTTATACTTAGCATGCATTTTAGCTAATTTTTACTTTAATTTTGAACACATTTTATCTTGTTAAATCTCAATAAAGAGTCAAATTAAAAATTTAAAACCTTGGGTATTTCTTGAATACACCCATTCAACATCGTCAAGCATAACATCAACAATATACTTAGACACCTTGTTTTATACACGAAGTAGAGTCTACTTGTGTTGAAGATTCTCATATCTTTAAGGTCTCCTTTGGAAAGAGACCCTTGAGTGGGGAAGTAGAATTTCCAATTAATTCCCTCTATGTGCAAGTGAGACATCCTTTTAGGGTCCTCTACAAACACCTTCACACATGACTCTTGACTTACCTATATGACACATTGCACACTCTTACACATTACACACTTGCACTCTTTATTACATAACACTTTGCACACTCTTACTACATGACACTTGGACTCATATCACACATTGACACATACTTTAGGGGATATATAAATCACACACCTAATCTAATATTTACATATGTACAAATGTACCATGGGGGTACTTTAGCATAGTACCAAATAATGTAATTGTAGACACCAAAACCTAACCACTTGTCATCCATCCTAATTTTCTTGCCATTTCCACCCATTATTTACATATATTTATATATATTTAAATATTAATATTTTATATATATTTAATAAATATATATTTATATAAGTGAATTAATCCCAACCATCGGATTTCATTTAATACTATCCATTCATTTACATCAATCCATGCCACACCCTAGATTTAATATCCACCCTTTGATATGCTTTTATCTTAGCCACATGATTAGTGTCATTGAAACCCTAAGTATGCCCTAGGTTGAATTATTAATAGGGGTCATTTTGATGGCTCAACCCCTAAGAAATTTCCTAAGTAATTTCATACCCTAAATCTAAAGAACCTGAGTCCTCAACCATTCATCCCTAATTTCCTTGGAGTATCCGAGCACCCTCACCTTTCTGTTCGTATCTACCATAATCCTCGCATCCATCGCTGCATCCCTCGCCTAGCTAGATCTACTTTTGTAGACTTCTCCCTCATTTTTTGAACGTCTTTAGGTGCTTCCTATCATTCACATGCACCTCTAGGTGCTTCCTTCCCTGTTGCCAAGTGCCTCTGGGCACCCTTCACCATTATCAAGTGCCCACGAGAATTTCTTATAGACGCCAAGCACCCGTGGGCATTTTACGTCAGATATTATAAAGTCATTCTAGTCTCTGGGTGATTTTAGGGCATCGTCACACTGATTCACTACAACAAAGATCATTAGGTCAGATAATAATAAATACGTAACGTAAATCTATTATTTGTTATTATATTACATGTATTTTTAGTTTTATTCATGTTATTTAGAACAAAATAGTTAGGGTTTTGATATTGATCATAGAGGGTCTCACATTTTGGAGCCCTTGTAGTTGCTAGTAACTTATTTGTTGTTTCAGTGTGTGCAGATCTGGAACTGTGACATCAACATTGGATAGTTGCTTAAGCTGGAGTGGCCTAGCATTGGATAACTAAAGGCCCACTCACTTTTATTGGGAGTAAGGATGCATTTGAAGACACCACCAACGTTGATTTGCTATGGTTTCAAAGAACCCTAGCCACTGTAAAATTTGTATCAAAAGGGATTCAAAGATCATCATTGTAACAATGGAGTTTTTAGGCTCCCCCTTTAATATAAGATCATTCATTGTGCAATTCTATTTCTTTGAGTTCTATTTTCTATTTCATATTATTTGGTGTTGTGTTTTTGTCTCTTTAAATGGCGATCACGGTGGGACCCCATAAGGTTTTCTTTTTATAATTTTCCTTACTAATTTATTTATTATTTTCTATCATCTTGCAGGGTTTTTAGAAGTGTATATTTCATAGTTTTCACTGGATATAGGGTTTTTGGAAGTTTGTATAAGGAGCATGAACACATGATGGTGCTCAAAGGCTATCCAAAAACGTCCAGGTGCAGTTCAAAAATGCCCAAGGGTGTTTTAAAGAGAGTTGTAGCAGAAGCATAGGCTTTTTGGTAAGTCTATAGCTAAAACCCTAGCTTTTCTATTTACATATTTTGGGTAATTTCATGTTTTTTTTAGATTTTTAAGCTAAAAATAATCTCATTAAGAAATCTAGAAATATATTCATATTAGATTGCATCTTAGATTTTAGATTAGTCATTTGCATCCATCCACACTTTCTATTTTGAAGTTTCTATTTTCTGTTGTGTGTACGAATTGAAAAATATTGCATTCTGATTTCATGTGAATTAGAATTTGCATAATTAGTTTGCATTATAGGGTTAGGTATTCCTATTTTTGTAGGTCTAATTAGGAACATTATTCATATACCAAGAGTATCCTCGTACTTGGATTATTCCATACAAAGGACTAGACGAACCCCCCAGTTGTCTAGGGAGGGTTTTAAGCGGTGTACTCTACATCCTTTGGAAAATTGGTATTGTGAGTAGTGGCTTCTCATTTAGACTATTGAAAGTGGTTATCTTTCTAAAATTATATGAACACCATATCAAATCAGAAAATTTAAAAAGAACCACACACTGCATGATTCACATTTAACAGTAGTGGTTGGATTTCATCACCAGTGATTTCTTGAGATTTTGTGACAGTGGCTTTCATCTCCATCCACCAATATCTGCCCTTAGAAACCCTAGGTCACCCCCAAGCAAACTTGCTAGATTTCATCACCAGCAAGAATCTCGTTGTCCTAGCTTAGCCATAGTTTTTACCTTTCTTTGGATTAATTCAAATTAGCACATTTGAAACACACAATATTGAAACCTAAGGAAATGAAATCACATTAAAAGTATATAATGAATGAACCAGGTAAGACACTTGTGTTAAACAAACTTAGCATTGATTATTTATTTTTCTGGTGAAATCTAAATTTTGTGTTTCATTTTACTGTATAATCTATATTTTGTTTTATTTTCTTTAAAGTCTTAACAAGAAAAAAAAAGAAAGCATTAAATCAAGATAATTCAATGGAACCTTCATCCACCTTCCCCACCACTTCTGTGGTAGATTCCTTGAATGTAACATAGGCATATTTGTCTGCAAGTCCCTCATATTCCTTAGCATACACATCCTTTCATATGGATATGCCCCAAGAAGAGTCAACTCACCAACCATTAACCATCACATTATCCACATAGACATGACACAAGTAGAAGCTCTTATAAATTCTTGTAACTTTATCTTAGAGTCAGTTCCCAACTCACTGAGATAGGATCCTACTTTATAGCTAGAGTCTTTTTATTCCCAACCACCATCCAGCTTTACCTAGGTGTACACCAATCCTCTTTTTGAGGTATCAGTTGCACCATCCTCCCATATGTTCATTCACCAACCCTCATGTGCTCCTAGCACTTCATACATATCCACATACACCAACCCTTTGTATGAAGCACATGTAAATGTTGCTTCACAAGTTTCAGCCTCAAAAGTTACCATACCAAGTGTAACTTGTCCCTCAACCACATCCTCCATACCATCTGCTTCCATACCCTCCACTTTTGATAGAGATATTAATGAAACATAGGAACACTTGAAAAAATTTCTTAGATACCATAAAAAAGCTCAACAACAAGTACAAGGGAACCCTAAGCCTCTACCATCCTCTATTGATATTGTCCTCATTAATCAGGGTCCATCATGGACACCACAGTATTTTGTGGTTTCTATCCCTATTCCCCCACCAATTCATACAACTACCCATCATATTCCCATTGCCCAGCCTAGCCATAACCATCATACGTCAACCTCATTCCATAATTCTCTATATTTTCATCATCAATATCCCATGCATCAATTTCCATAAAATTCACCTAGTCATCATTACCAATCCCAGAATCATTTAGTCACTCCACAAAATTTTTCCACCCCACCTCAAAATCATCAGGTAATTTAGGGCTTCCACATCCCGAAAGAAGATCTTCGAATTAAGGCCATGCAAAAATAAATTTATCAATTGATACAATATACTCCTGGTTTGACAAACCAGAAACTAACCTTACACCAATTGATAAACCAACCCATTCATCCTTTGGTACCATCACCACCATATTTGACATATTTTATAGTGCCTAAGTTTGACAAATTCAAGGGAACTGAGGATCCCAAAGAACATGTGAGCACGTTTGTACATACCTGATTTAGAATTCAAAATGACAATACTCTCATGCTCAGAAATTTTCCTCAAAAATTAGGAGGAGATGCCATAGAGTGGTATAATTAATTACCCAGTCATATTATTTATACTTTTGAACAATTTATTTACCAATTCTTTGAGCGTTTCATCTTAAATTTTAAAAATAAGATATCATTATCTGATGTCTATGCTTTAATACAACATGATGATGAGTCTATCTATGGTTTTAGAAACTGTTGGAGGGTTGTCATCACTAAGTTGCCATTCACCTTGCCAATGGATGATATAATCAAATTATTCACCAAGAGTTGTCTAAAACCTATCTCTTGGATGCTTCAACTACAAACCTATTGATCATTTGAAGAAGCTTAAGCTCAGGCCAGTGTCATTGAGAAAATCAAAATCCAAGAAATCATACTTAAGCCTAAGAAGAAAGAATGGTAAAATAAGGGCCAATATAAAAGCAACTATTATGGCCAACCAAAATCAACATAGGCTACCCTAGTATTTCAGCCCAATCATGTTAATCAAGTTGTCATGAGCTAGATGGTAATGGCTCAACAATAATCAGTGCAGCAATCACCGCAATAAATTAATTATCATGTAGTACGCTTGACAACTCAAGCCATGCAAAACATAGTGCTAGATGTAGAAAATCATCCCCTATGATAGTCTATCTAAAAAAAATGCCAATACACTGCCTTAGCCAATTCATATACCTCTCTTAGGTTGTATGACACAAATAAACTTGCTTTACCTGAAATCAAACCTGATGATCCTGCTAAACGTATTAAACACTATCAAAAACATATATTTTGTCCTTATAATAGGAAAAATGGGTATGATATTAACAATTTCCATGCATTTAAAGATATAGTGCAAGATATTATTGTCTTGGGGGCAATCAAGCTTGACAAACCCTTGCTCAACAAAATTAAAACCTTGGTATTTTTCAAACACTACCTCCTCATCATGAGGAGGTGCAACAAAATGTCGAAGGGGCTAACACCAAAACTCCTCCTAATAAATTCAATCACATCCAACAATACCAAAGGTTTTTAGGGGCCATGCATGTGGTCACTAGAGGTCAAAGAAATAATCAAAGGCAACAACCTCAAGCAAGTGTGCCACAACCTCCTACATTTCTACCCATTCAAATTTCACCCAGTCGTTCATTACCTATCCATATCCCTAGCCAATAAAATCCTCTAAATCCACCCATAAATCATCCTCCATGACCAGTCATCTCATTGAGTAACCGATTAACTACAATTCTAAATATGACTTCGACCAAATTTTCAATTTATGATTTAATTCAACAATCTCCCCCACATCGTGAGGTATTAATGGATATTCTCAAGTCAATTGAACTACAATATCAAGATTCTAATTCCTTCAACAACATTTTAGGGAGCATCCAAACATGCATGGAGCCTTCCATCACATTCTATGACTTTGATATTAAGCCAATATCATCGAAATCAGTAGACCCTCCATTGCATATCATGGATCTAATTGACAAGAAGCCTTTTAAAAGAGTCCTAATTAATATCGGTTCCTCTATCAATATCATCACCTCATTCGTTCTTCATAATTTGAACCTTCCTCCATCCCATATCACCAAGTCATCATTCACCTTAAAAGCATTCAATGATGCTTTGTGTTCCATAGTTGGCACTATTGTTTTACCCATTGAAGTAGGGGCCAAAATATTGCACACTATGTTTCTCATCTTGGAAGGATCCATGGCATGCAATATACTCCTTTGAATACCTTGGATGAGGGAAATGAGATGCGTACCTTCTATTTTACATCAATTTTTGAAATACGTTCATGAGGGATAAGTACATTGCATACCAACGGATGTTAGTTTGTTTAAGTATTGTAATTTCATTTCAAATCCTAATGATTCCATGCTTCCTTCCACCCACATTTTTATTTCACCATAAGCCAATCCATTTACCAATTCATCAATTCCCACATTAAAAACTCCTATTTCTGAGGATCTCTCTATCACCAATCCCATCAAACTTCCATGACCCCATCATATTCATCATTGACTACATGCACATGTGGCCACAATAAATCCACATCATCAACATCCTTGCCATCCACATCATCATCATCCATTTATAAACCTCCCCAAGCCAATCCATGGCCATCGCCTAATGTTTCACAAGTCGAGTTGATGGATTGTGAAACATCTCCATCTCACCATTCCTCAAGCCATCATCTAACCATGGGTATTCCATGTCATCCCAAGTTGAATTCCATCTCACTAATCCTAGTATTGGTGAATACATGGTTCGATACATCACCATCATGCCCCTTACCACTCCTAGGGCTAAGGATTTTGATCACCCACATGACCCACATTTGGCCATAGGAGAAGTATATAACATGGGTTCAGCTCCAAATAGCATAAATTTTATATATGGGGGGATTGATTCTTCATCAACTCTAGCACCCTTAGAGGAACCCAAAGAACCAACACTTGCCAACATTGAAAACATGACAGGATTTCCATATCGCTATTTTCACGTAGTTAATTGGCAAGGTCATGGCCTAGAATTTCTTGAATAGGGAGTACATCAACCTATCAATGTTCCATATCAAGAGGTGCACGACCATTTAGGTCTAGGTTACCACCCACTTTCCACCACCTCTTCTCTTGAACAAGCCTTCCAAAGGCTTAATCTAAATTCAGGAGAAGAAGCCCTCCATCCCAATGATTTTGATGATGAAAACCATGAAAAGTTCAAAATTATATAGATAATTTTGAATTAATCTGAAGAAGAATCAAAGTCCATTATTCCCCATACCGAACAAGATGAGTTTTATCTCAACATGTTCCCCATCCATGAGGCCATATTTCACTTGCTTCTTCCACAAGAGTGAGATGCCCCTATCGGTGAACCACCATTGCTATTCCATTAAGTCATTCCATAAGCCAGCTTATAACATATGTACATAACACAACAACAATGGTTTTTACCACTACAAAAAAAATTGAAAAAAACAAAAATCAACAAAAACATTCTTCTTTCTTTTGCATTGCATGTATATATTGTCTAGTTAAAATACATTTTGTGTTGCTTGCTACTATATAGGTTTACAAATATTTTAGCACTCATTCCTAGGGCCTATCCATTCCATCCAACATTATCCCTTTGCCCATAAGTCAACATGAATCATGTTAATTTATTTACCCCACTCTGTAATCCATATAATCAGGCTAAACCAATTCCAATTGACATAATCCTTATCGATATGGATCAGATTTCCTCACCTCCATCCTTTTTCAAATTTGTCTTGTTTGAGGAATTGTTAAGGGCTTCAACCAACAACATTCCTCCATCCCCTCCACCTTTACCTTCAAGTTCACCTTCGAATCCCAAGGTTTTCTAGGTAGACATAAATGAGGATAAGCCAAAAGAGTTTGATGATATCTTAGATGACATTCATCTGATCCCTATGCCCCATAAACTTGAGGAAGGTTACCACATGTCCATTGAAGATACCATCAACGTGGACCTTAGTTCAAAAAAAGAAAATCCCCAAATTATCAAGCTTGGTAAAAGTTTATCACCCAAAGAACAAGAGCAATTAATTGCTCTCCTCAAGAGGAAGAAGAGTATTTTGCATGGTACTACAAGGACATGCCTAATCTTGACCCTAGTCTGGTCATCCATAATCTCACCTTACAGCCTGATGCTAAGCTAGTCAAAAAAAAAACTTAGGATAATGCATCCTAGCGTGGTCCTCTTGGTAAAAATAGAGCTTCAAAAGCTCTTAGATGTGAACTTCATAGTTCTTATCGACTATCCTGAGTGGATTTCAAATAGGGTACCCATTCATAAACCTAATGGGGTGATACGTGTTTGTACTAAATTTTGATATCTTAACAAAGCATGTCCTAAGGATGACTTTCCTCTTTCAAACATCAATACTCTTGTCGAAACCTACACCGATCATGAAATGCTTCACTCATGGACGATTTTCAAGATACAACCAAATCTGAATAAATTCTGAAGACCAACACAAAACAACATTCACTACACTTTGGGGAAATTTTTTTTACAAGGTCAAAAATGCAGGTTCTACTTATCAACATACCATGACATATATTTTCCTTTATTACATGCATAATATTATCGAATACTATGTGGATGATCTCTTGGCTAAATCCAAAACTTGAAAAGAACACATTGGTGTATTAGAGAAAGTTTTTGACTGAATCCTAGAGCATAATGTAAGGTTGAACCCTAATAAATGTGTCTTTGGTGTTACCTCAAGTAAACTTATAGGATTCATTATCTCCAAAAGAGGCATTGAGGTAGACCCTAACAAGGTCAAGGCCATCATGGAGATGCCTCTCCCAACTAACTTAAAGGAATTGCATAGTTTACAAGGAAAGATCCAATCAATCCATCATTTTACTATGCAAATTTTTGATAAATGTAGGCCATTCAGTCACCTACTACAAAAGGGGTGCTATTCTCTTGGACAGATAAATGTTAAAAAACCTTTGATGACATTAAGCAATACCTAGCTTCTCCACTAGTCTTAGCCCCTCTATGTTCAGGGATCCCTTTCTATCTTTATATATCAGTAACGAAATTTGCATTAGGAACAATGCTTGCACAAAAGAATGAAAAAAACGAGAGCAAGTTGTCTATTACATTAGTTGAACATTGGTAAGCTATGAAACTAGATACACTTATGTAGAAAAACTATGCTTAGAAGTGGTTTTTACCACTAAGAAACTTTGATATTACATGCTTATACAAACAACATATGTCATAGCTAGAGAAAATCCTCTTCATTATATGATATCTCACACTTACAATAACACCCACACCACTAATTGGATAATGCTCCTCACTAAATTCGACTTGGAATTCATTAGCCAAAAATCCATTAAAGGTTAGTTAATAACTAATCAACTTGCAGAAGCTCCACTATCTAGTGATCATCCTTTGATTATTGAGCTCCTATATGATTCGGTACTTGCTAAAACTAAACAAGAACAAGATGTCATTCTAGAGGAAGACGTTGATATCACACTATTCTTTTATGGCTCTAAGTGCATGAAGACGTTGATATCCCCTTATCATTCAAACTCAACTTCCAATGCATAAAAAATACTACATAGTATGAAGCCTTAATATTAGGTCTTCAATTAGCTATAGCTATGAGCATTAAGCGTATCAGGATATTTGGTGATTCTCAACTTGTTTTCAAGCAAATAAATGGAGAATACCAATGCAAAGAACCTACCATTAATCTTTTTCATGAAGTAGGAATGAAATTTCTCTCTAAGTTTGATTGGTATGAAATCAATAGTTTACCATGTTTGACTAATAGATTTGTAGATGTGATGGCCTCCCTTGGATCATTGATTCCAAAATACTACAAGTTTATCAATACCACGTAGAGGTGAGAGGTGAGTCAATGCTTTAGAGCATTTACAAGTTTATCAATACCGCATAAAGCGTGCTTACAATGCCAAAGTTCATCTATGTGAATTTCAAGTAGGAGATCTTGTACTTAAGGAGAACCAAAAAAATACCAATGTATTATCGCATCTTCATGATAAATTCATGGCTAATTGGTTAGGTCCATACATTGTTACTCAAAGAGTGGGTCATAGTACTTACAGGCTTGCTAGTCTAGAGGGAGAGGAAGAACCCGAACCACTTAATGTTATACACTTGAGAGCATTCTATGCATTATTATTATTTTTATATATGTATATATACATGGCTAATACACAAAAATATTTGCATACGTTTCATTCACAATATTGCATTTCCTTTGCATATACACTTCATTTTAGAAAACAATGCATTAACACACATTTCACATTACATTTCATACATTCCACCACATTGCAAATTTCATATTAGGGATCATTTATTAAGTTCAATATTTTAAATTTATCCAAAAAAAGTCATGTTTTCTTAATTAGAGGTATCTTCACAATGTCATCCACACAATTCCATCAAGTCAAATTGCCATTCACATAAACCACATTTTCATAAAACTCCTAGGTGTTTTCGATCACTCAACCACTCCTAGTGTGTTAAGAAACCTCCAAAGATACATGTCTAGTTCCTTTTAGGACCATTACACATCTTCACTAAGAAAATATTAGGTTTTGGTAATTGACTCCAAAATATTCTTGAACCAAACACAATTTCACATCTTAATTTTTTTTATCAAATATGGATAACACCATACTTGGTATGAACCTTGAAGTAAAAAGGGTCATCCTTGCTAGTCCCATCATGCAACATAGTCCATAAAAATAGTGGTTCTCACAACTATCACAATTTCAAAAATAAAATAAAGAGTAGGGAAAAATCCCTAACAAAAACTCTAAATCTTTTACATCACACACCACTGATCATTGGGTTGTAAGGATCATACTACATTTCCATTCAGACGGTTAGGTAGTCATCCCCAAAACTTAAGAGATCAAATATACAAATCATGGACTATGGAGTTAGCCTCCATCAGAGCTATAGATGCTTTACTTGAAGTGGAGTATGCTCATGTGTGTCGACACGTCTCTATCAAAGAGACCTTTGACCACACATAAGGACAAGCTAGCTTATTGGTTTCATCTATAACATGTTTACCCAATCTACCCAAGATTATTTAATGAACACACTAGCACACACATTGGTTCTTGATTACCTCAAGTAATTACCATGCTCATAATTCAGTAAATGAATTCATTGCACACACATTTGGTCCTAGAATTATTAGGTATTTTTAGTGAGTTTGTTTAATACCACTAGTATGTCTAAGTCTCTACAAAATAAGCAGTTTCTATATCAACATCCATATATTTTTCCATATCAAAATCCATATGTTATTCCATATCAACATCCATATCTTCTTCCATATCAACATCCATGTCATTCCATGAGTCATTCATCCCATATATCACCCAAGTTTGGTACCCCTGATTAAGAAACAATACTAAAAATGGTAGAGCAAGATCTAAACTATAAATTATCATTAGAATATTTGCATGCTACCTTGCATTAATCATCCATACATTCCACCTTGCATTAATCATCCATAACATATCAACTATATACACATGCATTACACAAAAAAATATTCACACACACATATAACACAAAATGTAAAAGCCATGTATATATATATGTATAAACATCGCATGTACAATGAGTGCCAAAAGGCTACATACAATGGATCACCAAGGCTCATATGCAAAAAGTGCATCTAAGCACTAGCTATGCCCTCCAAGAGAACCTGTGTGACCTAGTACTAGCCTTAGACCTAGATTTATGCCTCGACTCGCTATGTCTAGCACCCCTGAACATAGATGAAGTTGGAGGATCTAGAAGTTGAATATGATGTTCCATTAACCTATCCTCAAATCCCTCAAAATATCTATTCTAAGAGTGAAGGTGTACTATATCAACATTATGTCAACGCTCCCTCTCTACTAGCTCTACTTGGAATATCATGATCCTCGCATCTCACTTCACCACTTGCTACTCCAACCATGACCAATCCTCCTTACTCTAATATGGAGGCCCATACGAAGACTCCTTTGCATCCTCTCAATCTCCATCATCTCCCCCACTTTCGAGAGCCTACCTAGCCATACCATTAGCTCTCCTCATTTGACTATTTGATCAAAGGCGTTGATGTCACTTGGGGGCCTCCTGGGTCCCCTCATCCCTAGACTCATCACCGTCTTCCACATGTGTCCAACCTCCACTCATATCCCCTCCACTAACACCTTGAGGATGTGATATAAATCCTACAAGGTCATGATCACCTCTCTTATTGGGAGCTAAAAGGTCCCCCTATCTACATCCCACCTATCCACCAAGACAGAGAGGCACCCCTCATCAACCCTCACCACATCAACTCGAGCTACCTCTACTAGCCCCACATCCTCCAATAGCTCCCACTCCTCATTTGACATTGCATTACTCATCCCAGGAATGTACAACGAGAAGTGGTGTCGAGCCTCCAGAATCCTAAGCTATAGCACAACACAAAATACTTGTCATTTGTCTTTTTGTAAAAAATTAAACAAAACCACAACACAAAAATTTTGCACAATGCACAAACAAGGGTATTACCTCAACAACTAGAACTCCAACATCAACCTCAGCCTCCACACCCACTCCTTCTGCTATCATAGCTTCCGTGCCCAAATCACTTCACCTCACTTCACTCCCCTCTCCCAGACGCAACTTCTCAAACTCTCAAACACACAAATGAGCTTGGTTTCTCATCCTGGTAGCTATTATAGCTTATTCTTGTGCCTTGAGATGCCCACAGGCATTTCCTGGCACACTGAAGTTCCCATGGGTGTTTGTAGAACACCCAAACACCGATGAGCATTTTTGTAGGTCAAAAGCACCAACGGGAGTTTGGTGCCAAATTCGACAAAAGACCAAATTTTCACAAAATAGTGGCTTATCCCCATCAAATCATTCCAAATTGCATACATGCATATATGCTATCATTTTAATAGGTTTTGTGAAGATTCCAACTGATTTGGATGCATAATTTTCATTTGCGACCACAAATTGCAAATTTGCCTAACAAGTTACAAAAGCACTCCAAAATGATCCAAATATTCACAAAATTACCGTAATCGTCAATATCATCATTCATATATCATTTTCACATCATTCCATATTATCATTTTCATATTTTACAAGTCAAACAACATGCAAGTGAACCTTGTATCTAGTGGGTTATTCTATATACTTGGCGATTGCAGTGATTTTCATCCATGCAATTCGGTAAGATGAAGAGCCTACCATAAGGTCAGATGGTCATTTTCATAATTCCATATCTCATGGTTTGAAATCACAATCATATTGGGTACTTCACATTTTGAGTGAAACCTTGCCAAGAACAATTTGCACAAAAAACTATCATTGATGGCCTAGTTTGTGGGGCTTAAAACATGAACAACATAACATTTCATTATTGTACATTTCCTTGACATTCATCATGGTGACTGGCCTTAGCTAGGGTGATTGGTTCCAATCATAGGAATTATCTGATAGTCACTAGTTGGCCCTCCGAATATTGACTATTTTTATCTTTGCATTTTCATACTTGCATATCAATGACGCGAGAAGGCATAATCTTCATCTACATCAAATCACCCCAAATTTGGGATAACCACATTTGGTTTTGACTTTCCCACAATGGGATACATCTTACATGATCATGAAATATACACTTGGCAAAAATCCCTTCATCTGTTGGGGCAAAAACAAAAACATTTTCCATCCCACATTTCACCAAAACCCTTAATCTTTTGGGGCAAAAATAGATGCATCATTTCACATTTTTCATCAAACCCCTTCCCATCATTCGGGTAAAAACAATATCACATTTGCATCATTCATTTGCACATATTTTTCAATTGACTTGTGAGATTCATCTACAAACTCATTCACCAATTGAGGGGGTAAGCTACACAAAATTTAAATTCTTTTATTCTTTTGTCTTCAATCTTGTGTTCCACATCCCAAGAGAAGCTACTTATGCACCTAGCCAAAACATGTGTCTCATGTTTTTACACTGCATTGTGTTTCATGCAACATAGTACAAAAAGGGGTATCTGTAGACACCAAAACCTAGCCACTTGTCATCCATCCTGATTTTCTTGCCATTTCCACCCTTTATTTACATATATTTATATATATTTATTTTATATATTTAAATATTAATATTTTATATATTATATTTAATATATATTTATATAAGTGAATTAATCCCAACCATCCAATTTCATTTAATCCTATCCATCCATTTACATCAATCCATGCCACACCCTAGATTTAATATCCACCCTCCGATATGCTTTTATCTCAGCCACACGATTAGTGTCGTTGAAACCCTAAGTATGCCCTAGGTTGGATTATTAATAGGAGTCATTTTGATGGCTCAACCCCTGATAAATTTTCTAAGCAATATTGTATCCTAATCTGAAGAACTTGAGGCCTCAGCCATTTGTCCCTAAGTCCCTTGGAGTATTCGAGAACCCTCACATTTTCATTTATATCTACCATAACCCCTGCATCCACCACCACATCCCTCGTCCAACCATATCTGCTTCTACAGACTTCCCCCTCAGTTGTCAAATATCTTCGAGCACTTCCTATAATTCCAATGTGCCTCTAGATGCTTCCTTCCCTACCTCCAAGCACCTTTAGGTGCCCTCCGCCATTACCGAGTGCCCACGAGTGTTTCCTATAGTCGCCAAGGGCTCGTAGGTATTTTACGTTAGAGATTTTGATGTCCTTCTAGCCTCTAGAAGATGCTAGGACATCGTCGCACCGATTCACTGCAACAAACATCATCAGGTCAGACAACATAAAATACATAAGGTAAATCTATTGTTTGTTATTATATTACATGCATTTTTAGTTATGTTTATGTCATTTATAGAAAAATAGTTAGGGTTTTGATATTGATCATAGAGGGCCTCACATTGTGGAGCCCTCGCAGTTGCTACTAACTCATTTGTTATTTTAGTGTGTGTAGATATGGAAGTGTGACATTAGCATTGGATAGTTGCTTAAGTTGGAGTGGCCCAACATCAGATAACTAAAAGCCCACTCACTTTTTTTGGGAGCAAGGATGTGTTTGAAGACACCACCACCGTTTATTTGCTAGGGTTTCGGAGAACCCTAGCCACTGTAAAATCTGTATCAAAGAGGATTCAAATATTGTCATTGTAACAATGGAGTTTTAAGGCTCCCCCCATTAATATAAGATCATTCATGCAATTTTGTGTTCTTTGAGTTCTATTTTATATTTCATATCATTTGGTGTTGTGCTTTTGTCTCTTCAGTAATATTCTACAACGTAAATTTAGTTTGAATAAGTATTCAGTAGGTTCAAATCATAGCTCTTAACTTTAGATCATTCACTCATATGGTGGTTATAAAGTGCATAGTAGGTCCATAACTTATTTTCTAACACTAAGTATTTTAATGCATGTATTTTAAGAAATTCTCTTCTCTTCATTAAAACATTGATGGATATTTCACTAAATAATATATGCATATGACATTGTAAATCATATATTCAATCATAAAATCACATATATCATTTTAATTTCTTGCATTATCAAAATATATAATTAGATGTCGTTCACAACCCAATTACTAAGGAATCCCAATATACACAAATTTTTATGGTTAATTTAATAGGTTTAAGACTATTATCAAAGAAAGAATTTTATTCATATCATTAATTTTATTATAGTTCATAGTCTCACAACCTCTTTTTTTACAACGTAGTAATTTGGCACCTCTAACTCCTATAACCAAAATGTTTGGTGCCACCATGCCTATAGCAACATGATTTACACGACCAACACCTATAGAAAATCATGTAGCACTGCAACATCTATAGAAATTTGGTATAAACCATAATTAAGGCTAGGATTTACCACTTTATCTTCCTACAAGTATTAAATACAAATTTATATAGGATAGTATATGAATTATATCTACCACCTTATTATAATAGAACATAGACACACCAAGATATTAGTGCAACCACATAAGCAACAAAAACCACAACATAATAACATAGGCACTATTAAATAAAGATCCCCATATTAAACCATCCTATCCATATGATTATAACTATGTGGATCATCATCTCACTAGGCAAACACATAATTGAATGAAGACAAGGGTGCAACCACATGACCATAGAATAACATATAATAGGCTCCCTATATTGGTATACATGTTAGAATAATATATACTCATATTGGTAGTTGTATAAAGGGTAGAACACCTCATGAACCATATTTATGAATGTTGTCTATGTGATATAAGGGTCTCCATATTCTACAAGCCTATTGCTAATGGCTTTTTCAATAATATATAGTCATATTTGATAAGACAACAAATAAATCTTATCAAAATCTAAAATTAACGACATGAATGACAAGTCCCAATATTATTTTATGGAACCTAAAAGTTATCTTTATATTTGCATTGTAATATGAAGGACACACCAATGTTCTTATTTTAAAATGATGAAGAAATACACCTTGTACAAAATAACAAGCATGATTACATATGATGATGTAAAATATTATAAAATACAAGGTTCTCATATTAAGTAGAAAATAATTATACAATAGATTAGTACATTGGCATGATATTGTAGGGTGTAGGGCACACTATTCTTCTATAATGGTAGAAATAACTTATGTACAAAGCGAAAACACAGGAACAAAAGAGAAAATAGAAGAATCCCAAGAAGAACATAAAGGAGTTGCCACACTAAAATTTATACAAGATATTTATAATAATTAGAAATAAGTTGGAAGACATAACACTTTAACTTCTAACTAAGTGGTAGATTTCAAAAGAATTTAAAAAAATTTCCCTTCAACTTGCTCTACATATGGTGCTAGTGTTTGAAGGAATATGTGGTAGAACTAGTCCTATATAGAAATATGTGAGACATATGGAACTACAAAGGATTTTGGTTCTCTAGCATCAAATTGTGACATATGGAGTTGGAATCATAACCTTGTCATCTTTTGCATATTGGTGTAACTAAACTTGGAAAGAGTTGGTGCCAAAAAGTTCATTCCACTATAATGTAACTTAGTGCTAGTTTTTCTGGTAAAGAATGTAGATAGATGTCAAGGGCTACAAGTTGGTAATGCATTGGCCTCTCATTGGAAATATAAGAAACCTCTACTTTTCATAGATCACATGTTCATCCTTTGTTTAAAATTTTATCTCCACATATTGCTTTACACTTTTAGTTCCTCTTAAGTTTAAACTTGTGCATTCTCATATTTTATGTCATTTGTTTCTTCCAATGGTTGATTTTACTAAATTATGACGACCCTTACAATAAAATTATGTCAAGAATATTTCTTGGTCAGTTTCTTGGGAATGGAAAATACTTGATCTAATCCAAATTCTACTTTCATATCATTTCCTTGCTTCATCTTGAAGCTTATCTCATATCTAAAATTTTCCATGTCTTTCTTTATTGTTTTCACTTTGCAATATGTTGCCATGTGTTTAGCCTCATAAAATTTGTAGCATTAGAATACAATATTTTCATAATCTACTTATTGATATCATTCTCATGATTTATATTTAAAATTAATTTACTATCTTTTTTTCAAAATATCCTTGGCAATACAAATTTGGGTATATATAGCATGCCTTCATTTCTTACTAGTTGGACTCTCTTGAATTAATAGCGCTAGAGTAGTACAAATATTATTCAAAACCTCCTTGTTCATAAGTTGTTGTGGAAGTCCAAAAAGCTTAACCCATACTAGAATCCTTTGAATATGTAATGTCCCTCTCTAGAATATAGTAGGCTATGTGATCCACTCACCTAATTTTGTAGAGTAGTCCTAGTGGGTGGATGTTCATGTGTAGGAAGAATAAAGCATGAGTGAAAATATGCATGTATTTATATTATTTTTAAAGTAAATTAAAGATAAATTGCTAATTTTTAGGAGGTAGTATCAAGTTTTGGGTTGTCCCTGGTTATTCCCCTAGATGTGTTGTAGTCTACCTTGGCTTTTGTTTGGTGCAAATTGGAATTTTGAAAAAATTCAGCTATCTCACGAGTTGAAAAAAGAAGAGAAGTAAAAGAGTTGATTGAATAAAAGGAGCATTTTGGAAGTAATAAAGTAGTATTTTTGGAACATTTATATAAAAAAAAACTATTCTAAAGTTTTGGGTGGTGATTGTGCTTTAGCAGTTAATTGGAAGATTCGAGGATGAAAACCTTTGAATCTTAGTTGAAATATTTGAGGATAAAATCCTTCGAATCCCAAGATTAAATCTTTTATTTTAGGTGGAAAATTTATTACTAGGTTTACCATGTGCATTTAGAGGAATTTAATTATCAAATGGAGGCTATTTGGATCTTCTATTATAATGTCTCTACATTATTCAGTGGATGCAATTACTAGGTGTATGTTTTTAATGTATCATTCTATTTTCATTTTTGTGAATCTCCATGTATTTTCTCTTATTGATATAGTAATTATATATACACACTATTGTTTGAAAATTCTATGGCTAGAAATTCTAGGTGTTCTATTTTAAAAATTGCATGTTAGCTTATATTTTAAGTAGAGGTTTTTAAATAATAGTTTTTGTCATCACAAAATATTCTAACTTTATGGTGGTAAGTATAATGCATCTCTACCCCTAAGCCATGGGCTAACACCACCTATTATTTTTATTTCTAAATAGTATACTATTTTATATGATGAGGAAAAATCCTTTTGCGAGTAAATTCATGGAGTATATTGAATTCAATCCCCACTCCCACTTGATCCAATTTTGAATCTCTAGAAAACGTGGTCAATATCCATGGAACTTATGTATGAACCTGTAGGTCTAAAAATTTCCTCATGATCAACCTTGATGAATCTAGCATAGATATTTGAATACATCTAGCTATACTCAAAGTTGTTCAAAGCTTTTCAATAGGCACAAATATTGGAAGTAGAGAAAGATCTAAAGATGGCTAAATCTAATTTTTTTTTTGACAACATGCAAGCCCAAAATTGTTCAAAATTAGACCTAATTCAATCTGAGGGGCTTCAAGTGCACAAATCTAAATTGATAAACTTTAGACCTTTGTAATGAGTGACATCAACAAGAGTGTAGAAAATTATGGAATTAGTCACCCAACTATGCACAAAGTAGAGATATCCCAAAGGCCTAGATTTGGTCTAAAATATTCCAAAACATGCAAGCATGTGTAATATGAAATAAATTTAGACTTTCCCAACAAGAAGCAACGTTACTTTGATGTCAATCAAGAGACACCCCTTGGCTCAAAGACAAAGAGGAACAAAGCCAAACAATTTTGGATGAAAATATTAGCAATCATACTCCAAATCCTAGAAGTGCGCAAATCTAGGAGAACAAGGCATTAACAAAGAATAAATGAAACCAAATCTCAATGGATGATGACATCATAAGGCCATCTTGAAGTTTTGAATGTGATCCAAGATGTGTTGAGTGATATTTTCATCCAATTACAAAAATATACTCACAGTCAATATTATGCCCGGATATCCTCTCTTGCAAGGAAATATTTGTAATTTCCCCAAGGTTATTTTAATGTGTTAATTTTGTTTGCAATGCTTAGTGAAAATGTGAAATGCTAAAAATTAATTGGATACCTCAGTGTTGCATATACCTGTTAACAAGGGGCCTATTTTGGTATTGATTTAATTTACAATGATCTTTGTTGTTCATGGAATTTGTGAAAATATGACATTATTGATCAACTATCTACTTTGAAATTTGATAATTATTTGATTTCAATCTTTGACAATTTGATTTTGATTGATTTTATCTCAAATTGTTAGTCAAATTTTATCTTCTGTTGTTAACCAAATTTTATCTTCTTTTGTTAACCAAATTTATCTTCCTTTGTTAACCAAATTTTATCTTCTTTTGTTAACCAATGTTATCTTCTTTTGTTAACTACTTTTATCTTCTTCTGTTAACCAAATTTTATCTTCCTTTGTTAACCAAATTTTATCTTCCTTTGTTAACCAAATTTTATCTTCCTTTGTTAAGATTTTCTTGAGAATAAAAATAGAAATGACTAAAATCTAACTTTGCAATGTAGGAACTTGGAATATCATATTAATTATTCATTTTAATGAAAGGTTGGAATTTATTGAAATTTCAACTTTCATAAAATGAAATTAATTTGATTATTTGATAAGGGTGCAAAGTTTAAAAAACTCAAAATTTCATTAAAATTTTTTAAGGGTTTTAAAAAACTCAAAATTGACATATTTCTTCCTTTTTTAAGGGTTTAAATTTTTTAATTTTATTTGATGAAATTAAATAAAATGGAAAGGCTAGGGCTAGAAAAATAAAAGAAAAGAACAAGTTGCTGTCACTTTCTAAATTTCAACCCAAATTTGCATAAACAAATATCTTGCATTAAACCAACATTAATTTGACCCATATTCACATAGTCCAAAGTTAATGTGATGCAATATTCAATAGAATAACACAATATATTAGGAAAAATAAACAAGTCTACCATCCACATGCATAAAACTTATTAAAATTTCCCATATATTTCCAAAATGAAAGATTTCAAATGAATACACTTACAAAATACCATGCTTAAATCGATTGCAATGGGTGAAATTTGGTGCAATCCAACAAGGGAGGAGATGCTTCTTAAAAAAAAACAATTTCCAACATGCGTTCATTGCCAAAACTCTCCAACCCTGTTTTGTGAGCTTCAATGGGTTTTTAAAATTTCAAAAAGACTGTTTTGTGAGCTTCAATGGGTTTTTAAAATTTCAAAAAGACTGTTTTGTGAGCTTCAATGGGTTTTTAAAATTTCAAAAAGACTGTTTTGTGAGCTTCAATGGGTTTTTAAAATTTCAAAAAGACTCTTCATTTACTTTTTCCCTCTTCGTTTGGTTTCCACACATTCTTCAATAATAAATCAATCACCTTCGTCTTCTCTTCCTTTCATTCATTTTTTGTAATGCTCTCTTAACGGTTAATCATTCATCTTCATATTTTCTTCTTTTGTAACCACAATTCGTTATCTTGTTGGGCTTATTTTCACCATACATATGGTCCAAGAATTTAGGTAAGGGTATCCGTGAACGACCTATGCATTTACAATTAGCATCATTCTGCATGCTTTCAAAAAATGTGATTTGACCATGGTTGTCCCGACTCCAAAAGATGCTCTATATCATCACTTTATAAAGATACTATCCACCTATTAAATAATAATGAGCTCTACGAATACCTGTTGTTTGCCAACGCTGGTTTCTATCGTTATGTCATTAACACCAAAAAAAACTCACCTCCATCTATGTCTATTTCAAATTCTAGTTTCTTCAAACATTAGATGCGAATGTGACGCTCCTTTAATTGAAAGCACCTCAATATTGTCTAATATCATGCTATGTATTCCTTGAAATCGATGTCCCCATCATTGATATTTTGGATTTTATACTAGACTTCGAATCCCAAATACTAAGTCACACTAAATGTCATCCTGTCATGGCCACATTGAGAGAAGCCTACAAGAAGTGGTGATTTTCCTGACTTGTGAACCATGGAGTTCCGATAGATCTTCTCGAAAATGTTGAATATGCTACTCAATATTGTAGAAACATTGAATCACTATCCTCTATGTCCACTAACGATAAATACAGATATGCAAAGTGCAATATAGTTATGTCCCTCAATAGTGGAAATCTCCCTAAAGTTCTGGCCCTCGAGTGGAAACTCAAGATTTTGGTATGTTATGATGTCTTCATTATATCCTTCAGATAGAAGAGAAGAGCCACCATATATAGGAGAGGATCCACTTTGAAGAGCCACCCGAGGAATGTTGTTTTATAAAATATTGCAACAACTACAATGTTAGAATCTGGTTGTAAATATTAGAGGAAGGAATAACGGGCGATATTTTTGAATCTAGAGCCATATCATTGACAATAATTACCAGAAAAAATAATTCCTCATCTCCATATACTTCATGGACACTTCCTATCCATTCCATAACTTGAGGGAGCATCTAGCAATGTCGCTTACCATTTAGACATGTCCGCCATGGACAACACCATGCACGAGAGTGACAAATCCACATTGTGAGCATTCAATATTCAATATTATACATAGCTTGCAACATTCACACATCAAGGTATCATCCTAAAAGTGACCTATACCACCTCTTTAGTCTTTATGCTTTGTATTAATGTTGCATCTGATGGGGTGATAGGTTGCATCACCAAGCTTCTACTACAGTATTAGTTCCACATGCCTCTAGAGACAATACCGAATGGAGTTTATTAATGTGAACACCCTTATGTACATTTGATGAGCATTCTACCATACAAAGTGTTGGACATTTTGAGTCCCTAAGTCAAAGTTTTCATTGATGTCACCGGATGAAGTCATCATTAATGTCAAGGAATTCGACAAGAAATAAAATCGTCAAAGTTGTCACTAATATCCAAGAAAAAGCTTCAACAGTGCAAAAGTTAAAGGCAAAAGGGCTCCATAATATTTTAATATTATATGGGAACATAAGTTAAAACGTTTTTTATAAAAACCAAAGGAGGCCTATTGCAAAGTTAAAAGGATGTCTAATATTTATTTTATAAAATATTTAAATTCAAAAGGAATTTAAATTTTATAAATAAATATCATTAATACCAAGTTGTGCAATTAGAGAAGGCCCTAATAAAACCAAAGGTTTTATTAAATTACATTATAATATTTAAATTTAAATAAATTTAAATCATTTATAAATTAATTTGAGCACCGACGTCAAATAAAGTTGGAGGAGCACTGACGTTTTTGCATAAAGGTGGAAAGGCTATATATACCATGCCTTAAAGGTATTCAAAATTATCCTTGCTTCAAAATGTGATTGCATGTGAACTGTGAAGAGGAAGCTCGTGAGAAAACAATGATTTCGTATTTCCTTGTGGCAACGATTGGGAATAATTTGAAAGCGACGGAAAGTTTGGAGCCAGCTGGGTAGCGTGACCTAGTGGCAAGGAGGCATTGGCTAAAATGTTGAGGCATCGAGTGGCCTATGTTCGAAATGCGGTGGCAGTATTTGCATTGTGTTGAAGCGCCAAGGGAAGGTGCACATTTTTATCTTTGGTGGAGAAAGGAAGGTTCATAGAGCACGTTGTGCTCTCCACTTACCAAATGAGTGCTTAGATCGAGCGGCGATTAGAGCTACGTCTAATGCGTTCATCATGGGCTACATTGAGGGTTCGAATCTCTCCAAAGGTAAGGTAATTAAATTTTGATTATTTTTAATATTGCCTAAAGTTTGGAGTTAAAAGGGTTGCTAGTTGGAAATTTGTGTTTTTTGGAAATTGTTTTTGGAGTTATAAGGAGTTTGATTTTATTTTTAATAAAGTCTTAAATTGTTATATTTGCATATTGGAGGAGTAAGAATTTAAGAGTGTTGATTTTATTTTAAAGGGATTTTTGCCAAAAATATTATTATGAAGGTGTTGGATATTATTTTAAAGTTGGAGTGATAAGGTGTATTATGTTTGATATCTTTTTGTATTGTGACTCATTGAGAAAATTATTATCTTCTAACCCTTGTTGAGATTGGTAAAGAAGTGATTGTGAGTGTAGCATATTTGTGTGGTTTACTCCTTGTCAAGCAAAAGGTATGGTCAAATTCTTCCATAGTTGAGTTGATTGAATAGTTTTCTGAAAATAAGTTTGGAGTGAAAAGGACTTTATTAGGGTTTCCTTTTCGAGAGTTTTTTTATGCTTCAAGGTTTTCTAGAATAAAGAGTTGTTGTTAAAACCTTGTTTGATAAGCATTGTTGTTGAAGCCATTGGTTGTGTGAAGAATTTGAGTTAGAGTTTTGAAAATAACATGAGTATAATTTTTATGTGAAGATTGTTTTATGAGCATTGTTGTTGAAGTTGTGCAAAGAACTTGAACTAGGGTTTGAAAAGAACATGAGTATCATTGTTATGTGAGATTTGTTGTTGAGCATTGTTGGAAATATTTTGAGTTGGTGGTTATATGCTTGGACTAGGGTTTGTGAGAAAGGGTTGTTTCTTGAGTGATTGGTTGAGTATATTTGGTTGAGCCTAGTCAAGTGGTTGTATGAAGTGATTTTTCAAGTTCCATAAAACAAACTATCCTATATTTTGATTTGAGTTGAGAAAGTGTTTGAGCATTGAGTTGAAACATATTGGGTCTCTAACAATTCACTTTATATTTATATGAGATTGGTCAAGTTATGTGTGGAATTTTTGAGCAAATTTGGACAGGTTATGTGTGGACTTGTTGAGCAAATTTGGACAAGTTCTGTGTGGACTTGTTGAGCATATTTGAGCAAGTTCTTAGTGGACTTGTTGAGCATATTTGAGCAAGTTCTAAGTGGACTTGTTGAGCATATTTGAGAAATTTTTGAGTGGACTTGTTGAGCATATTTGATCAAGTTTTGAGTGGACTTGTTGAGTATATTTGAGCAAGTTCTAAGTGGACTTGTTGAGCATATTTGAGCAAGTTCTAAGTGGACTTGTTGAGCAGTTTTGAACAGGTTTTGAGTGGAACTATTGAGTAGAGTTGAGCAGCTTCTAAGTGAACATATTGACCATATTTGAGTAGGTTTTGAGTGGACCTATTGAGTATATTTGAGCAGGTTATGAGTGGACCTATTGAGCAGATTTGAGAAGGTTCTGAGTGGACCTATTGAGAAGATTTGAACAGGTTCTGAGTTGACCTGTTGATCATATTTGAGACAAAGCTTTGAAAGTGATAGAGCAGAGAGGACAGTAGTCTCCAGTGGATAGATATCCATCAACCATACCAGTGAGTACATGTCTTCTGAGTTGGGATAAGAGTCTTCAATGGAGAGAGATCCACAAGCCAATGCAATGGAGGAAAAAGTCTTCTAGAGGATCACCAGCCAGAGTAGAGGAGAAGAAGTTCTCCTGTGGATAGAGATCCACAAAATTTATTTAAGGGATTGATATATCGTTTGGCCAAAGTTCTATAAACATTGTAATAGGGAAGGATTACCAAGATATTGATTGAGAAAATTTTAGTAAAAGATTTTCTCCGTGGAGTAGCCCACATTGGGTGAACCACATAAATTGTGGTGTCTCTATTGTGTATGGTTTTTTGTGCATTGATTTGATTAATGTTGTTGATATTACTATCTATACATTGCATAATATTGATTGGAAAATAAAAGTAAAAAGTGGTCTTATACTATTCACCCCTCCTCTCAGTATAAGCTTGTGTTCTTCACAAAGCCCACGCACAAACTTCACTCCACCGTGCCACTTGGTGAAACCTAAAAATTCATACCATTTGTCTATTGGTCCACCTTACCTTATGCTTCTAAAATTGTGTTGGTCGGCAAGTTCGTCCACCTTGAAAACATCCCATATTTTTTTAGTATCTTGGCTGTCAAAACAAAATAAATAAAATTAAAATTCATTCTTTTCAAATTCATAATGTATAAAAATATTTAATCGGTTGGCATATTCTTATTTACATGAATGATAAGAATTTTACAAAATTTTTATGAGAATAATATAAAGAAGAATGCATGATTTTATTCTTATGTTCTATTAAATTCTATATATATATATATATATATATATTTAATAATGATAAGAGTCTAAATATTTATTTTATTTTGTACCAATGAGTGGGCCCACTAGTAAATGCATTAGAACAACTCCATGGATGCTTAAAAACTACTATACTTTTGTAAAATGAGTAGGCCTGATGGTGACTAAATAAACAAAATGAAGAAACAAAATACTCAATAGATAAAAATATTACATTAATATCACAAATTTCAAGTGGGTCCCCAAATTTGGGGTGTATTGTGCAATGGCAACAACAAATGGCGACTCTACTGGGAAATGCTCCTAAGCATTTTGGATGAAGAACCCGATCTGAAACCAAGAAAACCAAAGATCAGAGAAATAAACATCATCTAGCAATATCCAGAGAAAGTGGGGTAAACAACTTCAAATGAAAATAGATGAACCATTTGCTTCTGCTTAGTGTGTGAACTGTGATTCATTTTGCATTCTTGAAACAATTCAGATTCCATCATTTGTTTTGCATTTAGGCTATAAAATATCACTCATAAAGATGTGCCTCTGCATTGCTCCACTACCAGTCAAGCATCTATAGCCCCGATGGAGATGACCTTGATCTCTTCTAGACATTGCTCTACTTCCATCCAGACATCTATAGCCCCGATAGAGATTGTTTGAATCACCCAGGCATAAGATTGATTTTGCATGTTTTTTTTTTATTAAGCATTTAATTGCTTTGCAAAATTTGTATGCCAACTGGGTTAGAGACCACTTAAGGCTAAATATGGAGTGTATTAGATTTTTGCCTTAATATGCAAACCATAATGACTTTATCCTTCAATGTTTCAAAGAATACCCTTTAATATAGTGAGCTACATGTGGAGCTTCAACGAAATGTTTCATTGTTCCAAAATCCACTATCTTAGTCCAAAATCTAAGAATGATTACTAAACAATTTCATTTCCTTTTCCTCAATTTCACCTGATTCCAAACTAGGCAATCCATCCTACATGACAAAGGAACAACTATCAACAAAGAGACCAGAAGTTAGTAGCTATCACAAAGCACTACCTCAATCAGAGGAACAAACCCAAAAGTGTGAAAATGCCAAAAGTAAAAAATTCAAAATGGAAGCAAACCAAAATTGCAAAAAAAACTGATAAGCAAGTGAGAACCTACTCCCTAAACCTGAAAACACTGACAAGAAAGCAAATAGCAAAATCTTGCGAAACAAGAGATTATGTACAAAAAAAAAAAAAATTAAAAAAAAAAACCAAAAAACCAAAAAGTTATATACAAGAATATACAAGAAAAGTACAAATGATGCAAGAATTCAGCTGTTTCATGGGTGAAAATAATGCTTGAGAAACTGCCCATTAACAGGTAAATGAATGTCCTCCCCACCCAAAGTTTTCAATCAAAAAGTGTTTTCTCCAAGAATTTTTGAAATCTGATAAGGACCAAGCCAAATATTGTCAAATTTATTGTGATCACCCTTTTTCTCGTGTGCCTTATCCCATAATAAAACCAAATCAGAGATCCTAAATACCTTAATCTTAGCTCATTTGTCGAACCACATTTTAACCATATCCTAATGTTTACTAAAATGAAGTAAAGCATCCTCTCATTTTTCATCTAAATGCATAAGGTGAGTAAGATGAGCTTCAATTTTATCATTTGTTTCAAGGTATTCCTTCATAAATTGTAAAGTTTGTAATTTAAGATTTGAAGGAAAAATTGGATCTTGACCATAAACTAAATGATAGGGTGATGTTCCTATGGACTCTTTAGTTCTTGTTCTATCTGCCCATAATGCAAATTTCAATTTATTATGCCAGTCCCGAGGATTATGTTCAAGCAATTTCTTAATAATTGATAACAAGTTCTTATTAGATGATTCTGCTAAACCATTACCTTATGGATAATAATTGGAAGAAAATTTGATGCTCACCTTGTTGTCATATGCCCATTCTACAAACTGAAGTGAAGTGAAAGCAGAACCATTGTCACAAACAATAGAATATGGCATACCAAATCTAGTGACAATGTGTCCTAAAAATTGAATGACCACTTCAGAAGTATAGTTCTTAGTGGGAATGGCCTCAGTCCATCTGGTACAATAATCTATGGTGGTTAAAATGTATTTGTGGCTAGGTGAAGAGTTTGGGTTTATAACTCCTATGAAATCTAAACCCCATTGTGCAAATGGTCTAGCCTCAAATACAGGTTGTAAAGGCATGGCAACATTTCATTCTCTATTGGCAGTAATATGACATGTATGGCAAGAACGAACATGGGCATGGGCATCTTTGAAAATGTGGGGCCAATAGTAACTAGATCTCAAAATCTGGTGCATTGTGGCATTAGCTGATCCATGCCTAGTCCCATACTTACCATGAAAATCCTTAAGTATTTGCATAGACTCATCCTTACTCAAACATCTAAGGAAAATTCCTTCATGATTTCTTCTGTATAACACACCAACTTTAATCATAAAATTAGAGCTTTTTAATCGAAGTGCTCTTCTTTGCATAGCATTAAAGTGATCAGGGCACTTACCATTCAAAATAAAATACATAATGTCATTATACCATTCATCCATGGTGATGCTTTCTATAGTGTATTGATGACACATGATTTGAGGATCGATTTCAGCTAGAGACTTTGTCAAACCTTGTCCTCTAACAAGCTTCATCAGATGGATCTCTAAATCAAACTCCTGCAAAGTAGCCAACCATTTGCCTCTCCTTTCTCCTAGTTCATTCTGCATCAACATTGTTTTGATAGTTGGGTTAGGTACTATTGCAAAAATTCTACTGTGCAAAATGTAATGTCTAATCTTCTTCATAGTTTTGAAAAGAGCATATACCTATTTATCTAGAATAGTGTATTTCAACTATGCATATTTTAGTGGTGAACTCAAGAAAGCAATAGGATTTTTTGAATTATCTTCGTTCTTTTGAGTTAATACACTAGCAAAAGAATGCTCAAAAGCAAATGAATAAATATAGAAAGGTTTCTTGTAATTAGGACTCACAAGCACAGGTGTAGAAGATATTGCATTTTTGACATCTTTCCAATTAATGTTAGCATCCTTTTTCAACATATCATTTAATGGTTTGACTATTTCAGCAAATCTTGAAATGAATTTCCTAACAAAGTTGATTTTCCCAAAAAATGATCGTAATTCTTTTTTGCTACCAGGAAAAGGGATTTTCTGGATGGCTTCTATTCTTTCAGGATCTATGGAAATTCCATCTTTTGAGATGACATGACCTAAAATTTTACCTTCAGTTACTCCAAAAATGCACTTTTTGGGATTTAGTGAAATGCCATGTTCTCTACACCTTTGAAGAACTTTTCTCAAATCATTAACGTGGTCAGATCTATTCTTTGAGAAAATAGGAATGTCATCAACATAAATAACTATGCATTTACCTATCAAATCTCTAAATGCATAGTCCATGGCTCTTTGAAATGTGGCACCTGCATTAAGCAATCCAAAAGGTATTCTTCTGTAAGCAAAGGTACCCCACTTCATGGTAAAAGTAATTTTCATTCTATCTTTTGGGTCAATAAGAATTTGGTTATATCTAGAATAACCATCAAGAAAAGACATCATCTCAGAACCATTCACCATTTGCAAAATATGATCAATGGAAGGCAAGGGGTAGTTATCCTTTTGTGAGGCCTTATTGAGATTCCTAAAATCAATACACAAATGGATTTCACCTATTTTCTTCCTAACTGGTACAATGTTTGCTACCCATGTAGAGTGTCTGATTGGAAATATAATCTTAGCATCCAATAATTTCTTAACCTCCTTTTGTATAAGAGGCTCTAGCAATGGGTTGACTAGTCTTTGTTTTTGTCTAAATGGTTTTGAATCTGGCTTTAAAGGAATAGTATGTGTTATGATGTTTTCATTATAAGTCTTTAAATTCTCATAACTCCATGCTATTACATCAACGTAATATTTCAAATCCTGAATTATTCCTTCTTGTTCTTGATGAGTGCAAGCCTTTCCTATGAGTACATTATGTGGGTCTTTACTAATCCCAAGATCAATGGAATTATAAGCATCCTACGGGAGTGAGGTTTTATTACAACTTTTGCTTTTGTAATCAATATCAAAAAGCTTCTCGAGAGAAACTATACCTTTAGGAATCGCATTGATTTTATTTGTTACCTCATGATCTTCATTTTCATCTTCTTGCAATCTCTCATCCTCATCGATCACCTGATTTTCAAAAATACCTGAATTAGTTACAAAATAAAAAATGTGCCTGTCACTTTCAAATACCTATAAATTTTTCACATTGTCAGGTATAGAAGGATAGGGTATCAACTCAATTGAAAATTTCTTTAGCCTCCTATTATCAATAGGCTTAAGAGTACCTATTGTGATAGCTAAAGAATCAACAATTCGATTGTTCTTCCTAGATATCAATGAAATATTGAAAGCATGGAATTCATCAATCAAATCCCTAACTCTATTTCTGTAATGAATTAGCCTTTTATCATGACATGTGTATTGGCCTTTCACCTATTTAACAACCAATTCTGAATCTCCTAGCACTTTCAAACATTTAATATTTTTCTTTAAGGCTAACTGCAAACCGAATATTAAAGCCTCATATTCTATAATATTACAAGTGCAAGGAAATTGTAATCTATAAGCTACTAGAGATGACTTACCTTTAGGACTAATCAATTCCACACCAGCTCCACTACCTTGTTTGGATTTAGATCCATCAAATTTAAGCATCCAAACAAGATTTTCATCCTTAATTGGATTAATAGATGGTATTTCATTTTCATATTCACCTACATCCAATTTTATTTCCAAAGTGTAAACACCTAACTCAGACTCATTGTAAAGAATTTCATTGGTTTTGTTATATTCAATAATCAAATCCTTGAGTCTAGGTTCTCTTTCAATTCTGATTTGGTTAGCAACACCCTTCCATGGTAGCCACATATGTGAAAAATCAGTGGCCATATATCCATTTAAGTTCCTAGACCAATCTCTACTCAACAACATTCCATACTTATCAGGTATGTCTACAACATGTATATCAATATACTGTTGTATCCTAGGTTCTAAGGCTAGTTGTATGTGAACATTCTTAAGCATTCCAACCACATGGACTTCAGATTTATCCAATTGAACAACTATTCTGTTAGAAGGGATGGGTTTCAAACCCAATTTTTGATAAACAATGTGAGGCATGACATTACCGGATGCTCCTGAATCAACAAGATAATTATGCAGATTTCTTCCTACAATTCTTATGGTCAAAATAAATGGAGGAGCTTCTCCTTTGTCCCTTCATGAAACAAATTGCATATCCATGGTTTTCGGGGATTCATTCTTGCTTTGATTACCAAAATCCTGCACCAAAAGTTCTTGTTGATTAGTCAACTTAGCAACATCAAATAAAGATATATTCACTTTTGTTTTCTTTAAATCCTCCACAATATTATATGTAATTTTTTCATGTGGTGGTTGAGGTATATCAACCTTATATGGAGGTATGGGATTGTTACTAGCCCGTGTGTCAGGAGGAATGATGGTGTCATTTGGGGGAGTAGAAGAAGTAAAAGGAGCTTTAGTCTTACTCCTAAGCTTGTAATTATGATTCCCCTTTTTAAATTGTCTGAAAGCTTGAACTTCCTCTTCTATAGACCCATCATACCCTTCTTCATCTTCTTCAATTGATTCAAATGTTTCAACTACTAGCGTTGATTCTTTCCCTTTGCTAGTACTAGCCTATTGGGAAGGATCTTCATCTAAAACAATTTCCATGTTATCCATCTCTTTTTGTAGAATATCTAGAGTTGTTTTGAATTCAAGGTACTCATTCTCACTATGTTGTGTCATAGAATGCACCCTACACCAATTGTTTAAAGCCAACTCCGAAATATTAACAATAGTGCTGGTTTGATTGGAACTAGTGGTAGCATTGTTCTGATTAACCATGGGACTAGGTACTCCTCCATTGTTCGGACGAGTATTCCATTGTTTTCTCTAAAAACTAAAATTTCTATTTTGATGAGAATTTTGAGGCAATTGTTTTTGCATTTGAACCATGTCACTACTGAGTTTTTGGACAACCCTTTGTAGGTCGTTTACCTGAGAATTAGGTTCATTATTTTTTCCTACAATAGTTTGATTGGTTGTGTTACTTGTAGTGGTAGTGGGATTTAGAAAACTTGGCAAACTTTGATTTTGGACAACTTGTGGAAAGGTTGTGTTATTTTGATGAAATGTTGAAGCATTTGGAGTGGGTGTTGTATTGAAGAATGAAGGTATGATTTGAGCATTTGTTTCAGCCATTTTATGAGTGGTGAATTAATTTTCTAAATATAGCAAAGTGGTAGGATAAGTGGGTATGGTAGGTGGATTGTATGGCAAATTGAAATTATTGAATGGCATGGCATTCAACATAGGAATTTGTTGAGACAAAGCTTGATTGATCATAGGCACTTGATTATAAGCACTTGGATGTCCTATGGAAGGTAACTATCCTATCCCAAAACCTTGTGGTATCAACTATTGTTCTACAGTCAAAGCCTCATTGTATGCCATGGGAAGTGTAGTGATTTGAGGAGTTCTCCTTACAAACATAGATGTTAAAGGGTCCAATGCCCTAAAGTACATCTGTATGGCAACATCTACCTGAAGAGTATAAGGAGCAACTAACTTGCTATACAATTTATGGAAATGAGTATTGAACAATCTCAAAGGTTCATTAGGCTCTCTCTTGGCTGACGCAAATTGATGATAGATTATAGTAGGATCTATGGGTAGCCTAAATTGATTCACAAAAGTTATTTCCAACTGGGCCCAAGATGTAATGGAATTGGTTGATAAACTAATGTACCAATCATATGCCATTTCATCTAAGGTGAGAGGAAACATTCTGCAAGCAACATCCTCATGTTCAACTTGCAGTCTAATCATTGCATCTTTGTAAGCTTGAATATGCTCTTCAACAATTCTAATTCCATCATGTTTATATTTAGGTAAATACCTTTCTACATTTTTGGAAATATCATGGGCTACTCCAACAATGTTTAAAGGATTTCTATGAGCACCTAACCAAGTTGCAACTCCTACAACTACTACCATTGGAGTTACTAGTGGAGGAACAAATGGGATGATGGGTAGCGATGAATCGCTATTGGGTGGAATAACAATCATCTGACTCTTAGACCTTCTGATCCTCCTTGTAGGAGAAATGCTATGGAAAATAGTCTCTTCCAAAGCCTTAGATCTTGTGATTATGATCTTTGGTTCCAGCCTTAACAATGAAGACAACAAGTGCTTAGTACTCTTGAAATGAAATGATTTCCAATTTTCAAAATTTTAATTGATAAGTCATCATGTTCATTATAAGGCATCAATCAAACCCTAACAATAAGGAACATTCTCAAATTTGTAAAATGTTAGCATCAATGCATCATCAATTAGAGAATTTTCCAATCAATAAATGTGAACAACTTTCAACAAAAACTTTGTAATTCAAAGCCAATACCTTCAATTAAGCCCTCCTTCTAGCACCAATTCTATTGAGTGATATTTTTACCCAATTACAAAAATATACTCATAGTCAAGATTATTCTCGGATATCCTCTCTTGCAAGGAAATATTTGTAATTTCTCCAAGGTTCTTTTAATGTGTTAAATTTGCTTGCAATGCTTAGTGAAAATGTGAAATGCTAAAAATTAATTGGATACCTCAGTGTTGCATATACCTGTTAACAAGGGGCCTGTTTTGGTATTGATTTGATTTGCAATGATCTTTGTTGTTCATGGAATTTTTGAAAATGTGAAATTATTGATCAACTATCTACTTTGAAATTTGATAAATATTTGATTTCAATCTTTGAAAATTTGATTTTAATTGATTTTATCTCAAATTGTTAATCAAATTTTATCTTCTTTTGTTAACCAAATTTTATCTTCTTTTGTTAACCAAATTTTATCTTCTTTTGTTAACCAAATTTTATCTTCTTTTGTTAACCAAATTTTATCTTCTTTTGTTAACCAAATTTTATCTTCTTTTGTTAACCAATTTTATCTTCTTTTGTTAACCAAATTTTATCTTCCTTTGTTAACCAAATTTTATCTTCCTTTGTTAAGATTTGCTTGAAAATAAAAATAGAAATGACTAAAATCTAACTTTGCAATGTAGGAACTTTGGAATATCATATTAATTATTCATTTTAATGAAAGGTTGGAATTAGGGTTCAAGGGCTTGGTTAAACGCTCAAAACACTTATGTAGGAGTGCAAAACCTTCCAATCCCTCAACCCCATATTGTGCTTCCATCCTACCCTACTAAAAATTTACCATGCAACTTAGTTATATTCATACATATTCAAACCCACAAAAGGCATAAAATTTAATATTCCATTCCTCTAATTTAAAAAAAAAAAGTTGGAATTTATTGAAATTTCAACTTTCATAAAATGAAATTAATTTGATTATTTGGAAAAATGTGCAAAGTTTAAAAACTCAAATTTCCATTAAAAATATGAACTTGCGTAAAATGAGAATTTGAATTTTAATTCTTGAAATTGCCATATTTTTTTTTTTTTTTTAAGGGTTTTGATTTTTTTTATTTTGTATTTGATGAAATTAAATAAAATGTAAAAGGCTAGGGTTAGAAAAAATAAAATAAAAGAACAAGTCACTGAAACTTTCTAAATTTTGACCCAAATCTGCATAAACAAATATCCTGCACTAAACCAACATTAATTTGACCCATCTTCACGCAGTCCAAAGTTAATGTGATGCAATCTTCAACGGAATAACACAATATATTAGGAAAAATAAATAAGTCTACCATCCACATGCATAAAACTTATTAAAATTTCCCATATATTGCCAACATGAAATATTTTAAATGAATACACTTGCAGAATACCATGCTTAAATCGATTGCAATGGGTGAAATTTGGTGCAGTCCAACAACAAGGGAGGAGATGCTTCTTCAAAAAAAAAAAATTCCAACATGCATTTGCTACCAAAACTCTTAGACCCTATTTTAGGAGCTTCAATGGGTTTTCAAAATTTTAAAAGACTCTTCATTTACTTTTCCCCTCTTCGTTTGATTTCCAAACACATTCTTCAACAAAAAATAAATCATCTTTGTCTTCTCTTCCTTTCGTTCATTTTTCATAATGCTCTCTTCACGGTATATCATTCACCTTCATATTTTCTTCTTTAGTAACCGTAATTTGTTATCTTTCTGGGCTTATTTTCACCATACACATGGCCCAAGAATTTAGGTAAGGGTGTCCGTGAATGACCTATGCATTTACAATTAGCATCATTTTGCATGCTTTCAAAAAATGTGATCTGACCATGGTTTTCTTGACTCCAAAAGATGCTCTATCTCGTCACTCTATGAAGACACTCTCCACCTATCAGATAATAATGAACTCTACGAATACCCATTGTTCTCCAACATTGGTTACCATTGTTATGTCATTAGCACCAAAAAAAAACACCTCCATCTATGTCTATTTCAAATTCTAGTTTCTTCAAACATCATATATGAATTTGATGCTCCTATAATTGAAATCACCTCAATATTATCTAATCTCACACTATGTATTCTTTGAAATTGATGCCCCCATCATTGACATTTCAGATTTTATACTGGACTTTGAATACCAAAGTCTAAGTCACATTAAATGTCATCCTATCATGGCCACAATGAGAGAATCCTACAAGAAGTGGTGATTTTCCTGACTTGTGAACCATGGAGTTTCGATAGATCTTCTCAAAAATATTGAATCTGCTATCCAATCTTGTGGAAACATTGAATCACTATCCTCTATGTCCACTGACGCTAAATACAAAGCTGCAAAGTGTAATGCAGTTATGACCCTCAGTAGTGGAAATCTCCCTAAAGTTATAGCCCTTGGGTGGAAACTCAAACTTTTGGTACGTTATCATATCTTCATTATTGTTGAGCAAGGTGCAGCAATAGTATTGTCATTGTTGTCAACACAGTCAGATAGATCCGTTGATGCAGTGGACAGGAAGTTCAAAAGCTATTTAGATGCAGAAGACAGGAGTTCAAAGGTTATTCAGAGTATGTACAATGATTTTCCAAGAAGACCGAAGTGGCCCATATGCAAAAGATCAAATAAAAAAGACAAGTAAGAAAAGTGTCACGATATCACGACATATACAATAGGCAAGAAAAACTGTCACAATTTCGTGACATGTTGGAAGAGAGAACAAGCAGGAAAAAATGTCACGATTTCGTGACATGTTGGAAGAGAAAAAGGCAAGTGGAAAAACTGTCGCGATTTCGCGACATGTTGGAAGAGAGAGAAAAAGCAAGAAAAACTATCACAATTTCGTGACATGTTGGAAGAGAAAAGGCAAGTGGAAAAACTGTTGCGATTTCGTGACATGTTGGAAGAGAAAGAGAAAGCAGAAAAAAGTGTCGCGATTTCGCGACAAGTTTGAAGAAAGAGAACAAGTAAGAAAAGTTTCACGATTTCGTGACATGTCGCATTTTCATGACTAAAACAAGAGAGAGAAAGTAAGTTTGAAAAGTGTCGCGATATTGTGACATGTATTTTTGTGAAAAAAGAAAGAGAGGAAGCGTACGAAAGCAGAACTATTGCGATTTCGCGACAAAAGCAGAAAGCAAGACTTCGGAAGCAGAAGTGTCACGATTTCACGACAAAAGCAAAGTAAAGTACAAAAGTAGAAGTGTTGCGATTTTACGACAAAAGAAAAGAAGAAGACTTCGAAGGCAGAAGTGTCACGATTTCACAACAAAAGCAAAAAATCTAAATACGAAAGTAGAAGTGTCACGATTTTGCAACAAAAGCTAAGTTGAAGACTACGGAGGTAGAAGTGTCGCGATATCGCGACAAAAGAAAAGTCGAATTCTATGGAATCATAAGTGTCGTGATATCGTGACAAAATAAAAGATGAAGTCTACGAAGGCAGAAATGTCGCGATATCATGACAAAATAATAGAGAAAGTGTATGGAGGCGAAAGTGTCGCGATATCGCGACATGTATTTTTGCGGCAACAGCAACAAAAGAAGCTATAGAGGCAGAAATGTCACGATTTCGTGACAGGTCATAACTGCGCAATTCAAGAAGGAGAACTCAATTGAAATGAGAAGTATGACAGTGGACCGACATCACTACGGAATTTATAGGGGCAGTTATAGAGTGATTTCATACTACTAAAATACGAAGAGTGATCAAAAGTCAGTATGGCGGTTACAGGGTCTGTCCAAAATGAAATCATCAAGCAATGGATAAACCGAACATCTTCTTGAGTTGAAGCCGACGAAGACCGATGATAGCTGACTAAAATTAGGGTTTATAGTTATGAAATTCGACTAAGATTAGGATTTACAACCGACTAAGATTAAGGTTTTCATCATAAAAAATATTGTTATAAAAGGAGGGTTGTTTGGAGAATTGAACGTGTGTCGAAGGTGGGTGAAATACGGTCATCGTGCATAGAGAGTAAGTCGTGTCAAATCATGCTAAGTGCAAAATTCATAAAGAGAGTAGAGTGCACAAAAGGGAGAAGACGATCGTGAAGTTCGACTGTAACGAAGTAGAGTGTGCAAAGTGATTGCGCAGAGAACGCAAAGGTGAAGAAGACCAGTCAGGGTCTTGCAAAAGCAAAGGTATCTTATTATCAAACTTATAGATTCAAATTGAAGTCCAGGTTGTAGCTTGGCATCAGGGGTTGGTGCTCCTTTCTATTGGTGCAAATAAATAATGGGTTGGTGCTCCTTTCTGTTGGTGCAGATAAATAAGGGGTTGGTGCTCCTTTCTATTGGTGCAAATAAATAAGGGGTTGGTGCTCCTTTCTTTTGGTGCAGATAAATAAGGGGTTGGTGCTCCTTACAATGGGTGCTAGTAAATTGATTGTAAAGTTGGTGCTTTGCAAAGGCTAGATTTGGATGGTAGTCCAAGCAATCAATTTTTGAGGAGTAGCCACATTGGTGAACCTCGTTAAATCTTGTGTTGTGTGATGCTATTTTGTTATACTTGTTGTATCTAGTAATAAGTTTTAATTGATGCGGTATTAAGAGCTATAAATTCAAGTTTAAAAAGCTACACTGATTCACCCCCCTCTTAGTGTCATTGTAAGACTAACAATTGGTATCATAGCTAAGTTCCTGTACAAGCTTAATCGACTAGGGTGATCTTGGAAGTAACACAATGGCAGGTGGTGAAGGCTTCTCATCAAACAAAGCACCATTGTCTAATGGATCTAATTACATGTTCTAGAGAATCAGGATGCAGACATATCTTTGTGCTTTGGGATACGACATCTGGGATTCAGTAGTTAGTGGATACACAATACCCATCACTCATCCAAAAGAGGCTGACGAAAAGAAACTGTTTGAAAATAACTCAAAAGCAAAGAATGCTATCATGTGCGGATTAGCAGACAGTGAACTAGTAAAGATCATGAGCTGTAAAATGGTAAAATAAATATGGGATAAACTGATGAGTATTCATGAAGGAGACGATAAGATCAAGGAGGCCAAGTTATAGACACATCAAGCTCAGTTTGAAGCATTAAATATGAATGACGATAAAAATGTTGGGGCATATATGCTGAGATTTAATGGAATCATTAATGCAATCAGAGGACTCGACGAGGATATCAAAGACTCTGCCGTCATGAAAAAGGTATTAAGATCTCTTCCTCAAAGGTTTGATTCTAAAGTCTCAGTGATAGAAGAAGCTAAATATCTAAATTATTTTAGTATAGATGAGATGTATGGTTCTTTGACTGCATATGAGATGATGATAGAAAGATCTAAACCCACAGACAGAGAAGCGGCTTTTAAAGCCCTTAAAAATAAAAATGCAAAACAAGAGTTCGAGGAAGAAGAGACATCAAATGAAATGGAAGCAAACTTTGTTAGAAAACTAAAATGGAGAAAAAGAAAATACAGAGGAAAGATATCGTTTAAATGTTTCAACTATGGAGGCGTTGGGCATTTTGCAACTAAATGTCCACTTAATGAGAAGAATAAAAATGATGAAGGATCGCACCCAGAAAGAAGTGACTAGAAAAAGAAAACGAATTTCAAAAAATGCAACTTCAAGAAGAAAAGTTTCATCTCTAGGAATGCCAGTTCATCAGAAGACAGCTCCGATGAGGATTCTGAAGAGGAAACAAGTGAAGCTCTTTTCATGGCATTTGAAGAAGTAAAATTAGAAAATGAAGAAGGAGTGAACTCTGAAGTATGTGGTGAAAACCCTGAGGCTGAAGCAGATCTAGAAGGTGAGTTGATCTCTGCACTTGAAGAGTGGAAAATAGAGAGGAAAAAGAATAAGAAAATTTCAAAAAATCTTGAGGATGCAAATGAAATCATAACTAGTCTGAAAGTACAGACAGAAGAATACAAGAAAATATCTGAAGATCTCGAAGTACAAATTACCATGAAAATAAATTATTGCTACAAACTAGAAGAAGAGAATGTTGGTTTACGGACGCAGATAGAAGATATGAATCACAAAATTAGTTGCTATCACAAACGCGAAGAAAGTTCTATGAAGCTGGATAAGATTATAAATGACCAAAGGCCTGCAGGCATCAAATTTGGTCTGTGTTTTGTCGAAGGAGAATAATCAAATGGATCAAAGGCCAAAAATGTAGAATCCATAAAGTATGAAGATAAGAAATAGGTTTATCAAGGAAAAATGTCTCATGCAAAAGAAATAAATAATGCCAGGCACGAAAGGGGAATTGACAATGATGGATTCACCAATGTCACACATCAAAGAAGAAGAAGACCTATGGCTCCTATGGCAACATGGCAAATACCATCACCCAGGTTCAATTATCCCTTTTCTGGTTTCTATTTTCAATGCAATGGCTATGGACATAAAATCTCAGACTGCAAATATAATGTAAGACCAAGGAATTTCACTAGTAGAAATGCTTTTTCTCTTTTGATGAATTATACGGTAGAATGTTATAACTATCATAATTTTGGGCACATTGCAAGAAACTGTAGAAGTACATTTGCATCAAATCAGTTTCAGGGAAAAAAATTTCAACCAAATAGGATGAGACAAAATAGAAAACTTCTCGAAAAACATGCACAAGCTATTGATAAGGGAAAGGCAAAACAAGAGCCCAAAACTACTATCAAAACGGAGTGGAAAGAAAAAGAACGACTTAAGGAAGAAAAGGAATCCTTAATTGTACAAACAAAATTTAAAGCATAGAATAAATATGTACCATGGATACTTGATAGTGGATGCTCCAGTCATATGACAGGTGACAAACAAAAATTTGAGAAGTTACAGAAATTGAAGGTGGTTCAGTAAAGTTTGGAAATAATGATGGAGCTAAGATAGTTGGCAAAGGTTCAGTTAAAATTAGTGATGGAAAAATTAAGTCAGAAAAAGTCTTGTTTGTGGATGGTTTGAAACATAACTTGTTGAGCATAAGTCATATTTGTGATAAAGGTTATGAAGTAGTTTTTAAGAAGCAGGGTTGTGAAGTCAAAAAAAAAAACAATGGAAAATTGATAGCAACTGGATCAAGGACATCTGGAAACCTGTACACGCTCTCAAAGACTTTAGAAGGAGATTGTTTTATTGGACAAGAAGAAGAAAATTGGTTGTGGCACAAGAGACTCGATCATATCAGTTTTGATAATCTAGTAAAAATCAACTCAAAAAGGGTAGTGAGAGATATTCCCACCATCAGAAAACCCGCAAACAACATTTGTGCTTCATGCCAAAAGGGGAAGCAAACTAGAGTCACATTCAAAACAAAATATTACTACACAAGAAAAACTTTGGAACTAATACACACCGATTTATGTGGACCCATGAGAACACAAAGCATAAATGGTGACAAATATTTTATGTTGTGCATTGATGACTATTCCAGAATGACATGGATATTTTTCTTGAAGCATAAATCAGAAGTTGTTGAAATGTTCAAGACTTTCAAAAACCAAGTTGATAATGAAACAGGAAAGAGGATCAAATGTTTAAGATTAGATAGAGGAGGAGAATTCATTTCAGAGGAGTTTACAGAGTACTATGAAAAATACGGTATTAGGAGACAATTTTCAGCAGCCAGGACACCTCAACAGAATGGAGTGGTAGAAAGAAAGAACAGGACAGTGCAGGAAATGGCACGGACTATGTTGGCTGAAAGTAGAGTAGCAGACATATTTTGGAAAGAAGCAGTCCATACTACGGTGTATATCCAAAATAGGTACATGCTGAGAACACATGAAAGCAAAACTCCTTATGATTTGTGGTTCGATAAAAGGGCAACAACAAAATACCTCAAACTTTTTGGTAGCAAGTGCTACATCAAAATAACTGAAGATAATCTTGGTAAGTTTGAATATAGAGCGAATGAAGGTATTTTTGTTGGTTATTCATCAAAAAGCAAAGCTTACAAATGGTACAACAAGAGGTTAAAGAAAATTGTGGACAGTGTCGATGTTAAATTTGATGAAGGTAGAGAACGAGTAATTAGCTATGAAAAGAACTACCCAATTTATGAAGAGGTTATTGAAGGAGACGAGGAAAACGAAATGAAAAAGATACATAAAATTGACTCAGATGATTTAAGTTGTGATTTAGAAGTGGAAGAAAATAATAAATTCAAAACAGGCAGCTAGCAAAAAAATTATCCTAGAGAGCAAATAATTGGAGACCCCAAAGTTGGTGTTCAGACAAGAAGAAGAGTAGTAAGTAACTACTCTCTATTATCCAGCATTGAGCCCAAAAATGTTGTTGACGCAAGCAAAGATGAAATTTTGATGAAGGCAATAAATGAAGAATTAGATCAAATCAAGAAAAATGAAACTTGGGAGTTCGTACCTAGACCTCAAATAAAAATATAATCGGGACTAAATGGATTTTTCAAAACAAATTGAATGAAGACAGACAGGTAGTCAGAAATAAATCAAGATTGGTATGTAAGGGTTATGCACAAGTTGAAGGCATTGACTTTGAGGAAACTTTTGCACCAGTAGCTAGACTAGAGGCAATTAGAATGTTTCTGGCTTTAGCAGTCTACGAGAATTTCAAAGTTTATCAAATGGATGTGAAATCAACGTTTTTGAATGGGAAACTTGAAGAAGAGGTTTATACTAAGCAACCAGATGGTTTCCAATTTAATGATGATCCCAAATTGGTTTGCAAGTTGAAAAAAACATTATATGGCTTAAAACAGGCACCCCGAGCATGGTATGCAAGGCTAGGCAACTATCTCACTCAACAAGGGTTTAAGAAAGGTATGGTGGATAGTAATTTGTATGTCAAAACAAAAAATGGGCATCTTATTGTTCTTGTTGTATACGTAGATGATATCATATTTTACAGTAGCAAAGATGAGTCGTGTAAATATTTAGCAAATAAGATGCAGAAAGAATTTGAAATGTCAATGATTGGTGAACTTCCGTATTACCTCGGGTTGCAAGTTAATCAAAATAAGAAGGGCATATTTATTTCTCAAGTTAAATATGTGAAAGAGATGTTAAAAAAAGTTCACAATGGAGGATTGTAAGCCAGTTAGCACTCCCATGACGACATGTTGCAAGTTGAGCAAGGATGAAAAATCTCCATCTGTTGATCAAACCATGTACAAATTTATGATTGGGAGGTTACTGTACTTGACAGCTACCAAACCAGATATTTTGTAGGCAGTATGCATGGTAGCACGATTTTAGGCTAATCCCAAGGAGACTCATGTGACAGCAGTGAAGAGGATTCTTCGGTACCTCAAGGGCACTATGGAGTATGGGTTATGGTATCTGAAAGGTAAAGAATTCACCCTTATTTTGTATTCAGATGCAGATTGGGCAGGAGGTTTCGATGATAGAAAGAGTACCAGTGGAGGTGCATTCTATCTTAGAGATAGATTGGTCGCGTGGCACAGTAAGAAACAAGAGTCAGTTTCTTTATCGACAGAGAGGCGAGAATATATTGCAGCGACAACATGTTGTACGCAGGTATTGTGGATGAAACAAACCCTGAAAGATCTTGGTATTAGCTTCAGTGAGCCAATATTAGTTAAGTGTGATAACACCAGTGCCATTAACATCTCCAAGAATCCGGTTATGCATTCACGCACAAAACACATTGCTATCAGGTATCACTTTTTGAAGGAGAAAGTTGTAGAAGGTGAGGTTAAGTTGGATTTTGCTCCAACTACAGAGCAAGTAGCAGATATCTTCACAAAACCATTGCCCAAGGAAGTTTTTGAGTACTTTCACAATAAATTGGGAGTGGTCACACTTCCCAAGAATTGACTAGCTACAGGGATCACATTCTCAAGGGGAGCATTTAAGTATTTGATTATCTTTTTGCTCATGTTCATGATTTTTGCTAAGTGTAATAAATTTTGCTTGAGAATGTTGTGCATGGACTCAAGGGGAGTCTGAAATAGCCCTTTGGTATTATTGTCAAAGGGGGAGAATACATGTGTTGCCAAAAATTCCAAAGGGGGAGATTGTTGAGCAAGGTGCAGCAACAATATTGTCATTGTTGTCAACATAGTCAGATAGATCTGTTGATGCAGTGGACAAAAAGTTCAAAAGCTATTCAAATGCAGAAGACAGGAGTTCAAAGGTTATTCAGAGTATGTATAGTGATTTTCCAAGAAGACCAAAGTGGCCCATATGCAAAAGATCAAAGAAAAAAGACAAGTAAGAAAAGTGTCGTGATATCACGACATATACAGCAGGCAAGAAAAACTGTCACGATTTCACGACATGTTGGAAGAGAGAGAAAAAGTAGGAAAAACTGTCACGATTTTGCAACATGTTGGAAGAGAAAAAGGCAAGTGGAAAAACTATCGCGATTTCGTGACATGTTGGAAGAGAGAAAAAGCAGGAAAAATTGTCGTGATTTCACGACATGTTGGAAGAGAAAAAGGCAAGTGGAAAAACTGTCACGATTTCACGACATGTTGGAAGAGAAAGAGAAAGCAGGAAAAAGTGTCATGATTTCGTGACAAGTTTGAAGAAAGAGAACAAGTAAGAAAAGTGTCGTGATTTCGCGACATGTCGCATTTTTGCGACTAAAACAGGAGAGAGAAAGTAAGTTTGAAAAGTGTCGCGATATCGTGACATGTCGCATTTTCATGACAAAAGAAAGAGAGGAAGTGTACGGAAGCAGAACTGTCATGATTTCGTGACAAAAGCAGAAAGCAAGACTTCGGAAGCAGAAGTGTCGCAATTTCACGACAAAAGCAAAGAAGTAAAGTATGAAAGCAGAAGTGTCATGATTTCGTGACAAAAATAGAGAAGAAGACTTCGAAGGCAGAAGTGTCATGATTTTGCGACAAAAGCAAAGAAGCTAAGTACGAAAGTAGAAGTGTCACGATTTCGTGACAAAAGCTAAGTTGAAGACTATGGAGGCATAAGTGTCGCGATATCGCAAAAAAGCAAAGTCGAAGTCTATGGAAGTAGAAGTGTCATGATATCACGACAAAAGAAAATATGAAGTCTACGGAGGCAGAAATGTCGTGATATCCTGACAAAATAATAGAGAAAGCGTATGAAGGTGAAAGTGTCACATATCGTGACATGTATTTTTGCGGCAACAAAGAACAAAAGAAGCTACAGAGGCAGAAATGTCACAATTTCATGACAAGTCGTAAATGCACAAGTCAAGAAGGAGAACCCGACTGAAATGAGAAGTATGACAGTGGACCGACATCACTACGACATTTATAGGGGCAGTTATAGAGTGATTTCATACTGCTAAAATATGAAGAGTGATCAAAAGTCAGTATGGCGGTTACAGGGTCTGTCCAGAATGAAATCATCAAGCGATGGATAAATCGAACATCTTCTTGAGTTGAAGCCGACGAATACCGATGACAATCGACTAAAATTAGGGTTTACAATTGTTATGAAAGATGACTAATATTAGGATTTACAACCGACTAAGATTAGGGTTTTCATCATAAAAAATATTGTTATAAAAGGAGGGTTGTTTGGAGAATTGAATGTGTGTCGAATGTGGGTGAAATACGGTCATCATGCATAGAGAGCAAGTCGTGTTGAATCGTGCTAAGTGTGAAATTCGCAAAGAGAGAAGAGTGCGCAAAAGGGAGAAGACGATCATGAAGTTCGACTGTAACGAAGCAGAGTGTGCAAAGTGATTGCACAGAGAGAGTAGAGTGTGCAGAGAACGCAAAGGTGAAGAAGACCAATCAGGGTCTTGCAAAAGCAAAGGTATCTTACTGTCAAACTTATAGATTCAAATTGAAGTCCAGGTTGTAGCTTGGCATTAGGGGTTGGTGCTCCTTTCTGTTGGTGTAGATAAATAAGGGGTTGGTGCTCCTTTCTATTGGTGTAGATAAATAAGGGGTTGGTGCTCCTTTCTATTGGTGCAGATAAATAAGGGGTTGGTGCTCCTTTCTGTTGGTGCAGATAAATAAGGGGTTGGTGCTCCTTACAGTGGGTGCTGGTAAATTGATTGTAAAGTTGGTGCTTTGCAAAGGCTGGATTTGGATGGTAGTCCAAGCAGTCAATTTTTGAGGAGTAGCCACATTGGTGAACCTCGTTAAATCTTGTGTTGTGTGATGATCTTTTGTTATACTTGTTGTATCTAGTAATAAGTTTTAATTGCTGCAGTATTAAGAGTTGTAAATTCAAGTTTAAAGAGCTACACTAATTCACCCCCCCTCTTAGTGTCATTGTAATACTAACAATTATATCCTTTGGGTAGAAGAGAAGAGCCACTATCTATAGGAGAGGAGCCACCATGAAGATCCATCTGAGGAGTGCTATTTTAGAAAATCCTATAACATCTACGTTGTTAGAATATGGTTGTAAATATTGGAGAAAGGAACAACATGCGGTATTTTAGAATCGAAAGCCATATTGTTGACAAGAATCGCCAGGAAAAAAACATTCCTCATCTCTGTATACTTCATGGTCACTTCCTGTCCATTCCATAACTTAAGGGAACATTTAGAAATGTTGCATACCATTTAGAAATGTCTGCCATGGACAACACTATGCACGAGAGTGACGAATCTATGTTGTGAGCATTCAATATTCAAGAACCTACATGGCTTGCAACACTCACATGCCGAGAGATCATACTAAAAGTGATTGATACCACCTTTTTAGTCTTTATGCTCTGCATTAATGCCAAGTTCTATGGGGTGATAGGTTGTGTCACCAAGCTTCTGCTATAGTGTCAGCTCCACACATGTCTAGAGACAATGTCAGATGAAGTTTATTAATGTGAACACCCTCAAGTACATTTGACGAGTAGTTCACCATACAAATCCCATGAGCAAACTTCACTCTATTGTGCCACTTGGTGATACCTAAAAATTCATACCATCTATCTACTGGTCTGCCTTACCTTTTGCTTTGAAAATTGTGTCAATCAGTAAGTTCATCCGCATCGAAAACATCCCATATTTTTTTAGTATCCTGTTTGTCGAAACAAAATAAATAAAGTTAAAATTTATTCTTTCCAAATCCATAATGTTTAAAAATATTTACTCGGTTGGTATATTCTTCTTTATGTGAATGATAAGAACTTTACACAAACTTTATGAGAATAATATAAAGAAGGCATGCTTTTCTTGTTATGTTCTATTAAATTCTTATATATATATATATATATATATATATATATATATATATATATATGTATATGTATGTATGTATGTATGTATGTATGGATTTTGTTTTTATTTTTAATAATGATAAGAGTCTAAAAACTTATTTTATTTTGTACCACTTGAGTGGGCCCAATAGTAAAGGCTTTAGAACAACCCCATGGATGCTTAAAAACTATTGTACTTTGTAAAATGAGTAGGCCTCATGGTGACTACATAAACAAAAATAAGCAACAAAATACTCAATAGATAAAATGTTTGCATTAATATCACAAATGTCAAGTGGGTCCCCAAATTGGGGTGCATTGTGCAATGGCACCAACAAGAGGTTCATCAAGTAACTAAAATGTTTGGTCCGAGCCTAGATTTGGTTTGTCACACCTTGAAATTTTCTTTCAGGGTTATAACTTACAACTACCTCAGTGACCCCCAACTATCCAAGCCAAGATTTTTTAGCTTGAAAGTTACATTTTTGATAGATGGTTGTAATAGCTCAATGATTTACAAGAGGTAGTTGGATATCCATAGGCTAGACTAAAAAGTATATTTGAATTCAAATTCAAGGTAAATATTAACCAACCACATCAACCATTCAAATGATTGGACTAGTATAACATGCAAAAGACAAGCTCTTGAGAGCACTCTATACTAGACTATTTTTCTACTAGACCTATAATTATAAATCTTACACTGCAAAATTCAAAGAGCAACTTATAAATAGAGGGCTAAACCTTAAAACATGGCTCAACTCTGTAGCATTTGCCTAGATGTATGTTGTGTAATTTTTATTGCCAATTAATAAAAAGTGATAGATGTTTGGTCTTCATTGTGATTGCTATTCCAAGTTTTTATGAATGAATGGTGTGTTTTAAGTAATTTCTATTACACTTTATGACTAGTTTATTCTGTTAAAGTGAAATTTGCTCTTTGGATTGCTATTGGATTGTTTTTCATTAAAGTCTTTGGAATGATTGAAGCATATAATTATAATTGAATTAACTCTGTTATGCATTTGACAATGGCTTATCTATTATGTATCATTGCAAGTTAATTGTACTAGGCTTTATGTAGTATGTGCCCAATGTTGTTACACTATACCTCATCCATCGTCCATTCATTACTCTAAATCCACACTCATTTCTAACCCCTCCATTCCTTACTTTTATATTAAACCCCCGTTTTAATTTTACAAGCAATTCAAGGAGCCAACCTACTTTGGAGGTTGAACTTGAGAGAAATCTCAATCATCCAATGTTGGCTAAAGTCTAGGATGCACTTCACAGACTTAGGCAACTATTACACCAACTAAACCCTCCATTTTTAAGGATAATCATGACATGCTTAGTCATCTCATTGTTGATGATCATTCAGTGTAACATTCGCTACATATATATGTTTGTTCTAGATTTGCTCTTCCTCTTGTCACCTACTAGGACATCCTTACTTCTAGTTAAGACTTCCAAAAATGATTTTCCTACCATATTATATGGTTGTATCCCTTAGTTTTTAAAATTTTCCATGGATCTCAAACAAAAAAGAATGATGAAGCTTACTCCTTGTTTACACTTGCTTTCTACTTACACTCTTATCATTATTTCTTACTCTTCTCCAAAAAAAATTAAAATAAAAAAAATGAGGCTCCCTCTTAACTTACCATTACCATGTTTCTATAAAAGTCTTGTAAGTATAAATATACACATGAATGTAAATAATTTATAATTTTAAAAGACACAAATTAACTATACATCAAACTTAATATATAAAACATTATTTTATTCCTAATTAAAATAAAATTTAAATTTTATTAAAAATGTAAGAATCTATTCTAATAAGTCAAAATATATTTTAAACAACCGAATATATAACTTTATAGATTGCATCTTTGAAATTGTCTTTAAAGATATGGATTCGTCAACAACTATCGAGTTCAGTGTGAGTCACATCGTCCCGTCCCGCTTTTTAGATGAGAGATGGACTTGGAAACTTTAATAAAAGCTGACCCTATGCGAAGATCCCGAATATGACTTTTCCGCTAATCTTCTCAGCCTCATCCAGCAATATTCGTAACCTTTAGCTATTATTCATAACCATTGATTAAAGCAAAATAATGCACGGTGACGTGATATTGTATTTTTTTATGTATCTTACTCCTAAAACAGAGTAAAAAGGCTTGAAAAATTTATGATAGAGTTGGGCATATAATGCAAGACAAAAGCAAAAGGCGGGAATGAGAATATGATATAATTGGATATTGTATTTTTTATATATCTATAATTTTTAAGTTTAATAATATAATATATTTAAGTAAATCTTTCAATAATGAAAATATATTTATTATTATTATTTTTTAAAGTTTATATTTGATATATCTTTCAATCAATTATCATTTATGCTTATTTATTTATTGGATTATGTTTTTAGCATGTATTTATTTTGTAAATAAAATGTTTTAAACAAATCTGCATGAAATATTATAGAGTTTTTATGTAGAATATATATATTTTTTCTAAAAGAGTAATGCAAGTTTTACAAGAGCCCATTCTTAACTATAAGAATAAAAAAATTTGGCATATGTTAATCAAAAGTATTAAGAAAACTAGCTACACCACTTCATAGGAAAAATTTGTTTTAAAACTATTGTGGAGCAATCTCTTTTTTTAATATTCTTATAGAGTATATCTTATTAAAAGCTCATTACATAAAGAGATTATTCTCCAACAATATAATGACTCCTCTCTATCTAGAAGCCTCAAATTAGGATTGCCAAAATAATGTTGTAAAGGATAAGTGTTTCTTATGATGACTGGGTCAACCTTTGAATATATAATGGATGGTCATGAGTCACTCCCAACTTGAAGAATTTTTAAAAATTAGCTCCAAACTTTGAGGTTGAAACTATAGTTGATTAGGATTATCAAAATAATGGCCTAAAGGATATGTGCTTCTTATGATGGATGGGTGAATATTTTAATATCTACTGGATGGTTATGGGTCACTCCCAACTCAAAGAATTTTTAAAATGTAGCTCTACACTTTGAGGTTCAAATTATTATTGATTAAGAGGTGGTGTACGGTCTCTATATAATTCTTATAAAGAATACACTATGGTGGCCCTTTTCAACCCCTCATTTATAAATTATCACAAGTGATAATATTGTCTTTGCTTATCAATCATGAGAAAGCATTTGTCTGAGGGAGGCCATGTTTGAATGAAATCCACTAGGAAAAGTCAACATTGTAGAAATAATTAGAAAAAAATATTTTATGCCCTTTCTTCACCTTAGTGGGTGTTGGAGAATATTACATTATTTGGTACATGCTAATATACCCTCATGGTACAACCTTGTAAATATTAGATTAGGATTGTGTACTTTTGTGTTGATAAGTAAAAGAGTTATATTGCTTAACGAATTTTAAGGATCCCTAAACCTTAATACAAAATCAGCACTGGTAGTTGTATCATACTGAAGGAAATGTAGATAAGGATTTTACTAGTAAGGGCCTTAAAGGAGGACACAACCTCAGCCTTGAACATTATAATATGATTCCTTATAGACAGAGGGTGAGGACACAGCCTCCAGCTAGAAGCCATATGCAAAAAGAGACAAAACTTTAAACAGGGCACTGTAACCAAAAAGGTGAGTCTATCTGCATAGTAGTAGTGAAGACTAGTAGGAGCCTTGTAACCAGCTAAAAGAAAGGCCCCACACAGGGTGGCCGTAAGCATAATAAGCATTATAAGCCAAAAATTAAAAAACAAAAAAGGAAGAGCAATCATCAGAAAAAGGAGGAAATCAGTCCTCCACTTTGGCTTTGCTTTCTTCCTTCCCATCCTCTTCCTCAGCTTCCTTAGGGTCGTCTTCCTTCGGTTCAGTCTTCACAGTAGCCACGACCGCTTCAGCAGGTCCTTCACCCTCTTGACTCCCCTGACCAGTGTAGAAAAGCTTGTGAAGCCCCTCCTTGATATCCATGGTGTAGTTCATCATGCAATTCATCATTGTCGTGGTGGAGGCAATAATGAAATCCTTGAGTTTCTTATTCTCCTCATGGTCATCCTTAATATCAATCACATTACTCTTGGAGGTCATGTTCTGGATTCTCGTCGATTTTCTCATCTATTCTTCAACACTATCAAAAGTAATACTCTTACTTGCCTTTAATTTGAAGAAGGCTTCAATGGCCTTTTTCTTTTTTCATCTTGGGTCAGGCGTTCTGAGGAGGGTTTGGGTTTGGCAGGGCTTCCTGAAACAGGGTTGGATTTGGGGCTATTGGCCAAAATGTAAGTGTATATGACTTTAAACATGCCTTGGTGGCGAGGGAGATCATGGTTCTTTTTATCTTTACAGGATGATATGGAGTGGTTCATGGAATTTAGGAAGAAAAGTAGAATACTCAGAGGATTGATGTCATGGAAGTGATTGACAAAGACCAAATGATAGGTTTTCAAAGATTTGTTAGGGTCATCCACACAGATAAACTCCATTTTATGCACTAGAGGTTGTGTACTAGATTAAAGTGTGAGTAAATATTTTATGTAATGTAATAATGTGCAAGAAATGCACAAGTTTCATGTAAATGAGTGTGCAAGTGTTATGTGTGTAAATGTTCACAAGTGTCTTATATGTAAGTGTGCACAAGTATCTTTATATTAGGAAGTGTTATGTAAAAAACCATGTGCAAGTGTGCATACAAGATAGAAACGTGTATGCAAGTGTCAAGTAGAGAAGCCAAGAGTCATGAGACTTGGCATAAGGAAAGGAAGAGTCAAGTAACCAAAGAGTCATTCTACAATGGCTATATATTACTCCATAGAGAGGCATAGAGAGATATAGCAAACATAGCTTACATAGCCTACATTGTCTACATAGAGAGCATTGTGATTATCATTGTATGAGAGTTTTATGATACATTTGTAACAGAAAGAGGAGTAATATAGTTTGCATACATTTGAGCAACTAATATTGTAAGTCTTGTTATATTGTATGATTCAAGCTATTTACATTCATATTGCAACTTATTAATGAATGTTATTTGATATATTATTAGCCTTGATATTTACATATTAGTTAGCTCATATTATCTCTGTTATATTATTATTTGATCTTGTGAATATTATCCTATGATATTTACATTAATAGTAAGGCTTCAAAAGCCATTAGTGGTATCATAGCTACAAGCAAGTAGTTTCTTGCACAAGTTATTTTTTATTAGTTGTATAAGAAATTGAGTTTTGTCTAGTGTGACAAGATAAGCTAGGGTCTTTCCATAGTTTTTGAACAACTAGTAACTATTTTTATCCACAAAAATTTGTCTAAGATTAATTTGTGGCTTTTAGTGGTTTATCCCAACCTAAAAATATGTATCCATCTTCTTTACAAAAATCCATCTTTAAATATAGAAGAGATTGGGCGAAACTAGGTCTCCTGATGGCGAGAATAGGAGTGGGAGCAGGCGCAGGTGCAGGTGTAGGAGCGGGAGCAGGAGTAGGTGCAAGGATGGGGGCAGGGTCAGTGCTTGGTGTAGGTCCTCGATCGAGATCGGGCTCGGGGTCGGGGACAGGCACGTCGGGGCCCGGTCTCGGGCCTACAGGACCCCCGACGGGCCCAGAGGATGGGTCTGCGCTTGATCCGTTTGGGGGCCAGGGTGTCCTGGGCCCTGGCCCACAGACTAGCATCGATGCGAGCATAGGGTTGGGGAATAAGTCCCCTGCTCCTGAGTGGGGCTTTGTCCCGAGCGGGCCTAAACCCTCCTTCCAATAGATCTTGGCGGGCACCAGGGCCCCTTCCCGGGCCCCGAGGCTAGGTCTGTCCCTCGAGGGCATGCACATCTCTATCCAGGAGGAGGTCTACTCCTCCTTGGTAGCTGGTTCTTCTGCCTCCTTGGTAGGGAAATTCTTGGGAGGGCGTCCTGACATGGAAACCATCCACAGGTGGGCAGCTACCAAATGGAAGGTGTTCGGGCACATCCAGTTGGTTGCCCTAACCAAGGGCTTCTTCATCATCAAATTAAACAACAGCGAAGACGCCAAAAATATCCTATCGGGTGGGCCCTGGTTTCTGGGGTGCAAGAGCCTCTTCCTCAGGCGGTATGGAGCTGACTTCCACCCCAGCACCCAAAGCATCAACTTCGCCCCGGTTTGGGTTCGGCTCCCAGACCTTCCCTTCCATCTGTGGCATGAAGACGTCCTCAGGCTCATTGCTCAGTCGGTCGGGGACCTGGTGGCCTTTGACCCTGCTACCAAAGCAGGATCCCGGATGGTGCATGCCCGATTTTGCGTCAATGCCAACCTTGAATCCGTGCTCCCCTCCTCGGTAACCATCTCCTTCGGGTCCTACTTCTGGAGCCAGCCCTTGATCTACGAAAACAAACCTGCCTTCTACCCCACTTGTAGCACTCAGGGCCACCTTTCTCACCAATGCCCGGTTTCCAGAAATGCGGAAGGCCCTCCCCCCAAACCCCCTTCTCAATCAGGTCGGGCCCCACCTCACGGGCCCCCCGCGATGGCCCCAGATCCTAGGCCTGGACCACCAAGGGGCCCCCCCGGCCCCAAAGGATTCCCACATGGACCTCGGTCTGGAGAGCGATCTCCCTCAGGTTTCCCCGCCTGTTGCTCCCTCCCCTGGGTCGTCTTTCGTGGCCCTTATCCCAGGCTCTCCCGCCCAGCCCGTTTTGAACCCCTCCCCGCAGGGCCCTGCTTGCGTAAGCGAGCTGGCCAGGCCTTCTTCCCCATCGGCTCCCTTGGTCGAGGCCCCCTCTTCCCCCCATCCTCGCTCCTCCCTTGACCCCCTCTCGGTCCCCCCGGCGTTCCCTACTAGGCTTCCCCCCTTGGAGTGCGGATCTGAGAAGTCCGATGAAGAGATCGAAGCTAGTTCTTCATCCGGGCCCGACGAAGTCAGTCCCAAGATGACCCGAAGCAGGTCTTTTGCCACAGACTTTGGCAGCAAACTCAAAAGAGGGCGCCCCACCCTGGGCGATCAGCGGACTAGGATCACCGAAGATGACATAGCCAATGGCTCTCAGGCTACTCTATCTGACGTGGGGGCAAGTTTCTCCAAGATGGACGCCAATCGATCCAAACCCCCCGCTCACTCTAGGAAGGGGGGCAAGCGACCCCTCAAGGGTGTCAAATGAAGCTCATCACCTGGAATATCAGGGGCCTCAATGGGGCCCCCAAGAAAAGGATCCTCGACCAACTTCGTAGGGATCACCGTCCGTCCTTCCTCCTCCTTCAGGAGACCAAAATAGATGAGGTTGCTGCCCGACGTGTAGCCCAAGCTACCTGGCGCAACTACGAGTCCCTGTCTACCCCTACGGCTGGCTCAGTCGGGGGTCTACTGTGCATGTGGGACCCCGGTGCTTTGAAGGAAGACTCATATCTTCATCCCCCAGAATCATCAACATGCTAGTTCACTACGTTAAGTCAAGGCGATCATGGATTCTATCCAACGTCTATGCTCCCAACAGTCCCGTCGAGAAGGCGGCCTTATGGAAGGAGATTAGCTCGATGAGAGAAGCCTTCGCCCCCCTGCCCTGGATCTTGGTCGGGGACTTCAACAACCCCCTATTCTTTTTTGATAAAAGTGGGGGCTCAACGGCTCAGGGCAAGAGCATGGAGGACTTTGGTGCCTTCACTACCCTCAATGAGCTCATGGATGTCAGCCTGAAAGGTGCCAGGTTCACTTGGACCAACAGAAGGGCAGGAGCAAATCATATTCAGGTCAGACTAGACAGAGTTTTCTTGTCCAAGGAAGCCCTACCTATGTTTGTTGACGCCACCCTGCTGGCCCTCCCCAAAATTGGGTCTGATCACAGCCCCCTCCTCCTGGAAACCGACCACAGGCCCTCCCCCAAGAGGCCTTTTCGGTTCGAGTCCATGTGGCTACATCACCCTGACTTTTGGGCCCAGGTTGGGCGCTGGTGGGCTCCCCCGATCCCTGGACGCCCTGTTGAGCAAATCTACCATAAGCTGAGATGCCTTAAGGATCAACTCAAGGCATGGAACAAGGAGGTGTTCGGCAACATCTTTGAAAACAAAGCAATTCTCAAAGAAAAACTCGAAGCCCTCGAGGCTAGATTTCAAGCTGGCTCCCAAGACCCGGGGCTCAGGGATGAGGAGCGCCTTGTTCTTAGCGAGTATCATAACATCCTAGCCCGGGAGGAAATATTTTGGAGACAGAAGTCGAGAGCCCTATGGCTCCGAGATGGTGATGCAAATACCAAGTTCTTCCATGCGTCGACCCTCAGGAATAGGGGCTCCAACAGAATTGTTGAGTTGGTGGGCAGCGATGGCGGTATCATCAAGGAAGAAGAGGACCTCCGGGTAGAAACCACTCGCTTCTTCCAGGAGCTCCTGGGTGATAGCCCTCCCATGTCCCCAGACGCGGCTGACTCCCTTCTGGAGCACATCCCTTCTTCTATTTTGCCCATGGCAAATCAGATGTTGTTGCAACCTCTGTCTGACTCCGAAATCCATGCTGCCACCTTTTCCATGAAGGCTGAGGCGGCCCCGGGCCCGGATGGTTTCCCCCCATTTCTTCCAATCATTCTGGGACATTGTCGGGGTGGAGGTGTGCGCTGCCATCCGGGACCTATAGACTGCCCGATCCATCCCCAGAGGTATCAACTCCACCTTCATAGCTCTGATCCCCAAGACCCAGGCAGCCCGATCCCTCTCAAATTTCTGCCCCATTAGCCTGTGCAACGTCCTGTACAAAATCTTGACCAAATCCATGGCTTCCCGTCTCAAGGACATCCTCCCCCTGATCATTGCCCCCTACCAGGGTAGCTCGATCAAAGGTAGATTGATCACTAACGGGGTCATTATCATGCATGAGGCCATTCACTCGGTTGTCCTATCCAAAAAGGCCTCCTTTCTGCTCAAGCTGGACATGAACAAGGCCTTTGACAGAGTTAACTGGGATTTCCTGTTCAAGGTCCTCCTCAAGTTCGGATTCCACCCCTCTTGGGTCAGGCTCATCAGTAACTGTGTGTCCTCCCCATGGTTCTCTATCCTCGTCAACGGGTCCCCTGCCAGATTTTTCCCTAGCTCTAGAGGCCTCCGCCAAGGTGACCCCCTATCCCCGATCCTCTTCATCATCCTAGCTGAGGCCCTAGGGCGGACCATCTCGGGCGCTGTGACTCACGGTCTCATTTCAGGCATCAGGCCTGCGGCGGGCCTACCCCTTGTGTCTCACCAGCAGTTTGTGGATGACACCATCCTGGCCACTTCTGCCTCAATCCCCCAAGCCAAAATTCTCAAGCATATTTTGACCCTGTATGAGGAGGTGGCCGACCAAAAAATCAATCTCCGAAAGAGCACGATTTTCTTCATTCACACCCCCCTGGCTAGACAGATCAGAATCGGGCAGATTTTGGGCTGCACCCCTGGTTCCCTCCCCTCCTCGTATCTCGGGCTCCCCCTGTTCACAGGTGCATCCTCCAGGGCCCTATGGGGCGGGGTGATTGAGCGGATTCAGAGGAAGCTGGCCCCCTGGAAAGGTCACCTTCTTTCGTAGGCTAGCAGAGCCACCCTCTTGACGGTAGTCTTGCAAAGCATCCCGATATACTTCATGTCGGTCTTCAAAATCCTGGCCTCCATTGCAGCTCACATCGAACAAATTCAGAAACGCTTTCTCTGGTCGGGAAGTGAAGACAAGAAGAGGATTCCCCTGGTCTCCTGGTCTCAAGAGGGTGGTTCCCATGAACAAGGCTCTCATGGCCAAGCATGCCTGGAAGGTGCACACCAACACCCCTGATGAGTGGGTCAGCATTGTGCGTAGGAAATACTGTCATAGCCACCCCTTCCTCAGCGAGTCTCAGCCCCGAGATGGATCAGCCTTTTGGAAGTCCCTAATCTCCACCAAAGACATAATCCAGAAAGGGAGCAGATGGATCCTCGGGGATGGCGCCAAGATTGATTTATGGGATGACAGATGGATTCAGGATGAGGCCCTATCTTCTGACAGAGAGCTCCTCATTCTCAAGCCAGGCCTGGCAGATAGAGGCCCCAGGGTTGCGGGCTATCTCTCCCAGATCCTAAGGGGAGCTACCTGGATGCCCATCCTGGACCCCGGGCACCCGCTTCAAGCTGGCAGACTCTAGGGCCTCCTCACTGTGACTGTCATCCCGTCCTCTGGAGGTGACGACAGATGCGTTTGGCATGGGACCCCCAACGGAGTCTTCTCCGTCAAATCTGCATACAACCTCCAAAGAGTCCCGGATGAGGCTCCCTTCCCAACCCATCAGGTGTGGGCCAAGAAGCTGATCCCCAAAATTAGCCACTTCATTTGGGTGGCCGTCCAAAATAAGATTCTGACGATCGAGAATCTCATCAAGAGGGGCTTCCAGATCCTGAATCGATGCTACCTTTGCTGTGATGCCTGGGAATCCACCAACCACCTCTTTGTCAACTGTCCCTTTTCGTCCGAAGTCTTGGGCCTCATCCTTTCCCAATTCTCCATCCAGTGGGCGGGCCCCAAATCCATTTATGACCTCCTGTTGCAATGGCCCAACCCCTTTGTTCATCCCTTCACCCACTTTCTCTGGAATTCGTGCCTCCCCCATATGCTCTGGCAGCTCTGGCTTGAGCGCAACAGCAGAGCCTTTTCCTCCCCGGCCCATTCCCCCCTGTGGATTGCGACCAAGGCTATGACCTTTGCCCTTGAGAATTCTCGATCCATTCCTCTGTCCGAGGCACCCCGACGGCCGGGCGAAGCCGCTCTCCTATCCTCTCTCAACATCCAGCTCCCCCCCTGGTCCCCCCCGCCCCCTCCTGTCGTTCTTTGACCAGATGGACTGCCCCCCCGGTTGGGTTAAGCTCAACTTCGACGACACGTCTAAAGGCAATCTCGGGCCCTCTGGGGTGGGTGGGGTTGTCCACGATTGCCACGGGGCCCTGATCATGGCGTTCGCTGCTCCGCTTGGCTTCCAGACCAATAATTTTGCCAAAGCAGCTGCTCTGCTAAGTGGTCTAAATGCCCTCAGGGAGTCTCCCTCACAAGTCATCATTGAGGGTGACTCCCAAGTCATCATTAAAGCTGCCCGCAGTCCGGGTAACTACTTCTGGCGCATACACAACTTCATCCAGGAAGCCCTATCTGTCCTTCAGGGATTCCCTGACCATAGCTTCCAGCACGTGTACAGGGAAGGCAACAGGGCGGCCGACTTCATGGCGAACCAAGCCATTTCTACTGACGCCTTCACTACCTAGACCACGGACTTTCTCGAAGCTCTGGTTCACATTATCTCGCAAGATCAGGTTAGCAATGTGGAGGACCCCGGTGTCTAACCTGCCCCGTGTCGGGGCCCCTTCTTTCCACTGGCATGGTCTCCAGAGGACCGAAGACCTCATTCCCTATGGTGCCTCGTCGCCTGGCCCTGGCCCGTCTCCTGCCTGCCCGATAGTTTCCCAGCTCTCCCTCGTGGTGGCAGGAGCGCTAGGCCATGCTAGTAGTTTGGCTATTTCTGATGTGGACCTACACTGCTTCGGTGGTGCCTCTGGCAGTCCCAAGACCGCCTCCATGTCGGCCCTTCCTGACCTTTCTACCTCGATCGCTTCACGGACGGATCCCCATGTCGCGTCAGCCCGCCTGCGGCATTATCCCGTGTTGTACCCTCAAGGCGCTCCCTCGATCAGCTTGTGCCACCTGGCATGCTGGCAGTGGCCCCTTCCCCTGGCCCCGCATGGCAACCTGCAGTCGCACCCCCTCAGCCCCTCCCCCCTCGTGTCGCACCCGACCTCGAGCGCCCATTCCCGATGTCGATGGCTCCCCCCTTCTTTGGCCCCCTGCATGGTTTTAAATCTGCCTTGCGCTGAGTTTTACCACTGTGTCCCCCGTTCCCTGCCCCTGTGCTTCTGGTCAGATTTCCCCTCCTTCCCCTGCCCCATGGCTGCCAAATGTGTCTTCATTGAGCCCTCCACGCTCAATCTGAGCGAGTCGGCTAAGTTGTTCTCCAACGCCAAGCATTTCACCCCCTTCTTCAGCAAGTTCATTGGAGTGGACGATGAGATCACCCAATGCTTCCTGGACTCGTGGAACGACGGTGAGGTCAAGGTAAAGGGGCTGCATTTTAAAGTAAACAAAGAATTTCTTATAGAGGTGACAGGCCTCCACCATGAGGACAAGGGACGCGTTGTCAGGCGGGACAAGCATAATTGGGAGGAGGAGCTGTCCCGCTTTCCGGAGCAGCAATGGGACAAGGCAAACCTGTTCCGCTCCAACCTCCCGGCCCCCTTTGATGAGGCAATCATCCCGGTAATGCAATACATTACCTGCGATGACCCGGATCAGAGGCTCTTCAGTTTCCACTTGAGCTATTTCAACCACCTCTAGGGGGCCACGGTGGTCAGAACTCCCTATTTTTTGCTGTATTCCTTGGGTCTCTCCATTGATCATGCCCGCAAAAGCCATTCTCGGCCCTCCCACCAAGGCCTCATGGCGGTGCTATACAGGCACGCTCTGGCCAACCAGCCGTAGCTCCATCACATTCCTCCCCTGTCTGTTGTCCCCCCCTGATGCGGCTAATTCCCCTGTTGGTTCCCCTGCGGCTTCCATTTCCAAGGAGTCCCCCTCGCATGAAGGCTCCCCCACCCCGAAGCGTCGCAGACCATCCCGAAAGTGCAGGACTCCGGCCCAGGGCACAGGTGGGGCCCCGACTCCTAGGGGCACCCACAAAGGCCCCTTCCCTGGCAATAGCAGGGCTACTGACAGTGCCAAGAGGACCAATCAGGAAACCCCGAAGCCCGTCGATGTCAGTTTCGAGATAGGCAGCAGAATGCAGAACCTGGCTATCAGAGCCCTCCTCGACGCGGCTATCGGCTCTCTGAACGCGGCTGCCCAAGCAGCCTCCTCCGCTGCCACTGCCCTGGCTGAGCTCCGATGCAGGCTGGGAGATGGCCCCGACAGGGAGTAGTATGACCGGCGTGGGGCCCCGTCTGGCCAGGAGTGACCGCTGGGCCCAGCGGTTTTCTGGCGTCCAGCTTCTGCGAGCTGTCGATGGCGGTTTCTGGTTTTGATGGCTTCTAGCCATGGTTTTGCTGGCTTCTAGTTGTTTTTGTAGGCTCCAGGGCCAGGGCCCGGGCCTCTATTTGCTGCCTTTGGGCACAGCCCCGTTTCTGGTTTTGTTTTTTCAGCCTAGGCTTATGTTGTAACTAAGGTTTTGGGATCCTGTTTAAAAAACCCGCTGTAAATATTCTGTTACTTAACAAAAAAAAAAATCCATCTTTAAATAAGATAGACTAATAGCCACATACTTATATTTTTAATTTTTAGAATCTACACATATGCAATGACCTTAATGTAGACATGTTAATTATCTTTATTTGATTAATTTTGGCCTCTACATTAGGATTTGTTGACCCTTAAGCATTAGGGTTAAGGTTTATTAATTTAATAAACTATAAATAAGAGAAGATTTGTTGTAATTGAATCATCAATTCATTCTTCTAATGTTTATCACCTATAGTGCACATAAGAGACTTTGCACTCTCTAAGTTTCTAAGAGACATTTCCCTCTTTGAGTGGCTTGGGCTATTTCTAGGATTTGTATCTAGTTTTATGATATTTTAGTAGATTTTCTATATAAAGTCATACGAGTATATTTATGTTAAGAATATTTTGATGAATGTTATGAAATTTTTTATTTTCATGAAGTTTTTTCATTACAAGTGGTATTAGAGTGATGATGTTGTCTCTTTAGAGTGGAAAAATGACAACAAAACCACTAATGTGCCAAATTTATAATCTTTTCATCCAAATTTGCATCAACTAATTGAATAAAATTTGTATTATTTTTGCTTTTGTTTGTTTGATGCAAATATTTTCTAATGTATTGTGATTTATATAGAACCATTTACAACACCCAATTTCTAAAAAACATGTCCGATGTATTAGGACCCTTGTGTGACACCTATCTTAAATTTATCATCCTCTTGATCTAATAAAAATAAGATATAAGCTCTGGTACCATTTTTTATAACGTTTTGAGATAAATTTTAGGAAATTTTACTATGTCAATCATGTATGTTCAGTGCTTCTATTTTCATAGGAAAGGAAAATTTTAATGGGTGCATGAGATAGATAGATCTAACTGATGTTGAGTATACGAGCTACAAGCAATAGCATTTACAAAATCAAGACAATCATAACAAAATTCCAAAGCACACCGATAGTTTCAATCCTCACACTCATTTCTCCCTTGCCAACAATATTTCCTTCTACAACTCTCAAAGACTAACCCTCCAAACATAAATCAATTTTTAATAAGTGCATTATCTCATTTAGATGCACATTAAATGATAAAATGACAATTATGGAAAATGACATAACATTGATTAACTAGAATATCAATGGAGCATGAGGGGTTGTTAATGATGTATAAATATAGTGGAGGAGGACTTAAATGGTACAAGATGTCTAAGATTATTATAAGTGATTAAGCACTCAAAATGGAATTTCAACAAGTTAATTTTAAAAAGGATCAAGGATATAAGAGAGAAACTAAGTTTCCTAAATTAGAGTGAGCAATAGAAGTGGATTTTCAATATATTGCTTTTGAGTTAGATCTAGGAAATCCTAGTTTTACTAAGATACATATACTTTCCTTTCTAGTTGATCATTTAGGAAATGTTGTTAATGAATGGTTTTTTTCTTCTAATTTGGATGCCATAATTAGTAGCATGTCTTATATCCTATAATGACGTTAGTATGTTTTAGTCACTTTGATCATTATGCAATATTTTTCATAGAGAGAACAATATAGGATGGATTTCTAAAATTTAATGACTAATATACTTACATAGATTGCTTGAAAAGGAAAGTTTCATGCTTGTTTATTCATAACTTGGTACCCATGCTTATCAATGGATTTTATGGAAATTTAGGCATAGAGGCTAGCCTCTAACTTGATCACAACTTATGAAGGTTTTCCTAATTAACTTTGATAAGGAACCTTCTTTGTCGTATGTGGTTTGATTATTAACAGTAATGAGACTTCAATACTTGTAGGTAACTTAATAATTGTAATTATTATCATCCTTAAGGTTTTATTTATTTCAAATATAGATCTTAGAACCTATGTGCATATAAAAAGGATGAAATTTTACATGGAATCTAAGAAAGGTAATGGTAAATATGAGGATGTAGCAGCATCAACATACCAATATAAACTAATTAGACCTAAGGAGATTGACCAATGTGTATTTCATTCTTAAGAGTAGTGTATTTTAGAATATTGGGTTGTTTTGATAACAATAATTTTCTAAAAAGGCCTACTAATGACTCAATTGCCTAAAAGGATCATGTCTATCAAGTTAATAAATTATTTGTGTTTAGCCCAATGAATATGTTCTATGGTAATATGTTTTCTCATATCAACCGATCCTAGAAGGAATTATTCCATCACATTCCCTTCATGGATTGTATGTTTTTGAGAGGTTGACATGAATAAACATTTTTAGTAATTCTTTTACTTTGTGTGTTCCTTTGGACAATATCCCCACCATAATCAAAGAGTGTCTTTACACCAAAAGCTTATAGATGCCTAGTTATCCTATGAGATTATGATCTTCTACTAGTGCAATTGCTTCAACCTTGTTCTCAATTATGATTTCTAAGAGAATTTAGAATGCTTTGATGATATTTTCCTCAAGATAATGAATGATTATACATACTCCCACAGGTCCAAGATCATTCTTGGATGCTCTATTAAAATTATTTTTTACCATATGAGAAGTGGTATTTATCAAAATATGTGGTATCCTTGGCCATCCTAGATGGATTTCTCTTAGATATTTGGATAGGGATGGATAGTTGAAGCTATTTTTGAGTCTTTATTGTAGTTGATGCAAAGTTGGATTATTATTGGAACTAAGAGCGCTTTAGGACTCTTCTAAGATAAAAAAAATTCTATCTTATTATAAACTTGTTACACAGAGAGATTATTATCCAACAATATGATGGTTCTTCTTTATCCAAAGATCTCAAATTAGGAATATGAAAATAATGCCCTAAGAAATTCATGCTTCTTATGACATATGGGTTAATATTTTAATATCTACTGGATGGTTATGGGTCACTCCCAACTCAAAGAATTTTTAAAATGTAGCTCTACACTTTGAGGTTCAAATTATTATTGATTAAGAGGTGGTGTATGGTCTCTATATAATTCTTATAAAGAATACACTATGGTGGTCCTTGCTAATAAAACTTTTATAAATTATTAAAAGAGATAATTTTGCTTTTGATTACCAACCAAAAGAAATAATTTGTCTTAGAAAGGTCATGTTTGAATGAAATTTACTAGGAAAGGCCAAAATTGGAGGAAAAATGAGAACAAAAAATTTTATATCCTTTCTTCACCTTCTATTTTTTAGTGGGATCAACTACCCATTTCAAAGTGTCTTCCATACTAAGCATAGTATTTAGTCCACGCATATTTTTCTAAGATCAATTTGTGGATTTTAGTGACTTATCCCAATCTAAATATAGACACATAAATATAGTAAGAATCCCAATGTAGACATGTCAATTATCTTTATTTGATTTGATTGGGCCTCTACAAAAGAAATTTTTGAATCATGAGAATTAGGGTTAGGGATATTTCCTTCAACAAACTATAAATAAGAGGATATATTTGGTTTAATAATCAATTTATTTTACTATTGTTTATCACCTATAGTGCACATAAGAGACTTTACACTCTCTAAGTGTCTAAGAGATCTTGTCCTCTTTGAGTGGCTTGGACTATTTTTAATATTTGTATCTAGATATATGCTATTTTAGTATATATTATATTTTGAATCATATAAATCTATTTATGTTTAGAATATTTTGATGGATGTTATGGGAATTTGATGCAATGAAAATAAGATATATCTTTGGTAATATTTCATTTATCATACTCAGATAATTTTTAGAAAATATAATTTTGTCAATCATGCATGTTTGGTCCTTCTACTTATATAGGCTAGGAAATAATCAATGGGTGCATGAGATATATAGATCTAACTGACATTGATTATGTGAGCTATAGGTAATGTCATTTATAAAATCAAGTTAATCATAACAGTATACCAAAGGGTATCAATAGTTTTAGTCCACACACTCATTTGTCTCTTGCCATCAATATTTCCTCCTACAACCCTCCTACAAAGAATAACCCTCCAAACATAAATGAGATGGTTCATAAGTATATTATATAATTCAAATGCACTTTAAATGATAGGATCACAATTATGGATAATGGCATAACATTGACTAGGAAAATATCAATGGAGCACAAGGGGTTGTTAGTGATGTGTAAATTGAGTTGAGAAGGATTTTGATGGAAGGAGATGTCTAAGATTCCTATAACTGATGAAGTACTCAAAAAGGAAATTTTGACATGTTGCTTTTGAATAGGATAAATGATGGAAGAAAAATATCAAGTTTCCTAAAATAGAATTAGCAACACAAGTGAAGTTTTAACATGTTGTTTTTGTGTAAGGTCTAGGTTGTCCCAATCTTACTAAGATACATGTACATCCCTTTGTAGATGATCATATAAGGGATGTTGCTAATAAATAGGGTTTCGCTTCTAATTTAGATACCATAGTGGAATGCTTTATATCCTAGAATGGCCTTCATATATATCACTCCTTAGGATTATTATGGAATAATTTCTATAGAGAGTACCCTATAGGGTGGATTTCTAAAATGGAATGGCTCTTGTATTTACATAGATTTCTTGAAAAAGAGAAATTTCATACTTTTTTCCTCCTAACTTGGTATCCATATTTATCAATAGCTTTTATAGAAATTGAGGCACAAAGGCTATCCTCTAACTTTTATGAATTTTGATAAGGTATCTTCTTTCTCTTATGTGGTTAGGTTATTAAATTTTAGTACTATTGAGACTTTAATGATTATAATTATGATCATCCTCAAGGTTTTCTCTATTTAAAATATAGATCTTAGTACCCATGAGATCAAGTATATAAATAGGATAAGTTTTTACATGGAATCTAAGTAAGGTAATTCCAAATATGACAAGATAGTAGCATCACAACACCGACATGAACTAGTCGGACTTAGGATTGAATATTTGACATTCATTGCTTCCTTCCACTCAGGAGCATTAGGTGTTTCTCTTACTAATTGAGGCTCATTGTTTTCCATTACTAAAATCATTATGTCAAAATTTGATTCCATTTGTGTTTGACTACAAGTACGAGTTCTAGTAGAAGTTAAATTTGGAGGTTTATCAAGTGTTACATATTTAAGAGTAATTGTAGCCCATTTTGGTATTTTATTTTGTAGAGTTTGAGTGGTTACATTTGTGATTAGTTTTTTTAATGATTCATTATCAAAACCTTCTTTATAATCTTCTTTGTTGTTTATAATAGGTAATGAAGTATATTTTTATTCAATATTGTAAGTACATTCATCATCAAAGATAACATCTTGGCTTATATGTATTTTCTTGGTGACAAGATCAATTAGATGATAATATTTGGATGGTATATCATATCTTAAAAATATGCAACATAAAATTTCCATCTAATTTTATCTCTTTCTATTTTGGAATATGCATATAATCTCTACAAACAAATACTCTTAAATGTACCATTAATTATTTTCTCCCAAACCATGATTCCTCTAGTGTGATACTCTTAATGGATTTTGTAGGTGTTTTATTTTGAATATATATTGTGGTATTGATTCCTTCTATCCAAAATTGTTGTTCAAGTAACATTCTTTGAGCATACAACAAATCATTTCCATAAAAGTGTGATTTCTTCTTTCAATAACTCTATATTATTGTAGAGTGTTAAGTTATAGTTAGTTGATGTTTGATCCCATGTTGTGTAATATATTTAGGAAAATTAGTTAAGGTATATTCTCCACCTTAATCTAGGCAAAGTACTCAGATTGAACACCTAGATTCTGTCTTAATAAATTGTTTGAATTGTTTAAAATATGTGAAGGCTTTTGATTTTAATTATAGGAAATAGACCTACATTTTATATGAGTACTCATCAAAAATAGTTGGAAGTAGTTATGTCCTCCAATATTGAACTGCATGGGACCACATAGATCTATATGAATGATATGCAAAATATTAGTAGATTTGTGTGAACAATATTCAAAAGGAATTTGATATTGTTTGGTAGCTAAACAACTAGGACATGTTGATAGATTTAAAGAAAGATGAGACAAACCAGTAACCATTTGATATTTATAAAGTTTTAAGATTGATGTAAGACCCAATATGATAAAATCCCTTGTGTTATATAAATGGTGTATCTATTGTGACTACAAATAAAGCAATTAAATATGTGGATATAACATTAGGAGCAAATATTCCATTCTTCCATGAGCTAGTTGCACCACATTTTTTATTTCTAATGATAATGCATTATTTATTTCAATTAAATTTTTTAAAATATTTTATCAATCCCTTATCTAGCATTTGTGACACTCAAAGAAGATTATTGACTAATCTAAGCATATAGAGGGTATTTTATAGGGTACATTTTCCATCTAAAAGATTGATATGTGCATTACCAATACCTCTTGTTTGATAAATTTTACCATATGAAATTGTCACAAGTTTTCCATCTATTTTTGGAAGATAATTGAACCATTGAATATCTCTTATCATATGTTTACTAGATCTAGAGTCAATGTACCATTTTGCGTCTTTTTTCATATGTGTCATGATAGAAATTTCTTATGACTCCCTATATAATATTCAAATACAAGTATGGTATTTAAATAAGACTCAAAAAATATTTCCTTATAACTCCCTATATAAACTTGAAATGCAAATATGTTCTTTTTAAATTTAAAAAAACGTTTCAATGTATTTCTATAATTTTAAAGTTTTAACTATAGAAGATATTTGAATTTTTCAAAAGTAGTAATAAAAATATACTTTTTAAAATACTTAATAAAACTAATTGAACTTGGAATACTTAGAATAAACTTTCACTTAGGCATTATCTTAGACTCAAATGTTAGGTGCTTCATATCTTGGACTAAAAAAATCTCTCTTAGGCATTTAGACTTGTGCCCTTCAAGTGATCATAGGTGCAATCATAGGAACTTAAACTTATTCTCTTTAGGTAAATTATTGGTGTTCTTAGGCGCATAAACTTGTGCTTCTTCATGTAACTCATAGGTGTGTCTCACAGGTGCTTTCAAAAAACTAGAACTATATAGAGGTTATTCTCAAAGGTGTAAATACATAATTTTTAAAGAAAATTTTTTCAAAGATAAAGTTGTTTAGAGAATTAATAAATTTACATCTCTTATGAAAACTTCAACTTTAGAAAATATTTCTACTTAAAATATCAACTAGGATGCTCTTTATGCAAATATTTTTCATCTAGAAAATTAACTAGAACTTGAACATTCTTCTACAAATTTTTCCATTCAAATTAACCATCACAAACTATATCTTCTTTATTTTCTACCAAGTGATAGGATATAAAAAGAATTCTTTGTATTCTATCATTTAATAGGACATAGAGTCTCCTTACACCACAATCTTACAAATGTTCAATAGTACTATGAGATTATGATATTCTACTAGTGCAATTGCTTGAACCTTGTTATTAGTGATGATTCCTAAGGGAAGTGTTTGATGAGATTTTAATTAAGACAGTGAATAATTGTGCCTACTACCATAGGGTCAAGATAATTCTTGAATGTTACATTAAAATTAAGATTTACCATATGATAAGGTGTGGTTTTCATAAGATGTGGTGTCCTCAACCATCCTAGATAAAATTCTCTTGGAGAGTTTGATAGGGATGTATATGTGAACCCATTTTTAGGCTTTGTTTTAGTTGATGTCAAGTTGGATGATTAGTTTCCTTGAGAAAGGTTTAGGTATCTTCTACAATAAAAACAACTCTCTTATTACAAGCTTGTCACACAAATATATTATTATCCAACAATATAATGATTCCTCTCTATCTAGGGGCTTCAAATTAGGATTGCTAAAATAATTCCCTAAAGGATATGTTCTTCTTATGATGGATGGGTCAATATTTGAATATCTAATGGATGGTTATGGATCACTCCCAACTCAAAGAATTTTTAAAATATAGCTCTACACTTTGAGGTTGAAATTATTATTGATTAGGAGGTGGCCTACGATCTCTATATCATTCTTATAAAGAATACACTATGATGATCATTTCCAACCCCTCTATTATAAATTATTCAAAGTGAGAATATTATATTTTTTTACCAAATATGAGAAATCATTTGTCTTAGAAAGGTCATGCTTGAATGAAATCCTATAGGAAAGGCCAACATTGTAGAAATAATTAGAAAAAATAATTTTATATATTTTCCTCACCTTAAACTTTTTGGTGGGATCAACTACCAATTTGAGAGTGTCCTCCCTTATAATTATAGCAATTATTTTCATCCACACATATTTTTCTAAGATTAATTTGTGGCTTCTAGTGGCCTATCCCAACCTAAAGATATTTATTCATATTATTTGCAAAAAACTATCTTTAAATAAGACAGACTAATAACCACACACTTCTTATCTTTTTATTTTTGAGGTTCTACACATATGTAAGGACCTTTATGTAGACATTTTAATTATCTTTATTTGATTAATTGGTATCTACATTAGGATTTGTTGACCCTTAAGCATTAGGTTTAAGGTTTATTAATTTAAAATTCTATAAATAAGAGAAGATTTGTTGTAATTGAATCATTAACTCATTCTTCTACTATTTATCACCTATAGTGCACATAAGAAACTTTTCACTCTCTAAGTTTCTAAGAGATGTTGCCCTCTTTGAGTGGCTTGGGCTATTTCTAGGATTTGTATCTAATTTGAGATATATTTATAGGATTTGTATCTAGTTTGTGATATTTTAGTAGATTTTCTATATTGAATCATGCAAATATATTTATGTTAAGAATATTTGTATGAATGTTATGGAAATTTTTATTTTCATGAAGTTGTTTCATTACAAGTGGTAATAGAGTGATGATTTTATCTCTTTAGGGTGGAAAAAAATGATAGTAAAACATAAATGTGTCAACTTAATAACCTTTTCACCCAAATTTGTATTAACTAATTGAATAAAATTTGTATAATTTTTTATTTTCATTCATTTGATGCAAAATTTTTCTAGTATATTATGATTTACATAGAACCATTTACAACACTTGAGTCCCAAAACATATATCTAGTTTATTAGGATCCTTGTGTGATACCTATATTAAATTTATCATCCACTTGATGTAATAAAAATAAGAGATATCTTTGGTAACCTTTTTTTATAAAATTTTGAGATGATTTTTGGGAAATGCTATTATGTTAATAATGTATAATGGTGCTTCTATTTCCATAGACTAGGAAAAAATAATGGGTGCATGAGATAGATAGATCTAACTAATATTGAGTATTAAATATGCAAGTACTATCATTTATAGAATCAATATAATCATAACAACATTTCAAAGCATACCAATAGTTTCAATCCTCACACTCATTTGTCCCTTGCCATCAAGATTTCCTTCAGCAATCCTTCTATAGAGACTAACCCTCCAAATATAAATGAGAATATTTATAAGTACATTATCTCACTTGAATGCACTTTAATGATAGGATCACAATTATGGATACTGGCATAACATTGATCAACCAATATCTCAATGGAGGATAAGGGGTTACCAGTTATGTGTAAATTGAGTTGAGAAGGATTTCAATGGAAGAAGATGTCTAAGATTCTTATAATTGATTGAGTGCTCAAAAAGCATTTTTCACAAGGTGATTTTGAATAGGATCAAGGATGGAAAAAAGATACCAAGTTTCCTAAAATAGAGTGAGTAGCACAGGTGGAATTTTAACATGTTGCTTGTGAGTGAGATCTAGGGAATCCTAGTTTTACTACAATACATGCATATCCTTTTTTAGTTGATCTCTCAAGGAATTTTGTTAATGAATGAGATTTTATTTCCAATTTAGATACCATAGTTAGTAGCATGCCTTATGTACTAGAATATAATTAGGATGTTTTAGTCCCTAAGATTATTATATAGTAGTTTTTTTTGTGGAGAGGATCCTATAGTGTGGATTTCTAAAATGGGATGACTCATATATTTACATAGATTGATTGAAAAATGGAATTTCATGCTTGTTTCATCCTAACATGGTACCCATCATTATCAAAATATTTTATATAAATTGAGACATATAGGCTATTATTCAACTTCATCAAAACTTAAGAATATGTTCTTGATGAATTTTGATAACACACCTTTTTCTTTTTTTTAAGCGAAAAACCCCTTGCGGGGCCGCCTTGGTCTGAAATACCATGAACAGGGGGTTCTAAACAGTCAAATTCACCTGGGGGTCACACCCGGCCCTGCCCGCACCAACATTATCAATTGGATTTTGGATACCCAATTCAAATTTTTGGTAGGGTGGAGATTTGAACCTGGGACCTCCCTTGGAGGATTGCCCTCTCCTTTCCAACTCACCTACAACACCTGCGTGATAACACACCTTCTTTCTCTTATGTGGTTAGGTTACTAATTTTTTTTACTTATGAGACTTCAATAATTGTAATGATGATCACCCTCAAGATTTTATCTATTTCAAATATATACCTTGGAACCCATGGGATCAAGCATCTGAAAAGAAGAAAATTTTACATGGAAGATAATGAAGATAATTCCAAATATGATAAGGTAGTAGGATCACCACACTAACATGAACTAGTTAGACCTACGAAGGTTTAACATTGTGTAAATCAGGTGGGCCTATTAGTTTTTGATCTAATGGAATTAAAAGATATTACATCATCAAATAACATGATATAAAATTTAGTGGCCACTATTTTGATTGATTTTGGTTGCACTCACAATTACATCGATCTTGATATGATAAAAACCCTAGGTCCATATGTTAAATTTTATTACAACCTCAATATTCTAATTTCTAATGGTGGTAATGATACATTTTTTGGACCAAGTTCCTAGCATCAAATTTATGACTGATAATTGTTATTACATTCAAAGCCTCTATGTGATGGATTTTGGTAGTGTAAATGTTATCCTTAAGGCTCAATGGTTGTCATAATTAGAGGATATTATTCTACATATAAAATAATTATATGTACACTATATAGATAACAAAGGATCATTCCTATAAAAATCTTAAAATCCCCACCATATAAAGTGGTTAGTTCTCACCAAATAAAAAATATTTTGAAGAAGAAAAACAAGGGTATACTTGCATAGCTTTATTGCATGGAAGTCTAGTCCACTAAGTAGACATCCCTTATCATTCCTTACAATATTCAATCCCTCATTTTCATATATGTAAGCTCTTTGAGGAACCCAAAGGTATTACCTATAAACCATGCACATAATCATGCTATCTATATTATCTTGGAAAATTTATTAGATTTCATTGCTATTTTTATAATTGAACATAATTGATCCATCCACTCAAAATTTATCCATGGATAAGAATGAAAACACTTTGACATAATGGATGGAGTGTCTATGGGGTATTTATACTAATATAAAAAGACCCCAATTACATAATCAAGTTACCTAAATTGACATAACAAGTGGGATTTAGGTCAACTACAGACTATAATATGGGTGTAACCATTACAAGGTTAATTATAGCCCGTAGGCATTACATAAATGAATAATTAAATACATAAATAAATAATTAAATACACTTATATAATGAATGCTCGTAGTCCTACACAAGACTATATCATACAATGTTAGCCTTGGCCATAAGTCAGATTACACTTTCAACACCCCCTCATAATCTAAGCTAAGGGGCCATAAAGAGAAGAGATTAGTGATAATAACATATATGCCCTATTATGGATGTTGTAGTTGGATTATACACTTTAGGAAGTATTCATCTTAGAAATTATACTTTTACAAATATTCCTCTACAAAATAATATTCTTCTATAAGAAGAGAAGCAAAAAATATCCATTTTAAAAAGTTTCTCTAATCTTCTATAGTCACATAAAACAATTCTTAAAAGCATAAATTTCCATTTTATAACACACTTCACCTTACATAGAAAATTCATCTTGGCCTTGGGCCACTTGATTTCTATCACCAAAATAGGCTTTACATGAATGCATTTATGAGAATATCCATTAAAAAGCTCCAATATTACTTGGAAAAAAAATAAAAGAGAGAAGATCTCATAAGGGTTAGGTCTTCATGTATAAAATGAACCAACAACCTAAACATTTGATAGGAAGAGGAAGGATTAACTAGATCATATTATGAATACTTTCCTTGCATAGCTCCAAAAAGGTCAAAGATTTTGATTACATAATATATTTTAAATTTACCCTTTGAGTGGGGACAATAGGTCTTGAAGACATCTACACAATGAGATGTACCTCCACTTGTAGTAAGTCCTTGAAAAAATACTAGCAATGTAAAGAGCTAAAAAGATCATGCAATTAAAAAATAAAAAATGCTTCCATAAACAAAAGTTATGACTTCTAAATTTTTGCCTTCCAAAATAGCCCTAGAGTAATTTTTTTGAAAAATGATAATTTTTAAAAATTCCTTCTAATTTTTTTGGTAAAGAATGATAATATGACATAGATTCCTTCTTTTGTTCTTTACATAAAAAGGTAGAAAGTGATTATGCCATGCATGCTTGGCCTAACTAATGTCATCACTACTCAATTCTAAAGCATACCCTCTCTATGAAGGAGGGTTTCATCATCCATAAGAGTATAGGGATGTAACAATTCAAAGAAACATGGAATATAAGATTTAAACTAAGACAAATGAATATACCCCATTTTGCTTCTAATTTATAGGGTATAAAAGATACCCAAGTGGGATGGAAGCATCACAATTTTCCCTTCTTTTCAATGGCACCAAGTTATCTTTATGAGAAAAAAACGTTTGACTCTATTGAAGAAGTCAATACACCCTCATGAAGTAAATGTAATAATACTTATTCTATTAGAAGTGGTTTGTATCTACACAAAATAGGTCAAAAGATTTTAATAATAATGGAACACAACCTTGTTAGAGTATATTACATTATTAGGGTATATTAGATATTTGCGTGGTACATCTGATTTTTCAATATGTTATAAAGGTACAGAAAACAAAAACAAATCTTTGGATATAGAAGATTTTTTTATGTAGATTGGATTGGAGATCTTGACATTAGAAGATCTACTACTGCATATGTATTCAACTTGTTTGGAGGGGCTATTAGTTGGATGAGAAAAAGGTAAATTGTTTTTGCTCTTTCAACCACTGAATTTGAGTACATGGCAGCCACTGATGCAAGTAAGGAAGTAGTATGGCTATAAAGACTATGTGCTGAAATTGGGTTCTTTCAAGGAGCTGTGAAGATAAATTGTGATAGTCAAAGTGCTATATTTCTAGTAAAGAACCTTGTTTACCATTCAAGAACAAAGCACATTTATACAAAGTACCACTTCAATAGGGACATGATTGAACAGAAGAAATTTTTTTTGGAAAAAGTAGATACCAAGGAAAATGTTGCAAATGCTTTAACCAAGGCAGTTAGCATAGAAAAGTTCATGTTTTGTATAGTTGAAATGGGTCTGGCAAGACTGGATGTTGGAATTAACATTGATTACAGCATTTATGCAAAGTATTAAGAATATTGGATGTATCTCATCCTTTGTAGAGGAAGTACTGTACAGCAGGCCCCTACTTCGATGGTCCCCCTTTTTTTGAAGATATTCTCAAAGCTATTTTCGGAGGCGTTGGAGGGATTCCCATGATTGGTGGGTATAGATGTTTTTAGCCCATGGTATTGTTCCCACGGTATTATAATACCACATTGTGGTTTAGGGTTGTAAGAGTTTCCTTTATATTGATTGTAATGTCCCATTATGGGTAAGGTGAATAATAATATAAAAGGAGGTGTGGCTCTTGTTTGCTGGACATAGCCCATATTGGGTGAACCAAGATAAATATCTTGTGTTCTATGTGCATGTATTTTGTGAGTTGTTATTTTATTCTGAGTTATTTATTTTTGCATTATTATTTTGGAATAATTTTGGGTATAACTCTTCAGTAACATAGCTATGCATCTCTATCTGGGAAGGTTTTCCTATGATCTTCCTGGTGCCTGTTGCATTTATAGGACCTTCACGGGATCTTCCTAGGACCTCTTATAAAGGGTCTTCCCATTTTCTATGTGAATGTAGTTGCTTGGTTGGAATGAATTGGAGATTCTTTCCTTGGTATCCTTTGGTGGTGGTTGGATTTCAACTAGCTTGGTTTGAGATATGGTGTTGTAGAGCCTTTACCTACAAATATTTTTGGTATTTTTGGGAGAAGCTCGTGCTTCATCGTTGTTCATAGTGGTGGCTTCCTCCTTTCTTACCCTAAGCTAGGATTTTGGAAGATGGCATGATGTACTATTTCCTCATTGTGTTTGTAGCCCGAGGTTTCCTTTTTTGTATTTTTCTTGATCTTCGAGGGAGGAGCACATTTTTATCATCTGCAAATGATCGGCTCTCATGGTTGCTTTTGGATTAGGATTTTAGTGGTGAGTTTGGGGTCTTATGATCTATCTCTCAAAATATATGATGCTTATTTGTTTCAAGGTTCTCTGATGGAACCTTTCTCTACAACTATTTTTTGGTCTTTGGGATGAGACCCTGTGATTTCTCATGTAGCTACAGTAGGTCTCTAAGGATTTCTTTCTAAATAGACTGTTGGAGAGGCTAGGCATTGATCTAGTGTGGTGATTTTTTAATGGGCTACTTCTATTATTTTTTTTGGTCTTTGGAGGGAGACCCTGTAAATGCTTTCTTGCTGCAAAAGATAGTTTTCTAAAGGCAGTATTTGTGTTAGATTTTTTCTTTTATTTATGGGGCATCATGGTGATTTGAATATTCTTTATATTTTCCTACCTTTCAGTTGTGCATTCTATCTCCTTTGTAGTGAGATCTCATGGCCTACATATTTCTCCTAGAGCTATTGATCTATCTTCTAGGCCTTCAAAAGGTCCTCTATGCAAGCTTCCCATATTTGTGATGTTTTTCCTACAAGGGATTTTAGTTTCATATTTGAATAGGAATTGTGTTTCAAATTTGATATTTCTATTTTGTTTTAGTTGGGTCTTAGAGTCCCCCTATTCTCATCCAAAGGTGTTTATTTCATTTTTACTGTGTTGTGGATTTCCCCTGGTTTAGGTGGGAAAACATTTTTCATTTTTTAGATCTCTTTATAGGTGGTCCCATGGAGGTTGTCTCCTTGGTTTAGATGATCCTTGTTTGTCTCCAGAAGATAGTCTTAAGGAGATTATATATTTTTTTGTCTTCTCTTTGTAAAAGGTTCAAGTATCCTTTCATAACCCTTTCTTTCAACTAATCAACAAAAAAATCTAGGTAACATGGAAAGAAAGTTATTTGTGAAAGTCCTTACTGAAAGGATGAATGGCCAAGTCAGAATTTTGGATGCCCTAGCTAGCAATAAGAGGAAAAGAGAATCTATGGAAAACCTAGTCTAAGTATCAAATTCTACACTAGAAGTGATTATGAAGGATGAGATGATCGAGCATGATATAATGATTCTCAAATCCAGAGGGTTAATACGTAATTTTCATGTATATTGGCTAGTTTTTTTTTTAGATTAAAAATTGGATTAAATGGAAGTGGGTATTGAATTCAAATTATTTCATGACTTTTCTTCCAAAAAGATTTTTCCTTATTATTTTATCTAGTTTAGAAATAAGGGATAAAATAATGGATGGAAGCCCATGGTTTAGAGGTAAAGATGCATTATATTTAAGACCTTGGAGTCATAATTTTTTTGTGGATATAGAAACTATTAAAAGGCTTCTGATATGGATTAGGCTTTTTGGATTTCCTTATCAACTCATCAATAAGGATATTTTGAAGAATATTGGTAATTCTCTAGGTGAATCCATCTAGGAGGGACCAACTACTAAAGAGATAATGCATGTTGTATACACTTGACTATGTGTTGCCATGGATATTTCTAAATATTTTCCATAGTCAACTAGGATTAAATATGAATCAAGAGAATGGGATCAACAAGTGGATTATGAAAACATTGCATTTTGATGTCACAAATGTCATGAAACTGGGCACATGACAAGAGACTACAAAGTGAAAATGGAGTAAGAGATAGAATATTTTGGGCATGAGGGTAGCTTCAATTTGAGACAAGGAGACCATATCATAGGAGAAGCTAGGTCAAATCAAATAGTTTCCACTCCTATGAAAGTGGTTAGTAAAATCCATCCACATCATCAAATGGCAAAGTCCATTACAGTTCACTTGAATTAGCCATTAGAAGAAAAAATGATATGGGGGATGAGGAAGTATAATGTGCAATTTCAAATATACAAGGAGCCAAAGGTGCAAAGGAAGAGGGGAAGGGAAATTTTAAAAAAAAGGAAGATGGGGAGATGAATTTTAAAGAAAATGAGGTGAATGAGGTCAAACTTAATCCAAGTAAATCACCTTTATTATCCTCAAGTAGCTTAAAATCTTCTCCTTACAATAAAAATAAAATTAGTACAAAGTGTATTCCTCGCACTTTAAGATTTTAGGAGCAGTATAGTAAAGAAAATCTTATGGAGGACATGCAAGGAAATTTAGGGTTTTTAGGTCAACATAAGAAACTAATGACTATGGAGGATCATTTACGCAGTTTAGAGTCTTTAGGGTGACATAAAGAAGAAAAATCTAAGGAGACTATTCCTTGCAATTTCGACTCTTTAGAGGAACATAGATCTATAGAAGATAAGTCTCATTTTGAACAATATGAAAAAATTGAAGAGATTTATGAAGATGAGAGTGTTGGTGGGAATGGAAGGAGAGGAAGGCAATAAAAGCAAGAACAAAGAGAAAAATAAACTCAAAGGAATATTGATCTAGGAATCCGAATAAAAATATCACATGTGTTAACAAGAAGTGGCTATAAGCCTACTAATAAAAATAATAGGTGTTGATGATGAAAATGACATCATGGAATATTAGGGGTATGAATAAAACCCCTAAAAAAAAGTTATTAAGGAATTAATAGGTTGTTTTAGCCCTGAGTTTATTTTAATACAAGAAACAAAATTGAGTAGTATGGAATGTAAGGATGCTTTTAAGAAGATTTGGAAGATGGGTGATTGTTTAGCAGTTTCTTCTACAAGAGCTTCAAGCGGTATTGCAATAATATGGGACAAATGCAAATGGGATGGACAACTATTAGAAGCAAAAAGTAATTGGGTTGCTTGGATTATTTTGCAAGAAAGAGGAAAACATCAAACTTGGGGTTATAAATGTATATGCTTCAACTATAGTTATTCCTCATGAAAGATGTTGGAAGGACCTTAGCATATTTATTTCAAATACAATGATGATTCATTGTGATCTACGGATTCTTGGGGGTGATTTTAATATTGTTCTGTCTCCTTTGGAAAAGAAGGACGACATTTTTATTATCCAATAAATTGTTGTAAACAAAGTATACAATCTATTTAGATATTTTATTGCAAGTAGGATTAGATCACAAACCCATTCTTTTGACTTATGAGTTACCTAATAATGGTCATCCAAAGCCATTTCACTTCCAGTCTATGTGGCTGCAAGACCTTGATTTTTTCTAGATGGTTATGCTATGGTGGGATGAATCAAAATTTGAAGGATTATTTATGTACATGTTTGTTCAAAATTTGAAATATTTAAAGGAGAAAATGAAGATATGGAATGCAAAAGAAAAACAATTACTTTCTAATTATCATAATGCATTGAAAAAGGAGTCATATTGGTTCCAAAAACATAGAGAGAAATTGAGTAGAATAATAATATTGAGGAAGAGAGGCTGATGGGAGGAAGATAGTTTGAGAGGTTGAGTGGTTTTGGAAGGGCTCCCCTGTTGTGGAGATCTGGCTTTACTAAGGTTCTTTTTATTTTTGCAGGCTTAAAGCTGACAAGTATTGGGGTTTTTGCTATCCCTGTATTTTTTTGGGAGATTCAACAAGTTTTTATTTTTATTTTTGAAAAGTCTTATGTAGTTCTTCCATTCTCTGGGGAGAGTTGTTTGGCTTTCTTGTCTATTGTTAAGGAGATTCTTTTTGGTCTCTTAATAGTGGTTTTTGGGGAGTTTCTTTTGGTGCTTTTGTTTATGGCAGGGGAGTTTTATTTGTTTCCTAGTGAAATTTGTATAGTCCTCTTGGTTGTTGTTGAGGAGATTTATTTTGTTCTCCTATTTAGGGATTTTGGGGAGTTTCTATTGGTTCTCCTTTTAGTGGATGGGTAAATTATTGTGATTTCTCTAACTAGAATTTATGGGGAGATAAGTTTAGTTATCCTTTTCTTGAAGCCCACCATGGGTGATAATATTGATCCTAGCTTGGTCTGGTATTTAGGTGATTTGTTGGTTGGTAGCATGGCGATCATTGTTTTTTGGGGCTTCTATGAATTGTTCAGTCTAGGTTACTCTATTGTTGATGTAAATAGGTGTTCAACTATTTATTATTTTTTGGCTGATCCTAAACCTACTGTGCTTGAGAACATTGATCCTTTGATGAATCTTTGGAGGTTCTGGCAGGATATCTCCCTAATGGTTGTTGTGTTAGAAGGAGGAAAGATGCAAATTTTTATTTTTTTTGCTTGTAGGGTTCTAGTTGCGTGGGGCTCTTAAGAAAATCCTGAAGATTTCTTGTATATGTTCGTGGATCTATCTTTGTTGGGTCCTCTGAACTTTTTATAGGATATCTTTATGATTTTTGGATGCAGTGTGATCAATAATTCTTATTGGGAGTATCCTGGTTGAGTTTCTTTTGATTTTGCTAGGTCTAGAGAGCCTCTTTCAATTTTTTTTTTGTGGAGATGGAGGAAGCTCCATAAATATTTTGCTATTGTGGCCTAGATTTCATCTAAACACTTTCTCAAAGGTTTTCCAAATCAAGTCTGATATTTTATTATGTTCAAGCTCAAGACTCAATTTGTTGATTTTCATAGGATTTGGATTCATATTTTGCTAGGAGTGGATGACAATTGGCTCTATGGCTATCCTTGTGTTTCTAGGTGAGATGCCTATTTTGAAAATTTGATTTAAAATTTTAGGTAGGTTTTTAAGTTTCAAATTCTATTTTGGACGATAGTTTGATTGGGTGAATGCTAACTCTCTCCTTGGGATCTGCGCCCTTTTTTATTGTTAATTGATGTTTTCAGATCCTGGGTGGTCCTATTTTTTCTTTTAGAATTTGGCCTCTTCATCTCTTTGGAGCTTCACTTTTGTATTTTTTGAGGTTTGGTATCGTGATCTCTTTAGAGCTCCATTTGTGTTTTTCTTAGTGTTGTTCCTTGAGGTCCTTTTAAGTTGTAAAAGGTTTGGGGTCCTTTCAAAATCCCTTACAACCCAATAAAAAATAATCTAGAAAAAAATGGCTCAAGAAAGGAGATATAAATACAAACATTTATATATATTATTTAATAATAAAATAAAAAATATTATAAATTATTTTACAAGATTCATTTTTATTAAAAAAATAACTTATCATTGTAGTATTTTTTTTTTTATACATAGGGAGAATAAGATACATCCATTGTAGTGATCCCGCTAGTATGCACTTAGCGGATTCAGGTCAGACTACTCAACGAAAACCTAGGTCTCTTCTAGGTAAGTGCCAAGTTTGGGAACATAGTCAATGGTTATATGTTTTTTTTTGTTACATAGGAAAATCGGTAACAATATCTATCCTATTATCTTTATAGGCACGATTCGAATGCGGAAAGCTGCCACTATAGCCCCTACCCCACCTTGTTAAGAATTTTACTCCAAACGAGAGAGACCATCTGGTGGAGGGGTGTAGGATTGAAACCACATGTAGTATTACAATAAGCTCGAAAACTATGTATCTATATTTTTGAAAAAATATTTAATCTTTTTTTAAAAATTAAAAAATTTAAACCATTTGATAAAAAAATTATTAAACATATTGATGATATTAAAATAGATATTTATAAGCTTCCTCTTATCTAACAAGCTAAAATTTATAAAAATATCTTCCATTTTTATAAAAACAGGGTACCAAATGCACATTAAGTACCCAAAATCTAGTCGGTGGAGGTGTTGGTGATTTTGACAGTGTAGAACCCCTGGTCGTGGTTTCTCAGACCAAGATAACCTCATAAACAGTTTTTCCCTAAATTAAAAAAATAAAAATATTAGTATTATCAACTTTCTTATACATTATTATTAATAATAATAATAATAATAATAATAATTAATTTTGTTTATAATAATTAAAACTTAAATTAAATTTAATATTTTATTTTTAAATAAATTTAATTTTTAAAAACTAATGCTGAGGGTAATGGTGCGCATTTGGTTGGATGCGGCTGCTTATCCATACTGGTACCTCTTGATGCTTATTAATGCCTCCCTTCTCTTTGCTTCAATTCTATTCCACCTGATACGACTACAACTTCTTGCCTTGCGACTGCGCTTCTCTTCTGTGTATATATATAGAATATGCACACACCCAAACCGGTCTCAACTATGATTAACATCATCCCCATAGCTTATACGCATGACCCTGCCCATGCCATTGCCCATTCCCATGGGGGCTTCTCGTCTTTTGCATTTTTTTCTACCCGTATTCTCGATTCTTCTTCCTTCTTTTTGACCGCGCCCGCTCTCTCGGCTCCACCGAATCGCTTTCACATCACAATGCCCGTACATTTTAATATTGTACAAATTTTAAATATAATTTGAAAAATAACTTCAAAGCAAAATGGTCCAATCTACTCTCCGTTTTTCCATCCACCCTCAAGGTTAGTGGGTTGGTAGCGTCTGATTGCGCAGGCATTTACTGAGATTATGGTCAAGATGGTGCCGTCCATCTCCATCAACTTTGAATAGTTTTAATCATCTCCCAAATCAATAATGGAAACGCAGTCATATCATGATTATTAATTATCTTCCATTTTCATGTCACACAAGGCATCTCAAAAGTCGTAGCACCAATCGTCTTGTGTCTACTGAATATTTTGAAATTTTAAATAAGGGTTTGCGGTTTTAATTTTGTGAGAGCAAAGTTGTAAATTATATTTTAATAATTAAAATATTGTTAAATAATTATTATATTAAATAAATAATTTTTTATATATTTTATGATCTCTATTAAAATTAAGAACTATTTTTTTTTATAAAAAGGTTGTATTAATATCTTTTGGATAAATTACAATTTTTTTTTTTTTTTTTAAAGCTTGAGAATTTACAAATATATTTAATTCTTGTCTGAATTAAGATATGCATCCTTTTTCACAAAAAGTTTGAATTTTTTATATTTATTTTTTAGGATTTTTTATTTTATTGTTTTAAATACAAATATTCAAAATCATTTTTCTTAATAATTTTCAATCTTGTCCATCCATCTACTTGAAATTCTATTCAATGATGTTTTTTTATCATTTCAAACTATAGTTGTGCCACTTGAATATTCATAACTACTTTATTGGTTCCATGCTTTTGCTGCTTTGCTTTGATATTTTGGATGGTTGGTCCTGTTGTTCTTTGATGTTGTTACACCCCTTTGAAATATAGAAACATTATGTTTTTTTTTTGCCAAATACTACCATACTTATGTCTTTTGGACTCCATGTAGATCTAAAATATAGATGCCTTAAGCCATGCCTCTAGGATTGTTGTTGCTCAAGATGGTGTGGGTGCTGATATGTTGCAAACTCAATCTCACACTTTGTTCCCTTTGATTCTTCAACAATTTGTTTTTTTATTATTTTAAATTATTCTTCACAATCTTCTCTCTTATACCTTTATTTTGGTGCATCCTTGTGCACTTTTGACAAGGCTTCATTGGACTTTGTTGTTGCTTCTTTCATGGACTCTATTGTTGTTGCTACTAAATTCAAATTTTGAGTTTTCTAACGGCTCTTCAACTTCTTCCCTTCCCATAATTTCTTCTTACTTCTCTTTCAATCATTATTTCTTAAGATTGTCCTTTTGAATCTAACCATGAACTTGCATTTTGTCATCTGTATTTTTTTCTTCTATTATATCTTCTTTATTCATTTCTTTCAATTCCCTTTGAAGCCTTTTTATTTCTTCTTCATATTCTTTAATGGTGACCTTCAAACTAGTTATCTTTTTATAAGGGTTCCATTGACTCAAGAATGCATGCTCCATTTCATCTCATATCCAAATTCTTTTCTTAGCATGCATTTCCTTAGTATGATATCCCAACAATCACGAGCTTCCTCTTTTAAAAGATAAAAAGTTTGCAATTCCAAAAAATATTACCAGAATATAGAGATCTAAACTTCATATACCATTCTCGAGCATCAATGTCATCATTTCCAATGAAAATGGTCTGTGATCTCAACCTAGAAAAATCCCAAAAGCAACTAGGTTTTTGGAAAAAAAAAAAATTAGGGATTTTCAAAAAAAATAATAATTGCTCTAATCCTTGCTATCACCAACAAAACAATTTAAATGCAATATAATTGACTTAAAAAATAATGTATTCATCTATTACAACTTTACATTAATCCATTAATTCATCTATAAAATACATAATTATAGCATCTCAATTGAGATGAAAATTGAATATGTTTATAAACTGTCAAACTTTACGAAAAACGTTATGAATTATCAAAGATGAAAGGCCAATGTAAATTATCAAAAATAAAAGACCCAAATAGAATCTTTTTTCTCAAACAAAAAAATCTTTATTTTCAAATTTTATTAAACATTTATTTTCAAAATAAAAGAGCACTTCAACTTCAACTTCAACTTCCACCGTGAAACATAATGATCATTTTAAAGCACCATCTATAAGAGACTAGATAATGATCATTTTAAATTATAACTTACGAAACCATAGGCTTGTTACACAGGACAGAATCAAAGCGTTCAAGTTCAACAATATCTTTTATGATCTTATATCTTATTTATTTACATATATAATAATCCTTAATAAAATCATTTAAATTTTTAAATTAAAAAAAATAGATTTAAAGACCGTTTCACTCTACAGACTGTGTCAATAAGGAAAAAGAAAAAAGAAAAAAGAAAAAAGAAAAAAAAAGTAATAAAGGCTATTCTAGTCATGCAAATGCACACAGTCTTCTATTTAGATAACTAGGTAGAATTCAATCAAAGAAAGAGAAGTAGATACTTATGATTATATAACTAATGACGAGGTTCAGCAAAGCCGTCGCGGTCGCGGTTGCGGTTGCGGTTGCCGTTGCCGTTGCCGTTGCCGTTGTTGTCACTGTCGGCGGCGCCGTGGCCTTTACCGTTGCCGTTATTGTCGGTGGCGACGATGGTCGGAAAAAAAGGCTTGAAATTCTTCAAAGCTAACATAGACGCCGCCTAAATCACCGTTGCCCTCGCCGTCGTGGTTGACGTTCCCGTTGCTGTCGACGGCGCCGTCGCCTTCGCAGTTGCCGTTGCCGTCGACGGCGCCGTCGCCTTCGCGGTTGCCGTCGCCGTTCTTTTTGCTGTCTCTTTTGAGTGCGGCAACGAATTGGCGGCAGTCGTCAAGAGAGGTGTGATCACCGAGGCACTTGAGGACGAGATGCATCTCCTCCGCCGTGACAAGGCCGTTCTTGTCCAAGTCCCAAATATTGAAAAGCCTGTGGACATCGTCCGGGCTCTGATAGACCTTCTTTGCCTTAACTGCGATGGTCATGAATTCGGGGAAGTCGATCGAGCGTTCGTCGTCCGAATCGTCGACTCCAAGGAGGCTGCGGAGCTCCTCAACGGAGAGATTGCACCCCAACATCGTGATGTAGTGCCGCAGATCGCTGTGCCAGAGCTTGCCGTCACTGTTCACGTCGAAGCCCTTGAACTCCTCCCTCATGCGCAGCAACTCGTTCTTGGGAGCCGCCTGCTGCTCTGACATCGTCTCCAAAAGCCCTTGCTGATCGTTATTGTAGTCTACACCAGATCTCGCCTTGTGCACAATCCCGACAGGTCCCGACTTCTTATAGACGGGTAAACCCAAATCGGCCGGAATTGAAGTTGAAATTAAAATCATCACCTAAAGAAAAAGGGTGCGGGAACTTTTCCCATGTTGACGCGGATGCTATGACGCACACGATGGTCACATTGCTCATAACATAACTCAAGTCAAGGAGACTGCTGGTTTGAATTTGAATTTGAATTTTATTTTTATTTTTGGATTTGGATAGTTTGAGAATTTATTTATTTATTTTTTTAGGTAATATTAAGATATGGGGGTTTTGACCAGGAATCCCTCTACTTGTTACAACAATTCCACTAGGGAGACACACACCCACCCCCTCACACATTCACCCACGCCACGGTTTGAACCTTGGACCTCTCGAAGAAGAGCCAAAGCCCAAACCGTTGCGTTGCACCCACAGGTGCAAAATTTATCTAATATTAAGAAGTGGTGGTTTTGACAAGGAATCCCCGAACCTGTTACAACTCCACCATGAAGTTTTTCTTTGGGTTTTAATCCAACCGTATATCCCTCTTTATATCGTCGAGGTTCAAACCGTGGACCTCCTGTTCAACAGGGCCAAACTCGCCTTCTCCTCACCACTTGCGCTACAAATGTGGATACACATATTTTTTTTTGTAATATTAAAGATATGGGGGTTTTGACTAGGAATCCCCCCAACCTGTTACAACAACTCCACCAGGGAGACATACACTCACCCCCTCACACACTCACCCACACCACGATTTGAACCTTGGACCTCCAGAAGAAGAGCCAAATCCCAAACCATTGCACTGCACCCCTAGGTGCTATAGTTTGAGAAATATTACTATCAATATTAAGGTTGAGTATTTTTATTCAAGTCCTTAAAACATTAGCAGCCCAAAAAGTGTCTTAGGGGCTTCAAATTTTTTATTATTATTCTTTATGGCCTCTAATAATTGAGAATCCTAAGGTAGTAGTAAGCTACTACCTTACTAGTGGCTTCTTAGTGTGATACACTCAATTCGTGAGAGGTCTTTGGTCTCACCTTTATTTGTATGTAGAATCTATAGAATTGAGATCTTCCTATTGCAATTTTTTAAAATTAGTTCTCTTAATCTTTATGGCATCATCTTCAACAAATTTGTTAAACCTTATTATTTATTAGTTTTAGATCTAGAAGCATTTTGTCTTCTCTAATAAGGTCTTTGTAGTGGTTTTTAGAGAGTACTTCATTTTGTCTTGATATTTTTTTTAGTTTCTCTAGTATGTACTTTAGCTTGTCAACTAGGTCAGGTGAGGCATCACTTTCTATTTTATTATTTTTCTTATAGATCATATAATCATTGATGGACAAATAATAGGTACCCAAACCCAATGTAGAGTGAGTGAGGCAGATTTAGTGAGTTATGCAATAGGCGACCATAATATGTGGTTTAGGATGCACTTGAGCAAGCCACTGCATGTTGACCCCCTATCTAATTTTTAGGTCAATCCCTATTCCATACCACCTAATGAGATTCCTATCAAATATGAGTTTGTTGCTCCAATCATTATAAAAATAATAACTATTTCATTTAATATTGTAGGTGCTTACATGGTGTATCATGCCAATCTCATAGCATATCAATTCCAACAAGCCTTTGAAACTAATACTTTTGATAATCAACTCTATTGCACTTTAAATAGATAATAGTTCCCTAATAATATTTTTAATAACTTTATAGTCAGATCATTCATATACTTATTAGTTTATAAGGATTCTCTTCTTGATAGCAAAAATGTTAGGCAATCCAACTCCCATCAATTATTGAATGACACTATTTATTTGTATGCATGCCTTCATGGTGTCATGAGTGTTCTTCCACTATTGTAATCTTACTAGACATTAGAAATGGCTTTAAGTTTATCAACTACATTATTCCTATTTGACACCTCTAGTTTATGAGCTTGCTCTCTAGACATTTAAGCCAGATGTTACAAAACCTCATGATATCTTCCTTTAGTAGCCAATTCTTCTTCTACTTGCTAGATTAACTTGGTAGTTTGGTCTAAGATGGAGTTTGCTCCAACAGGAAAGTTGAAATCAACTTTGGCATTTGCAACCTTAGATTGGTTATCTATGTGATACATTGAGTTGATAAGTTGTGTCTAGAATTAAATGGTGTGAATTTTATCTTATAATTTTGATTCTAAAGTGATGGGAAGATGAGTAATATATTTAGCCTAGCATAGAAAAATAAGGATAAAAGAGATCCATCCTTGCATTACACACACATATTTATACTTTTCTTCCATCATACTCCATAGCATACTCGTAGGTAAGGCCTTATTGAAGTCAACAAAACTACAATATACATATTATCTTACCTCTCACATTTTTCAATAATATGTCTTAGAGTGATTCAGTGATATATAGTTGAGTGTTTTGACCTAAAAATTTCCTATCCTTTTATGTTCATTCTTTGTTTTTCTATTCATTTGTATAATTTTTTATCGTCCATACTATTGAAAAGCTTAGAAAATAGAGGATTGACCATTATGCTTTAGTAATATAAAGGGTTATCTATATCATTACTTTTTAAGAGAGGTATAGCTTAACTTGTTGTCCAATATAAATGGTTTTATTTCTCTACTTAGTATAATTTTGTACATATTACTTTTATCAATGTACCATTATTCGTCCATGTCCTTTTTCATTTCTTGTTGCTGCATTCTATATTTATATTTTCTTATATTGTTTGAAAATTGAAGTCTTACAACCCTTGTGCTTATGATCTTAGATGACAATATATATATATATATATATATATATATATATTAGTAGGGTTTTGAAAGGGTTTCCATTTCCCTTTTACATCGACTTAGTCACATTGAAAGTTTGTTTCTTTGCAAAAGAATATGCGAAAGTTTTCATTTATCTGAATAATAGACCAAATTGGCTTTTATGGGACCAAGAGATCACCAAAATTGAAGATGAAGTAGAGGATGAGCTAAGTGATTGTAGGCTAGATGAATTTATCCAAGCCCTTGATATCAAAAATTTTGTGCTCAATAAAATACAAGACTTTGACTTCGGTCAAAATCAAATTTGAGAAAACAGTTCACCTCTTTGGTGGAGATGGTGGATCGCCTATGTGTATTTACTGAGAACACCATGGAGTGGTCCAAGGAATGGGTGAATAAGGTCACACAGGATGTCAACCTGCTAACGTTCACCTTGACCTTCCACGATGAGGCATGGGTGTATATTGATCAAAGTCTATAGAATCTCGAAAGGAAAGAAGTGGGGCCCAATGCACCAAAATAAGCTCATGATCAGAGCATGAAAGATTCACCTACTCATGATAGCGGTAAGGATAACACACAATAAAAACCATAGTTCGTGTAAGGAGAAGGGCGTGGGCCACGTGCCCATTTTTGATCCTACCATATTTTTGTAAGAAAGAGGAGATCAAGCCAGATGGAGGGTTGATGGGAAAATAGTTACAACCCCACTTTAGTGTCCAAATCTATATATAGAAGACCATTACAGCGATGGCAATTTTTATAAAAAATCTAAGAGAGCAAAATTAAGCCCAAGTATAGCTGTGTCTAAAAATTATTCGTATTTTCCTTTGTGTGTCTTTCCTGTATTTCTTATACCATTTCTAGGGATTTTCTAGGAAGCTTTATTTGTTGTGATTATTTCATGTGGATGCACCATATTTGGAGACTCTCACATCACTACTGTCAATATGGAGAGAAATAGCCCCCTGTTGTGATATTCGAACAAGGGTGATATTGTACTTATTATCATATAAGACCCGAGCACTCAGTTAATATTTTTATGTAAATCATTTCATATAATATAAAATCCAACTTTGTTCCTGGTATTTTCTATGTTTATGGTTTATGTGTTCCATTATTTACATATTATAGTAATCTGAATGTGTGGGTGATATTTTCCTTCGCTATTTTAATCACATTCATTGATTACATTATTTGAATGAATGGAGATGAACTAGTTCTCCTTTCTTGTTCCTTTATGAGTTAATAACAAATATAAATCTACTATGACTACCCAATGGACATGGCACCGGTATGGTCTTGATGGTTTTAATATTGCTTGGTTTGGTAAAAAAAGAACAAAAAACTAATATAATATCATCGAATCTGGTAATACATGGGTGATTGTATCATAATGGTAAACATCTAAACCCATTATCTAGGGTTTCCTTACTGTCCTAGTTTATCTAGAGTCACTTAGATAATCTATTATTGGGTCAAAGAGGTAGATCCACCAGAGTCTACAAACTAGTTGTGACTTTAGAGATCCCTGCGATGTGACATGATAAAAAGGGTAAGCAAGAAATCTCCACAACAAGACCCTTATTTTAGACTTAAGATATGCTATCACTGATGAGACTGACCGGTCGTTGATGGATCAGTGATGAAGCTATTACAAGGGAAATGACTGACTTTGTTTTGTTCTTGGTTTTACATGATCAAATATGGATCAGCGACGAAGGGTTTGGATAAGCAATAATAAATTTTCAAACTTAGATTGTCATCGATCGCTTGCTATAGTTGTGGGTTGGATCAACGATGGGATTTTGAAATGGAAACAATGACTATGGAAGATTAGGTATTAGCAATTGAATTCAAGGAGATATTTGGATAAGTGTCTAGGTAGACTTAGGGACTTAGATATAGGAAAATCTAATCAAGGCAGGCTTCATGATATTTTTTGGTTATGGTCTGACTTAGGAATGCATCATGATTTTTGACCTTATAATATGATTTCTAAAGGGTCTTTACGATGGTTAGGTGGTTTAAATGATGTGGGGTATATGGGGTTTAGGCACTTTTTAGAGGATATGGACCAAATAATGCATGTGGACTAGACTTTAAAAAAATGGTTAAAATGAATAATATGGTGAGATGAAATAATAAACTTACTAATGAATGGATGGATAGGGATGAACTCATGGAGGGTGTAATGCATGAAGCAACTCTCAGACTTGGACTTATGCCTTTAATGATCATGAAGACTCTTCTGGATGGGAATTATTTTCTCAAGACTCCTCTCTTTTGCTTCGAAATGACTTCTTCAAGACCTTCCCTTTTAGACTTAGTGCCACTTTCTAAAATCACCTAGTCACTCAAATTAACTAACTTTTGAAAATTAGGGGTGAAAATTAAGATGGGATTTTTGAAGCTCAACACCCTAACTGAGTTTCATCTATAGTATCTTATTTACTGATAAAATAAGTTTTTTAACATTTTCACTATCAACATTGAATTCATTCATGCTTCTTCACAATAGCAATAGCAGACTGCGTAACAACGTTGAACCCTATGGAAGAGAATCTTGGTAATGGATTAATGCAAATTCATAATGGACAATTGCATTACTTTTTTATCAATTATTTTGGATTTAAATTGTTCTATCGGTGATAGCAAGGATTAGAGGAGATTAATTTTTGTTTGGAAAACCCTAGTTTTTTTCCATAATCCTAGCTACTTTTGGAAATTTTTAGGTTGATATCATAAAGTTACCAATTTTCACTAGGAAGGATGACATTGAAGCTTGATAATGGTGGATGAAGTTCAGATCTCTCAATTCTAGTGAGATTTTTTGGTCTTGCAAACTTTTCCATGTTTTAATAAAGGAAGCTCATTGTTGAAGAATATTACATTATTTGGTACATGCTAATGTATTCCCATGGTACCTTCATGGTAAATTTGTAAATATTAGATCAAGTCGAGTCTTTAGTTTAAAGTGTGAATTATATATCCTATTTTATGTAAGTTTGAATGTGCAAGAAATGCGCAAGTGTCATGTAAGTTAGAGTAGAGAATATGCACAAGTGTCTTGTATGTAAGAGTGAAAATATGTAATGTAAATATGTGCATAAGTATCCTAGACTAGGACTGCATATATGAGTCCAAGATTCTTGTGTGTGCAAGTATTGTAGAGTCAAGTGTCCATCAAGTATGCAAGTGGAAAGTTGATAAACCAAGAGTCATGAGACTTAGCATATGGAGAGAAATAGTCAAGTATGTAAAGAGTCACATTAATATGGCTATATTATGGACATAATACTCCATAGAATAGATGGAAAAATAAGAAAATAGTCAAGTAGTGATAATCAAGTTGTAACAGAAAGAAGAGTAATAAATCTTGTATACATTTTGAGCAATTAATATTGTAAGTTGTTCTTCATGAATAGTACATGAATTATTCGGGCTATTTACATTCACATTTCAATATATAAATGAATATTATTTGATCTATTATAAATTTTGATATACATTTTAGTTAGATTATATCATACTCATACTATTATCTTAACCTTTATTATTGTGGTTATTTTATATTTGAGACTTATGTTATATAACCTATGATATTTTGTGGTAGTAAAGGTTGTAAAAAGCCAATAGTGGTATTGGAGATACCACCAAACTATGTCTATTTTGATAGATTTATTTAGCCACCATTATAAATTCACTTTGTTCACATTTGATAAAGTTGATTTAAATTCTATCCACTTTGAAAGCAATAACTACGTAGAATCTAATTTTTAAAAGTCTTATTGAGAAGAGTAGGCTAGTCTTTCCACTAGGTTGAAGGAAAACCAGTGAAGACCAGGACTTAGCTATATTGAAGAAAATGGTCAACTTAGGAGAAAAATTGGACATTCATAGAAAGAACAAAATTAGAGGATAGTTTGTCATTCAAGGACATTCATAGTCATGATGATATTGATATTGGGTTCTATAGTAAGGAGGATAATCATATTGGTATCTTAGGTATGACCTAAGAGATTGAAGATTTTAGAAATAAAAAGAATGAAAATAAAGATTAAGCTACAAAATTTTGAGAAGCTTTCTACAAATATAGAGAAGAGTTTCAACTTCTAAGTTGTAGTGGATTGAGAAGCATTCAAAGATTCCTAATAAATATATAAGAAATAATATAAGAATAACAAAGTTATATTGACCTTGACATATCTACAGATAGAAAAAAAAATTAAGATATTACATAATAGAAAAGAGGGAAGTATATACCCATGATGTATTGAGATCAAAGAGGCTAATATTGCTCAAGATATGTCCATTTGGCCAACTCAATTAGAAGATAAGTAAAATAGATAATAAGCCATTTATGTTTAACTAACACCAGAGCGTAATAGCATGAGCCATTTGGCTAACACCAAAGTGCAACAATGTATGCCATTTGACCATCATCGAAGTGTTGTAGTGTGGACCATTTATCTATCTTTAGTGATCAGTGCAGAGACATAGGTCATTCAACCATCACCTAGAAGCAAAGAACATATGTAATTTTGATATCTACATTGTAGTCAATGCATGACTATTAGGTTATAGAGCCAATTTTTAAAAGAAATAGAGCATAGAATAAAATTTAAAGCAAAGAAGAGGTGAACCAATCACCTGTGTGGACCAACCATAGTCTAGAGGTTAATCATTCGCCTATGACAAGGTGGACCAATAACTGAATTCACTTATGAAAAATTAAAGTGATCTAGCTAATAGGAAGTAGAGCAAAGTCTATTCAAGTAAGTGTTGTTCTAATCAACAACAAGTCATTATCGAATGTAGCATTGAATCCTATTATTGAATGCAACATTAAATCCATTTGAGAAGCTGAAGAGGCATAAGCTAAGCTTAAGATGATTTATCTCTCTCTTTCTTTGGTGGATGTAGAGGAAAGAGTAAGGACCCATCCATGGTGGACTTAGCGAATGAGGCAAGCGGATGTAGTGAGAAAAACAGAAGAATTAGGATATTGTGTGTTATCATTCAGCTAGGTCCTCATAGACATTTCAAAGGTAATTATTCAGTGCTAAATAATTTGGAGGGAGATACTAAATTTTGATATTATTATCAGTGCTAAGGTTATTAGGAGTTATAAGGATTAATTAAGTTCTTACTTATTTGATCATTCAAATTCTTAAGTTTTGAAGATTGAATAAGACGAAGTAATAAGGATATAATGTTTTATATTTAAATTTTGATAGTTATTTAAAGTTTTAAAACTTTAAATTTTAAGTTTGGAGTTTTGTAAATTAAGCTAGGGAGGTAAAATATTTCCAACATCAAAGGATTAGAAAATAAAAATTTTCAAATTTTATTTTTAATTTGGGACTTATAAGGGTTTCTAACTCAAAGGAAATAAATCATTGAACTAATTTATACTATGGAAAAAATTATTAGAAATGCATTCAATGAAGATTATGAAGAAATGGTGAACAAACTTAAGTTTTATTCTCAAAACATAATAGATGATTTTTATGGAAAGAAGCAAATGACAACTGTTTTAAAAATAGAAATTATCTTTATTTCTCAAGGATTCAAAATATTAAAAATTTAGAGTACTTATAAACTATCTTCATGAAAAAAATATAGAACATGGTGTTAGTAAAAAAAGACCATTATATTTTCATTAGAAGAGTGATTAATGATGTATTTGTCATTACTTAGCTTCAATATCTTTCAAGAAAAGAGATGAGAAAATAAATATGATACATACAACTTGAATTAAGTTTTTGTTAGCTTCAATGAGGATTCATTTAAATCAAAGATATTATTGTGATGATTTGCTAACTCAATTTTTAGAAGGTACATAGTCAAGTATATCATAGATGAAGATGCAAAATAAAAGAAGGAAGAATAAAATAAACCACACAAGGAAGGCAAATAAAAGATCTAAATCCAAGTTCAAGGAAGAACCATATATTACAACTTTAGATATTGATCTAAAAGAGGTGTACTGAAGTCGAATCTCAAGCAAAGGTTCAACAATACTTGAATATTGAAGATACAGATGAAGACCAAGATTGAAGAATAAAATATAAGGGGTTGTTGGAGAATATTGTATTATTTGGTACATGCTAATATAGCCCCATGGTACCTTCATGGTACATTTGTGAATATTAGATTAGGTTTGAGTCTTTAATTTAGAGCGTGAATTATATTTTCTCTTTTATGTAAGTGTGAATGTGTAGGAAATGCACAAGTATCATGTAAGTTAGAGTAGAGAATGTGCACAAATGTCTTGTATGTAAGAGTGTAAATATGTAATGTAAAGATGTGCACAAGTTTCCTAGGATAGGAGTGCATGTAGGAGTCCAAGAGTCTTGTAGATGTGTGCAAGTATTGTAGAGTCAAGTGTCCATCAAGTATGCAAATGATAAGTTGATAAGTCAAGAGTCATGAGACTTGGCATATGGAGAGCAATAGTAAGTATGTGAAGAGTCACATTACTATAGCTATATTATGGAGACAATGCTCCATAGAATGGATGGAAAAAGAAGAAAAGAGTCAAGTACTAATAATTAAGTTATAATAGAAAGAGGAACAGTGAATCTTGTATACATTTTGAGCAATTAATATTGTAAGTTGTTCTTCATGCATAGTACATAAATTATTCTGGGTATTTACATTCATATTTTTGTGTATAAATGAATGTTATTTGATTTATTATAAGCCTTGACATACATATTAATTAGCTCATATTATTCTACTCATATTTATTATTATGGCTATTTTATATTTGTGACCTGTGTTATATAACTTGTGATATTTTGTGGTAGTAAGGGCTTTAAAAAACCAACACTCATGATTTGTGGGCAATTATTACAAAGGGTGCTAAGGAAAGGGATCGTAGTTTCACTTAAGATGAAATGGTACATGAATAAAAAAATAGCTATTTTGAAGGTCACCATCAAAGGATATGAATAAGAAACACAAAGTCTTTAGAGAGAACTGAAAGAAATGAATAAAGAGGATATAAAGGAAGGAAAAGATACATATGACAATGTGCAAGTTCATGGTTGCATTTAGAAGAAAAATATTAAGAAGCAGGGATTCAAGGAGAAGCAAGAAGCAATTATGACAAGGGAACAAGTTTAAGAACCATTAGAAAACTCAAAAATTGAACTTACAATAGTAGAAAAAATAAATTCTATAAAAGAAGTAGTAACAAAGTCCAAGAAATCCTTGTCAGAAGTGCACAAGGATGCACCAAAAGAAAGGTACAAGAGAAACGGTTGTAAAGAAGAATCTAAAATAAAAAATCAAATTGTTGAAGAATCAAAGGGAATAGAATGATAGGTTAAGGTTGTAGCATATCAACAACCACACCACCTTGAGTGGCAACAATATTGGAGGCATGACTTAAGGCATCAATATTTTATATCTATATCAAGTATGGCAGTGTTTGACAAAAGAAACATAATGTTTTTGGATTTCAAAGGGGAGGAACAACTTCAAGGAACAATAGGACAACCGTTCGAAATATGAGAGCAAAGCAGTAGAAGCATGGAGCCAATAGAGCAGTTATGGATATTCAAGTGACACAATGACAACTTGGCATCATCAAAGACCATCACTAATCAAGATTTCACTTAGATGAATCGATGAACAAGATTAAAAATTATCAAGAAAAATAATGCTAAATATTTGTATTTACAAAAAAAAATTAAAAGAGATCCAAAAAATGAGAATAAAAAATTTAGACTTTTGTGAAAAAAATTGTAAATATCTAGTTATAACATCTCAATTGAAATGAAAATTGAATATGTTTATAAACCCTCAAAATTTACAAAAGAGAGTTATAAATTCTCAAAAATAAAGGCCATGTGAATTATTAAAAATAAAGGACCCAAATACAATCATTTTTCTCAAACAAAAAATTTTTATATTCAAATTTTATTAAACATTTATTTTCAAAATATATATATAATTTTTAAAAATAATAATAAAAAATAAAAGAGCCCTTCAACTTCAACCGTGAAACATAATGATCATTTTAAAGCACCATCTATAAGAGACTTAAATTATAACTTATACGAAACCATAGACTTGTTACACAGAATCAAGGGTTCAAGTTTAACAATATCTTTTATGTTCTTATATCTTATTTATTTACATATATAATAGTCCTTAATAAAATCATTTAAATTTTTTAATTTAAAGAAATAGATTTAAAGACCGTTTCACTCTACAGGCTGTGTCAATGAGGAAAAAAAATGTAATAAAGGCTATTCTAGTTATGCAAATACACATAGTCTTCTATTTAGGGCATAGGTAGAATTGAATCAAAGAAAGGGAAGTAGATATTTATATTTATATAACTAATGACGAGGTTCAGCAAAGCCGAAGCCGTTGCCGTTGTTGTCACTGTCAGCGGCGCCGTCGCCTTCACCGTTGCCGTTGTCGTTACTGTCGGCGGCGGCGATGGCGATGGTCGGAAAAAAGCTTGAAATTCTTCAAAGCTAACATAGACGACGCCTAAATCACCGTTGCCCTCGCCGTCGTGGTTGACGTTCCCGTTACCGTCGGCGGCGCCGTCGCCTTCGCAGTTGCCGTTGCCGTCGCCTACGCGGTTGCGGTTGCCGTCTATTTTGCCGTCGCCGTTCTTTTTGACGTCTCTTTTGAGTGCGGCAACGAATTGGCGGCCGTCGTCAAGAGAGGTGTGATCACCGAGGCACTTGAGGACGAGATGCATCTCCTCCGCCGTGACAAGGCCGTTCTTGTCCAAGTCCCAAATATTGAAAAGCCTGTGGACATCGTCCGGGCTCTGATAGACCTTCTTTGCCTTAACTGCGATGGTCATGAATTCGGGGAAGTCGATCGAGCGTTCGTCGTCCAAATCGTCGACTCCGCGGAGGCTGCGGAGCTCCTCAACGGAGATTGTTTTGAGTGCGGCAGATCTCTGTGCCAGATCTTGCCGTCACTGTTCACGTCGAAGCGCTTGAACTCCTCCCTCATGCGCAGCAACTCGTTCTTGGGAGCCACCTGTTGCTCTGTCATCGTCTCCAAAAGCCCCTGCTGATCGTAATTGTAGTCTACACCTGATCTCGCCTTGTGCACAATCCCAACAGGTCCCGACTTCTTATAGACGGGTAAACCCAAATCGGTCGGAATTAAAGTTATCATTTAAAACAAGTATGAAATTTTTTTCATATTTTATGATTGGAATTCTGTTCATCTTAATATTTATTTATTTATCTATGTTGAGGCGAATATTATAACACACTATGACACACGATAATCACATTGCTCATAACATAACTCAAGTCAAGGAGACTTCTCGACTGTTTGACCTTCGACCTTAAGCACGGCAACCTGAGACGATTTTTTTTGGATTTGATTTTTTTTTGGATTTGGATAGTTTGAATATTCTTATCCAAGTTAAATTTTTCTTATTCCTCAAATCAAAGTGTATTAGGGGCTTCAAAATTTTGATTTATTATTCTTTATGGCCTCTAATAATTGAGAATCCTAAGGTAGTAGTGAGCTACTACCTTTCTAGTGGCTTCTTAGTGTGATACGCTCGATCTGTGAGAGGTCTTTGTTCTCACCTTTATTTATATCTAGAATCTATAGAATTGAGATCTTCCTATTGTAATTTTAAAATTGGTTCTTTCCTAATTTTTATGGCATCACCTTTAATAAATTTGTTAAACTTTAGTTTTAGATTTAGAAGTATTTTATTTTTTTTAGTAAGGTCTTTGTAGTGGCTTTTAGAGAGTCTTTCATTTTGTCTTGATATATTTTTTTTGTTTCTTCAGTAAGAATTTTAGCTTGTCAACTAGGTCAAGTGAGGCATCATTTTCTATTTTTTTATTTTCCTTATAGATCACATAGTTATTGATGGATAAATAATAGGTACCCAAACCCAATGTAGAGTGAGTGAGTCAGACTTAGTGAGCCATGTAATAGGCAAGCATAGTATGTGGTTTAGGATACACTTGAGAAAGCTACTGCATGTTGACCCCCTATCTAATTTTTAAGCTAATCCCCCTTCCATACCACCCAATAAGATTCCTATCAAATATGAGTTCGTTGCTCCAATTATTATCAAAATAATAACTATTTCATTTAATATTGTAGGTGCTTTTATGATGTATCATACCAATCTCATAGCATATCAATTCCAACAAGCCTTTGAAACTAATAATTTTGATAATCAACTCTATTGCCATTTAAATAAACACTAGTTTCCTAATCAAGTTTTTAATAACTATATAGTTAGATCATTCATATACTTACTATTTTATAAGGATTCTCTTCTTGATAGGAAAAATGTTAGACAACCCAACCCCCATCAATTATTGAATGACATTTATTTATTTGTATGCATGCCTTCATGGTGTCATGAGTGTTCTTCCACTCTTGTAGTCTTACTAGACATTAGAAATGGCTTTGAATTTATCAACTACATTATTCCTATTTGACACCTCTAGTTTATGAGCTTGCTCTCTAGAAATTTAAGCCAATTGTTACAAAACCTCATGATACCTTCCTTTAGTAGCCAATTCTTCTTCTACTTGCTAGATTAACTGGTAGTTTGATCTAAGAAGGATTTTGCTTCGATAGGAAAGTTGAAATCAACTTTGGCATTTGCAACTTAGATTGGTTATCTGTGTGATACATTGAGTTGATAAGTTGTGTCTAGAATTAAATGGTGTGAATTTTTCCTTATAATTTTGATTCTAAAGTGGTGGAAATGTGAGGAATTTATTTAGCCTAGCATAGAAAATAAGGACAAAAGAGATCCATCCTTGCATTACACACACATATTTATACTTTTCTTCCATCATACTCCATAGCATACTTGTAGCCAAGGCCTTCTTGAAGTCAACAAAACTACAATATACATATTATCTTACCTATCACATTTTTCAAAAATATGTCTTAGAGTGATTCAATGATATATAGTTGAGTTTTTTTACCTAATACTTTCCTGTCCTTTTATGTTATTTCTTTGTTTCTCTATTCATTTGTTGAATTTATTATCATCCATACTATTGAAAAGCTTAGAAAATAGAGGACTGACCATTATGGTTTAGTAATATAAAGGGTTATCTATATCACTACTTTTTAAGAGAGGTATAGCTTAACTTGTTGTCCAATTTAAATGGTTTTATTTCTCTACTTAGTATAATTTTGTACATATTACTTTCATCAATGTACCATTATTCATCCATGTCCTTTTTCATTTCTTGTTGATGCATTCTATATTTATATTTTCTTATATTGTTTAAAAATTGAAGTCTTATACACATATATATATATATATATATATATATATATATATATATATATATATATATATATATATATATATATATATATATATATATATATATATATATTAGTAGGGTTTTGAAAGGGTTTCCCTTTCCCTTTTACATTGACTTAGTCACATTGAGCTATTTGGTGTCACTCATATTTGAACCTTGGTGTGGGCTACATAAATTATTTATCCCAACCGTTGAACCAAGGATCCATTGGCAATAATTATATATTTTTATTTGGAAAGGATTTGAACCATTTATTCTTCTCCAAAAATATTCTCAAATTACAGCACACTAAAAAAATTTGTATAGAGATATTTATAATTTATTCTAACAAATTTTTGAAACTATAATTATAATATTTAACCTCTTTTTAGTTGTTATTAAAAATTGAAATGACATTTTAATTATACATACACAATAATAAATTATAAATATCTAATATAAATATAAGTTAGATAGTACTAAAAATTATGTTGTGGCATAATGTTATGAAAGTAAAGTACTTAGAAAACAAAAACCCTTTTTTTAGAAGTGTAACTTCTCCTAGAAGATCAACCATATGGAATACAGTACTAAAAACGGGAATTTTTCTAAGGAGAAATATAAGATGGCAAGTAGGAGAAGGGACACAAGTTTTTTTTTGGAAAGACTCTTGGATCCTTTAGGAACTTATAATAAATAAACAATATTTTTAGGAGTTGTGGGCACCATTGGTAGCCAATTATGAGGAAAAATTCAAGGATTATATGGAATTTATTCATGGTAGAATGAAATGGAAATACCTTTCTTTAGATTCTGATGAAGTTAGTAGGGTAGTTTATTGGGAGCTTTCAAATCTCCTAAATCAACAAGGATGATTCTTTGTTATGGATCCATTCTTCAAAAGGTCTCTTCTCAGTCAAATCAGCCTATGAAGCTCATACTCTCCCTAGAGGAGGAGCTTATCCAATCAAGAAGATTTGGTCCCTGGATTTTGTGTCAAAGAACGCTTTCTTTTTTTGGTTATGCCTTCAGAATAAGATTTTAACAATAGATAATTTATGCAAAAGAGGGTTCCAAATGCCAAATATTTGTTCTTTGTTCCAGAAGGATGTTGAGTCAGTAGATCATTTATTCAACCATTTTGAGGTCTCCAATTTTTCTATGCTATAATGATTTTCTTTTTAGTCAAGTGAAGCATGCAGAAAACCTTTAGAGATTTTTTTAACCAATGGATATCTCCCTTTGTAAGTGAGATCATGATGAGATTATGAAGCCTAATCCTCACTCACTATATATATGGTATATTTTGGGAAATGAATAAATGAATATTTAGGAATGATATGAAAAATGAATTTTATATATTCAAAATAATCAAAACAGCTATTGAAGATAATTTATCCATTCTCCTAGAGGTAAAAGGTTTTGAAAAAATAGAAGAAATAATGATTTTTGAAGAATAAAAGGTAAAAAAATCCAAACCATGCATCATGGACTTAGTTCAAAATATATTGAATACAAAATGGATGAAACCAAGACAGGGCTAGATAATCCTTAACTTTCATGGGGTAGCCAAAGGAAATATAAGAAGAGTAAGATGGAGAAGAGTGATTAGAAATGATAAAGGACAAATTTTATGGGCTTATGTAGAGGATTATGGAATTCAAACCAACCATATGGTAGAATCCAAAGATCTTTTTTGAGGAGTCCAACAATTATATGATAGAGGTTATAGAAAAGTTGTGGTTCAAGGTGATTCTCTAAATATTATTAAATATTTGAAATAAGGGGAAACAGAGAATAGGTTTATTATTAACATTATAAAGGATACTTACAGATCCTAAAAGAGATGAGTGATGTTAAAATTGATCGTATATATAGATAATATAATCATGTTGCTAATGTTATCGTAAATATCGAGGTGGATAGTAATCAAAACAAAATTTGACATGATAACTTTCCACTGCCATTACAAAGAATAGTTGCATTGGAGGTTGAAGATCAGCCTATTAGAATGAATAACATTAGAATTTGAATGAAGTGGGTTGACAATTTCTATCAAGATCATTGGGTTGATGGTTAGTGCTTAATCCGAGTCCAATCTAGTCTATCAAGGCATTATCTTTGTAATTATTTCCTTTTGATAGTAATTCTTGAGCATCATCTTTCCTAGGAGGAAAGGTGTGCAGTTTTCACTAGGATCTCTTATGTTGGCATGTGGTTATTATTTTCTAATATGATCAAATTTCTCTTGTAAAAGAGTTAGGACCCCTTTCAAAACCATATTTTTTCACCAATATCATATATATATATATATATAAAAATATAATTTATGAAAATTTATTACATAAATTTTCACCAATATGATTTTTTTATTAAATTATTATTAAAATATAATTTATGAAAATTTATTACATACTTTTTATTGTGGAAAACACGCCTTTCAGGATGCTACTTTTGGGTAAGACCCATGGAGGTAGGAGTATCTATTCCACCAAAATATGCCTACGGATTGCACTTGGCTTGCCCCCTTTGATACACTCAAAGAGCATGCCTAAGACAAAAAAAACACAAATGAAAAACAACAACAACAAAACACAAAAAAATACACAAAAAATCACAAAACAACAAAATGACACAAAAAATAAAAAACACAAAAAGAACAACAAAAACACAAAAAAAATGAAATAAAAACAAGACATGATAAAAACAACATGAAAATACAAAAACATAAAACACAAAAGAACAAAATAAAAAAAAACACAAAAAAAAAACACACATACATCGAAAAAATAAAGGAAGGAAAAAACATATTACATATATGGCCTAACCAATTCAACAAACCTCTTAGCCAAGATTCAACAAAAGAAACATAAGAAAGATCTTTCTGAGTTGGGAACTAAAAAACCCTGACTAAACTAGAAAGAAGCTAATACAAAGAAAAAATAAATAGGGTAATTTTATAATTGGAGCCATCCAAAGAAAGGATAGAAATAAGAACATCCCTGATTTACAAAGCCCACTAGTCTTTTCATCTTTGATTTGCATTTTCTCCCCGTCTTATCCAAAAGCCTATTGAATCCAACTTTTTCACTTATTTTTGAATTTGAATCACATTTGTTTTCCTTATTGCCTTCTGGTTTGTATCCAACTTCATTTTTTTACTAGAGGTTTGACTAACTCTTGATGGCTCTAGATTTAAATCTATTTATGCTGATTGAGAATATAGGACTAAAGCTTGATTCATAGATCCCTAGGATCCTCCTTGAGAACTAAATCCTTGTTTGACCTTCTCCTCCATTTTGTGTTTTTGTTGGTGAGTTTTCCCTTGCTAAGAACAAATCTCAGAATTACTGCTAACCAAGCTAGTGACTTTCTCTGAGGAGTCATTGACTATTTTTGGATGGGGAATCTATGACGTATCTGAAAACTAGGTTTTCAAAATCTTCATCTCCATAGAATCATCCACATCCTATAAATCATATTCCACTACAATTTTTGAAAACCTATTATCCGAAGAGGTTGACTTATCTGTAGGCTTCATTTTATTAGTAACATGCTTTTTTTAGGAACCTGAAATTCCTCATGACCTTGATCCTACTTTGTTTGCTCTAAGACTACATATTTGCAATCTTTTACTAAGTGACGGTATTCATGACACACCCAACACCTAAAGGGAATGTTTTCATAATCAACGTCTTTCTCCCATGTTTCTTCCCCAAACTACAAAGTGTTTTTTTGGGTAGGTGGTTATTAAAGTCTATGAGCACACAAATCTGACCATTAATAAAATGTTCAAACCTCATTGTGTTATCTGTTATCATCATGTAGGTGCCTAAATTGTTACCAACTATTGAGAAGACTATAATATTCCATAATTCAACCAGTAAATCAAAATGTTTGACCCAGACAAGTCCTATTGAAGGTATTTTCTCTTTAGATTTAAATAAAGCATGTCAGGGTTTCATAAAAAACTAGCTCAAACAAAAAACCAAGGACCACATTGGAATATTTGTTGTCTATCCTATTTAGTAAATAACACCAAAAAATACCCATTAGGATAATCAGAGATACTAAACTCACTTGGAGTTCATCATTGCTTCCAAACCAAACTTTTAAAAGTAGGCAAGGATGGTCGAAAGCCCAAGAATCGACATATCAACCCTCATTGTTCCATTGTAGCAATTCCATCCTAAATGTTAGATCATTGTAGATTAACAATTGAAGATCCATCTGCCACTCGCATGCAACCAAAGTCTATTTTCCTAGGATCAATCCTTGGCATATGAAGAGGTTAACACAAAAACCCTATTGACTAGTTGAAATTGTTGGAGGTTGAGCACCCCTTAAAACATATTTGAAATTCATTCTATCTATAGTTCCACATCATCCCTTCCTTGCATCCTCTCTCCTTCTCCAACTCTTTGAAACCCTAGTTTTCCAAAAAAAACCAAAACTCTCAGTCTCAATTTTTTTTTAGCATAATTCATTTATTATATCCTAAAAAATATTACATACTTTTTATTAACTAATTTTTTAAATTTAATTATATGTTTTGGATAGATATTTGATGTTGTGTCTATTTAAAGTAATGACACCAACTAAATAATATTTTACTAAAACCAATCAAACGTTCTAGAGCGGAGTCTCCAACTTTATATATATATATATATATATATATATATATATATATATATATATATATATAAAGTAATGACACCAACCAAATAATATTTTACTAAAACCAATCAAACGTTCTAGAGGGGAGTCTCCAACTTTATGATAATTATATTTTATAAATTGTTATTTAATAAACAGTGAGGTAATATATATATATTACCTCACTGTTTATTAAATAATTTTTTTTAAATTATAAATTTATATGATTTATATATTGTTTATTTTTTAAGTAGAAGTTTAAAAAAAAAGGCTGTCTTATCTTTTTTTACATTTGATTGAGTGATTGAGTTATTTAGCGTTATTAAGATTTGAATTTTGATATGAACTCTTTAAACTATTTATCCAATTAAACCAAATACCTATTAACTTGAATATTATTTATTTAATATATAATTATTTAAATATAATACATCACTCTATTTTTTAAATTTAAAATTTTAAAATTTTAAAAGTATGCTTTATTTCTGCCCGTATTCTCAATTCTTCTTCGTTCCTTTTGAACGTGCTCGCCCTTTAGCTCGCACTTCAACATGACAATGCACGGCGGATTGGTATGCCCTACACATGCTGACTGCTTAAACGTGAAAATGATATAAACATGTAAGGTTTTATTGACTCTTCGCTCACTGACTCATTCGTTTGCTTTTTCTTCTACACGAATTCTGAGTTCTTCTTCGTTCCTTAGCGCTTTCACATGACAATGCATGGCGGATTGATATGCCCTACACATGCTCACTACTTAAAGATATCTACCTACTTAAAGATATCTACACATGCAAGGTTTCGAAAACGTGGTGTTTTATTGACTCTTCGCTCACTACGTCATTTTAATATTGTATAAAATATTAATATAATTTAGGTTAAATTTTGGGATATGTTTTATTTGAGTAAAGGTAGTTGTCTAATTTGACTGTGACTCACCTTAATGACCGCTTTACTAACTCCAAGTCACTAGAGGTCTTCCTCACTTTGGAGTGTGTTCATCGAAGTGAGATAAGGGACTAGAGACAATGCGACTTGACCTTGTGACCAGTTATTAAAAGGGAAATGTTGTTACCAATTTCTTTATGTATAATTTTTTTTTTTAATTTGGTTAGTGCGAGAAATCCTTACGACCAACACAAGAGCAGTCTCCTGAGTTATGCTTATCAATAAAAAATTTAACACACAACCACCACACACCCATCCTTTCACACACTTGTCCACCCCATAGTTTGAACCTTGAACCTTCCAAAATCAAAAGTTACGCTGTTCTTCTCCTCCTATTATTATTATTATAAAATTTAAAATTCAACAGGTAAAAGCAAAATGGCCCATCTACTCTCCGTTATTATTGTTGTGGTCAAGATGTCAGCTGGAAGGGTTCAAACTATCAACGAAGGCTTACAATATGGTAACCCGACGTGAGATGGGACCGTCGGACGTGCAGGGTTCCCACCGTCTTTGTCAGTCTGGTTCAACATGTGGCATGAAGGGAAACCGTTGGACAAGCAAGAAACAGATCCATGTCATCAATCAAGTGCAACATGCATAGGAGTCGAATTGGGCTACTGGCTATGCATAAACACACCCGTAAAATTGGAACCTAGATGTCCTCTTGATAAACACCCCAACTTACCAATCCGCCTAGACCATGTACAAGGAGTGTGAATCATCTCTCACATCTATCAATAATTAAAAGCAAAATGGTCCATCTACTCTCCGTTATTATCTTCTCGTGGTCTTGTTGTGGTCAAGATGGTGCCATCCATCACCATCTCCATCAAGTTTAAGGAGTGTGAATCTTCTCTCACATCTATAATACTTCAATATTTGAAACGCAGCCATGCCATATCATGATTATTAATTTATCTTCAATTTTACGTCAAGGCATCTCAAATGTGGACATCTTGGTTTTTTAAATAGAGGTTTTTTAATATTCCAATTTTGTGAGGGTAAAATTATGTCGTAAGATATGGTGAAATAAATAAATATTTTTTTTAAAGATTATCTCATATATTCATAATAATTGAAAATTGTTTATTTTATTTTTTCATTTTAATATTTAAGAAAAATAATAAAATTAAATTATTTTAAATAAATAAAATCAATTAATTTTAAGATATTAATTTTTTAAAATAAATTAATAATTTAAATAATGTTAATAAATAATAATAATAATAATAATAATAATAATTTGGATAATTTTAAATAATGTTAATTATTATAAGTAACCGGGAGTGAGTGTAAGTATAATCTCGCGAGTGCGTGCGAGTATAATCCCGCGAGTGCGTGCGACAAGTAGCGAGTGCGAACACGAGCTGGTAGCGAGTGCAAGCACAAGACAAGACTGAGTGTAGCCGATAGCGAGTGCAAGCACAAGCCAGGAGTAAGTGTCGACGAGTGCTAAAAATTTAGGTAACATGGAAAGAAAGTCATTTGTGAAAGTGCTTATTGAAAGTGTGAATGACTAATTTGGAAGTTTGGATGCCCTACCTAACAATAAGAAGAAGAGAGAATCTATGGAAAACCCAGTCCAGGTAGCATATTCTACGTTAGAAGTGATTATCAAGGATGAGATGATTGAGCATGATATAATGATTCTTAAAACCAAAGGGTTAATTTGTCAGTTTCATGGATATTGGCCAGGTTTTTTCGAGATTCAAAATTGGATTAAGTGGAAATCGGGATTGAATTCAAATTACTCCATAAATTTTATTTCAAAAAGATTTTTTCTCATTATTTTCTCTAGTTCAAAAATAAGGGATAAAATAATGGATGGAGGCCCATGGTTTAGGGGCAAAGATGCATTATATTTAAGAACTTAGAGTGAGAATTAGTTTGTGTACACAAAAACTATTAAAAGGCTTCCAATATGGATTAGGATTTTTGGACTTCCTTATGAACTCATCAATAAGGAGGTTTTGAAGAATATTAGTAATACCCTAGGTGAATTCATCCAGGAGGGACCAACTACTAAGGAGAAAAGGCATGTTGTATACACTCGAATATGTGTTGCCATGATATTTCTAATCCTTTACTGCAGTCGATTAGGATTAAATTTGAATCAAGAGAATGTGATCAACAAGTGGATTATGAAAACATTGCATTCCAATGTCGCAAATGTCATCAAATTTAGCACATGGTAAGAGAATGCAAAGTAAAAATGGAGAAAAAGATGGAATTTTTTGGGCATGAGGGTAGTTTCAATTTGAAACAAGGATACCATATCACATGAGAAGTTAGGTCAAATCAAGGATTTTCCACTAGAAAAATCCCTCTACATCATCAGATGGTAAAGGCCATTATAGTTCACTCAAATCAGTCATTAGAAGGAAAAAATGATATGGGAGATGAGGAAGTACAATGTGCAAGTTCAAATATAAAAGGAGCTAAAGGTGTGAAGGAAGAGGGGAAGAAAAATTTTAATATAAAGGAATATGGGGAGATAAATTTTAAAGCAAATGAGGCGAAGGAGGTCAATTTTAATCTAGGTAAATCACCTTTATTATCTTCAAGTAGCTTAAAATATTCTCCTTACAAAAAAATGAAAGTACTACAGAGTATATTCCTTGCACTTTAGGATTTCAAGAGCAGTATAGTAAAGAAAATCTTGTAGAGGATATCAAACTGCCAAGTAAATTTAGGTAAATTAGTACAACATAAGAAAGTGATGACTATGGGGGATCATCTATGTAGTTTAGAGTTTTCAGGTCAACATAAAGGAGAAAATGTTATTGAGGCTATTCCTTTTTCACTTTCGACTCTTTAGGGTAACATAAATCTTTAGAAGATATGAAAAATGGAAGAGATTAATGAAGATGAGAGTGGTGGAAAGAATGGAAGGAGAGGAAGGCTATCACAAAAATAAAAAAAAAGAAAAAGAAACTCAAAAGAATATCGATCTAGGAAGCCAAATAAAAATATCACAGGTGTTAACAAGAAGTGGGGTTAAACCAACTAATAAAAATAAAAAAGTGTTGATGATGAAAATTATATCATGGAATATTAGGGATATGAATATAACCCCTAAAAAAAGAGTTATTAAGGAAATAATAGGTTTTTATAGCCTTGAGTTTATTTTAATACAAGAAACAAAATGAAGTTGTGAGGAATGTAATGATCCTTTTAAGAATATTTAGAAGGCAGGTGATTGTTTAACAGTTTCTTCTATAGGGGATACGGTATTGCAATAATATGGGACAAATGCAAATGGGATGGATAACTATTAGAAACAAATATTAATTGGGTTGTATTATTTTTTAGGAAAGAGGAAAACATCAAAATTGGGATTATAAATGTATATGATCCAACTATAGTTACTCCTCATGAAAGATGTTGGAAGGGCCTTAGTATATTTTTGTCAAATACAATTATGATTCATTGTGATCTATGGATTCTTGGGGGTGATTTTAATATTGTTATATCTCCTTTGAAAAACAAGGGTGGCATTCTAGGATGGTCGAAATTAATGCAAGATTTTGCTTCATTTTTCAATTCAAATAACCTTTGGAATGTTAGTCCCTCAAGATTTCAATACACATGGGATAATAGACGCATTGGAAAAAATAATATAGCAGAAAGACTAGATAGAATTTTTTTATCCAATAAATGGTTGCAAATAAAGTATACAATCTCTTCAGATATTTTATTACGAGCAGGATCAGATCACAAACCCATTCTTTTGACTTGTGAGTCACCTAGAAATGGTCATCAAAAGCCATTTTGCTTCCAGTCTATGTGGCTCTAAGACCCTGAGTTTTTCAAGATGGTTATGTTATGGTGGGATGAATCAAAATTTTAAGGATCATGTATACACAGGTTTGTTCAAAAGTTTAAATATTTAAAGGAGCAAATGAAGATATGGAATGTCAAATATTTTGGTAATATTTATAAAGAAAAAAAAAAGAAATTGAATTCAAGCTCAAAAGTTTACAAGAGAGAGTAGAAATTAATTGAATGGACCAGGATTCTTAGGTGTAAGAAAAATAATTACTTTCTGATTATCATAATGCATTGAAGAAGGAGTCATATTGGTTCCAAAAATCTAGAGAGAAATGGCTCAAGGATGGAGATAGAAATACAATTTTTTTTCATGCTAGAGCAAAAAAAAAAAAATTGTTCGTCATATTAAAAATATCATAACTCCAGATGGAAGAAATATTGAGGATGAAGAAGATATAAGAAGGAAGCAATAAATTATTTCAAAAATATTTTATCAGATTCTAGGCAAGATAAGGAGGCACAAGAAAAACTTTTGCAAAATATTCCATCACTTATTACTTACAGACAAAATGAAAGCTTTATGAAGAATATTTATATGGAGGAGCTCCATGAAGCAACTTTCTTTTCCTGCAATTTTTTTTCAAATTTTTTGGGATTTATTAAAGAGTGATATGTTAGATGCAGTTGTAGAGGCTCAAAAAATAAAGGCTATAATAAGTGAGATCGATGCTACTTTTATTACCTTGGTTCCTAATAAATATGACACAAAATATTTTGATAACTTTCGTCCAATAAGCCTTTGTAATATGATTTATAAGGTCATTTTAAAAATTATGGCAAACAAGTTAAAGGGTATTCTAGGGTGTCTTATCTTAGAGGAACAAGGTGGCTTTGTTCAGGGTAAACAAATTATTGATGGTATAATTATTGCACAAGAGGCCATACATTCTCTTCATTTTATGAAAAAACCAGGTATGCTTTTGAAATTAGATATGAACAAAACATATGATAGCATTTCCTAGAATTTTCTACATGCTATTCTTAGAAAGTTTGAATTTAATTATAGTTGGTGTGAGTGGGTTAAATATTGTTATAACATTGCAAAATTTTCTATTTTGATCAATGGTTCTCCTACTGGGTACTTCAAGTCATCTTGTGGGCTTTGTCAAGGTGATCCTCTTTCTCCTTATCTATTCATTATTCTGGTAGAAGCATTAGGGATGGCCTTTTTCAAAGGTAAAAGTGGAAGGAAAAATCAAGGGTATTCAAGTTGCAAAAAATGATTCCTTCGAATCTCATCTCCGATTTGTTGATGGTAATTTTCTTTTGGGCCATCCCTTAGTCACTGAGGCCATGGAGTTCAAATCAATATTATCATGTTATGAGAAGGCTACTAGAAAGTTGGTAAATACTTCAAAATCTAGGATCTTTTTCATTAACATTGTCCTAGATTTACAACAAATTATTATGAATATTTTAGGGTTCATAATTAAAAAATTTCCATCAACCTACTCGAGTATTCCTTTGTGGGAATACAAAGGACCTTTGGATATCTTTTTTGGATAGAATGAAATCTTGCTTGGTAGGTTGAAAGGTAAGTTTTTAACCATGGTAGGAAGGCTACAACTCATAAATACTACTTTGCAATCCATTCCTATTTATATGATATCACTTTCAAGATTGCCAACAGGTATTGTATCAGAAACGAATAAAATATAAATAGACTTTGAGCACTTTGGTAGCACACGATGGAGGGACCACAAGAATAGTAGAGCTAGGGATTTGAGCATTTTGGTAGCACATGATGGAGGGACCGTAGGAATATGAGAGCTAGGTCTTTGAGCATTTTGATAGCACACGGTGGAGGGACCACAAGAATAACAGAGCTAGGGATTTGAGCATTTTGGAAATATGCGATGAAGGGATCACAAGATTAGCAGAGCTAGGGCTTTGAGCATTTTAAATATTAAACTTGAATATAAACTTGTATATTTTGGTATGCAAAATTTAAACTTATGTTGTGACAAGTAGATATTTGAATATATTTTTTGATTACTATGTATATGTATTTGGGTGTTCTCTCTATTTTCATTTAGAGCTTTGTTGGGTCTTCTCTTAGTTTTCAATTTTATTAATACCAATATGAAAACCCTAACCAAATTTCATATTTGGGTGTTCTTTTTATTTTCATTTAGAGCTTCATTTGGTCTTCCTTCTATTTTTCATTTTATTAATACCAATATGAAAATCCTAACCATATTTCATATTTGAGTGTTCTTTTTATTTTCATTTTAGAGCTTTGTTTGGTCTTCCTTCAATTTTCAATTTTATTAATACCAATATGAAAACCCTAACTAGATTTCATATTTGGGTGTTCTTTCTATTTTAATTTAGAGCTTTGTTTGGTCTTCCTTTAGTTTTTAGTTTTATTAATACCAATAAGAAAACCCTAATGAGATAGTAGGGTAGATTTCATATTTGGTTGTTCTTCTTGTTTTCATTTAGAGATTCGTTTAGTCTTCCTTTAGTTTTTAATTTTATTAATACCAATATGAGAACCCTAACTAGATTTCATTTGTAATATAAGAACTCTTTGCAGTTGTTGTATGTTATGTCAATGATCAAATATCTATAGGTTCTTATTTGGTTAGTTAATATTGCATGCATGCTACTTGGAGAGATGAGAAAGTGTATCCTATCACTTTTGAGCATAGGATTTGTAGGCTATTTTTTATTTGGTATGCTAAGACAAAGAACACTTGGTCTTCACTCTACCATGGGATATGGGGAAGGTATTGCTATCTATATGGATATTCTAATAGGGCTTTACTAATGTCTTCTAGCCACTATCTTCAATTTTGTTCAATATATATATGGTTCATCTATTAAAAACAAAAGCAAGTCTGCCTTCACCAATTTTGTTTCATCTGCTTGCTAAGTGTTGGAATGAAGGCCTCTCTATATTTTGATGTGTGAAAGGTCTTTTCATGAGGTCTGGTTTCCACGACCAAGTTTGTGGTAATTTCAGTTTAAGAGGACCTCTCTAAAATAGTTTTCTCTTTTTTATTTCTGAGCTATAGGCCCAAAACATCCCAACCTGAAGAGGCTTCCACCGTAGTTTCATCTATTTTGGATTTCAAAATCAGGCTTCGATGTTGGGAAAAAAACAACTGCTTTGATAGCTTATTTGTATTTTTCAAGTCCTTGTCTATTATGCAATGACCAGTCGAAGATTGCTTTAGCACTACAATTGCAATTTTGTGATGTTTCAAGAGTGCTTACAATCCATATTTTTCTCTCCACATTTTTCTAGCATATGAATTTTTTTTATTTTCTTTTTATTTTTGCTTTCTCAACTTTTGCCAATATCTTAAAATAATATGGATGCATTTATAAGTTGAATGATGGACCCTATGTAATAGAATTTGGAGGGTGTATGATTTTAGTACATGAAAACAAAAATTTAAAAACCTTTGTAATTGCTCTCATTAGAATATATTTTTCATTAGGTTGTATCATTGTCATCTCCACAACAATTTAAGCATTCCCAAATTTTTTGGTATGCTAGTCACAATACATAAAATTCTTAATATGCTAGTAAAATACTTTATATTTTGGAATAGATCTTGTAAACAAGACTATATATTTCATGGAATATGTAATTATACACCCTCTTCTTGTGAATGTAAAAAGGTCCACAATTGTTGACAATAAGGCATTTCCTATTATTTTTAACAAGCAAAATCACTCGAATCTCTTCCTTGTAATATAAGCTAGAATTGTCAAAATCATTCAAATTTTTCATGTTTTCCTCCATCATGACTATCAATTTATCTAGATCTAGTGGAATTCCACAAATCAAACTGTTATGTGAAAGATCTAAAACATGAAGACTTGAAATATTGCCCAGTTCATGTGGAATGTATCTCTGGAATTGATTTGGGTGTTCTTTTTGTTTTCATTTAGAGCTTCGTTTGGTCTTCCTTTGGTTTTTAGTTTTATTAATACCAATATGAAAACCCTAACTAGATTTTGTATTTGGGTGTTATTTCTATTTTTATTTAGAGCTTCTTTTGGTCTCGAAAGAGAAAAATTAAATTGATATAAAAGTTAAATTGGGAATGACAATATTAATAATAATAATTATTTATTGTAAAATGATGCTACAATGAATACTATTATTCATGGTATATGGCACAACCTGATACAGATTCTTGAGATAAAATTATCACTTGTTATAGTGATGAAATTTGTATTTTTATCTTCTACTTGATCTATTGACCAGTTTAATTATAACTCTACCTATTATTCTAAAATATTGCTTCATCCATGCTCTCTTCACAATGAGGGGTATAAAAACTCCCTAGAATCCAAAGGTATAGCTGGTAATCCACCCTACATACCAATACCATGGAAAATTTCCATCCTCATCTTCATGAATCCCCATCCCCAAAATCATATTAAAACTACATGGACACATGAATACCCTCAACTGGTATAATTGTATTCAAGTTCAAGTTTCATGTAGATGGTAGTTAATTATTTGTTTCATTATGAGTAGTGTTTGACATGCATTTGTGAAGACAAGGCTACTCTTATATAATCAATGATAAGTGGAATTCAAATGGATACAAGAGTAAAAAATGATAATGAACGCTCCAAGAAGATCTTAATTCAAGCCACCGACAAACATATTTGTATTACCTTATTATATTTTATGCTTAGGTGGAAATTTTCAAGGTATATTGACCTATTTTGATGACATTCAATTTAGAGTTTTCTTTCTATCTACATGAATTGCAAGGGTCTATATCAATATGTATGATTCTCTCATTGCTCAAAATATAATGTTTTCACTAAACAAATGCTTGGGGCATGACATGGAGTTCTTTGTCCTATGCAGAATACCTTCAAAATACATCATTGAATATCTCACTTGGTAGGCAACAAGATGCTTAAGTTGAGCAAGGAATGCACCAAGTGCATATCTTGATAGTTTCTATCTCAAATCGTTGTTGCAGATCCAAAAAGGCAAGTATTAGTGCCAAGCTAAGTCAATGAATCAAGTCTCAAAATTCTCTTTGTGTTGCCTCAATCCACATGAAATTTGGTTTGGCTCTTCCTTATCTCACTTATTTTAAGTGCCATGATGGTTGTTGCAGATCCAAAAAGGTAAGTATTAGTGCCAAGCTAAGTTAACGAGTCAAGTCTCAGAATGCTCTTTGTGGTACCTCAGTCCACATGAACTTTGGTTTAGCTCTACCTTTTCTCACTTAATTTATGTGCCATGTGATGTGGGAGAAGTATATCATAAACCAATCATAAAAATTAGTTAGACCTAAGAATCTACAAAGCTTTATGAAGGTCATTTGTGCAGGCCAGTCTCAAATTGTCTAAATTTTTTAACATGAACTCCTTCCTTATTGATAATGCAACCTACACATTTGATTTTTGCATACCAAATAAACACTTTTACAAGTTGGTATCCAATTAGTGTTTACATAGGGTGTTAATAACTTTCCCAACATGCTCCATTTGTTCCTATCATGTTTTTTGACTAGTAAAGCGGCGTGTTGAGTAGGTATACAAGCTAAAAATAATTCAGTCAACAGTCACAAAACTTCTGTCACTCAAAACACCTTTGGTTAGGCCCAACAACTCAAAAGACTTGGATGTAAATCTTGTTTTCCACCAGCCTAACTTGAGGTTGATCTTAATGAAATAGTTGGAATCTCTAAGTTGATTCAAAAAGTAATTAAATACATGTTTATATTCAATTAAACTCTTGCAAGGTGATGCACTCAACCGTATGTATCCCTTTTGTCTCAACTCTTCAATATGGCACTTGATCTCACCATTCCAAAAGAAAAATTTGGTACAAATGCCCATCTAACAAGGAGGCCCAAGAAACTACATCTATCAAGTGTTTCACCTAATAATGCAACAATACCAAATCATATGTTGTAAATATATATTTATCTTCCACTATCGGTTGATCAACCAAGCTTTGTTGCATCACTCAAGAACATAGAGTTGTAGTAGTCTTTCCATGTTTATGTGATATTATCATCAAAAGCATCAACATTCTTGGTAGCATGATATACCTCTATTATCCCTATAAAATTAATCTTGCAAAGTGAGAAATCTACCTTGACACCTTGACTAGCAGACACCATAGCACTACCACATATTGGGCTGCTCAAGGAGGATCTCTATATTTGAATTTTTAATAGCATATGAAAGTCTAGGATTCTAGGTGATCCATATATTTTTACCTTTATTCAACCAACCAAATAGATAAGGTATAGAATGGGATATCATTGGAAATTTTTAGCCTATTGAAATTTATATTCTTTTGACTAATTCTATCTACAAAATGTTGAAATTTATATTCTTTTGACTAATGCTATCTACAAAATGTAAAGAATTTCCAGCACCCAAGGATTTGTATGATTGCTTATCATGGTCTTTTATACATGCATACATTATTCATTGACATATCCCATAGGATAGTATGTATGTGGTCATCTATCAAGTGTAAAAGTATTTATAATATGGTATTCCTACGACCACATCGGTTGTATGCATTTATAGTATTTTCTGTTACTAATATTTTTCTATTGTTGTTTATTTTTATAGTTGTTAATATTTTGTTGTTTATTATTATTATCACCCTGTATTTACATACATCTTTTAACTTTTTATTTATTTTTTCTATTATTTTTAATTGTCTCTATTATTATTTAATAGCTTTTAAAACTTAATTTTTATTGAAAACTTTTTGTTACCTAACCTCTACTTGTATTATTGTGCTTAGTTTGTTAATCTCATATTACCATAACCATTGAAACACTTTTATGTTTAGGTTTTTTATCTATTTGTTATATCTGCTCATTTTTTTGGTTATATATTTCATTATTTGGTTTAAATATTCTCACACAACATATTTATGCATCAACTAGCATATTTTTACATAACATTTTGATCTAGTGCATTACCTTTCTTCTTTCTCATATTTTTTTATTTGATGTATTCCTATTACATTCGAAGATACTTACTCCTCTATAGGGATTCTTACATAACCTCACATTTTAGAAATTTCTTGTCATTTTTCTATAGGTTTATTTGTAGGAATAGACTGTTTTAGGATTACAACACAAGTATTTTATGTTTTATTATTCATTTACTATCAATTTTCCATACTTTCTTAAATTAATAAATGTCTGGACTTGATAAGAGGAAAATGGTACATTGTGACTTCATACATACTCTGATGCAAATTTGTTTTTCCCTTGGAGGTAGTTTAAAATTCTATCCCTCTTTGTTCCAATGGAAAATTACCTTGTCCATGAAATGACCATGAGAAATAAAGGACGCCTTAGCTAAAACAATAAGTCACTGTTGAGTGCTATGTTGTTTCAGTTGAGGCATCCTTTATATATATTTTTAGGTGATACCGTAAGAGAGTGGTTTTAAACCACTTTCTGAGACCTAAGATGATGGTTTTAAACTGCCATCTTAGGGTGATCTAAGAGGGCAGTTTAAAACCAATCTCTTATCCCTAAGAGGGCGGTTTATAACCACCCTCTTAGGATCTAAGATGGTGGTTATAAACTTCCCTCTTAGGCCTAAGAGGTCTTAACCCTAATAGTGTGGTTCCTAACCACCATCATAGCCCTAAGAGGGTGGTTTTAAACCACCCTCTTAAACCCCAAGAGGGAAGCTTTTTGAGGTAGTTTTTAGTCATGGACTTTTTATGATGCTCTCATAGATGATGACTTAATAACCACCTTTAAATATATTTAAGGGTGATTAAGAACCGCTATTAAAGCCTTTTTTTGGTGTAGTGGATATAAAGAAAGCCAACATATTGTAGAATAGAAAAGAGGGAAGTATCTTCCCATTATGTGTTGAGGCCCAAGAGGCCAATATTGCTCAAGACAGTTCCATTTGACCAACTCAAGTAGAAGACAAGTAAAATAGATAATCAATGTTACAAAATTATATTCTCATTAACATAAATCATTCATAAATCTGCAAAAATATCAAATCATTCATCCATAAATAATTATACACAATAGTAATCCACACAATGAGAAAGAGATAGATAATACCCTTAAGATAAGAAAACACCAATAATAGTCCTTAAGAAAGAAATAACCCCACAAGATCTCCCATGATGAAAGTGCCACTTAAGGAGGACAAAGTCCCATAAGCCACTTCCTGGGGAAATATGAGTACATAAGATTGATCTTCATGATTATTAAAATGACAAATATATCTTCTTTATATATCCATATTCTAATTCTACTTTGGGTATCCGACTACTAGTATAATATTATATTATTAATATAATATTATATTATAATACAATCATCCTTAGGTTATGTGTGGCCCATGCCAACCCTTATACAATATAATAACATATCCCTAAATATCTATTCCTAGGTACCCTAACATGCTACCCTTCTTACAAATGTTTCATCCTCGAATCATATGAAGAAACAAGATAATGTGATTTGTTAGGTAATGTTAGCAACTAGTACCAATATCGATCATCCATCCATCCTAGTGAAATATGTTAATGTTGGTATGCCATTTTACCACTTGAGTATCCAAATCCACTTTGTTGGCTCCATGCTTCTATTGTTGTATTTTGATAATTTGAATGATGGATCTACTTGTTCCTTGACGTTGATGAACCACTTTGCAAACTAGGATCACTATGCTTTCTCTGCCAAACACTACCATACTTGTGCATTTTTTATTCCATGTAGAACCATAATATTGTTTCCTTGAGCAATGCCTCAAATATTGTTTTCACTTATAGTGGTGTGGATGACAATATGGTGCAACCTTAACTTGATGTTCTACCTTATTTGACTCCTTAATATTTGGCTCTATTATTTTAAATTATTCTCCACATTATTATTTCATATTCCCTTTGTTTGGTGTGTCCTTTTACTCTTATATCAAAGCTTAATTTAATAACACAAGCTTATACTGAGAGGGGGGGTGAAAAGTATAAGATAAAACTTTTTACTTTTCAATCCAAATGATAACATCAATAATATAAATGCAGTAATGAAATAATGCACAAATCATCACACATATGAGATACACAGATCTAATATGGTTCACCCAATATGGGTTACATCCATGGAGAAATATTGCTTATAAATTTCTCAACAAATTTTATAGGCATCAACCCATAGGAGACACCAATCCCCTATTACAATGTTCATGGATACCAATCCATAGGAGACACCAATCTCATCTCAAGTTCGTTAAAACAAATCCACGAGATACACCAAACCCCTCTCAAGTTCATGGACACCAATCCATAGGAGACACCAATTCCCTCTCAAGTTCGTGGACACCAATCCACATGAGACACAAATCCCCTCTCAAGTTCATGGACACCAATCCATAGGAGACACTAATCCCCTCTCAAGTTCATGGACACCAATCCATAGGAGACACCAATCCCCTCTGCTGGTTCATGGGTGCCAAACCATAGGAGACACCAATATCCTCTGCTAGTTCATGGATACCAACCCACTCACAAACACTATTCAATTATGCTACAAATCCTGCTCACAATATTTGCTCAAATGTACTCTAAAACCTGCTCAAATATGCTCTAAAAATTGCTCATAAAACCTACTCAAATATACTCCAAAAACTTCTTATAAAACCTACTCAAATCTACTCCAAAACCTACTCATAAAACCTACTCAAATCTGCTTACAAAACCTGCTCAAATCTGCTCTAAATATTGTATACAAGCAATCCTTATCTATTCCCCAATCTGCTTACAAAACCTGCTCATATATGCTCCAAATATTGTATACAAGCAATCCTTATCTATTTCCAAATATTACTTACAAAAAAATGCTCATCTATTACCTGTCATCAAGTTCTTCATTTATTATTCAATGCACTTTCCTCAACTAAAGTAATTCAGACATATTCTACCCAAAATTCTTTTATCTTCATGAACATATAGACAATGATATGCACTAACAAATACCCAATATGTTCTTCACATTCATTAAGTATGTTGCTTTCACATGTCTCACATTTATTCCATTCAAAAGGTAGCTCTAGTCTAGCACTTGATAACTGACCTTGTAATTGTTGATTTTCACCTTTCCTTCCCTTTTGTAGATAGCTAAAAATATCCTTTTCAATTGAATCCTTTCACACTATCCTTGCACTATGTGACACTTTGAATTGCTTTAAAACAACCCTTCTATTTGTGTGAGACTATACTATTTTGCTTATTTCCACATTCACTTCAAAACCAATCACAATGCACAAATATGTCCTTCTCATCTACTCCCAAAATCAATCATGAACAATACAAAATTTTGATTTCAAATATGATCTATAACCCTTGCACATTTCAATCAAATCAATGCATAAACTTACTCATAAATATGATTTATAACCCATGCACATCTATTTCCAAAGAACAATACACATCCAATAATTCTTTATACCTCCCACTATATGACAACAAAAATATTTTCCTCAAACAAAACCATTTTGAGAAAGGAATTAAATCACCATACCTCTAAATATACCTCAATGATGATTATCTTCTTTTGCATGAGCTTTCCAAACCTGTCTTGACAAAAATAATTTTCCTTTTCTTTGTCCTTTCAAAATCTAGTTAGCAATTTTCTTTTTCCTTTCTTGATTAAATATCAAATCAACCACTTAAAAATCCCTTATAAAAAACATACACAATAAAGGTTAAAAATAACTCCTAATATCTCCCTTTTTGAAACTCATAATATAAAGATTTATTAACAACCAAAAACCTTATATCTCCTTTTATTAAATTTCAAAAATGAAACCTTATGCTAACATCAAAACCCTTATTTCTCTTTTAATTATTTTGCAAAAATCAAATCATAGCATAACATCTCCTTTTATTATTTTACAAAAATAAAACTCTACAATGGCACCATGACCCTTATATCTCCCTATATTGAATTTTTATAAAATAAAACTTTAATTGCGTTGCACATTCATGACAAGATTCGATCCCCTATTCTCTAAAGGTGCAATGCCTTCACAACCACTCATGACCAACTGTGCTAGCACAACACATGAAACTAAACATTGCAAAATATTATTTATTCCTTTAGTGTTCTATCTTCAACAAACAAAATGACATCAAAGGGATTCAATCCCTTAAACTCCTGCACAACAATGCTTCCACATAAGATAGGTGATCTTCTAAGCTATCCAGCATATGGAATTAAAAATGTAGAAAGGATATTTAAATTTTTCATAACTCTGCCTTCATTCTTTAGCAAAAATGACATCGACCAAATTCGACCCCTTGACCTCTTGTAACACAGTGCCTTAGCGCAAGCCAGGCTACCGATTGGTCTACCCAATTGGTTGAGATAGATGTTGTACTAACCAATATTTAATATTTTATTTTCACTGCAATGTCTCCAAAACCTACGCTCTTCTCCTCCCTCCTCCTCGTTGCTGCTCTGCACTCGATCAATGTTATTCGATTTTCATTTCATTGCATATTTCACAAAAGTAAACTTTAGGGCTTATATTTATATGATTTTTATGCGCCCAACGAAGTCGGCCCAAACTTTTTAATATTTGAATTTTTGACCTTTTGCATGGTTGACCTATAATTTATTTTTTCATGTTGCTATTTAGGAGGTCTCCCATAATTGGAATTTTTAAAACATTTAAATATTTAAACCTTTACACTATATTTAAATCATTTTATTTAAATATAAACCTCCAAACCTCCTTTAATATTTAAATATTTATTTAAATATTAAAGCATATTAAATCACCTTTGCTTTGACAACATTAAATCACCTTGAAGATATTTTCCTTGCACTTCAATGGTAATTCATCTTTTCAACCTTGAAGTATTTTTGCATTTGACATCAATATTTCATCCTTGAAGATATTTCTACCTTTGAAATCAATGACAACTCAATATTTCCAACAATATCCCCCTTTGTCATTGATGGCAACCCTATAATAAAATTGACCTTTACTAAATAGGATCACAAGTTGCTCCCCTTGACAAGCTGCTCCCCCTTACTAAAAACTCTCCCCCTTTGACATCAATGGCAAAGGCTCCTTGGGGCTGAAATATAAGACACTAAACACAACCCCCTCACCACCTCCTTGTCTTGAGGTGATCAATTTTGAGATGGGAGTAAAACTCCCAAATTACTATGCTCCTCTTCTTGTTTCATTTTCTTTCTCCAAAATTTGGAGATCATACCCTTTTGAACATTTTGACCATTCTCCTTTTTTCTTGACTTCAAAAATTCAAGGAACACTGTTCTACACCATCTAGCTGTATGCCCAAAATTGTTACATTTGTAACAAATGATATTGTAGTCCATAAGAGGTGCAAATGAATTGAAATTCCTCTTGGTGAAGCCAAAATCATTCATAGCATGGACCCTACAATTTATAGCTTTATGACCAAAATGGTTACATGAGAAACAATAACCATGAAAGAGATAGTGAAACCTGTCTGATTGCCTTGGAGGATATTACTGCATGGTTCTCTCATTGTTGTTCCTATGATGGACTTTGTTCCTTGATGGTGCATTGTTTTCTTCCTCATTGATGCTTCCACTTTTCAACATATCAGCATAGGTCTTGGGCTCTTCTTCAATTACTTTCTTTGATGCTTCTATTTCTTTTGAGCTTGACTCCCCCTTTTATTTCTCTTGACCTTCTTCAAAACCAAGTCTAGTCTTCATAAATGGAGATCTTTGTGCTTTGATAATATCATCCAAGTTTTTTGAGCTTTTCCTAAACTGATATATCTTATCATTAAAATTTTCAAGTCCCTTCCTTAGAATGATAGCTTCATGTTCTAGTCTTTCACACTCTAGTTCTTTTACCTTTAACTATTCAGCCATACCTTCTTCAATTCTCCTTACCTCTTCAACCTTTACTTTTAAGTCGATGAGATCTTGTAGAAGCTTTGCCTTTGTTTTCTCATCCTCTTGTACTTGAGCCTTCAATATTGAGTTCTTCTTTCTAACCCTCTTCAACTCTTCAAGAGCAACAATAAGTTCCTCTTCTATGTCAACTGTGGCTTCCTCTTCACTTTCTGAATATTTCTCTTCTTCTTGGTCTTTGAAAATAGGAGCATCTTCTTCTATGGCCAAGAATAAGATTTCTTCTCTTTCACTATTGGAGAGGCTTTCATCATTGCTGCTGGAGGAATTGCTTGCTTCCTCAACATAAAAACTTTTCTTGTGTCTTTGAAAGATCTTCTTCTCATGCTTGTTTTGACCATGCCTATTTTTATTTTCATGATAAAATCTTCTTTCTTTCTTTTTCTCATATTCCTTTTCTTCTTCACTGCTACTACTTCTAGCTTGTGGAAAATTAGATGCATAGTGACCAAGGTTACCACAATTAAAATATTTCATAGAATGCATACCTTTGTGTTTTCTTGGACCCTTCTTATTCCTTCTCACAAAATTAGCTTCTTCTCCACTGCTTGATTCTTCACTTGATTCTGGTTCTTTATTCTTTGCCTTATTTGAAGCTTTGAATGTTGCCTCTCATTTGGATGTTTGATATTTTTCTATCCTCATCTCATAGGCTGTGAGAATCCCATGTAGCTCATCCATGCTCAAAGTTTTGAGATCCTTCATTTCTTCAATTGCTGAAACCTTTGCATCAAACCTCATGGGAAGTGACCTCAATATTTTTTGAACAATCTTAGAGTCTTCAATACTTTCTCCAAGTCCATGAATGGTGTTGACAACCTCATCAACACGAAGTAGATACCTAGCAATATCTTCCTCATATTTCATCTTCAAGTCTTCAAACTTCCTCCTATGGGTTTGAAGTTTTGCCATTTTAACCTTGTCATCTCCTTCATATGTTCTCTGTAACTTATCCCATATTTCTTTTGCTGAAGTGCATTGCATGACTTTCACAAATTTTGATTCACATAACCCACTTAAGATTGCATTCATTGCCCTGGAATTATTTTCATATGGTTTCTTACCATTTGCATCTATGGGAGGAGTTGTAGGTGGAGTGAACCCATTCTCAATGGATTGCCATATATCATATCCATGTGCCATCAAATAAGTCTTCATCCTCACACTCCAGAAAGCATAGTTAGTCCCATCAAACAATGGAGCCCTGTTTGATGAAAACCCTTCCTAATGAGCCATTTGTGTTCTTGTAAGATCTTCCTTCAAGCTGTTAGGCTTTCATGAAGGAACCCACTCTGATACCAATTGAAGAACACAATATTATACTGATATGGGGGGTGAATAATATAAGATAAAAATTTTTACTTTTCAATCCAAATGATAACAACAATAATATCAATGTAGTAATGAAACAATGCACAAATCATCACACATATGAGAGATATATTTAATGTGGTTCACCCAATATGGGCTACATCCATGGAGAAATATTGCTTATAAATTTCTCAATAAATTTTATGGGCACCAACCCACAGGAGACACCAATCCCCTATTACAATGTTTGTGGACACCAATCCATAGGAGACACCAATCCCCTCTCAAGTTCATGGACACCAATCCACAGGAGACACCAATCCCCTCTCTAGTTCATGGACACCAATCCATAGGAGACACCAATCCCCTCTCAATTTGTGGACACCAATCCATAGGAGACACAAATCCCCTCTCTAGTTTGTGGACACCAATCCATAGGAGACACCAATCCCCTCTTAATTTCATGGACACCAATCCACAGGAGACACTAATCCCCTCTACTAGTTCATGGACACCAACCCATAAGAGACACCAATCCCCTCTACTAGTTCATGGACACAAACCCACTCACAAGTACTACTCAATTCTTCTCCAAAGCCTACTCATAAAATTTGCTCAAATCTACTCCAAAAATTCTCATAAAACCTACTCAAATCTACTCCAAAACCTACTCATAAAACCTACTCAAATATGCTCCAAAACCTTCTTATAAAACCTGCTCAAATATGCTCCAAAACCTACTCAAATATGCTCACAAAACTTGCTCAAACCTACTCCAAATCTTGTATACAAACAATCCTCATCTATTCCTAAATATTGCATACAAAACAATGCTCATCTATTCCCAAATCTTGCATAATGATGTCATCAAGTTCTTCACCTATTCTTCAATGTGCTTTCCTCAACTAAAGCAATTCAGATATATTCTACCCAAAATTCTTTTATCTTCATGAACATATAGAGAATGATATGCACTAACAAATGCCCAATATGTTCTTCACATTCATTAAGTCTATTTCTTCCACATGTCTCACATTTATTACATTAAAAGGTAGCTCTAGTCTAGCACTTGATAACTGACCTTGTAATTTCTAATTTACACCTTTCCTTCCCTTTTGTAGATAGCTAAAAATTTCCTTCTTTTCAATTGAATCCTTTCACACTATCCTTGCACTATGTGACACTTTGACTTGCTTTAAAACAACCCTTCTATTTGTGTGAGACTATACTATTTTGCTTATTTCCACATTCACTTCAAAACCAATCACAATGCACAAATCTATCCTTCTCATCTACTCCCAAAATAAATCATGAACAATGCACAAATTTACTCTCAAATATGATCTATAACCCTTGCACATTTACTCCCAATTTCAATCAAATCAATGCATAAATTTACTCACAAATATGATCTATAACCCTTGCACATTTACTTCCAAAGAAAACTACACATCCAATAACTCCTTATACCTCCCACTATATGACAACAAAAATATTTTCCTCAAACAAAACCATTTTGAGAAAGGAATTAAATCACCATACCTCTAAATCTACCTCAATAATGATGATCTTCTTTTGCATGAGCTTTCCAAACTTGTCTTGACAAAAATAATTTTCCTTTTGTTTGTCCCTTCAAAATCTGGTTAGCAATTCTCTTTTTCCTTTCTTGATTAAATATCAAATCAACCACTTAAAAATACCTTATAAAAAACATACACAATAAATCTTAAAAATAACTCCCTATATCTCCATTTTTGAAACTCATAATATAAAGCTTTACTAAAAATAAGAACCCTTATTTATCCTTTTATTAAATTTAAAAAATGAAACCTTATGCTAACATCATAACCCTTATATCTCCTTTTATTATTTTGCAAAAATCAAATCACAACATAACATCTCCTTTTATTATTTTTCAAAAATAAAAATCTACAATGGCACCATGACCCTTATATCTCCATATATGGAATTTTTATAAAATAAAATTTTAATTACCTTGCACAACCAAGACGGGATTCGATCCCCTATCCTCTAGAGGCATAGTTCCTTCACAAGCACTCGTGCTAGTTGTGCTAGCACAACACATGAAATTAAATAGTGCAACATAATATTTATTACTTCGATGCTCTATCTTCAACAAATAAAACGACATCAAAGGGATTCGATCCCTTAACCTCCTACAAAACAGTGCTTCCACATAAGCTAGGCGATTGTCTATGCTATCCCAATAGATATAATTAAAAGTACAAAAAGGATATTTAAATCCTTCGTAACTATGCCTTCATTATTTAGTAAAAATGGCATCGACCAGATTCAACCCTTTGACCTCTTGCAACATAGCACCTTAGTACAAGACAGGCTATCGACTGGTCTACCAGATTTCTTGATATAGATGTGGCACTAACCGATACTTAATATTTTCTTTTTGTTGTGATGTCTCCAAAACCTACGCTCCTCTCCTCCCTCTTTCTCACTGCTGCTCCGTGCTTGATCGATGTTATTCAATTTCCATTTCATTGCATATTTCACCAAAGTAAACTTTAGGGCTTATATTTATATGCTTTTTATGTGCCCAATGAAGTCGGCCTAAACTTTTTAATATTTGAATTTTCCACCTTTTGCATGGTCGACCCATAATTTCTTTTTGCATGGTGCTATTTAGGAAGACGTCCATCATTGAAATTTTTAAAATATTTAAACCTTTACACTATATTTAAATCCTTTGATTTAAATATAAACCTCCAAACCTCCTTCTTTAATATTTAAATATTTAATTAAATATTAAAGCATATTAAATAACATTTGCTTTGACAACATTAAATCACCTTGAAGATATTTGCCTTGCACTTCAATAATAACTCATCATTTCAACCTTGAAGATATTTCTGCCTTTGACATCAATGACAACCAATGACAACTCAATATTTCCAACACCTTGCACTCTGCTATTATTTCCATGGACTTGATTTCTACTGCTTCTTCCATGGACTCTGTTGCTACTATTACCTTATTGAATTTTGTTTCAGGTTCTTCCATTTGTTCTTCAATTTATTTCTTTGCAACCATTTCTTATTTTTCTTTGGATTCTTGTTGATTAAGCTGAGAAATATCCTGTAATGTTATCTTCTTTTTCTTGTATCATAACTTCATAACCTTATTTTGAACATTAATGTTAACAGTTCCCAAAGAATCTAACCAAGGATAACCAAGAACAATATTCTCATCATCTATCTTAATAGCATGAAAATCTAAATGTAAAACATATTTATCCATGGTGATCTTCAAATCTTCAAAAATCTAAACATTCTCACCCTCAAGATGTATGTCCTTTATTTTTGTTGCTTGAACTTGCAACCTCTTAGCCAAAGAAATATTAATAAAATTATATCTACTACTAGGATCAATGGAAATAATAACATATTCCTTTTGAATTCTTCCATGAACCTGCAAAATAGAACTTTTAGATGAATTTAAACCTGTTTAATCCTTCTCTTGCTTTTGAAAATCCAAAGATGTGGCTTCATTCTTCTCAATATCTTCCTTAACATTTTCCTCTTTCTCCTTCTTGAGTAATTTTATTTATTTTTCATAGTCTTCATTCCATTTCTTGAAAACTTCCCTTGCTCCTTTCATTTCATTTCATTCATTTTGAATCCCTTGTAGTTTTTTCAAGGTCTTTGATAACATCCATTAGGTTTTCTATATTTTATCCCTTCCCTTAACATCTCTCTTATAAATATCTAACTTTTTTTTGTAATTGAATAGGTACCCATGTGCTCAAGAATGCTAGTTCAATTTGTTCCCAAATGCATAAGGGATTACCCCTAAAAAATATTTCTACCCATTGTAAAGCTTTCCCTTCCAAAAAAATACGAAAGCAAATGGATAACATGCTTTCACTATTTTGAGATTTTAGTATTTTCAACCACTCTCTCACATCAATATCATTTTCTCTAGAAAACTTTTGGAGTTCCATAGTTCATGCCCCAATGCAAACTAGGGTTTTATGAGAATATATATCATGCCCTAATGCAAACTAGGGTTTTATGAAAATATATATCTCTCCATTGATTTAAAGCTAAAATTCCACATAAACAACTAGATCTGTAATTTTTCTTCAAAATAAAATAAACTACAACTAATTTGCTTACCCCAACCAACAAATTTTATCTTCCAAAAAAATCATGATTTAAAAATTTGTCAGTGTGCTTGTTCTAGATGATTAAATTAACAAGGTCGTATCTCCTTCAATACTACTTGGATTCCTTCATATGACCACTCATTTTAAAGCTCTTCAAATTCTACACAAAATGATCCAAGAATCGTCTAGATTGGGTAAACTTTCATAGAGATATGACTTTTGAAATATGAGATATTTTTCTAGAAAAAATCCACCCTAATTCAACAATTCCACAAAAAAATCCACACTTTGCCAAAATCGGTGCTTTGATACCACTTGTTACAAAACTATATTCTCATTAACATAAATCATTCACCAATATGCAGACATATCAAATCATTCAACCATAAATAATTATCCACAATAATAATCCACACAATGAGATAAAGATAGATAATACACTTAAGGTAGAGAAACACTAATAGTAGTCCTTAAGGAAGGAATAACTCCACAAGATCTCCCATGATGAGAGTGCCACTTAATAAGGACAAAGTCTCATAAGCCACTTTGTGGGCAAATATGATTACATATGATTGATCTCCATGATGATTACAATGATAAATATCTCTTCTTTATATATCCGTCTTCCAATTCTACTTTGAGCAGTTGACTACTAATATAATATTATAATACAATCTACCTTTGATTATGTGTGGCCCATTCCAACCCTTATACAATATAATTATATATCCCCAAATATATGTTCCTAGGTACCCTAGCAATCAACCATTGTTATTTGACCAACACCAGATTGCAATAGCATGAGCCATTTGGCTGACACCAAAGTGCAACAATGTGTGCCATTTGACCATCATCATAGTGTTGTAGAGTGGACTATTTTTCTATCTCTAGTGATCAGTGCAGAGATGTAGGTCATTTAGCCATCAACTGAAAGCAAAGAAGAACATATATTATTTGGGCATCTATAGTGTAGCCAATGCATGAATATTGGATTATAGAGCCAATGTTTAAAAGAAATAAAATCTAGAATAAAAGTGAAAGCAAATCAGAGGTGAACTAATCACCTATGTGGACCAACCATAGTGTAGAGGTGAACCAATCACCTATGTAGACTAGCCACACAACACATGATAAGGTGAACCAATCACCTATGACAAGGTGGACCAATAACCGAATTTACTTACAAAAAAGCAGAGTGAACCAGCTAATAGGAATAAAAGTAAAGTCAAGTCAAGTAGGTTTTGTTCTAGTCAACAACAAGCCATTGTCGAATGTAGCATTGAATCTCGTTATTGAATGCAACATTCAATCCATCTGAGAAACTAAAGATGCATAGGCTAATCTTAATATGATTTGTCTCTCTTCTTTGGTGGATGTAGAGGAAGGAGTAAGGACTTGTCCATGGTGGACTTAGCAAACAATGCAAGTGGACGTAACGAGTGAAGAAAAAGCATTAGGGTATTGTGTGTTACTATTCAACTAGGTCCTCATCGATATTTCAAAGGTAATTTTTCAATGCTAAATACTTTGGAGGAAAATATTAAATTTAAAGATTATTATTAGCGTAAGGTTATTAGGAGTTATAAGCGTTAATTAAGTTCTTAATTTATTGATCATTCAAATGCTTAAGTTTTGAAGATTAGGTAAGATAGAGTAATAATAAATAATGCTTTATATTTAAATTTTGATCGTTATTTAAAGTTTTTAAAGTTTTAAAACTATATATTTAAGTTTGGAGTTTGTTGAAAAATAAAAAAAATTTGAATTTTAAAATTTTTAAAATTAAACTAGGAATTTAAAAGGTTTTCAACATCAAAGGATTAGAAAAAAAAAATTCACAAATTCTATTTTTAATTTGGGACTTATAAGGGTTTCTAATTCAAAGGAAATAAATCATTGAATTGATTCGTACTATGGATAAAATTATTAGAAATGCATTCAATGAATATTATGAAGAAATGGTAAACAAACATAAGTTTTATTCTCAAAACTTAATAGATTATTTTGATGGAAAGAAGCAAATGACAACTGTTTTAAAAGAGAAATTATCTTTATTTCTCATGGATTCAAAATATGAACATTTTAGAGCACTTATAAACTATCTTCATGAAAAAAATATAGAACATGGGGGAAATCACAAAAAACCATTATATTTTCATTAGAAGAGTGATTAATGATGTATTTGTCATTACTTAGATTTAAGATCCTACAAGAAAAGAGACAAGGAAATAAATATGACACATACAATTTGAATGAAGTTTTTGTTAGCTTCAATGAGGAATCATTTAAATCAAAGATATTATTGTGATGATTTGCTAACTCAATGTTTAGAAGGTACATCATCAAGTATATCATAGATGAATATGCAAAAGTAAATAAGGAAGAAGAATAAAATAAATCACACAAGGAAGGCAAATAAAAGATCTAAATCCAAGTTCAAGGAAGAATCATATACTGCAAAATTAGATATTGATCTAAAAGAGGTGGATTGAAGTCGAATCTCAAGCAAAGGTTCAAAAACACTTGAAGATTGAAGATAAATATGAAGGCCAATATTGAAGAATAAAGTCTTAAATAACCAAATAATGTAATACAAGGGGGTGTTGGAGAATATTGTATTATTTGTTACATGCTAATGTAGCCCCATGGTACCTTCATGGTACATTTGTGAATATTAGATTAGGGTTGAGTCTTTAATTTAGAGCGTGAATTATGTTTTCCCTTTTATGTAAGTGTGAATGTGTAGGAAATGCACAAGTGTCATGTAAGTTAGAGTAGAGAATGTGCACAAGTGTCTTGTATGTAAGAGTGTAAATATGTAATGTAAAGATGTGCACAAGTGTCCTAGGATAGGAGTGCATGTAGGAGTCCAAGAGTCTTGCAGATGTGTGCAAGTATTGTAGACTCAAGTGTCCATCAAGAATGCAAATGAAAAGTTGATAAGCCAAGAGTCATGAGACTTGGCATATGGAGAGCAATAGTAAGTATGTGAAGAGTCACATTACTATAACTATATTATGGAGATAATGCTCCATAGAATGTATGGAAAAAGAAGAAAAGAGTCAAGTATAGATAATCAAGTTATAATAGAAAGAGGAGTAGTCAAGCTTGTATGCATTTTGAGCAATTAATATTGTAAGTTGTTCTTCATGCATAGTACATAGATGATTCTGGGTATTTACATTCATATTTTAGTAAATAAATGAATGTTATTTGATTTATTATAAGCCTTGATATACATATTAATTAGCTCATATTATTCTACTCATATTATTATCTTGACCTTTATTATTATGGCTATTTTATATTTGGGACCTGTGTTATATAACTTGTGATATTTTGTGGTAGTAAAGGCTTTAAAAAATCAACATTCATGATTGGTGGGCAATTCTTGCAAAGGGTGCTAAGGAAAGGAATTGCAGTTTCACTTAAGATGAAATGGAACATGAATAAAAAATAGCTAGTTTGAAGGTCACCATCAAAGGATATGAAGAAGAAACACAAAGGCTTTAGAGGGAACTAAAAGAAATGAATAAAGAGGATATAAAGGAAGGAATAGATACATATGAAAATGTGCAAGTTCATGGTTGCATTTAGAATTAAAATATTAAGAATAAAGGATTCAAGGAGAAGAAAGAAGCAATTATGACAAGGAAACAAGTTGAAGAACCATTAGAAAATTCAAAAATTGAACTTACAGTAGTAGAAAAAATAATGTCCACAAAAGAAGCAGCAACAAATTCCAAGGAAGCCTTGTCAAAAGTGCATAAGGATGCACCAAAAGAAAGTTATAAGAGAGAGGATTGGGAAGAAGAATCTAATATAAAAAAATCAAATTGTTGAAGAATCAAAGGAAATAGAATATCAAGTTAAGGTTGTAGCATATCAACACCCACACCACCTTGAGCAACAACAATATTGGAGGCATGACTTAAGACATCAATATTTTAGATCTACATGAAGTTTGAAAGACATCAAGTATGACAATGTTTGACAAAAGAAGCATAATATTTTTAGATTTCAAAGGGGTGCAACAACATCAAGGAATAATAGGACAACCATTCGAAATATCAGAGCAAAGCAATAGAAGCATGGAGTCAATAGAACAGTTATGGATACTCAAATGGTACAATAACAACTTGGCATCATCAAATACCATCACTAATAAGTTTTCACTTAGATAAATAGATGAACAAGATTGAAAATTATCAAGAAAAAAGATGTTAAATAATTATATTTACAAAAAAAAAATGAAGAAGATCCAAAAAATGAAAATAAAAAATTTAGACTTTTGTGAAAAATATGTAATTATCTAGTTATAGCATCTCAATTGAGATGAAAATTGAATATATTTATAAACTCTCAAACTTTACGAAAAAAAAAGTTGTAAATTATCAAAGATGAAAGACCCATGTAAATTATCAAAAATAAAAGACCCAAATACAATCCTTTTTCTCAAACAAAAAAAATCTTTATATTAAAATTTTATTAAACATTTGTTTTCAAAATAAAAGAGCCCTTCAACTTCAGCTTCCACCGTGAAACATAATGATCATTTTAAAGCACCATCTATGAGAGACTAAATAACGATCATTTTAAATTATAACTTATACGAAACCATAGGCTTGTTACACAGGACAGAATCAAAGTGTCAAGTTCAACAATTTTTTTTTTTGGTCTTATATCTTCTTTATTTACATATATAATAATCCTTAATAAAAATCATTTAAATTTTTTAATTTAAAGAAATAGATTTAAAGACCGTTTCACTCTACACGCTATGTCAATAAGGAAAAAAGAAAGGTAATAAAGGCTATTCTAGTCATGCAAATACACAGTCTTCTATTTAGGACATAGGTAGAATTGAATCAAAGAAAGGGAAGTAGATATTTATGTTTATATAACTAATGACGAGGTTCAGCAAAGCCGTCGCGGTCGCGGTCGCGGTCGCGGTTGCCGTTGCCGTTGCCGTTGCCGTTGCCGTTGTTGTCACCGTCGGCGGCGCCGTCGCCTTCACCGTTGCCGCTGCCGTTCCTGTCGGCGGCGGCGATGGCGATGGTTGGAAAAAAGGCTTGAAATTCATCAAAGCTAACATAGACGCCGCCTAAATCACCGTTGCCCTCGCCGTCGTGGTTGACGTTCCCGTTGCCATCGGCGGCGCCGTCGCCTTCGCAGTTGCCGTCGCCGTTCTTTTTGCCGCCTCTTGTGAGGGCGGCAACGATTTGGCGGCAGTCGTCAAGAGAGGTGTGATCACCGAGGCACTTGAGGACGAGATGCATCTCCTCCGCCGTGACAAGGCCGTTCTTGTCCAAGTCCCAAATATTGAAAAGCCTGTGGACATCGTCCGGGCTCTGATAGACCTTCTTTGCCTTAACTGCGATGGTCATGAATTCGGGGAAGTCGATCGAGCGTTCGTCGTCCAAATCGTCGACTCCGAGGAGGCTGCGGACCTCCTCAACAGAGAGATTGCACCCCAACATCGTGATGTAGTGCGGCAGATCTCTGTGCCAGATCTTGCCGTCACTGTTCACGTCGAAGCGCTTGAATTCCTCCCTCATGCGCAGCAACTCGTTCTTGGGAGCCGCCTGCTGCTCTGTCATCGTCTCCAAAAGCCTCTGCTGATCGTAATTGTAGTCTACACCAGATCTCACCTTGTGCACAATCCCGACAGGTCCGGACTTCTTATAGACGGGTAAACCCAAATCGGCCGGAATTGGAATTGAAATTGAAATAAAAAACATCACCTAAAGAAAAAGGGTGCGGGAACTTTTCCCATGTTGTCGCGGATGCTATGACGCACACGACGATCGCATTGCTCATAACATAACTCAAGTCAGGGAGACTTCTCGAGTGGTTTGAATTCCAATTGTTTTTGGATTTGAATGGTTTAAAAAATATTACTATCAATATAAATGTTAAAAAGTTGAGTATTCCTATCCAAATTAAAATTTTCTCACTCCTCAAAACTTTAGGAGCCCAAAATTGTTTTAGTGGCTTCAAAATTTTGATTTATTATTCTTTATGGCCTCTAATAATTGAGAATCCTAAGGTAGCAGTGAGCTACTACCTTGCTATGCTAGTGGCTTCTTAGAATCTATAGAATTGAGATCTTCTTATTGCAATTTTATAAAATTGGTCATTTCCTAATTTTTATGGTATTATCTTCAACAAATTTGTTAAATTTTATTATCTATTAATTTTAGATCTAGAATTATTTTATCTTCTCTAGTAAGGTCTTTGTAGTGGTTTTTAGAGAGCCCTTAATTTTGCCTTGATATTCCTTTTAGTTTCTCCAGTAAGGATTTTACCTTATCAACTAGGTCAGGTGAGGCATCACTTTCTATTTTATTATTTTTCTTATAGATCATATAGTCATTGATGGACAAATAATAGGTACCCAAACCCAATGTAGAGTGAGTGAGGAATAATTAGTGAGTTATGCAATAGGCGACCATAATATGTGGTTTATGATGCACTTGAGCAAGCCACTGCATGTTGATCCCCTATCTAATTTTTAGGCCAATCCCCCTTCCATAACACCCAATGAGATTCCTATCAAATATGAGTTTGTTGCTCCAATCATTATAAAAATAATAAATATTTCACTTAATATTGTAGGTGCTTTATGGTGTATCATGCCAATCTCATAGCATATCAATTCCAACAAGCCTTTGAAACTAATACTTTTGATAATCAACTCTATTGCACTTTAAATAGATAATAGTTCCCTAATAATATTTTTAATAACTTTATAGTCAGATCATTCATATACTTATAGTTTATAAGGATTCTCTTCTTGATAGCAAAAATGTTAGGCAATCCAACTCCCATCAATTATTGAATAACATCTATTTATTTGTATGCATGTCTTCATGGTGTCATGAGTGTTCTTCCACTATTGTAATCTTGCTGGACATTAGAAATGGCTTTAAGTTTATCAACTACTTTATTCCTATTTGACACCTCTATTTTATGAGCTTGCTCTCTAGACATTTAAGCCAGTTGTTACAAAACCTCATGATATCTTCCTTTAGTAGCCAATTCTTCTTCTACTTGCTAGATTAACTTGGTAGTTTGGTCTAAGATGGATTTTGCTCCAACAGGAAAGTTGAAATCAACTTTGGCATTTTCAACCTTAGATTGGTTATCTGTGTGATACATTGAGTTGATAAGTTGTGTCTAGAATTTTTGCCTTATAATTTTGATTCTAAAGTGATGGGAATATGAGGAATATATTTAGCCTAGCATAAAAAAAAAGGACAAAAGAGATCCATGCTTGCATTGCACACACATATTTATACTTTTCTTCCATCATACTTCATAGCATACTTGTAGGCAAGGCCTTCTTGAATTCAACAAAAATACAATATACATATTATCTTACCTCTCACATTTTTCAATAATATGTCTTAGAGTGATTCGATGATATATAATTGAGTGTTTTGACCTAAAACTTTCTTGTCCTTTTATGTTCATTCTTTGTTTTTCTATTCATTTGTTGAATTTGTTATCATCCATACTATTGAAAAGCTTATAAAATAGAGGATTGACCATTATGGTTTAGTAATATAAAGGGTTATCTATATCACTACTTTTTAAAAGAGGTATAGCTTAAATTTTTGTCTAATATAAATGGTTTTCTTTCTCTACTTAGTATAAGTTTGTACATATTACTTTTATCAATGTACCATTATTCGTCCATGTCCTTTTTCATTTCTTGTTGTTGCATTCTATATTGATATTTCCTTATATTATTTAAAAATTGAAGTCTTACAACCCTTGTGCTTGTGAGCTTAGATGACAATATATATATATATATATATAGGGTTTTGAAAGGGTTTACCTTTCCCTTTTACATCGACTTAGTCGCATTGAGCTATTTGGTGTCACTCAGATTTGAACCTTGGAGTGGGCTACATCAATTATTTATCCCAACCATTGAACCAAGGATCCATTGGCAATAATTATATATTTTGATTTGGCAAGGATTTGAACCATTTATTCTTCTATAAAAATATTCTCAAATTATAGTACAGTAAACAAAATTTTATAGAGATATTTATAATTTATTCTAACAAAATTTTAAAACTATAATTATAATATTTAAACTCTTTTTAGTTGTTATTAAAAATTGAAATGATATTTTCATTATGCATACACAATAATAAATTATAAATATCTAATATAAATATAAGTTAGATAGTACTAAAAATTATGTTGTGGCAGAATGTTATGAAATTAAAGTACTTATAAAATCAAAACCTTTTTTTTAGAAGTGTAACTTCTCCTAGAGGATCAACCATATGGAATGCAGTACTAAAAACAAGAATTTTTCTAAGGAGCAATATAAGATGTCAAGTAGGAGAAGGGAAGAAAGTTTTTTTTTGGGAAGAATCTACGATCCTTTAGGAACCTCTAATAAATAAATATTTTTTTTAGGATTTGTGGGCACCATTGAGAGCCAATTATGAGGAAAAAGTCAAGGATTATATGAAATTTCTTCATGGTAGAATGAAATGGAAATACCTTTCTTTAGATTCTGATGAAGTTAGTAGGGTATCCTAAATTTAAATTAGTTGATTGGGAGCTTTCACATCTCCTAAATCAACAAGGATGATTCTTTATTATGGATCCATTCTTCAAAAGGGCTCTTCTCAGTCAAATCAGCCTATGAAGCTCATGCTCTCCCTAGAGGAGGAGCTTATACAATCAAGAAGATTTTGTCCCTAGATTTTGTGTCAAAGAACGCTTTCTTTCTTTGGTTATGCCTTCAGAATAATATTTTAACAATGGATAATTTGTGCAAAAGAGGATTCCAAATGCCAAATATGTTTTCTTTGTGCCAAAAGGATTTTGAGTCAGTAGACCATTTATTCAACCATTTTGAGGTCTCCAATAAATTTTTCTATGCTATAATGATTTCCTTTTTATTCAAGTGGAGCATGCCACAAACCTTTAGAGATTTGTTTAACCAATGAATATCTCCCTTTGTAAGTGAGATCCTGATGAGATTATGAAGTCTAATCCTCACTCACTATATATAGGGTAGATGGTGCAAAATGAATAAATAAATATTTAGGTATGAGATGAAATATGAAGTTTATATATTCAAAAGAATCAAAGCAACTATTGAAGATAATTTATCCATTCTCCTAGAGGTGAATAGTTTTGACAAAACAGAAGAAATAATGATTGTTGAAGGATGAAAGGTAAAACAATCCAAACCATGCATCATGGACTCAGTCTAAAAAATATTGAATACAATATGGATGAAACCAATACAAGGCTAGATAATCCTTAACTTTGATGGGGTAGCCAAAGGAAATCTAGGAAGAGCAGGAGGGGGTAGAGTTATTAGAAATGATAAAGGATAAAATTTATGGGCTTATGTAGAGGATTATGGAATTCAAACCAACCATATGGTAGAAGCCAAAGCTCTTTTTTGAGGATTCCAACAATTATATGATAGAGGTTACAGAAAATGTGTGGTCCAAGGTGATTCTCTAAACATTATTAAATATTTAAAATAAGGTTAAACAGTGAATAAGTTTATTATTAGCATTATAAAGGATACTTACAGATCCTAAAAGAGATCAGTGATGTTAAAATTGATCGTCTATATAGATAAGATAATCATGTTTCTAATGTTATGGCCAATATCAAGGTGGATAGTGGTCAAAATAGAATTTGAGATGATAAATTTCCACTACCATTACAAAAAATAGTTGCATTGGAGGTTGAAGGTCAGCCTATTAGAATGAATAATATTAGAAGTTGAATGAAGTGGGTTGACAATTTCTATCAAGATCATTGGGTTGATGGTCAGTGCTTAATCTGAGTCCAATCCAGTCTATCGGGACATTATATTTGTAATTCTTTCCTTTTGATAGTAATTCTTGAGCATCATCATTCCTAGGAGGAAAGGTGTGTGGTTTTCACTAGGATCTCTTATGTTGGCATGTGGTTGTTATTTTCTAATATGATCAAGTCTCTCTTGTAAAACGGTTAGGACCCCTTTCAAAATTCTATTTTTTCATCAATATCAAATATATATATGATTTTTTTATTAAATTATTATTAAAATATAGTATATGAAAAATTATTAGATACTTTTTTTTGTGTGGAAAACACACCTTTCAGGGTGCCACTTTTGGGTAAGACCCAAGGAGGTAGGAGTATCTATTCCACAAAAATATGCCCAAGGATTGCACCTAGCTTGAACCTTTGATACACTTAAAGAGCATGCCTAAAACAACAAAACACAATAAATACACACAAAAAAACACAAAAACAACAAAATGACATAAAAAAAACAAAAAACAAAAAAAAATGAAATAAAAACAAGACACAAAAAAACAACATGAAAATACAAAAACATAAAACACAAAAGAACAAAACAAAAACACACACACAGACCAAAAAAATAAAGGAAGAAAAAAACATATTACATTTATGGCCAAACCAATTCAACAAACCTATTAGCCAAGATTCAACAAAAGAAACATAAGAAAGATCTTTCTGAGTTGGGAACTAAAAAACCTTGACTGAACTAGAGAGAAGCTAATACAAAGAAAAAAGAATAGGGTAATTTTATAATTGGAGCCATCCAAAGAAAGGATAGAAAGAAGAGCATCCTTGATTTGCAAAGCCCACTAGTCTTTTCATCCTTGATTTGCATTTTCCTCCTATCTTTTCATCCAAAAGCCTATTGAATCCAACTTTTTCTCTAATTTTTGAATTTGAACCATATTTGTTTTCCTTCTTGCCTTCTAGTTTGTATCCAACTTCATTTTTTTACTAGAGGTTTGACTAACTCCTAATGGCTCTAGATTTAAATATATTTATGCTTATTGAGAATATAGGACTAAAGCTTGATTCATAGATCCCTAGGATCCTCCTTGAGAACTAAAGCCTTTTTTGACCTTCTCCTCCATTTTGTGTTTTTGTTGGTGAGTTTTCCCTTGCTAAGGATAGATCTCTGTTAACCAAACCATTGGCTTTCTCTAAGGAGTCTTTGACTATTTTTGGGTGGGGAATCTATGAGCTATTCGAAAACTAGGTTTTCAAAATCTTCATCTCCATAGAATCATCCACATCCTCTAAATCATCTTCCACTACAAGTTTTGAAAACCTATTATCTGAAGAGGTTGACTTATCTATAGGCTTCATTTTCTTAGTAACATGTTTTTTTTTAGGAACCTGAAATTCCTCCTAACCTTGATCCTGCTTTGTTTGCTCTAAGACTACATATTTGCAATATTTTACTAAGTGACCGTATTCATGACACACCCAACACCTAAAGGGAATGTTTTCATAATCAACTTCTTGCTCCCAAGTTTCTTCCCCAAACTACAAAGTGATTTTTTTTGGTAGGGGGTTATTAAAGTCTATGAGCACACAAATTCGAGCATAAATAAAATGCTCAAACCACATTGTGTTATCTACTATCATCATGTAGGTGCCTAAAGTGTTACCAATTGTTGAGAAGACTATAAGATTCCAAAATTCAACTAGTAAACCAAAAATTTTGACCCAGACAAGTCCTATTGAAGGCATTTCCTCTTTAGCCTTAAATAAAGCATGTCAGGGTTTCATAAACAAACTAGCTCAACCAAAAAACCAAGGACCACCTTGGAATATTTGTTGTCTATCCTCCTCATTAGCAAATAACACCAAAAAATACCCATTAGGATAATCTGAGATACTAAACTCACTTGGAGTTCACCATTGCTTCAAAGCCCAACTTTTAAAAGTAGGTAAGGATGGTCGAAAGCCCAAGAATCAACAGATCAACCCTCGTTGCTCCATTGTAGCAATTACATCCTAAATGTTAGATGATTGTAGATTAACAATTGAAGATCCATCCATCACTCGCATGCAACTAGAGTCTATTTTCCTAGGATCAATCCTTGGCATATGAAGAGGTTGATACAAAAAACCCCATTGACCAATTAGAATTGTTGGAGGTTGAGCACCCCTTACAACATCTTTGAAATTCATTCTATCCATATTTCCACATAATCTCTTCCTTGCATCCTCTCTCCTACAACTCTTAGTCTTCAAACCCTTCTATGACTCTTGCTCTTCAAACCCTAGTTTTCCAAAAAACTAAAACTCTCTCCATCTCAATTTTTTTAGCATAATTCATTTGAAAAGTATTACATACTCTTTATTAACTAATTTTTTTATTTAATTATATGTTTTGGATAGATATTTGATGTCATGTCTATTTAAAGTAGTGACACTAACTAAATAATATTTTACTAAAACCAATCAAACATTCTAAGGCGCATTCTCTAAATTTATATATATATATATATATAACCTTACTTCGTTTGTTGATTAACATTATTATTATTAAATAATAATTTTTAAATTATAAATTATATGATTTGAATATTGTTTATTTTTAAGTAGAAGTTTAAAAAGGTTGTTTTTTCTTTTACAACTTATTTGGTTACTGTGAGAAATTCCCTATGACCGAAGTACAAGGTTGAGCAGCTCTCCTCCCAACCATGACCCCTCCTAAAGTTGAAAGCTATACTTATCAATAAGGAATTTAACACAAAGCCACCACACACCCACCTTCTCACACACTCTCACACACTTGCTCACGCCATGGTTTGAACCTTGAACCTCCTAAAAAACAAACCAACCAAAATCCAAAATGTTACATTGCACCCCTAAATACTTTATTTAATATATAATTATTTAAATATAATATATATAGCTCTATCTTTTAAGTATAAAACTTTAAAATTTTAAAACTTTGCTTTATATATGCCCGTATTCTCAATTCTTCTTCGTTCCTTTTGACCGTGCTTGCCCTTTAGCTCGCACTTTCACATGACAATCCACGGCGGATTGGTATGCCACACACATGCTGACCACTTAAACTTAAAAATGATATAAACATGTAAGGTTTTATTGACTCTTCGCTCACTGACTGGCACATTCGTTTGCTTTTTTTCTACACGTATTCTGAGTTCTTCTTCGTTCCTTTTGACGACGCTGGCCCTCTCGAGTCCACCTAGCGCTTTCACAGGACAATGCACGGCGGATTGATATGCCCTACACAAGCTCACTACTGAAAGATATATACACATGTAAAGTTCCGAAAACGTGGTGTTTTATTGACTCTCCGCTCCGCTCACTAGACATTTTAATATTGTATAAAATTTTAATATAATTTAGGTTAAATTAGATAGTTGTCTGATTTGAATCTGTTGACTATGGTTCAGGACCGTGGTATCAACCCCAAGCCACTAGTCACCAAAGTGAGATAAGGGACTAGAGACAATGCGACTTGACCTTGTGATCAGGAAAGGTAGTTACCAATTCCATTATGTATCAATTTTTGTTTTATTTTTAATTTGGTTAGTGTGACAATGCGACTTGACCTTGTGATCAGTAAAGGTAGTTATCAATTCCATTATGTATCAATTTTATTTTATTTTTAATTTGGTTAGTGTGAGAAACCCCTACCAACGCAAGCTGAGCAGTCTCCTCTTAACCATGACCCCTCTTAAAGAACTATGCTTATCAATAAAAAATTTAACAAACAACCACCACACACCCATTCCCTCACACACTCGTTCACGCTACATTTTGAACCTTGAACCTTCCAAAACCCAAACTTACTCAGTTCTTCTAAAAAAATTAAAATCCAATAATTAAAAGCAAAATGTTCCATCTACTGGCCGTTATTCTTGTTGTGGTCAAGATGGTCCCATCCATCACCATATCCATCAACTTTAAGGAGTGTGAATCTTCTCTCACATCTATCAATAATTAAAAGCAAAATGATCCATCTATTCTCCGTTATTATCTTCTCGTGGTCAAGATGGTGCCATCCATCACCATCTCCATCAACTTTAAGGAGTGTGAATCTTCTCTCACATCTATAATACTTCAATAATTGAAACGCAGCCGTGTCATATCATGATTATTAATTTATCTTCAATTTTGTGCCAAACAAGGCATCTGATCTGAAATGTGGACATCTTGGTTTTTTTTAAATAGAGGTTTTTTAATATTCCAATTTTGTGAGGGTAAAATTATGTCCTAAGATATGGTTAAATAAATAAATATTTTTATAAAGATTATCTCATATATTTATACAAATTAAAAATTGTTTATTTTATTTTTTTATTTTAATATTTAAAATAAATAATAAAATTTAAAATATTTTAAATAAATAAAATCAATTAATTTTAAGTTATTAATTTTTTAAAAATAAATTAATAATTTAAATAATGTTAATTATTATAAGTAACTAGGAGTGAGTGCGAGCGTAATCTTGCGAGTGAGTGCGATAGGTAGCGAGTGCGAACACGAGCTGGTAGCGAGTGCAAACATAAGCCATGAGTGAGTGTAGTCGATAACAAGTGCAAGCACAAGCTAGGAGTGAGTGTCGACAACGAGTGCAAAAAATTTAGGTAACATGGAAAGAAAGTCATTTGTGAAAGTGCTTATTGAAAGTGTGAATGGCCAAGTTGGAAGTTTGGATGCCCTACCTAGCAATAAGAAGAAGAGAGAATCTATGGAAAACCCAGTCCAGGTAGCATATTCTATGCTAGAAGTGATTATCAAGGATGAGATGATTGAGCATGATATAATGATTCTTAAAACCAGAGGGTTAATTTGTAAGTTTCATGGATATTGGCTAGGTTTTTCTGAGATTCAAAATTGGATTAAGTGGAAATGGGGATTGAATTCAAATTACTCCATGACTTTTCTTCCAAAAGGATTTTTTCTCATTATTTTCTCTAGTTCAAAAATAAGGGATAAAATAATGGATGGAGGCCCATGGTTTAGGGGTAAAGATGCATTATATTTAAGACCTTGGAGTGAGAATTTTTTTGTGGACACAAAAACTATTAAAAGGCTTCCAATATGGATTAGGCTTTTTGGACTTCCTTATCAACTCATCAATAAGGAGGTTTTGAAGAATATTGGTAATACCCTAGGTGAATTCATCTAGGAGGGACCAACTACTAAGGAGAGAAGGCATGTTGTATACACTCGAATATGTGTTGCCATGGATATTTCTAATCCTTTACCGTAGTCGATTAGGATTAAATCTGAATCAAGAGAATGGGATCAACAAGTGGATTATGAAAATATTGCATTCCGATGTCGCAAATATCATGAAACTAGGCACATGGCAAGAGACTGCAAAGTGAAAATGGAGGAAGAGATGGAATTTTTTGGGCATGAGGGTAGTTTCAATTTGAAACAAGGAGACCATATCACAGGAGAAGCTAGGTCAAATCAAGGATTTTCCACTCCTAAGAAAGTGGCTAGAAAAATCCCTCTACATCATCAGATGGCGAAGGCCATTACAGTTCACTCAAATCAATCATTAGAAGGAAAAAATGATATGGGAGATGAGGAAGTACAATGCACAAGTTCAAATATAAAAGGAGCTAAAGGTGCGAAGGAAGAGGGGAAGACAAATTTTAATATAAAGGAAGATGGGGAGACAAATTTTAAAGCAAATGAGGTGAAGGAGGTCAAGCTTAATCTAGGTAAATCACCTTTATTATCCTCAAGTAGCTTAAAATATTCTCCTTACAAAAAAATTAAAGTAGTACAGAGTGTATTCCTTGCACTTTAGGATTTCAAGAGCAGTATAGTAAAGAAAATCTTGTAGAGGATATCCAAGGAAATTTAGGTATTTCAGTACAACATAAGAAAGTGATGACTATGGAGGATCATCTATGCAGTTTAGAGTTTTCAGGGCAACATAAAGAAGAAAATGTTATTGAGGCTATTCCTTGCACTTTCGACTCTTTAGGGCAACATAAATATTTAGAAGATAAGTCCCATTTTGAACAATATGAAAAAATGGAAGAGATTGATGAAGATGAGAGTGGTGGCAAGAATGGAAGAAGGAGAGGAAGGCTATCATAGAAAGAAAAAAGAGAAAAAGAAACTCAAAAGGATATTGATCTGGGAAGCCAAATAAAAATATCACAGGTGTTAACAAGAAGTGGGGTTAAGCCCACTAATAAAAATAAAAAGTGTTGATGATGAAAATGATATCATGGAATATTAGGGGTATGAATAAAACCCCTAAAAAAGAGTTATTAAGGAATTAATAGGTTGTTATAGCCCTAAGTTTATTTTAATACAAGAAATAAAATTAAGTAGTGAGGAATGTAAGGATGCTTTTAAGAAGATTTGGAAGGCAGGTGATTGTTTAGCAGTTTCTTCTATAGGAGCTTCAGGTGGTATTGCAATAATATGGGACAAATGCAAATGGGATGGACAACTATTAGAAGCAAAAAGTAATTGGGTTGTTGGATTATTTTGTAGGAAAGAGGAAAACATCAAAGTTGGGGTTATAAATGTATATGCTCCAACTATAGTTACTCCTCGTGAAAGATGTTGGAAGGACCTTAGTATATTTTTGTCAAATACAATGATGATTCATTGTGATCTATGGATTCTTGGGGGTGATTTTAATATTGTTATATCTCCTTTGGAAAAGAAGGGTGGCATTCTAGGATGGTCAAAATCAATGCAATATTTTGCTTCATTTGTCAATTCAAATGACCTTTGGGATGTTAGTCCCTCAAGCTTTCAATACACATGGGATAATAGACGCATTGGGAAAAATCATATAGCAAAAAGACTAGATAGATTTTTGTTATCCAATAAATGGTTGCAAATAAAGTATACAATCTCTTCAGATATTTTATTGCGAGCAGGATCAGATCACAAACCCATTCTTTTGACTTGTGAGTCACCTAACAATGGTCATCCAAAGCCATTTCGCTTCCAGTCTATGTGGCTCCAAGACCCTGATTTTTTCTAGATGGTTATGTTATGGTGGGATGAATCAAAATTTGAAGGATCATGTATGTACAGGTTTGTTCAAAAGTTGAAATATTTAAAGGAGCAAATGAAGATATGGAATGTCAAATATTTTGGTAACATTTTTAAAGAAAAAAAGAAATTGAATCCAAGCTCAAAAATTTACAAGAGATAGTAGAAATTAATGGAATGGACCAGGATTCTTATGTGAAAGAAAAACAATTACTTTTTTATTATCATAATGCATTGAAGAAGGAGGAGTCATATTGGTTCCAAAAATCTAGAGAGAAATGGCTCAAGGAAGGAGATAGAAATACAAAAAAATTTCATGCTACAGCAAAAAAAATTTTTTTGTTCATCATATTAAAAATATTATAACTCCAGATGGAAGAAATATTGAGGATGAAGAAGATATAAGGAAGGAAGCAATAAATTATTTCAAAAATATTTTATCATATTCTAGGCAAGATAAGGAGGCACAAGAAAAATTTTTGCAAAATATTCCATCACTTATCACTTAGGGACAAAATGAAAGCTTGATGAAGAATATTTCTATGGAGGAGCTCCATGAAGCAGTTTTCTTTCCATCCTAACAAGGCACCTGGCCCCGACGGATTTCCTACAATTTTCTTTCAAAATTTTTGGGATTTATTGAAGAGTGATATGTTAGATGCAGTTGAAGAGGCTCAAAAAATAAAGGCTATAATAAGTGAGATCAATGCTACTTTTATTACCTTGGTTCCCAAGAAATATGACACAAAATATTTTGATAACTTTCATCCAATAAGCCTTTGTAATATGATTTATAAGATCATTTCAAAAATTATGGCAAACATGTTAAAGGGCATTCTAGGGTGTCTTATCTCATAGGAACAAGGTGGCTTTGTTCAGGGTAAACAAATTCTTGATGGTATAATTATTGCACAAGAGGCCATACATTCTCTTCATTCTATGAAAAACCAAGTATGCTTTTGAAATTAGATATGAACAAAGCATATGATAGGGTTTCCTAGAATTTTCTACATGCTATTCTCAGAAAGTTTGGCTTTGATTATAGTTGGTGTGAGTGGGTTAAATATTGTTATAGCATTGCAAAATTTTCTATTTTGATCAATGGTTCTCCTACTAGGTACTTCAAGTCATCTTGTGGACTTCATCAAGGTGATCCTCTTTCTCCTTATCTATTCATTATTTTGGTAGAAGCATTAGGGAGAGCCTTTTCAAAGGTAAAAATGGAAGAAAAAATCAAGGGTATTCAAGTTGCAAAAAATGATCCCTTCGAATCTCATCTTTGATTTGTTGATGGTACTTTCTCTTGGGCCATCCCTTAGTTATTGAGGCGATGGAGTTCAAATCAATATTATCATGTTATGAGAAGGCTACTAGATAGTTGGTAAATACTTCAAAATCTAGGATCTTTTTCATTAATACTGCCCTAGATTTACAACAAATTATTGTGAATATTTTAGGGTTCAAAATTGAAAAATTTCCATCAACCTACTTGGGTATTCCTTTATGGGAATAAAAATGAGCTTTGGATATCTTTTTTGGATAGAATGAAATCTTGCTTGGCAGGTTGAAAAGGTAAGTTTTTAACCATGGAAGGAAGGCTACAACTCATAAAGACTACTTTGTAATCCATTCCTATTTATATGATGTCACTTTCAAGATTGCCAATAGGTATTGTATCAAAAATGGATAAAATTCAAATAGACTTTGAGCATTTTTGTAGCACACGATGGAGGGACCACAGGAATAGCAGAGCTAAGGATTTGAGCATTTTGGTAGCACACGATGGAGGGACCACAAGAATTGGAGAGCTAGGGATTTGAGAATTTTTGTATCACACGATGGAGGGACCACAAGAATAGCAGAGCTAGGGCTTTGAGAATTTTGGCAACTTTCAATGGAGGGATCGCAAGAATAACAAAGCTAGGGCTTTGAGCATTTTAAAGCTTAAACTTGAATATACACTTGTATATTTTGTTATGCAAAATTTAAAATTATGTTGTGACAAGTAGATATTTCAATATATATTTTTATTACTATGTATATATATTTGGGTGTTCTCTCTATTTTTATTTAGATTTTTGTTGGATCTTCTCTCAGTTTTCAATTTTATTAATACCAATATGAAAACCCTAAACAAATTTCGTATTTAGGCGTTCTTTTTATTTTCATTTAGATCTTCATTTGGTCTTCCTTCAGTTTTTAGTTTTATTAAAACCAATATAAAAATCCTAACCAAATTTCATATTTTAGTGTTCGTTTTATTTTCATTTTAGAGTTTCATTTGGTCTTCCTTAGGTTTTCAATTTTATTAATACCAATATGAAAACCCCAACCAGATTTCATATTTGGATGTTCTTTCCATTTTCATTTAGATCTTTGCTTGGTATTCCTTCAGTTTTTAGTTTTATTAATACCGATAAGAAAACCCTAATGAGAGAATAGACTAGATTTTGTATTTGGATGTTCTTCCTATTTTCATTTAGATCTTCGTTTGGTATTCCTTTAGTTTTTAATTTTATTAATACCAATATGAAAACCCTAACTAGATTTCATTTGTAATATAAGAACTCTTTGCAGTTGTTGTATGTGATGTCAATAGTCAAATATCTATAGGTTCCTATTTGGTTAGTTAAGAGTGCATGCATGCTACTTGGAGAGCTGAGAAAGTGTATCCTATCACTTTTGAGCATAGGATTTGTAGGCTATGCTTTATTTGGTATGCTAAGACAGAGAACACTTGGTCTTCACTCTACCATGGGATATGGGGAAGATACTGCTATCTATATGGAGATTCTAATAGGGCTTTACTGATGTCTTCTAACCACTATCTTCAATGTTGTTCAATATATATGGTTCATCTGTTAAAAAAAAGCAAGTCTGCCTTCACAAATTTTATTTCATCTGCTTGCTAAGTGTTGGAATGAAGGCCTCTCTATAGATTGATGTGTGAAAGGTCTTTTCATGAGGTCTGGTTTAAACAACCAATTTTATGGTAATTTCAGTTTAAGAGGACCTCTTTAAAGAGTTTACTCTTTTTTATTTCTGAGCTATAGGCCCAAAACATCCCAACCTAAAGAGGCTTCCACCATAGTTTCATCTATTTTGGATTTCAAAATCAGGCTTCGATGTTGGGAAAAAAACAACTGCTTTGACAACTTATTTGTATTTTTCAAGTCCTTGTCTATTATGCAATGAGCAGTCGAAGGTTGCTTTAGCACTGTAATTGCAATTATGTGATGTTTCAAGAGTGCTTACAATCCATATTTTTCTCTCCACATTTTTCTAACATATGAATTTTTTTATTTTCTTTTTCTTTTTGCTTTCTTAGCTTTTGCCAATATCTTAAAATAATAGGGATGCATTTATAAGTTGAATGATGGACCCTGTGTAATAGAATTTGGAGGGTGTATGATTTTAGTACATGAAAACAAAAATTTAAAAACCTATGTAATTGCTCTCATTAGAATATCTTTTTCATTAGGTTGTATCGTTGTCATCTCCACAACAATTTAAGCATTCCCTAATTTTCTAGTATGCTAGTCACAATACATAAAATTCTTAATATGCTAGTAAAATACTTTACATTTCGGAACGGATCTTGTAAGCAAGACTATATATTTCCTAGAATATGTAATTATACACCCTCTTCTTGTGAATGTAAAAAGGTTCACAATTGTTGACAATAAGGCATTTCCTATTATTTTTAACAAGCAGAATAACCTGTATCTCTTCCTTGTAATATAAGCCAAAATTTTTAGAATCATTCAAACTTTTCATGTTTTCCTCCATCATGGCTGCCAATTTCCCTAGCTCTGGTGGGATGCCACAAATCAAACTATTATGTGAAAGATCTAAAACATGAAGACTTGAAATATTGTCCAGTTCATGTGGAATGTATCTCTGGAATTGATTTGGGTGTTCTTTTTGTTTTCATTTAGAGCTTCGTTTGGTATTCCTTTGGTTTTTAGTTTTATTAATACCAATATGAAAACCCTAACCGGATTTCGTATTTGGGTGTTCTTTCTATTTTCATTTAGAGCTTCGTTTGGTCTCGAAAGAGAAAAATTAAATTGATATAAAAGTCAAATTGGGAATGAAAATATTAATAATTATTATTATTTATTGTGAAATGATGCTAGACACAACTATGAATACTATTATTCATGGTATATGGTACAACCTGATACAAATTCTTGAGATGAAATTATCACTTATTATAGTGATGAAATTTGTAGTTTTATCTTCTACCTGATCTATTGATCAGTTTAATTATAACTCTATCTATTATTCTAAAATATTTCTTCCTCCATGTTCTCTTCACAATGAGGGGTATAAACACTCCCCAGAATCCAAATGTATAGCTGGCCATCCACCCTACACATCAATACCATGGAAAATTTCCATCCTCATCTTCACGAATCCCCATCCCCATAATCCTATTGAAACTAGATGGACACATGAATACCATCAACTGGTATAATAGTATTCAATTGCAAGTTTCATGCAGATAGTAGTTAATTATTTGTTTCATTATGAGTAGTTTCTGGCATGCATTTGTGAAGACATGGATACTATTATATAATCACTGATAAGTAGAACTCAAATGGACACAAGAGTAAAAAATTACAATGAAGGCTCCAAAAAGATCTTAATTCAAGCCATCAACAACCATATTTGTATTACCTTCTTATATTTGATGCTTAGGTGGAACTATTGCAGGTATATTGACCTATTTTAATGACATTCATTTTAGACTTTGCTTTCTATCTACATGAATTGCAAGGGTCTATAATCAATATGTATGATTCTCTCTTTGCTCAAAATATAATGTTTTCACTAAAAAAATGCTTGGGGTATGGCATGGAGTTCTTTGTCCTATGTAAGATACCTTCAAAATATATCATTTAATATCTCACTTGGTAGACAACAAGATGCTTAAGTTGAGCAAGGAATGTACCGAGTGCATATGTTGATAGTTTCTATCTCAAATCATTGTTGCAGATCCAAAAAGGCAAGTATTAGTGCCAAGTTAAGTCAATGAATCAAGTCTCAAAATGCTCTTTGTGGTACCTCAATCCACATGAAATTTGGTTTAGCTCTTCCTTTTCTCACTTGTTTTAAGTGCCATGATGGTTGTTGCAGATTCAAAATGGCAAGTATTAGTGCCAAGATAATTTAATGAGCCAAGTCTCAAAATGCTCTTTGTGGTACCTCAATCCACATGAACTTTGATTTAGCTCTTCCTTTTATCACTTTTCCATGTAATGTGGAAGAAGTCTATCATAAAATAATCATAAAAATTAGTTAGACCTAAGAATCTATAAATCTCTATGAATGTCATTTGTACAGGTTAGTCTCAAATTTTTCAATTTTTTTAACATGAACTCCTTCCTTATTGATAATGAAACATAAATATTTGATTTTTGCATACCAAATTAACACTTTTCCAATTTGGTATCCAATTAGTGTTTACATAGGGTGTTAGGAACATACCCAACATGCTCCATTTGTTCCTCTCATGTTTTGTTGAAGAGTAAAGAGACGTGTTGAGCAGGTATACAAGATAAAAATGATTCAGTCAACAATTGTTAATGTTATGGCTAATATCGAGGTGGATAGTGGTCAAAATAGAATTTGAGATGATAAATTTCCACTGCCATTACAAAGAATAGTTGCATTGGAGGTTGAATAACATTAGAAGTTGAATGAAGTGGGTTGACAATTTCTATCAAGATCATTGGGTTGATGGTCAATGCTTAATCTAAGTCTAATCCAGTCTACCAGGGTATTATCTTTGTAATTATTTCCTTTTTATAGTGTTTCTTGAGCATCATCATTCCCAAGAGGAAAGGTGTGTGGTTTTTGCTAGGATATCTTATGTTAGCCTATGGTTATTTTTTCCAATATGATCAAGCCTCTCTTGTAAAAGGGTTAGGATCCCTTTCAAAACCTTATTTTTTCACCAATATATATATATATAATTGTTCTATTAAATTATTATTAAAATATAATTTATAAAAAATTATTACATACTTTTTTTGTGTGGAAAACACCCCTTTCAAGGTGCCACTTTTGGGTATGACCCAAGGAGGTAGGGGTATCTATTCCACCAAAATATACCCAAGGATAACACATGGGTTGCTCCCTTTGATACACTCAAAGAGCATGCCTAAAACAACAAAAACACAAATGAAAAACAACAACAAAACACAAAAAAATACAAAAACAACAAAACGACACAAAAAAACGACAAAAAAACAAAAACAAAAAATAAAAAATGAAACAAAAACAAGACAACAAAAACAACATGAAAATACAAAAACATAAAACACAAAAGGACAAAACACAAAAAACACACACACACACACACACACACCAAAAAATAAAGGAAGGAAAAAACATATTACATTTATGGCCAAACCAATTCAACAAACCTATTAGCCAAGATTCAACAAAAGAAACATAAGAAAGATCTTTCTGAGTTGGGAACTAAAAAACCCTGACTGAACTAGAGAGACGATAATACAAAGAAAAATGAACAACGTAATTTTATAATTGGAGCCATCTAAAGAAAGGATAAAAAGAAGAGCATCCCCGATTTGCAAAGCCCACTAGTCTTTTCATCTTTGATTTGCATTTTCTCCCTATCTTATCCAAAAGCCTATTGAATCCAAATTTTTCCCTTCCTTTTGAATTTGAATCACATTTGTTTTCCTTCTTGCTTTCTGGTTTGTATCCAACTTCATTTTTTTACTAAAGGTTTGACTAACTCCTAATGTCTCTAGATTTAAATCTATTTATGCTTATTAAGAGTATAGGACTAAAGCTTGATTTATAGATCCCTAGGATCCTCCTTGAGAACTAAAGCCTTGTTTGACCTTCTCCTCCATTTTGTGTTTTTGTTGGTGAGTTTTCCCTTGCTGAGGACAGATCTCAAAATTACTGTTAACCAAACTAGTGGCTTTCTCTGAGGAGTCTTTGACTATTTTTGGATGGGAAATCTATGAGCTATCCAAAAACTAGGTTTTCAAAATCTTCATCTCCATAGAATCATCCACATCCTCTAAATCATATTCCACTGCAATTTTTGAAAATCTATTATCTGAATAGGTTGACTTATCTGTAGGCTTTATTTTCTTAGTAACATGCTCTTTTTTAAGGAACCTAAAATTCCTCTTGGCCTTGATGCTGCTTTGTTTTCTCTAAGACTACATATTTGCAATCTTTTACTAAGTGACGACATTCATGACACACCCAACACCTAAAGGGAATGTTTTCATAATCAACGTCTTGCTCCCAAGTTTCTTCCCCAAACTACAAAGTGATTTTTTTTGTAGGGGGTTATTAAAGTCTATGAGCACACAAATCCGACCATTTATAAAATGCTCAAACCGCATTGTGTTATTTGCTATCATCATGTAGGTGCCTAAAGTGTTACCAACTGTTGAGAAGATTATAAGATTCCATAACTCAACCAGTAAACCAAAATGTTTGACCCAAACAAGTCCTACCAAAGGCATTTTCTCTTTAGCCTTAAATAAAGCATGTCATGGTTTCATAAAAAAACTAGCTCAAACCAAAAACCAAGGACCACCTTGGAATATTTGTTGTCTATCCTCCTCATTAGCAAATAACACCAAAAAATACCCATTAGGATAATCTGAGATACTAAACTCACTTGGAGTTTGTCATTGCTTCAAAGCCCAACTTTTAAAAGCAAACAAGGATGGTCGAAAGCCCAAGAATCGACAGATAAACCCTCGTTGTTCCATTGTAGCAATTCCATCCTAAATGTCAGATCATTGTAGATTAACAATTGAAGATCCATCTGCCACTCACATGCAACCAGAGTCTATTTTCCTAGGATCAATCCTTGGCATATGAAGAGGTTGACACAAAAACCCCCATTGGCCAGTTGAAATTGTTGGAGGTTGAGCACCCCTTACAACATCTTTGAAATTCATTCTATCCATAGTTCCACTTGATCCCTTCCTTACATCCTCTCTCCTTCTACAACTCTTACTCTTCAAACCCTTCTACAACTCTTGCTCTTCAAACCCTAATTTTCCAAAAAATCAATACTCTCTCCATCTCAAATTTTTTAACATAATTTATTTATTATATGCGAAAAATATTACATACTCTTTATTAACTAAATTTTTTAATTTAATTATACGTTTTGGATAGATATTTGATGTTGTGTCTATTTAAAGTAGTGACACCAACTAAATAATAGTAAAACCAAACAAACATTCTAAAGGGCAGTCATATATATATATATACTAGTTCACTATTTGTTTGCTGACCGACATTATTATTAAATAATAATTTTTAAATTATAAATTATATAATTTGAATATTGTTAAAAGTTTCAAAAGGTCGTCTTCTCTCGATGACATCTGATTGATGTTATCAAAATTTGAATCTTAATTTGAACTCTTTAAACTATTTATCCAATTAAACCAAATATTTATTAACTTGAATATTATTTATTTAATATATAATTATTTAAATATAATATATAACTCTAACTTTTAAATTTAAAATTTTTATTTTATGAAAAAATTTTAAAGTTTGCTTTATTTCTGCCCGTATTCTCAAATCTTCTTCGTTCCTTTTGACCGTGCTCGCCCTTTAGCTCGCACTTTCACATGACAATGCAGGGCGGATTGATATGCCCCACACATGCGCACTGCTTAAAGATGATATACACATGTAAGGTTCCGAAAACGTGGTGTTTTATTGACTCTTCGCTCGCTACGACATTTTAATATTGTATAAAATTTTAATATAAGTTAGGTTAAATTTTGGGATATGTTTTATTTGAGTAAAGGTAGTAGTTTGATTTGAGTTCACTAACTGTGGTTCAGCTTAATGACCGGGTACCAATCCCAAGTCATTAGAGGTCTTCCTCATCCCCGTACCGTTTTCACAGAAGTGAGATAAGGGACTAGAGACAATGCTACTTGACCCCTTTGACCAGTTGTTAAAAGAGAAAGGTAGTTACAATTCCTTTACGTATCAATTTTTTTTTTTAATTTGATTTGTGTGAGAAATCCCTACGACCAATGTAGGAGCATTCTCCTCCCAACCATGATCCCTCCTAAAACTTAGAGCTATGCTTAACAATAGAAAATTTAACACACAACCACCACACACCCATCCCCTCACACACTCGTCCAAGCCACAGTTTAAACCTTGAACCTTCCAAAATCAATAGAAGAAGGAACAACCTTCTCAAAGATATTAAAGATCATATGATTTGAGCAGTTGTACTTCCATATTTGAGGTTCCACAGACCATATTTAGGTCTGGCGGATATAATTAAAATCTTTCATTTCATTTCAAAACTCAAACTATTATGCTGTTCTCCTCTACTCCTACTATTATTATTATTATAAAATTTAAAATTCAACAATTAAAAGCAAAATGGTTCATCTACTCTCCGTATTATTGTTGTGGTCAAGATGGTGCCATCTATCACCATGTCCATCAACTTTAAGGAGTGTGAATCTTCTGTCACATCTATCAATAATTAAAAGCACAATGGTCCATCCTCTCCGTTATTATCTTCTCGTGGTCTTTACATATATCAATAATTGAAAGCAAAATGGTCCATCTACTCTCCGTTATTATCTTCTCGTGGTCCTGTTGTGGTCAAGATGGTGCCATTCAGCGCCATCTCCATTAACTTTAAGGTGTGTGAATCTTCTCTCACATCTGTAATACTTCATCTTCTCTCACATCTATAATACTTCACTAATTGAAACGAAGCCATGTCATATCATGATTATTAATTATGTCACACAAGGCATCTCAGGGCATTTTGGTTTTTTAAATAGAGGTTTTTTAATATTCCAATTTTGTGAGGGTAAACTTATATCCTAAGATATTGTTAAATAAATAAATATTTTTTTAAAAGATTATCTCATATATTTATAAAAATTAAAAACTGTTTATTTTATTTTTTTCATTTTAATATTTAAAATAAATAATAAAATATAAAATATTTTAAATAAATAAAATCAATTAACTTTAACATACTAATTTTTTAAAATAAATTAATAATTTAAATAATGTTAATTATTTGAATAATTTTAAATAATGTTAATTATCATAAGCAATCGGGAGCAAGTGTGAGCTTAAGTCTGCGAGTGAGTGCAACGGGTAGCGAGTGCGAACGCGAGCTGGTAGCGAGTGCAAGCACGAGCCAAGAGTGAGTATAGTCAGTAGCGAGTGCAAGCACGAGCCAAGAGTGAGTATAGTCGATAGCGAGTGCAAGCACAAGCCAGGAGTGAGGAGTGAGTGCAGTCAACAACGAGTGCGAAAAAATTAAGTAACATGGAAAGAAAGTCATTTTTGAAAGTGCTTGCTGAAAGTGTGAATGGCTAAGTTGGAAGTTTGGATGCCCTACCTAGCAATAAGAAGAAGAGAGAATCTATGGAAACCCCAATCCATGTAGTAGATTATACGCCAGAAGTGATTATCAAGGATGAGATGATTGAGCATGATATAACGATTCTTAAAACCAGAGGGTTAATTTGTAAGTTTCATGGATATTGGCCAGGTTTTTATGAGATTCAAAATTGGATTAATTGGAAATGAGGATTGAATTCAAATTACTCCATAACTTTTTTTTCAAAAATATTTTTCCTCATTATTATCTCTAGTTTAGAAATATGGGATAAAATAATGGATGGAGGCCCATGGTTTAGGGGTAAAGATGCATTATATTTAAGACCTTGGAGTGAGAATTATTAGGTGGACATAGAAACTATTAAATGGCTTCCAATATGGATTAGGCTTTTTGGACTTCCTTATCAACTCACCAATAAGGAGGTTTTGAAGAATATTAGTAATACCCTAGGTGAATTCATCCAGGAGGGACCAACTACTAAGGAGAGAAGACATGTTGCATACACCCAAATATGTGTTTCCATGGATATTTCTAATAATTTATGGGAGTCGATTAGGATTAAATTGAATCAAGAGAATGGGATCAACAAGTAGATTATGAAAACATTGCATTTCAATGTTGTAAATGTCATGAAACTAGGCACATGGTAAAATACTGCAAAGTAAAAATGGAGGAAGAGATGGATTTTTTTGGGCATGAGGGTGGTTTCAATTTGAAACAACGAGACCATATCACAGGAGAAGCTAGGTCAAATCAAGGATTTTCCACTCCTAAGAAAGTGGCTAGAAAAATCCCTCTACATCATCAGATGGCAAAGGCCATTATATTTCACTCGAATCAGTCATTAGAAGGAAAACATGATATGGGAGATGAGGAAGTACAATGCACAAGTTCAAATATAAAAGGAGCTAAAGGTGTGAAGGAAGAGGGGAAGACACATTTTAATGTAAAGGAAGATGGAGAGATAAATTTTAAAGCAAATGAGGTGAAGGAGGTCAAGATTAATCCAAGTAAATCACCTTTATTATCCTCAAGAAGCTTAAAATCTTCTCCTTAAAAAAAATAAAAGTAGTAGAGAGTGTATTCCTTGCACTTTAGAATTTCAAGAGCAATATAGTAAAAAAAATATTGTAAAGGATATCCAAAGAAATCTAGGTATGATGACTATGGAGGATCATCTATGCATTTTAGAGTTTTCAAGGCAACATAAAGGAGAAAATGTTATTAAGGCTATTCCTTGCACTTTCGACTTTTTAGGGCAACATAAATATTTAGAAGATAAGTCCCATTTTGAAAAATATGAAAAATGGAAGAGCTTGATGAAGATGAGAGTGGTGGAAAGAATGGAAGGAGAAGAAAGCTATCACAAAAAGAAAAATGAGAAAAAGAAACTCAAAAGGATATTGATCTGGGAAGCCAAATAAAAATATCACAGGTGTTAACAAGAAGTGGCGTTAAGCCAACTAATAAAAATAAAAAGTGTTGATGATGAAAATGATATCATGGACTATTAGGGGTATTAATAAAACCCCTAAAAAAAGAGTTATTAAAGAATTAATAGGTTGTTATAGCCCTGAGTTTATTTTAATACAAGAAACAAAATTAAGTAGTGAGGAATGTAAGGATGCTTTTAAGAATATTTAGAAGGTAGGTGATTGTTTAGCAGTTTCTTCTATAGGGGAGATAGTATAGCAATAATATGGGACAAATGCAAATGGTATGGACAACTATTAGAAGCAAAAAGTAATTGGGTTGCTGGATTATTTTATAGGAAAGAGGAAAATATCAAATTTGGGATTATAAATGTATATGCTCCAACTATAGTTACTCCTCGTGAAAGATGTTGGAAGGACCTTAGTATATTTTTGTCAAATACAATGACGATTCATTGTGATTTATGGATTCTTGGAGGTGATTTTAATATTGTTATATCTCCTTTGGAAAAGAAGGGTGGCATTCTAGGATGGTTGAAATCAATGCAAGATTTTTCTTAATTTGTTAAATCAAATGACCTTTGGAATGTTAGTCCCTCAAGATTTCAATACACATGGGATAATAGATGCATTGGAAAAAATTATATAGCAGAAATACTAGATAGATCTTTATTATCCAATAAATGGTTACAAATAAAGCATACAATATATTTAGATTTTTTTTTTGCGAGCATGATCATATCACAAACCCATTATTTTTATTTTTGAGTCACCTAACAATGGTCATCCAAATCCATTTTGCTTCCAGTATATGTGGCTCCAAGACCCTAATTTTTTCTAGATGGTTATGTTATGGTGGGATGAATCAAAATTTGAAGGATCATGTATGCATAGATTTATTCAAAAGTTTAAATATTTAAAGGAGCAAATGAAGATATGGAATGTCAAATATTTTGATAACATTTAAAAAAAAAAATTGAATCCAAGCTCAAAAATTTACAAGAGATATTATAAATTAATGGAATGGACCAGGATTCTTACGTGAAAGAAAAAAAAATACTTTATGATTATCATAATGCATTGAAGAAGGAGGAATCATATTTGATGAAGAAGGATGGAGATAGAAATACAAAAAAAATTCATGCTATAGCAAATTTTTTTTTTTCTGTTCATCATATTAAAAAAATTCTAACTCCAGATGGAAGAAATATTGGGGATGAAGAAGATGTAAAGAAGGAAGCAATAAATTATTTCAAAAATATTTTATCAGATTCTAGGAAAGATAAGGATGCACAAGAAATACTTTTACAAAATATTCCATCACTTATTACTTAGGGATAAAATAAAAGCTTGATGAAGAAGATTTCTATGGAGGATCTCCATGAAGCAATTTTCTTTTCCTGAAATTTTATTTCAAAAAATTTGGGATTTATTGAAGAGTGATATGTTAGATGCAGTTGAAGGGGCTCAAAAAATAAAGGCTATAAGAAGTGATATCAATGCTACTTTTATTACCTTGGTTCCCAAGAAAGATGACACAAAATATTTTGATAATTTTCATCCAATAAGCCTTTGTAATATGATTTATAAGGTCATTTAAAAATTATGGCAAACATGTTAAAAGGTATTCTAGGGTATCTTATCTCAGAGGAACAAGGTGGCTTTTTTTAGGGTAAAACAATTCTTGATGGTATAATTATTGCACAAGAGGCCATACATTCTCTTCATTTTATGAAAAAACCAGATATGCTTTTTAAATTAGGTATGAACAAAATATATGATAGCGTTTCCTAGAATTTTCTACATGCTATTATCAAAAAGTTTGGATTTGATTATAGTTGGTGTGAGTGGGTTAAATATTGTTATAGCATTGCAAAATTTTCTATTTTGATCAATGGTTCTCCTACTGAGTACTTCAAGTCATCTTGTGGGCTTCGTCAAGGTGATCCTCTTTCTCCTTATCTATTCATTATTCTGGTAGAAGCATTAGGGAGAGCCTTTTCAAAGATAAAAATGGAAGGAAAAATCAAGGGCATTCAAGTTGCAAAAAATGATCCCTTCAAATTTCATCTCAAATTTGTTGATGATACTTTTCTTTTGGGCCATTGTCAATCAGTGAGTCCATGGATTTAAAATCAATATTGTCATGTTATGAGAAGGCTACTAGACAATTGGTAAATACTTCAAAATATACGATATTTTTCATTAATATTTCCCTAAATTTACAATAAATTATTGTGAATATTTGAAGTTTCAAAATTGAAAAATGTCCATTAACCTACTTGTGTATTCCTTTGTGGGAATAAAAAAGGAGCTTTGGATCTCTTTTTTGGATATAATTAAAGCTTACTTGGTAGGTTGAAAAGGTAAGTTTTTATCCATGGCAGGAATGCTACAACTTATAAAAACTACTTTGCAATCCATTCCTAAATATATGATGTCACTTTCAAGACTGCCAATAGGTATTGCATCAGAAATGGATAAAATTCAAATAGAATTTCTATGTAAAGGATGTGAGGAAAATTTTAGGTTTCCTCTTTGTAAGTGGGATAGGGTTTGTAAAGAAAAAAATATTGGAGGAGCAGGCTTGCAAAATTTTAGACTTATGAATTTGACATTAGGAGCAAAGCTTGGGCGAAGACTATTCAGAGATCAAAGAAAGAATTAGGTAAAAATATTACTTCAGAAATATATAGGTTCTCTTGATGCAGTAAAATTATTTAGGAAAATAACTCTACCCAAAGGATCATCAACATGGAACTTCATATTAGAGAGTTTGCATTTGATAAAGAAACATATTAGATGGTCATTCAATGAGGGGAATTATGCAAATTTTTGGTCCGATGCTTGGTTGAAGCCTTATCCTCTTATCTCTGACTCAAAATGGAAACCATTGGCTCAAGTGTGCATAGTATGTAAAGGTCCATAGGTCAAAGATTATATTATTATGAGCAAAAATCCAGAACATGGATTTATTTTAGTAACCTAGTTGAAGGAGAGGAACTCAAAAAAATTGTAGATGAACTTAAAAATATGCTTAGAGAGTTTTATTTACCAATTTTTAAATAAAAGGATGAGTTGGTTTAGAAATTATCAAAGGATGGGGGATACTTAGTCAAGTTGGAATATGAGGATTTAGAACAATTAAAATTTCCTTCTCCCAATGATTTATCTTGGAATAATGTTTGGTCATTAGAGGCTCTCCATAAGGCCTCAACATTTCTTTGGTTAGAAGTCTAATGTAAGATTCTTACTAGAGAGAGTCTAGAAAGAAGAGGATATTATGAACCCTTTAGATGTGCCTTGTGTGAGAAGGACTTAGAAATGTCAGACCATTTACTTCTTCATTTTTCATTTGCTCACACCATTTGGGGTTATTTTAAAAAAATATGAAATTATATTGGGTAGCTCCATCAACATTGAAAGAGTTGATAAAATATTGGATAATTATAATAAAGCTAAAGCATTATGTATTCTTTAGAGGATTGGTTTTGTCATTATTTTTTGGAATTTATGGCTTGAAAGGAATAATAGAATTTTTAAAAACAAATATCAAAATCATGCCCAATTTTGGAACCATATTAGTGCCTCTCTTGTAGAATGTCTACAAATATGGTGCTTATCATGGGAAGTCTCAATTGTAGGAAAAGAAAACGAGGTGCTAATAACTTAGCTATAGGATTTTGACACACATGGAAGAGTCATCTACGGCAATGGAATTAAAAAAAAAGGATCTACTTCGATCTATGGTAAAATGGAAATTTCCAAAAAATAGGTTTATCAAAATTAATTTTGATGGTGCTTCTAAAGGAAATCCAAGAAAAGTTGGTGGAGGTGGTGTTTTTAGAAATAGTGAAGGAAAAATTCTCCTCACTTATTCAAAATCATATGGAACTTCAACCAACAACTATGCAGAGACTAGGGCACTTCTTAGAGGAATTAAAATTGCAACAGAAAAAGGATGAAGATATATTTCAATTGAGGGGGACTCACAAATTATCATCAATGCTATTAAAAAAACTGAATGTGGATACTGGATAAAAAAAAGTATTATTGTTGATGTTCATTGTCTATTACTAGAGGTAATCTCCTAGGAGTGTGAGCATATTTATAGAGAAGGAAATAGAGTAGCGGATATATTAGTGAATTATGGTGTTGATATTCATCCTGGTGAAATTCAAATTTTAGAAGGCAATTGACCAAGTGAGATTTTATGTCTTAATCAAAATTATGTCAAGGAGTTGATTGTGGAAACAACACTCTGAGAAAGTTGAGGAATATATTTAAGAGAAAAAAGAAATGAAAAAGTCATGATAGAAATGTATGCTACAAAAAATGTAATATTTTGGTATTGTGAAGATACTTATAACCTATTAATATATATATATATATATATATATATATATATATATATATATATAATTTTGTAATTGACTTTAAATAATTTTTTTTAAAATAATTAGAAAATTTGTTTTAATTATTATTTAGATGAGTTAAAATTTTGAGTTTACATATCAAGTGGTATTATTTTAATCGGTTAGATTCCTCAACATTTAAGGAGGAGACCAAGATTAAAATCTTGGCAATAAATACATGGATAATATCCAAACTTTGTTGTAATACCATTGAGTGATGATGTAATTGTAGAGGGGGAAAACTGCTCTATCGTGTACAATTTCCAAAAGCTGGATCCGTAAGAGAGAGAGCCTTTGGGGTGAACCACAGGGGTATGTTGTCTTCTACACTTGGTTCTAGGGGGGAAGGGTTCACTAGGAATGGTTTAAGAACTCACTCTAAGTAATCTAGTTTTCAATAATATTTTATGTATGAGATTCAAGACAAACACCTATATTTGGCCTTTCTAGATCTATGATATAAAAGATAAATGGCAATGCAGAAATACAGAATGCAGGAATACAGGAACTAACCCTAGAATAATTTTTTCTTTGAATGCTTTTCTAATCCTAGGGTTTTAAACAATATTTAAGTAAGGGTTTAAGAAAAGATGCACAAACAAAATTAACCCTAGGTGCACAATATATGTTGTTTATCTTTCAAATACCTTGAACTAATTAGATATATTTCTATGAAATTAGATCTAGGGTTTGAAACAAAAATATAAAGCACTCAACAAAAAACATAAAGAATAATCAGAATACTTAACTTATCCTGTGATTTATCCTTTCCTTTTTCCTTTATCCAAAGCTATCAACAATTCCTATTCCTGCAAGACAACTTAATAAACACTTGAAACATATGATTAGCGTTAGGGGGTCTAATTAGGCCACTATATAACAATGCTTGGAGTCATAGTAGTGAATCCCCCTAGGTCCTTTTAGTTGACCTTTGATAAATAAAATTGGAAATTCACCTTTGGAATAAAACAAACATAATATAACCCAATAGAATAAAATTTAGGAACCACATAACAAAATGTAGCATCAAGTCCAAAATACAGTCTATAATGCAATGGTGAAGTCTAGGATAGTATATTACCGCAAAATTTCACTCAGACAAAGTCTCTCCCTGTAACAGGTGATCATGACAATGCGCAGGTGGAATCGCACCCCATAGTAGATCGGGCGTGATTTTGCCAAACTGAGACAAATCATCTTATACTAAAGCGAAACAATAAACCTAAGATGCAGCGAATGAAAAAATGTGCAGTAGAGCGCTTTCACTTGGTAGAGAGTGAGGAAGTAGGTAGAAGGGTTAAGACCTCCAAATGGTTGATCTCTCCTTAGGGCTTCTACACTAATCCACCAAGAGTGAGCAACGACAATCAACAATCCAATGCAGTAGAAAACTATCAATATTCAAACTCCAAAGTTAATTAGCTTGCAAACAAAGAAGGATGTAGACCGAATAACAACACTTTACGATAAATTAAATGTTAGCGAGCAATAAAACATGAATAATCCATGTAATGTAAATTATATGTGAAAAGTAAATTCAAAATGCGGGAAAACCAAGGAGGACCGACGTAAAACATGCCAAACCTAAAAAATTAGGGTTTCCTTGGAACAAACCCTAAAAATGCAAAATTGTGCCCCATCAAGGCCAACCATGATTTTGTCTATGCGAAGTCGCGCCCCATCAAGGGCGAGCACAATTTCACATAGAGAGATAAAATAGGCAAAATAGGGGGGAAGGAACCTTACCCTTGCCTTAGACAAGTCTAAGGAGTCTCCCAAAGGGCTCTAGGAAGATTGCCTACTAAAGTGGGTCAATTTTTTGTGTCTATATTTTACCCCTCTTTGACACATTTATGGCCTAATAAATGTGTCAAATAAAATATGTAAACACACACAAACAAAAAGTGACAAGAAAAAATGGGGTGGTTGGTTTTGAAGAAAAGGACGATGTAAAAACGGTGTTATTCTGAACACTTTCATGTTTACATGTAAATCGAGACATCAGGGACATTAATACTTCTAACGCTAGGGTACCCCCTCGAGTTTTATGAGGAAAAAATCCCTCATAAAAACTCGAAAATACTGACTCTGAAGAAGAAGAAGCAAAGAAAAACAAAAGAAAAAAAGGAAAAACATGCAAAAACAAGGATAAATTTGAAAAAAGGATAAAACCCTAATTCATTTTTATTACATGAGAAAAGAAAAGGACTATGGAAAAAATATGATATGGTGCTACCAGTGCACCATTCAACGATCGCGAGGGACGAGGCCAGCACAAAGATAGAGTGAGCATAGATAGGATCGAAAACCACACCTGCATTTTAATTTTTGTTCAATTTTTTGTGCAATTTTGGGTGGTTTTTTGCCAAATATGATGATTTTACCGTGTATGACCCAGGTGCAATTTCACGCCTTGACCATGATTTCTTCTTGGGTAGCAGTGGTGAAATCACACTGAGCAAAAAGGCCCACGTGATATTTCACAAAAGCATGCTTCACGAAAGTGGGGCGTGACTTTGCCTCAACAGAATCATGGTCCTAGAAACCAGGTGCAATTTTTTTGAAGAGGAAAAAAGAAAAAAGAAAGAAGAGAAAGTAAAAGAAAAAGAAGGAAAAGTGTAACAACCCTCCAAAACTCTATTTTCTTATATGCCTAATTTGTTTGCAAGGATGAGATACTTCTAATGTATTTGTGGTTGTAGGATATAGGTAAATATTGTTGGCAGGGCGATGCAAAGGAAAGAGGTCTCCTCAACTGGAAAAAAATATTATTCTAGTGTAAGGTAATTGAAGGGAGATGACGATCGGTGGTGTAATTTTCAGTTCATAGGGGCAAAGAACCCAATAGGCAATGCATTCGCCAACGGTCCATGTAGAATGCACATCATGTAGTTGCATTCATAGGGGTTTTTAATGTTAAATTATGAATTGAGTTGTTTGTATGGCAATGAAAGTGCTTAGTGCATGAGATCCATGGTTTAAATTATTGGTGGATAATAAAAATGATTAATGCATAGGAATCATGGTTTAAATTTGAAGAGACTTACTCTAACTTATTCCAAAATAATAGTGCAGAAACTAAATGATACAGAAGAAAATAACGACTCACAATAAACATGCACATATAACACAAGAGATTTACCCTGGTTCACCCAATATGGGCTAATCCAGCAAACAAGAGCCACACCTCCTTTGATATTATTATTTTCACTCCTTGCCCGAAATGGGACATTACAATCAATATAAAAGGAAACTCTTACAACCCTAAACCACAATGTGGTATTAGAATACCGTGGGCACAATACCATGGGCTACAAATGCCCACACCCACCAACCATGGGAAACCTGGAAACCGCTTCGTAAATCTCTCCAAAAAAAGGGGAAAATGTTCGGGGGGGCTCCGTCCCCCCAAAACCCCCCGAGAGGGCTTCGCCCTCTCCCGGGAGGGCTACACCCCCCCGGACCCCCTTGGACCCCCTCAGAAGGGCTTTACCCTCCCATTGGGCTTCACCCCCCAAGAGTGGGCCCTGAGCCACTCACCAACGAGCAAGACCACCAAAACACGTGTCTACAGTACAGTGCTTCCTCTGCAAAGGATGCGACACATCCAACATTCTCTCACTTGTTTAATACTTTGCATAAATATTGTAATCAACGTTAGTTGCACCACTTGGCCTTTTCAAACCCATTTCAATTGTACAGAACATGAAATTTTTGTGCTAACTGCCTTGGTTAAAACATCTACAACATTTCTATAATACGTTGGATGTTATAGGAATCATGGTTTAAAATTAATAAAATAATCTAGAAAAAAAGAAATATATATATATATATATATATATATATATATATATATAAGTAGTAGTATGTAGAGTTTAAAAAGAAAAGAATATGTGTGTTTTTCTTTGGAAATTGACTTATTTAAAAATTAACTTATATATATTGGTCTGGCTATAAACGTTGCTGCCATGTCTATCATGCTATGAAGATTTCAGTGAACTATGAGTCATTCAAAAATATCCTCGCCCTAGTTGTCGATCGTTGATGAGATGTGAATGTATCTGCATCCATCGTCTGGTAGGCTTCGCCCACTCTGCATCTACATTGGTATCTATGCCAACTATTTTAAATAACCACTATCATGAGTTATGCCTTACAAAGGTCAAGTGTGTTATTCCGTTGTATTCGAACACTTGCCATTGGCTATGTCGGGTGCCTACAAATTTGCCCTATCAATCGTAAGCATATATTTATGTCCTGAAAGCTTGACCTCGGTCCCACGTGCCACGTAAGACAAGCAGTCCATGTTTGTTCCAATTGGCCTCCTTGGAATGTTCATCGTATATTTATATACAACTATACTAATTGCATAAATATTAATATATATAAAATTGTAGAAGCAAATAATACTTTGGAGGTAAGGTAAATAAAGAAAATTAAATAAGTGTCATATTAAAATTATATAACAAACTAATACGTAGACTATATAGGTGTTATTGAGGCACTTTTGAAGATGGTAATTAGGGAATTGTTGGCATTATTTTTTTATGGAGGTTGTTGAAGTGGAGAAGTGGATACCACTTGGCGCTTGGTTAATATGAACAGACTTTAAAAGTAACGTGGGATTTGCGTACGAAGAGAAGTGGGGAAAGAACCATTTCTAGATGGTGGAATCGGATGAGAAGAGGGGTGCATATTCGTATTCATGGTGTCCTTTTAGCGAGGATAAAATCAAGCATTGGAGGTGGAGAAACAGAGCGAGTGAGCTAGGCGTTAGTGGAGGAAAGAACAAAAATATGACAGAGGAAGATCAAGAGTTGGTTGCGTGTAAAAACTAGTAAGCCATTATGTTTTTAAAATCTCAAGGAAAAAACCAATAGTTATTACAAATATGTTTGTATGGTTTTTCTTTAAAAACAAATATGATGGTGCTATTTTTTTTTCCCAGACAACAAACACATTATAGAAATTAAAAAAAGAAAAACCTTATGTGAATTGGATATGCTTTTAATACATGCATTCATATAAATGTTAAATGGATTGAACTGGATATGCTTTAATACATGCATTCATTGAACCGATACATTGTGTGAACTGGAGATGTTCATATTGTATGTGTTTGTTGAGTCAATGGGATGTGTGAATTGAACATGCTTATACTGCAAGCATTTGCCAAGTATTGTGTGAATGGTTGGCTATGAACCTAGACTCTTATTTGAATTGATTATTGTTGCATGCTATGATAATATTAAACACCAATGTTTACCGAGAGTCTGGTTGGAAGAGAACCAAGACTGAGTTTGGTGTGGCATTCTGTGTCAAGATATGCTTGATATTTTGTTTGTGTTAAAAAATATTTGGAGTTCTACATGCTGATTTAAATGAGGAAATGATGTATATATTCTAGGGATTAGCTGCTTTTCATCAGAGACGACCACTTTTACCCTTAGAAAACACCAATTAATCAAATTAATTGGAAGGACTACTGCTGAGCACAACAAAATACAATGCATGTTGTTTTTTTAGTGATATTGACAACGTTCGGGTTCTAAATTGTAGATAAAAAAGAAATGTTATGTTGTGTATACTTAGTAACTCCATTAAGGAGTAATGAGTCCTAAGTCATAAGAGAGAAGATATAGCCAAAATGTATCATGCCATAGTAAAGGAGTATATAATTCCTTGGTTATACATAGAGTAAAGTTGTAAAACTTTAACTAACTGCTAAAAGATAACTCTAGAAAAATATGAATTGGTCGAAGAATGAATGCTAGATGTAAATTATGTAAATTATAATTTTAAAAGGATATGCTACTAATTTCATTTATAAATCTTTGATTGAAATAGAATACATTTTGAATATTTATTTTTAGAAGAGCTATTGCTTGTTTACACTGCTGCAATCAATGAATATTTATTGCTTCTAAGGTCAAATTGAGACTGTATATATTAGCGTTGAGTATAGTTATTTTAGATTATTAATTTTATTGTATACACTGGTTTACGTAAGCCCTAGTCTTGAAGCATAGAAGCGAATTATAAGATAGTCAAGATTAAATAATGTTCACTTTAAACCAATAGAGAGGTTAGGGAAAGCGTAGCTTATGTCATTATCGTACAATCTTGAAGGGTCAATGGGCTAAGACATTTAGAAGAAATTATAAGCCACCTTTATTTTAGAGTATTCGTTGTACAATGTTATACGAAAAGTGGATGGTATTTATCTTCTTATTATATTAGAAAGAATTATGTTTCTTTAAGCCTAAAAATTGTGGAGTCTTGACCCCAATACTTATTCTTATTAAAGTTGACCATTCATCCCTATGTTTATGTAATTTATTCTTTGCGGAAGTTTTTAATTAGTAGAAAATGCCTTTCTTTTACGTGAGTGAGAGATAGTTTCTATTTGTAAAAAAAATATATTTATATATATAGTATGGCAAAAGCATAGATATTTTAAAATGATTACAATGGTCCCTTTTGTTTAGTGATTTCTATTTAATTTTAGTGGTAAACTTGTAATACGAAAATATGGAAACTTGATAACTTGAGTTACTTTTCTAAACCTCGAAATCATTCGAAAATGGTGTTTGATTAACCATAGATTAGTCAAAAAAAATGATAGACCCTTCAAACCGTAGCTAAGTTTACAATTTTTTTTTTATAATTATTAAGATTGTGGGATTATGCAATCTTAAAATGCAACCTAAGGTTGTGGGTAGGACAACCTTGATTGAAATTCAGGATTGTGGGTAGACAATCTGATGGAAAAAATAATGATGATGTTGCAGGTAGGCAAACATCATGGAACAGGGCTCTAAATGTACTTCTAACAAGAAAAGGTCAGAATGGGAGGTAACAAAGAGTTGTATGGGCATATCTTCTAGGTTAACCCTACTAGTGATGTGTGGTGACTTGTGTTAGACTAGGTAAAACCGATAACATGATGGTATGGTACATCATGTTGGTTAATCTGCATAAGTCATCAAGTGGTTACAAGGTATTGGTAAGACCCTAGTCGATGCTCCGTAAATAATGAATGATCGTCTAGCTCGAGCATGTATGCGATGTCTTACATGAATTTAATATAATATACGAGTTCATGTATTCATGTAAAGACACAGGAAAGTTATGCGTCACACCTCTAGGTGTTATAGGCCCTAGAGGAAAAGAAACCCATTGCCTGAACTTGGAATCTCGGGAGGATAGTGAAGTTCGAAATATGCAACAATACAAGATTTGGCCAATCTCGATATCATGATTATTTCAATTGCAGTATGACACTCATGAAGATGAACTTAACATGCTCATACTAGAAAAAAAAAAGAATAGATAATTTTTTTTCTCATAATGAGATCTCTGATATTAGACAACCAAGTGGAAGACTTGGTGTGAATTGAAAACCAAGTGGGATGAATTGGGGTGTTACAAAAAGAAAGAAGAAAATGGGATGAAGGCAAGAAAATTAACTTTGGAAATGAAAAATGTGACCTTAGTAAAAAAACTTAGAAATTTTTGAATTAAATGCAAAATTTTAATTAATTAATTAATTAATTTAGAATTAGTGTTTTGATTAATTTAACTGATGGAAAATTTTATTTTTGTTTTTATTGTAGCTTAGAGTATTCAAAAGCTGTGAGTGGAGAGCTAGCTCCCTGGAGGTGGAGTTAGAGGCACTCAGATAGACAAAGAGGGATACACTAGAGGTGGTGGGGCTAGACCACCTAGAGAGGCTACCTCGAGTAGAGGTAGATAGGGCCCTACTAATGGCACTTGTGGAGAGATGGTATCCAGAGTCATCAACTTTTTGGTTACCCAGAGGAGATATGACCGTCACACTAGAGAGTGTCTGATGCATTTTACGTATCCATATCAGAGGGATAGCAGTTTACAGAGTGTGAGGGTGACTAGCAAACTTGCAACAATTTTCAAGATGCTGGGATCACCAGGTGCGAGAGAGCACCATAGTTGTAGATGACTTGATGGGGTAAATATGGGGAAAATCCATTAACTACTATGCTCTATGGGGTGGTGGTAGGATAGTTTATGTTCCATACTAGCAAGCGATATCTGCCATGGACAATGGTGGGTGTAGTGGCAGACATGCGACACTAGTGAGTTCGGTTCACATGGAGTCCATATGTGTTGGCCCGCTTCTACAGGATATTGTATAATGTCATGTACAAGTGATATACAAGATTAGTGTGCATGAATTTTCTCCAGGTATGGAGCTGGGAGAACATAGTAGTATGGATATTAGATGCACTGCCAAGACCATTGTCCATCCTAGAGCGACCAATAGCATATAGATGGTCCAGATCACTAGAGTGGATTTCTAGGACCTATGCCAAGCATCTCCCACTAGTGATGTAGGTAGTAGATGAGCTGAGGGAGACCAATATTATATGGCAACCCTAACATCTACACCTAGGCTGGGCTGATGATATAATAGAGCTATATAGGATCAGGAGGATTAGGTGGCTCACTATGGAGAGAGGGGAGCCATAGGTATTTTAGTTCAACTAAGTCCTAAGGTACTTTGGGATCTTGCAGGGAATCCCAGACCTGGGGGATGACTAGTATCGAAGAGTCTACCGGGACCCAGCAGGGGTGGGAGGTAGACCTGACTTAGCCAAGTGGGCAGAGGAGGACTTGGATGATCCTCCTTACATGGATCCCAGCATAGACAATACATGAGTGGCCTTCGGCTACATGCAATGGTATAGAGGAGTTGTGCCTAGATGGTCTCGTAACATTTTTTGATACATAGAAACCAGGTGATGGACCTGAGCCTACAATGAGTATTTTAGAAGGTAGATCGTAGAGCCATAAATAGGGCACAATAAAGGCCAACAACTCCAAGTCAAAGGTAGTCTCAGGTTCAAATTGAGTTGGTGATGGAGGACACCAGTGCTACAAGGACTATGAAGGTAGGGGTATCTAGAGTTATCCCCACAAATGTCAAGGTACTACTAGATGGAGGATTGCGAGATGCCTCCACCTTAGCATTAGTTGATTGAGGCTAGGCCTCGAGATGAGGAAATTTGAGGGAGGAGGTAGAGGTGCTATGAGAATAGGTGACAAATCTATAGAGATAGGCGGACCTGCTCCAGGAGGACAGGTCCAAGAGGATCAAGGGAATTTGGAGCTCGTTGAGTACCACAGAGAGGGAGAGGGATGTAGCTTGAGAAAAGGTCGATCATATTTGAGGAGAGGTGATCTATATAAACACAAAGCACCAAAAGGCTCAGTAAAATGGGATGGCTATCATTGGGAGAAACTAGGCTAGAGATGAAGTCCACCTTCTATAGGTAGAGCTACATAGGGCAAGGGAGAGGTTGGAGGTGTCCATTCAATTGGATACCTTCTATGAGACCATGTACTACTAGGTGGTACCAGTGGGGTAGAGAGTGATACTCCCTCCATCCCTCTAGTAAGCTAGCAAGTCACGGTATCAATCACATATATTCTTAGCTTCACCGTTTGTGGGTATGCTGCTATCTAGACTACCTCATCCTCCAAGAAGAGTAGAGGAGATAGGCTCTTAGAGCTAGGGCTAGGGATCGATATGACATGCTAATTTTGATTGTGGCATGCATCCCTAGGTATTGGTTGAGTGTACTAGGATTTTACTTGTGGTACACCAACCAGATATGGATGTATCTTTATTTTTATCATCGAGTAATACATAGCTACTTTTTATATATTTTTGTGTGATTGTGTGCATGTGATTTGATTTAATTTAGATGTTCTTTAATTTTAATATTTTATGCATGCAATTTGTCTTAATGCAAAACTATATGAAATGCATGGATGGAATGGATGGAAGGAAGAAAGGAAACACAAGATGAAACAAGAAAGAAAACCAACAAATAGAAGAAGAAGAGAGAGAAGAGAAGAAGAAGAAAGAAGAAAAATAAGAAGATCCAAAGGTAAACCATATGAAAAAGATAAGTATAGGTGAAACATAGTATTGAAATCAGCGTAGGTCGCAAGGGACCAATGTGACTAAATACTATGAATCGTACCAAAAATAGGGAGCTAAACCCACTATTGGTATAGTACTCACCGTAAAGGATGAGAGTTGGATTTTGACCTGTTATGGGTGGTTGCTCATTAATTGACTATTATGGGGTGATTACCCACTAGGATGTATATTGAGGCTTGTTAAAAATGGCCAAGGAGATTATCCTATAATGGGGTGTTGAGCCTGGTGAGTCAAAATAGAGTATAACCCAATAAAAGATCATATTTGATAAGATACCCATTAGGATGTATAATTATCCCATGTGGGGTGTAATATACAAGGATACAAAATATATATTAGGTGAGTGCTACCCTTGATAGGGGTTTAAAAGTGAACACAATATAGTGGGTGTGTGCAATGTGTAGAGAATACAATAAATAAATAAAGCATACATATCTCCTTGTCAAAAGCAAAGGAAGACAAAGAAGAAAAATAAGGCAACGAAAAAACGACAAGGAAATATTAACAAATTATCATATTTGATCTATAAGAGATACTCTCACTACTTCCAAAACCAAGGAATATAGAACTTGAATAAGTAAGCAAAAGCAAGAAAGAATATTGAAGAAAAAAATCCTAGGTGGGGATCTTACTAGGCATCAAAACCCTAGAGAGAGTGCAATGCATGTGAGCTATGACCTAACTAGGTATCATCACGTGCTATTGTCACAAGATCTCAAAAAATCTATATGATCAATCCATAATGAACAAGCAATCATGCAAAATATGACATTCAAGCATACAAGTTGTATTAAATGTCAGACAAGCAAATGCAAAAGGATGAAAAACAACAATGCAGTATGAACAAGTAGATCGATGCAATGGAAATGCAAATGCATAGCTAAATTATAATTAATGGATTTAATACAATTTTTATTATTATTTATTATTAATTAATTTAATTGATTAGTTTAAGCAAGCAAAATGAAAGTCAACACAAAATCTAACTATGTCGCCTTTCTTAGGATAAGACACAAGTGTACCATGATTTTTTTGCTCAAATAAATCCCCAAAAAGTAAGTCATCGATTATGAAAATCATAGAGAACCTCCTTCATGGTTCTTTCTATGACATCCATGGCACGATAATCAATACACTTGCAAACAAAACCATTATTTTTAATATAAAGATCATTATGAGACAACCAAGCAGGATCTACTTCTAAAAAATAAGGCTTACTTTTAGAACATACAGAATCAATCATATTGTAAAACAAGATATCAAAAGAATAAGGGAGACCATCATCCTCATCACCCACTCCTAACTTTTGATAATCCATATATTTATCATAAGTCATAAGATTATCATCAATATCAAATGGTAAAGGTTGGTCTTTACTAGGTATAAAACCTATACCACATCTCCCAGGTTAGATTTCAACATCCAAAGGCTCTTGAATGTCCTTCTGTTGTGGCCCCAAACCTTTACCTACATATCCCATACTAGATAGGATTTATTTAGAAAGTGGGTAATCATTGGAAAGGTAATAATGAGCAAAAGAATGTTTAACAGGAGAGGGATTGATACCACATATCTTTTCTTCGAAGGAAGTTCTTGTGAAGATAAAGGTACACGTGCCAATGTGTACAATATCACCTTTCTTATGGGGCAAACCCATGGTTATTGGTGATGGTGGTAGCTTTTCTAGATCTAGAAGAGGCAATTGAAGAAATTGATTATCATGATCCTAAGATGAGATATTCAAGATGTGTTCCTCACTCATTTTAAAATTTTGAAATTGTTTAGATATCTAATATGAGGAACATGGAGAAACCATTGAAGAAATAAGATACAGGTTAAACTCATATCAAGCTTGCTCTACATTTGAACAAAACTGAAATGGTCGAGCATCACTCGAAATTATGACAACTTGATTTTTATATTTAAATTTAAGGTATTGATGAAAAGTAGAAGGGACACCCTTCATTGTATGAATCCATGGTCATCCAAGAAGAAGATTAAAAGATGCAGGATAATGTACCACATAAAACAAATTATCTAATATTTTAGGCCCAACCTTAAGGAGGAGAGATATGACACCACAAGCTTCTTAGGACTCACTTTTGAAAGCTTTTATAATGATATCATATTTTGTTAAATATTCCTATTTTAATCCAAAATTTTAAAAGAATTGATACGTACACAAATTGAGAGAACCATTATCAATCAAAATTCTCTTAATAAAGGTATCTCTAATAAGTATAATGATGTAAAGTAAATAATATTCTTGTAAGTTTGAGGAAGGTTTATCATCATTTGAGAATGAGATTTGATGTATCCCAATAGAATCTATGACATCAACTATAGCATTAGGATAAATATATGAGGGAACCGATTTTTGTTTTAAAAATTCCATCAAAGCATCTCTATGGTTGGAAGAATTTTGTAAGAGTTTTAAAATTGATATCTTTGTTGGAGTACTAGCCAACTGTTTTTGGATATCAAATGAAACCTTATGTTGCGGTCACAATACAATAGGTGGAGTCCCTGTATCTAAAAATTTTCTCTAATTATTATTCAGGATGCTGAGTCTGATCTTGTATTCTTGTAGTTACCCCAACCATACCAACCATATTTCCATAAGGAGGAGGCTCATTCTGATGAGCTACCTGATTTTCTATTTGTTGATTATATTTTGGAAACAAATATTTAAATATTCCCATATATTGGTTGATAGTTATTGTCTGTTGGGTAGGTACTTGATTATTCACAGCTTGATAATTACCTAAGTCAATATGTCCTGCATCAATCAAATCTTCAACCACATGTTTCAACTTCTTACAAGAATTTATCTAATGACCTTTCACTTTATGATATGCACAATGTTGACCTACATTATACCAATGAGTTGTAGTATTTGGTTGCCTTATGGGAGGTAATTCAATTGCATTGGCTTTTGATTAGCAACTCTTCATCATTATAAGGCTATATAAGATAGGAAAGGTAAGCATTATAAGGATCAGTTCATTTAGGAGATGGCTTTATTGGTGAAACAGATTAGTGCTTGGGGGTGTTTGTGTCTCATTTTTAACTCCTAAAAACTAAAATTGACTCATATTTACCCTTATAGAAATGTAATTGCAGGAATTGAAACTTTGCAAAAAAGGAAAACTAACTATTGTTGTAGAATTTAAACTGATAGAAATGAAATGATGCAAAAATTAAAATATCATAAATGAAACTTGCAGAATTGAAAATCACACCTTACATAAAGCAAAATCTAGTTATAGCAACATAATTCAAATAACAAAAATTAAATTTTGTAGAACTAAAACACAGGCAATTCTCTGATGCAAACTAGAAATGCCAAAATCTGGAAATGCAAACTGGGAACAAAAAAATATTGTATGCTATAAGATGCATGAAGCTACCCTAAGTGATCAGCTGATATGCACTAACCATTTGTAATCTAACACAACTAGTAATATGCAAGAAATACCAACATAAATGAACAAGAAATGCACTAATAAGAACTGTCAGGTTCTTGCTAATCTACTACAGTAAGAAATAGGTAGAAAACCTATCTATCCTATCCCTTCTCCTAGGCCTAGAAGTGGCCTTTGATCCCTGAACCAGAAGAAGGTGAAAATTACCTCTTTTAAACTATCTAAAATTTACACATTCACTCAGAACACCAATGGAATGGGAAATTGCACCTTTTTATTAATTCTGCAACAACATTTCAGTATTGTAGGAAAAGGCCTGCACAATACTGTTCTGCTGTAATTACAAAGAAAGCTTATGAAAATTCTGCTACCTCTATATCCTCTAGCTCATATATCTCCCTATATGCTCAACCAAATGGGAGCACTTTATTTATACTAGAAAGGTACAACAATGATAAAGTTTGGTGCTTCAATACAGGACTATTACAACCGTTGCAAGACTGTGTTTCCCAAAAATGCAGGGATCTGATCCATTAAACCTTATCCATTCCAACTATTGGCTTTATTTGGTGAGGGATAGGATAGGGAGTCCCCTAGAATAGTTGCAACCATCATTTAATTTCCTTTTACTGTAATTAAAGACACATTTGACCAAATTTATGTCTTCTACGCTCATTTTGGAGCTGCTCCAGAATATCGAGAAGTAGAACAAAGTTGGTGTTAATTCATGCAACAAAAGCATGTGTGACTAGTTGTGACAGCAAAAATAACCTCCATAGGTACGCAGATGACTAATTCCATCTTTTGTATGAGTTTGAGTGGACAAATTATAAGTGATGATGTATATGTACAGCTGGCTAGAATTTGTATGGAAAAATTCCTATTTTCTACACAGTCAACTACTGACAAATTATTTAGCGCATTTAGGTTATTCAAAAATTGGTGAGTGGTGGGGAAACTTTGTAAAATAAGCATAAAACTAAATAGATAGCAATACATTCATATTACAATTCTATTTTAATGAACCCAGGTGTTGTAGGTGAGTTGGAGAGGAGAGGGCAATCCTCCAAGGGAGGTCCTAGGTTCAAATATCCACCCTACCAAAAAGTTGAATTGGGTACCCAAAATCCAATTGATAATGATGGTGTGGGCAGGGTTGGGTGCAACCCCCGGGTGAATTTGACGGTGTAGAATTCCCTGTTCATGGTCTCTTAGACTAAGGCGGCCCCGCAAGGGGTTTTTCGCTTAAAAAAAAAAATCTATTTTAATGCAAAATATACTAAAACATACAACTGAAACAAATTATAAAACATATATAAATTAGTCAAAATAGGTCATATGCACTTTATCATTCCAATATGCAAAAATCATAATATAATGCATAGTATCACTAAAATTAGTACAAAAACATATCATAAGTAGTTCCAAATAGTTTAATAAGTTAAAAAAATGAGTCTTTGTATGAGGCAATGTTATGCCTCATCATTTACCCCCAACCTATTGCAATGCATGTCCTCATGCATTCTGTTTTGCTATAGCAGCATAAAGATCTATGTCAAGATAGTGGTCAACATATTTCCATAGTCTACCTCCAATATTGTAATATCCTTTGTGCTCTTTGATCTCCCTGAGCCACTCCTGGAATTGATCATCTGATTAAGGGTCATTAGAAAAGAAATATGGAACAGGGGTGATGATTGTAGGATTCCTGTACCTGAGACCTATCCACTGCTCCTTTACCTCAAATATGGTTTGGATTATACATTATGCCTTTCTTCTAGACCACATTAGGTTATTTGGCGAGATGGATTCTCTCTTCTACAGTGATATAGGTAGCTCTCCCAACTATTTTTGCAAGCTGATAAAGCCTCAGCAAAGGATGTTGCACAAAATTTTTAGAAATTAGCCATACATTTTTTAAGGTTACCCAGATACATTTTTCTTACCCTGTCATCCCTCATCAATGTATAGTGTTCATTGGTGGAGGTCCTATGGTTAAGGTGAACCGGTCTGATGAGAATTACTGCTTGTAATTCCATGGCTTTGATGGCTTTCTTCTCTTGTTCCCAACAAATTTTATTTTGCAATGTTGATAAGAAAGACCTAAGCTGAAGATCACTAGTAAAGATGTGGGGGAGGAAGATTACTTCTATTGACAAAAATAAATTGTGCAGGAATAATTCACACAAATTTTTTTTTGTATTCTACAGAGCTTTACCAAAAAGCCTCTAAAAATTCTCCAGGAGTTTTTAATTTGTAGGAGAGACCAATAGTGATCCTCATTGTCTACCAACGAAGGTATATTTCCTTTAACATCAAACTATAGAACCTAGCTGGTCTCCTACATTGTACCATACACTCTGCAATTTGGCATACCTCTTGTACCTACTCTTTCAATTTATCAATTTTTGAATTTTTCTTTTCCATTTCTTTTGTTAAGGATTGTAAAGATGATACTTTACCCTCCAATTGGTGACATTTCATAATCCAATAAGCCACATCTTTATTATATTTTGCAAGTGTGACTGTGTCTGGTGATCTAACCATTGGTTGCATTTGAGGAATGACATTAACCTGAATGCCTATACCAACCTTTCCAATTGTAGGAGGTTCTATTTTTGTTCCAATTTCTACCAATTCAATCTCAGGTACATTCAAATTATCAAGGTCTTGAGGATACTGTGGTCTTACCTCTTCCTATACTGCTATTGCTACCTCTGTATGTGCTATTGGTTCACTCAACTACTATGGATCTTTATAAACCTGCATAAGTACTTCTGGATGTCCATCCCCTGTTTGATCTTGAGCCCGTTATACTTCTTGCACTATTTCTTCTTTTTCTATTGCAGCTCTAACAGGTGAGTTTCTTTCAGGATTGCCAGCTAAGTTCAGTAATAGATTAGCTAATTCATCCCTTGAGTCAGACTGAGGAGGCTATTGCTCTAGAAGTTTTAACCTAGCCTTTACAGTCTCTATCTCTTGCCATAACTTAGCGATAGTATCATCTTTCTCTTTCAGGGAAGCTTCACTCTTTTCAATCCATCTTGTTTGAGTTTTGATGACACTCCTAGCTGCATGCAACCGAGTCTTTATGTTTATTTCTTCTTCCTATTTAGTGCTCAAATCATATTTCCCTTCCTCAACTACTTCAGATTCTTCCTCAGAATCTAAATAATCCACAAGTGGTGCAGACATTTTTACAATAGTGGTGTGTCCCTCTGCTTCCTCTATTATGGTTATATCTTCTGAATCTGGTGGGTAATTGAGGTATATTGTAGGCATAGCCATATCTGTTGCACTATTTGTACCCTTGGTACTTATATCTTCAACTTTCTCCATAGTTTATTTCACCTGCAGGGTATCAACATGTGCAGTTCCTTATTCCTTTTCCACATCACCTATGTTGGTGGATTTTTGAAGTCTTAAAGACCTTCTCAATCCCGAAGCTAATTGATTTTGTTTCTTTTTAGATTGTGAAATAGAGCTTCTCAATCCTAGGATACAGTCTGCTTTAGGTTTTCCCATCTCCATCTACCCTTCCCTGCTTGAACTTCCAAATTTCTTAGTGGACTGAGTGGGAAAAATAGTTACATTTTCATAAAATGTAACCTTCCTCCTCTTTCCTACAAGATAAATATTAGAATTTTTCTCTCTTTTATTCCTTGTCCTAGAGGATGGAGGTCCCTGTGGTGAGGAGGGAATTTATTTTTTAGAGGATTCAGTTTCAATTTCATGTTCAAAACTTTCAATTTCTATTTTTTCTTTAGATTCAGGTCCTTCAACCTCTACCTCTTCTTCAGATATAGGGCTTTCAACTACCTCTTCCTCAATCAACTCATTCCATGCACAAAAAAACCTATCAAATATTCTAGGGTTTCCCTTGAAGTGATGCCTACATATAATCTTGATTAGGCCATGGTGTTTGGGATACCCTTTTCCTGCTTGGTACTTTTTGGCCATATTCACCAGCTCCTAATATAAATATAGAGGAAGGTTTAACCTAAGCTCAAGGTTTGAGTTGCCATGGTGAATATGGATCAGAATTATCTTGTGATGTCCATATAGGATATGGAATTGCCCATCATAGGTCAAAAACCTAATGACCCATACTGCAACTTCATCCCAAGGAGGCTATAAACTTGTTCTTTTGACCCTCTTGCAGATATTATTACTCAATACAAACTCAGTGGGCCTATCCTCATTTCCCTTGAACTAGTTTACTAGTTCAATTATAGTATTCTTGCCATATTTCCCAATTTGAACCCCATGTAGTGGCATTTCAGTAACTTGACTGAGAATTTTAGGGCTTACCTGGATTGTCATGCAGCTAATGTGGATTTGATTGTTGCGAAAGGTGCGTGTAAACTTAGCGGCCAATCCTTCTAAATGGCCATCAAATTTTGGCAAAAAGGGCAAAAATCCTCCTATAAGAATTCACATGTACTCCTCATCTTTCTGCAAATTCTCTATATTGTCTAGTTGTCCTCCCATTGTCAATTTTTTGTGTGTAGAGTATATCAGGACTAAAAATTTTGAACAGCAAGGTAGTTTTTTTCAATTTTTGGAATGCTTAAGTTTGTAAATGGTAATGCTCAAGGATGAGGAGTAAATAGATACAACACCAGAAGGATTTCAAATCATGCTAGGAACGTGAAATGAGAACGTGTCGACAAGTCATTGCACGCATAAGTCATCACTAATTTTTACTGCATGTTATAGCTATCACGAGTGACATGGCATTATTTACGAAAGTTATTCTTTTAAACATATTTTGAATCGTGTGCCAAGTGGTCATGTGATGTAGTATTTTAAACTTTATGCCCTCCTCAAAATTTTGCCTTGGAACTCATACTTGAAACCTGCGATCCAAGTGCTATTTCCAACCCAATTGGTGCAAAGACTTAGGAATCCATAGAAAAATTAACTTAATTTGACTTTTTAATTGGATGATTCTGGATATTGATGAATTAGCATTTTTTTAATTCATTCCAATAGGTTTTATCATATGGTTCATTCTAGAGCATATACCCTTATTCATTCCAAAGCTAATTCCAAAGCTCCCTTATTCCGAAAATGTTATGTGTAGTAGGTTCATTCTAGAGTAGTACCATTCAAATGTATTTGAAAAGCCTTTTATGTATTAGACTATCTTGATAACTTTATGGAACCATAACTTATGTATGCTTTATACTAACTAGGGATATCATACACTAAATAATAAATATTTACAATATTAAAATAGAAAAGGCACATACCTAAAGAAACCATTCTATCTACATTTTGTACAAATGTTGTTTTTTGCTGATTTTAAGTTGACTCCTCACAGAGTGTAACAGGTGCAATCTAAAAAATAGTGAAATAGAGGTGAGAATGAATGGAATGGTAAATAGTGAAACAATGGTGAGAATGGATGGAATGGTGGCGGGTCTATGAGGCAAATTTGCCGAAAAAACCGGTTTTCATGTAAGCCCAATTCAGATGTGCCTCAAAGAGGTTTTCACATTCTGAATTATTTATTTATTTATTTATTTTATTTTTAATTATTATTTTTATATATATTTTTTATATTTTGGTTCATTTCACTTGATTGAGTCTATATTGGAAGAAGTGATTTCTTCCAATACTGATACATCTAAGTTTCCTACTTTCTTGAGAAATTCCTCCTTGGTTAACGGTTTGTGATATATCCAAAGACAATAGACGTTAACCACCATCTTCCTTCTTGAATCATCTATTTGTGAAAGACGTACAAATCCATTTGCAAATACCTCCTCAACTTGATAAGGTCCAAGCCACCGAGTCTACAACTTGCCAAGATAGTCTTCATATCATGAGTCAAACAACAAAGCCCAATCGCCTTGCTGAAACTTCCTCTGCTGAATGTGACTATCATGCCATAATTTTTGTTGTGCTTGGATCATCTCAGTCTAGTGCAATGCATCCCTCCATAGCTCATCAAATGCATTAATATGGAGAATTCAGTCTGTTTGTGCCTGTGACAAATCAATACCTACATCCAAAGTAGTTCGAAGAGTCAATAACTAAAATTCAAAAGGCAAAAGAGGCTTTTTACCATAAACTAATTCATATGGTGTGAATCCAATAGTGGATTTCCAAGTAGTGTTGTAAGCCCAAATTGCTTTAGGTAGTTTGTCCATCCAATTCCTCCTATTGGAAGCTATGGTTTTGGTTAAGATTCTCTCTAGTTCCCTATTTGTTACTTCAACCTCACCATTGGCTTGTGGATGATAAGGTGAGGCTTTTCTATGCTTGATTTCATATAGTTGAGTGAAGGCTTAAACAAATATTGAAGTAAACTGAGGTCCTTGATATGTGGTGATGGATTGTGGGGCCCTAAAATGTAGGAAAATCTATGAATATAGGAAATAAATAACTTTTTCTTCTTGAGCATGCTTAAAATCATGAGATTCTACCCATTTGGTTACATAGTCAGTACATACCAAGATATGCACTTTCCCTTGGGAAGGAGGTTCAATGGGTCCTACAAAATCTAACCCCCACCTTTCAAATTGTTCTGTTCCTACTTAAGGTTGTAATGGAATTTCACTAGTGAAGGTAGGTTTTCTCATCCTTTGGCATGCATCACAATGTCTAACATAAATTTTCACATCTTTATGCAAAGATGGCCAGTAATAACTAGTACCCAAGATCTTCTGAATTGTACTCTTGACTAAATAGTGTCCTCCTAAAGGTTCATCATGAGATTCCCGTAGGATATCATATACCTCATCCTTGCGGATGCACCTATGCAAAACATGGTCAGGACTGCATTTGAAAAGTAAACCTCCTATCCATTTAAAAGAAGAAATTTGCTTGATTAACTATTTCCTTTGTTTAGGAGTAAAGTGAAGAGGAATTTTTATTGTAGCCAAATAATTAGCTATATCTACAAACCATGGAGACTGCACATAAATAGCAAATAGTTTCTCATCAAGAAATGCATCTTCAACCAACTCTCTTGTATCTTCATTTGGCAATCTTGATAGAAAATCTACAACTACATTAGATTTCCCTGGTTTATTAACTAGAGTGATATCAAATTCTTGTAATAGTATTAACCAGTGAATAATTCTTGCACTAACTAGAGGTTTATTCATAAGGTATTTAATGACATCATGATATGTATGAATGAATACCTGATATCTTGTGATATAGTGTCATAACTTATAAATAACATATACTACAACTAAGAATTCCTTCTCAGTAGTAGTGTAGTTCTTTTCAGCTCTTGTCAAGTTTTTACTAATGTAATAAATGGCATAATGCTCCCCATTGTCAATTTGTCGTAATGCAGCTCCAATAGTAGTATTGGAAGCATCAGTTTGAATATGGAAGGGCAATTCCCAATTAGGTCCTCTCAATATAGGGGGAGTTGTTAACTTTTATTTTAATTCCTCAAAAGACTTTTGACACTTAGTAGACCATGAAAATTCAGAATTTTTCATTAGTAATGCAAACATTGGATTGGCTATGGTACTAAAATTGGCAATAAATCTACGGTAGAAACCAATGTGTCCCAAGAAACTCCTCACATCAATTTGAGTTTTTGGAGGAGGAAGGTTTTTGATGACTTCCACCTTTTTAGGATCAACCTTGATCTCATAAGAGGAGATATGATGACCAAGGACAATCCCTTCCTCCATAATTAAGAAGCATTTCTTAGGATTAAGAGACAAATTGTATGTTTCACAACATATTAAATTTTTTTCAAGTTGTTCCAAAGTATATTCAAAACTATCCCCAAATACTGTGAAATCATCCATGTAAATCTCTACACTCTCATTTGTCAAATTAGAGAATATGGCCAAAAAACTCTTTGAAATGTTGTTGGAGCATTACATAAACCAAAAGGTAGAACCCTATAAGCAAAGGTTCCCCAAGGACATGTGAAAGTAGTTTTCTCTTGGTCTTTAGGTGCAACTTGTATCTGATTATAACCACTGAATCCGTCAAGAAAATAGAAAAATTTCTTACTAGCAAGGGTGCCTAACACTTGGTCTATGAAAGGTAATGGGAAATGGTCCTTATGTGTTACCTTATTTAACTCTCTGTAATCCACACACACTCTCATTTTCCCATTTTTCTTTGGAACAATGACTAATGGAGAAACCCATCTACTGTCTAATATTGGATAGATGAATCCTACATCTAAAAGCTTTTCAATTTCTTCCTTGACAATATATTTCAAAGCAGGGTTCAAACATCTTTGAGATTGTCTCATAGGTTTAACATATTCAGTGTATATTCTATGCGTACACACATCAGGGTGAATGCCAGTCATGTCCTTATAACTCCAAGTAAAATCCTGAACATGTATCTGCAAAACAATAAATAATTTGTCTTCCTATTCATTAGTCAACCAACTATTAATATTCAAAAACTTTCCTAGATGTCAACTATAAACAGAGTTGACATCCTCATATTTACTGATTAAAGAATTTAAGGGACAATGATGTGGATGCAGAGTATGAAATACTCTTGATTCGGGTGTAAATGTGATACCTAATGGGATCATTTGCATAAGACAAGTGAAAGAAGTCAGAAGATGATGATGCCATCCATGTGGCAATGTGAAGGAGCTTTCTTATATTGGAATAGATGACATATGTGCAACATTTTGTTCTTCATATTTCCATAATAAACGATGGAAAAGAATTTTATCATCTTTAACTCCTTGTAATGTTGCAACTAGGATAGTTTCATCTTTAAAAATTTCCCTTTATGATGAATTGGTTTCCTCAAAGTGTTCCTTTACTATTACTGTGGCCAAAGTGGCAATAGTTTCTTGTTATTCATCAGACTCAGGATACCATATATGTCCAAAAAATTTGGCTGAAGGTTGGGCTGGTAGATACAAGGAAATCTTCTTCAGGTCTATACCATTTGTCATCTCACCTGACCTGCAGTCTATAAATATAGTTGTAGTGGAAATCCAAGGTCGTCCTAGAATAATAGGATAGCCATTAGCTAATTTTCTAGGTTGCAACACTAAAAAATCTAAAGGATATTCCCAAGAAGACACTTCAATGGCAACATCCTCTAGAATTCCTTCTAGTTTGGCCACTGACCTATCTGCCATTTCCAAAATTGTGGCAGTAGGACTAAGATTATTGAGCTGCAATTTCTGCATGGTTTCCTTAGTCATCACGTTGATTGCAGCTCCTAAATCGATAAGTACATTTGGAATTTGAACTAACCCAATAGTAATTATAACTACTGGACTCATTGGATCACCATATTTGGGGGGTACTAGTTTTTCAGAGAGCAAGCCAACCAACTTACCTTCTACTTACACAATCCTAGGAAATGCTTTCTTCTTCTTGCCAAGTTTCCTAATGCACAACTCCTGAATGGTTTTCTTAATCAAAGGTACATCCTTTATTGCCTGCAACAAAGGGAGTGAGAAATTTTCCTCAATTATGTGATTAATTTTGATTCAAGAGGAGTGATAGTGTGGTCAAACCTTTTAGGATATGGATGGTCTATTGAGGCAAGTTCAATTTTTCCTTGTAAACTTTCTATTTTTCCTTCTTTTTTCTCTGTTTGTGGTTTTTTTGGACTTGAAAATTCTTGCTTTCCATCAATTTATTCAATAGTGGGTAGTGTAGGGTCAGGTAAAATCTTCCTTGAATGCAACTAAATGTTACTACAGTCAAGGACATGGACTGCATCAGTCTCTTCAGACTCAGCTCCATAAACAAAGGTTGCTTGTCTATTGTTATGAGGGTTAGCCACATGCTAAGATGCAAGTGGAGGTTTCTTAACTGGTTATGATTGTTATGGTGGCATTCTTCCTTGAAAGTTCTGATTAGGAGTTGGAAATAGGTTTTGAGTCTATCCTTGATACCTTTGTTGCCCTTGATATGATGGGTATTATGGCCCCCATCTTTGCCCAGATTTTTGATTCTATGTCCAAGGTGGATTAACAGGATTCCATGGTTGATTCCAACCAGAATGTGACCAGTCTTGAGGGGCTGACCAAGATTGATTCCATGGTTGTGAAGGTGGTTCTAAATATTCCCAAGGCATATTCCAAGGATTTTATCCCCAACTTATAGAAAAATGAGGGGCATTCTGGTATTGTGAAAAGTTACCTCCTGGCATCTGCCCAATAACATTAAGTTATTTAGTTTGGGTTTGCAAAACATTTTTAAGGTGAGTGAGAATATGGGACTTATCAGTGTTATGCTCTTTTGAACAAATGCCACAAATAGTTGAGATAGAGGTTCTATCCAAAGGACAATAATGTAGGTCATGCTTATTCTTGCATCTAGGACAATAGATAGCTAGGGGTGGTGAAGAATTGGATTTTGCATTCCTTTCCCCTAATGCAATATTTAATTGAACAAGAATATCAGTTTTCATGTTAGCCATTTCCTCCATAAAATATTTTATATAAGTATTACCAGAATTTCTCTTCCTTCTTCTTTGTCTAGTGCAGGAATAATTTCTACACAACTATACAATATCATTAATCGCAAGTTGGTTTATATCTCCTTTTCCCATTAAGTCCAATGCTTCTCTGGAGTCATCTTGCAAACCTCTCAAAAATATAGTTTTTAATAATTTAGTTTCCACAGGACCACATCTCTTTTGGATAAAGGTGAATCTATCAAGATAATCCTCTAAGTTTTCATCCTCTTCTTGTCTAATCTAAAATAACTCATCCTTCCTATTTATCACTCTACAATACTCTGATACTTATCCAAAGCTGCAGTTTCCATTTTATCCCAAGTGCGAATTGAATCTGGTTCAAGGCTCATAAATGATCGTAAGGATGATTCTTTAATTATAGAGGGAAATAACTTTAATTTATAGTTGTCATTGACATAGTCATAAGTCTGACACAAGACCTTGAATTCAAATAGAAATTGATCAGGATATTTAGAAACAACTCCCCTAAATATTGGCAATAGTGAGGGTGAAATTGTTTTCATAGGAGCATTTTGAGTAGGATTCAGATGAATAGGGTATTCAAAAGTTCTAACAGGAGGTTTGTCAGCATCATGACCAATAATTTCCCTATCACATTATCTTTGTTCTACCATAGGTGCTTCAATTTTGACTTGTTCAGCTGGTTCAGATGGATCAGCCCTATGGGTATGTCTAGAAGCAAGTGCCTTTAAGACTTCTTCTTGCAAAGATCCTAAAATTTTAGTTCATGAATAAGATGATTCTCTTTTTAGTCTTTTAGGAAGTTCATACACATGCAAATCTTCACCAGATCATGAAGAATGCCTTGGTGGAAAAGAGCCAGTTATGATAAACCTTCCTCTCTCGTCTCTTAGCCTATTCATCCATGCTCATCAACTAAATAAATTAGAATTTAGTTTTCAAGAACTGTTACCTATAATAGGACAATTCCTGGACTGCTATGCTTCTCCTAACAAAACCTAAGTTTCCCCGACAATGGTGCCAAAAATAATGAGTGTCGTCAACTCTTCATCATTTAATAATTATGTTTGTCAATCCAGGGCGGTGTCCAAGGCTATATACGATAGGAAAGGCAAGCATTTTAAGGATCAGTTCATTTAGGAGATGGCTTTATTGGTGAAATAGTTAGTGCTTGGGGGTGTTTGTGTCTCCTTTTTAACTCCTAAAAACTGAAATTGACTCCTATTTACCCTTACAAAAATGTAATTGCAGGAATTGAAACTTTGCAGAAAAGGAAAACTAACTATTGTTGCAGAATTTAAACTGATAGAAATGAAATGATGTAGAAATTGAAATATCATAAATGAAACTTGCAGAATTGAAAATCACACCTTGCATAAAGCAAAATCTAGTTACAACAACAAAATTCAAATAACAAAAATTAAATGTTGCAGAACTAAAACATTAGGAAATTCTCTGATGCAAACTGGAAATGCCAAAATCTGGAAATGCAAACTGGGAACAAAAAATATTGTATGCTATAAGATGCATGAAGCTACCATAAGTGATCAGTTGATATGCACTAACAATTTTTAATATAACACAAGTAGAAATATGCAAGAAATACCAACATAAATGAACAAGAAATGCACTAATAAGAACTGTCAGGTTCCTGCTAATCTGCTGTAGCAAGAAATAGGTAGAAAACCTATCTATGTTGTCCCTTATCCTGGGCCTGGAAGTGGCCCTTGCTCCCTGAACTAGAAGAAGGTGAAAAGTACCTATTCTAAACTATCTAAAATTTACACATTCACTCAAAACGCCAATGGAATGGGAAATTGCACCTTTTTATTAATTCTGCAACAGCATTTCAGTATTGCAGGAAAAGGCCTACACAATATTGTTCTGTTGTAATTACAAATAAAGCTTATGAAATTATGCTACCTCTATATCCTCTAGCTCCTATATCTCCCTATATGCTCAACCAAATGGGAGCACTTTATTTATACTAGCAAGGTACAACAATGATAAATTTTGGTGCTTCAATACAGGACTATTACAACTGTTGTAGGACTATGTTTTCCAAAAATGCAGGTATTTGATCCATTAAACCTTATCCATTCTAGTTGCTACCTTTATCTAGTGAGGGAAAGGTGTTGGAAAGGATAGGGAGTCCCCTATAATACTTGCAACCAACGTTTACCTTCCTTTTACTGCAATTAAAGATGTATTTGACCAAATTTATGTCTTCTGCGCTCATTCCGAAGCTGCTCTGGAATATCAGGTAGCAGAACAGAGTTGGCATTAATTCATGCAACAGAAGCATGTGTGACTAGTTGTGATGGTAGAAATAACCTCCATAGGTACCCAGATGACCGATTCCACCTTTTGTATGAGCTGGAGTGGACAAATTCCAAGCCATGATGTATATGTACAGCTGGCTGGAATTTGTATGGAAAAATTCCTGTTTTCTACACAATCAACTGCTGACAAAGTATTTGGTGCCTTTAGGTTATTCAAAAATGGGTGAGTGGTGGGGAAACTTTGTAAAAGAAGCACAAAAATAAATAGATAGCAATACCTTCATATTACAATTCTATTTTAATGCAAAATATACTAAAACATATAGCTGAAATAGATTATAAAACATAGATACATTAGTCAAAATAGGTCATATGCACTTTATCATTCCAATATGCAAAAATCATCATATAATGCATAATATCACTAAAATTAGTACAAAAACATATCATAAGTAGTTCCAAATAGTTAAATAAGTTATCAAAAGCAGTCTTTGTATGAGGCAATGTTCTGCCTCATCAACTTCTAAAAGTTATTTCAAAATTGCTTCCATAGATATATTAAGCCTTGTAAAATTCCTTTGTGGAGGTTTTTGAAGTACTATCTTTTGTAAGTTGTTAGTAACATTATTAATAGGACTACTATCCATTCCACCATCACCTCTTATGTGTTTGTTCTTATGTTGAGACTTAGTAGGTTTTTCCTCTCTGACTTTGAGTTGACCTCTTCTGATAAGGCCATGTTCTACTTTTCTTGCTAAATCAATTGATTTATCAAAATATGTAATAGTAGTCTCGAATGCATAAGATAATTGTTCTTGTAAATTACCAATAAATATCTAAAGAATATCCTTTGGAGGTAAAGTATATCTCAAACATCCAACTAAACTTCTCCAACGAGCCAAAAATTCTAAAAAACTTTCCTCTTTACTTTGTTTCAAATTATACACATCTTTCATTGTTATTTCCTTTTCAATATAAGCACCAAATTGTTGAACAAATAATTCTACTATTTCTTCAAAGTTCTTCAAGGAATAATTGGGTAACCAATAATACCACTCTAATGCCATGCCACCAAGGCTCTTAGGAAATATTTTAAGTAACAAAATGTCATCATAAATAAGATCATGGTAAGCGGTTCTAAATATTATTAGGTGCTCTATTGGATCTTCTGTACCCTTTTAAATAGGTAAAAATGATATAGGAAAATGCTTAGGATAAAGCCTAGCATCAACAATAGGATCCAATGACTGATTACACATTTCCTTATAACTATAAGTAAAACTTGAAGGCTGAATCATTTCAACTTTTGAAACCAACTACTTTACCATATTTGCCAAATTCTACACTTTTGGATTACTATTATGCATTATTCCCAAAAAACCATATGTGTGTTGAGGAACCAATGCTTGATTTAGGTTGGAGGTATGGACACAGTTGTTATATGTGGTACCTTATGAAAATAGACAACTAACATTTGGTAGAATAGAAGAAAAAGTGTTGATATTAGAATATTGAGGAATAAATTGAAAATACATTTGAGTAACACTACTAATTAGAGGGGATTACAAATTCCTTCCAACTTTGATGGTTGTAGTAGTATCAATAGCTTGGTTCAAATTGTTAGGATGCATTTATTTAGGCAAGGGGTTATTTTGGTCAAGCATATGGGAGCTTATTGGAGGTGGATGTGGAGGAGATTCACCTCTTTCAAGATGAGCTTCTCGTTATATACCTTTGAATATCTTATCCTTATTAGTTTTCATAAAACCCCAAATGTGATCAAATTATGAAAAGACAAACCCACCATTAGGGCCTTCATAAGGATAAAAATTTATTTTAGTTTCTATATTATCTTATTCTTTTGGATCTATGTTAGGATCCTCTCTATCAATATGATCATCTTCAGGAGGAACATAATCATATCCAAGTTGCTTTTGCTGACTTCTAAGGAAAGGATCCATTAGAAAACCGAAAGGATAAAAGATAATGCTAACAACAGAAACAAAAAATATTTTAGAATTATTATTAAGGTTTTTCAACCACACAAATAAATTTAATAATCTTGCTTAAATTATTTTTAAAAGAAATGAGGTGTTCACATTGGGTTCACCAAAGATGTAGAGGGGGAAAACTACCCTACCATGTACAATTACCAAAATTTGTATCAACAAGAGAGAGAGACTTTGGGGTGAACCATGGAGGTATGTTGTTCTCTACACTCGGTGCTAGGGGAAAGGGTTCACCAAGAAAGAGTTAATGTCTTGCTCCAATTACTCTGGTTTTCAATAATATTTGATGTATGAGATTCAAGACAAACTCCTAGATTTGGCCTTTCTAGATCTATGCTATAAAAGATAAATGACAATGCAAAAATACAGAATGTAGGAATAAAATAACTAACCCTAGAATGATTCTTTCTTTGAATTATTTTCTAATCCTAGGGTTTTAATCAAATAATATTTAATTAAGGGCTCAAGAAGAGATGCACAAACAAAATTAACCCTAGGTGTACTCTATATGTTGTTTATCTTTCTAATGCCTAGAATTAATTAGATATTGTTGGACTCTAGAGCATACTTTAGAGTATCTTCCCTAAATTATATAGGTTCTAAATATTTATAATTATTTTAAATATAGTTGCACCAACTTTACTATTTGAGAGAAAATCAGTTTTGTTGTGAGAGCATATAGGGAATTGTTTAGAGGTGCTCCAGTTGAGTTTCTTTGATTGCTTCTTGTTCAACAACCCTAGAAGCATGGACAACCTTGAGAGATAGCTATCAAGGGAGCAATCAAGTAAAGCAAGTGAGGCTTCAAACCTTGAAGAGAGATTTTGAGAATCTCATGATGCAAGATGATGAAAGAGTGGGAGATTATTGTGTGAGAGTGAAAGTTATTGTAAACAAAATGCAAACCCTTGAAGAAGACATAAAAACTGAAGTAGTGGTGAAGAAAGTGTTGAGAACACTTCTTCATAAATGGAACCATATTGCTATCATTATTGAAGATTCTAAATATTTGTCTAATATAACTTTTGATGCTCTAATTGGTTCTTTGATGTCTCATGAAGAAATATTGCAGGGTGCTACATATACAAGCTATGGAGGTGATGAGAAAGCATTATATCAAAAGAAGGTGATAATTCACAAGGAAGAGGACAGGTACAAGGAAGATGAATAGGCCAAAGGAGAGGTAAAGGAAGAGGACGAGGTAGATCAAGAGGTGGCAATCAAGGAAGAGGAGGTGACAAATAAAAGAAATATTATTACAATTATGGCAAGGTTGGTCATTTTGCTAGAGATTGTTGGTATAATACTTCTCAAGATGGGAGAGGTCAATATGAAAACTATGGATAAGAGGAAGGAGATTCTTCAAATCTATTCCTAACCTATAGAAAATCAGATCAAAATCTTAATGAAACTTGGATTTTGGATACTGGTTGTTCCAATCACATGAGTGGCAAAGAAGAGCTCTTTTCTATAATGGATTCCTCCTACAAATGAAAGATCAAATTGGGAGATGACAAGGCACTACAAGTTGAAGGTATTGGAGCCATGGAGGTTCCAAAAAAATAAGGCATCAATAAGGTAAATGACATCTATTACACCCCCAAACTCCAACATAATTTTCTTAGTGTTGGAAAAATTATGGAGAAGAACTATAGGCTTGTTTTTTATGAAGGAAAATGTGTTATTTTTTATAAAAACAATTGTAATAGAGTTATTACACAAGTACCTATGACAAATAATAGGTTGTTTCCTCTTAAGTTTGGGGAACAAGGAGGTGCTAAACTTGCTAGTGTAGATATTGCTAATCCGAGTGTGCTTTGGCACTTGAGATTTGGTCATATTAATTTTGCAAGCTTGAAGTTGTTGACTTCTCAAGCTATGGTAAGTGGACTTCCAAGAGTTGAAGAACACAAGGAGGTGTGTGAAGGATGTGCTTTGGGAAAGCACTCAAGATCAAATTTTCCAAAGGGACAAGCATGGAGAGCAAACCATCCACTACAATTGGTGCATTCAGAAATTTGTGGTCCAATGCAAACCAAAAGCATTGGTAACAACTCTTATTTTCTCACTTTCATTGATGATTTCTCTAGGATGTGTTGGATTTATTTTTTGAAAACTAAAGATGAAGTTTTTGATTGTTTCATAGATTTAAAAAATAATATACAGAATCAAAGTGAGTTTGTTGTAAAAAGTCTCAGGACTGATAGAGGAGGAGAGTATTCTTCAAATGCATTTCTAAAATATTGTAAATATTGTGGAATAAAAATGCAATTAACAACTGCCTCCATCCCACACAAAAATGGTGTTGCTGAAAGAAAGAACCACACTATAGTAGAAATGGCTAGATCAATGTTGCAAACTAAGCATCTAAGTAACATGTATTGGGCTGATACTGTTAGAACTAGTGTTTACATTTTGAATAGGAGTCCTACTTCTAGTTTTGATGGTATTACTCCTTATGAAGGATGGTATGGCAAAAATCTAAATGTAAAAAACTTTAAGATTTTTTGGTTGTCTTGCATATGCCCACATTCCCAATGAGCAAATAAATAAACTTGACCCCAAAAGTCAAGCATGTATTTTTGTTGGATATTGTGAGTCTTCCAAAGCATATAGGCCTTACAATCCCAAAACACAAAATTTTACTCTCCAGGGATGTAATTTTTTATGAAGGGGGAGAATGGGGTCATCAAAAACTTTTTGTTGATGATGGATATAATGATGCAAGTTCCTCTCAAGTGTATCAAGTATAGCAAGTGTAGCCTAAAAATAGAAAAGGAAGTCCTCCAAGCCCAAGTATGAGTACTACTTCAAGTACACCAGATGATACTCCAAGTCCTTCTCCAGAAAGATCAGTAAGTTATTCACCAATGGATATTGATTCTCCACCAAGAGGTAAAAGAACACTTCAACACCATCCATATTTTCAAATATTGGATAAGAATTTCCAAAAAAGATACACTAGAAGTCAAGCTAGTGAAATGAATGCAATTTTGAAAAGACTTTAAAATCTTCATATGTATGGTGATGATGATTCACAAGAACCTAAGGGTGATGTTGTAAATTATGTGTTAATGACTAGTGTTGAGCTAGAGTCATCTAGTTATGAAAAAGCATGTAATTTTGATGTATGGCAACAAGCCATGAAATATGAAATGACCTCTATGAAAAATAATGATACTTGGGAGCTAGTGAAGCTTCCTAAGGGCAAGAAATGTGTTGGATGAAAATGTGTCTACAAGACAAAATTCAATTGATGGAAGCATTGAAAGACACAAAGCAAACCTAGTAGCAAAAGGGTTCACTTAGAAGTATGGGAATGACTATGAGGAGACCTTTTCTCCTGTTGCTAGATAGGAGATAATCAGATTAATACTTTCTTTGGCTGCCCATAAAGGATGGAAAATTTAGCACATGGATGTTAAAATTACCTTTCTCAATGGGTACTTGAATGAAGAGCTTTTTGTGAAACAACCTCAAGGATTTGAAGAATAAGGTAAGGAGCACCTTGTCTACAAACTAAAAAAATCATTGTATGGCCTCAAGAAAGCACCAATAGCATGGTACTCACGCATTGATGGCTACTTTCAAAGGTATGGATTCACTAGGAGGAAAATTGAACCTACCCTCTACTACATGAAACAAGGTGAAGTCATTCTCATTGTATGCTATGTGGATGATCTAATATTCATGGTAAGTAGTGCTAAGATGAATGAGGAGTTCAAAAACTCCATGATGAAATGATTTGAAATGAAAGATCTATGTTTAATGCATTACTTCCTAGGCATGGAAGTACATCAAATAGCTAAAGGGATCTTCATATGTCAACACAAATATGCTCAAGATATGATCAAGAAATTTGCTATGGAGCAATGCAAGTCTATTGCAACTCCAACGGGTCATGGTATCGAATTGAGCAAAGATGATGGAGCACCAAAAGTTGACATGACCACTTATAGGAGCATGGTTGGGAGTGTAATGTTCCTCACCAACACAAGGCCCGATATTCAATATGTTGTTTATCTTTTTTTAAGGTATATGGCAGATCCATCTGAACTTCATCTACAAGAAACTAAAATAATTTTGAGATATGTAAAGGGTACATTGGATTTTGGGATCCATTACCACAAATGTAATTCTATAAAATTAGTTAGATTTAGTGATAGTGATTGGGACAACAATATAGATGATAGAAAATCTACTTTAGGGAATTTTTTTAGTCTTGGATCATGACTAATTACTTGGAGTTCCAAAAATAGACTATTGTAGCATTATCATCTACTGAAGCTGAGTACATAGCAATCACAAATGCTAATACCCAAGCTTTATGGTTGAGCAAAGTACTTGAAGAAATAGGAGAAAGACAAAGTGGTCCTACAATATTGTACTGTGATAATGAGTGCCATCCAATTGGCACATAAGCCTATCCACCACAACATGTCAAAGCACTTTGACATGAAGTATCACTTCATTCGAGACATGGTGGAGAAATAGGTGATTTAGCTACAACATTGCAACACTTTGGACAACATATCGGACATATTCACAAAAGGATTTACAAAAGCTTAGTATATAAAGTTGAGAGACTGTCTAGTCAGTCCTCTCAAATTTAAGGGGGAGAATATTGGACTCTAGAGCATACTTTAGAGTATATTTCCTAAAGTATATAGGTTCTAAATATTTATAATTCATTTAAATATAGTTGCACCAACTTTACTATTGGAGAGGAAATCAATTTTGTTGTGAGAGCATATAGGGAATTGTTTAGAGTCTAAACATAGTAGGAGCAAGTAAGATCTCACTAATAGTAGAGATTTCAAACTGATTGGAGTAAAATAATTTAAGTTCTTATGATTATGAATCTAATGAGCATATTTTCTCAGATATATTTCTATAAAATCAGATCTAGGGTTTGCAACAAAAATATAAAGTACTCAACAAACAACCTAAAGACTAATTAGAATACTTAGCTTATCCAGTGATTTATCTTTTCCTTTATCCCTTTATCCAAAGATGTCAACAATTCATGTTCCTACAAGAAAACTTAATAAACACTTGAAAAATATGATTAGCATTAGGGGGCTTGCTTAGGCCATTGTACAACAATGCTTGGAGGCATAGCAGTCAAGACCCCTAGGTCATTTTATTCGAACTTTGATAAATAAAAGAGAAAATTGACCTTTGGAAGAAAACAAACATAATATAACACAACATAATAAAATATAGGAACCACATAACATAATGTAGTATCAAGTCCAAAATGTAGTCTAGAATGCAATGGTGAATTCTAGGATAGCAGATTACCCCCAGATTTCACTTAGGTGAAGGTGCACCCTGTAACAAGTGAGCACAAAAATGCATAGGCTAAATCACACCCCGTAGTAGACCAGACGTGATTTTGCCAAAGTGAGACAAAATATCTCAGGCTAAAGCAAAACAATAAACCTAATATGTAGTGAACAAAAACAAGTGTGCAATAGAGCGCTTTCACATGGTAGAGAATGAGGAAGCATAAATAAGGGTTAATACCTCCAAATGGTTGATATCTCCTTAGGGATTCTACACTAATCCACCAAGAGCGAGCAACAACAATTAACACTTCAATGCAGTAGAAAACTGGTCAATCTTCAAAATTCAAAGTTAATTAGCTTGCAAATGCAGAAGGATGCAAAACGAATAAGAACACTTCACGAGAAATTAAATGTTAGCAAGCAATAAATCATTAATAATCTATGTAATATAAATTATGTGTGAAAAGTGAATTCAAACCCTCCTTATATAGCGGATTTGAAGGTAAGAAATGTAGGAAAACTAAGGACTGACGTAAAACATGCCAAACCCAAAAAATTAGGGTTTCCTTGGAATAAACCCTAAAAATACAAAATTGCACTCCATAAAGGTAGATTGTGGTTTCACCTATGCAAAGTCGCATCGCATCAAGGGTGAGCACAATTTTTCATAGAGCCAAAACATTCAAAATAAGGGAAAGAAACCTTACCCTTGCCCTAGACAAGTCTAAGGAGCCTCCCAAAGGGATATAAGAAGATTGCCCACTAAAGTGGGTCAATGAATAGACAATTTTTCTGAGTTTAGAATGATGGGTAAAGGAGAAAAGAGTAGTGTTGAGGCTAAATATTTTGTAGAGCACATAAAGAGTTTACATGAAGAGGTAAAACAACATATCAGTAAGATGAATACTTAGTACAAAGCCAAAGTCGATCAGAAGCGGCGTTTCAAGGAGTTCCAAGTGGGAGAGGAAGTCATGGTTCACTTGAGAAAGGAAAGGTTTCCTAGCAAAACCTACAACAAGCTGAAGATGAAGAGGTTTGGACCATGTAGGATCATAGGTAAAAGAGATTCGAGAAATGCCTACGAAGTGGAACTGCCAAGTGAACTGAATATATCACCCATTTTTAATATTTTAGACTTGGTAGAATACCATGCAGGAGGTAGTAGTGAGACACCAAGAACAGATTTGTGGGGTATTCCAACATCTACTCCAGCAATAGATGAGATCAAGGAAATACTAGACACTCGAGTAGGCAGAAGTACCAAGAACAGTCAGTATTCTAAATATCTGGTCAAGTGGAAGTGCAGGCCTATCAAAGATGCAACTTGGTTGTCAAAAATAGAGGTTGACCGCCTGGGTCTTCCTCCAACAGTATAGGAGTGAAGGAAACTTCTCAATCCACCCCGGGTGTCTGATGCAAGAGCATCAGGTGGCAGCAGAGCAATCTTGCATCAATAAAAAAAAAATTCCAAGTGTTTGCTTTGATGTCACGATATCATGACAAAGAAAGGTGTCACAATATTATGACATGTCGCATTTTCATGACTCAAGAAGGAGAGAGAATGCATGACGCAAAAATGGCACGATTTCGTGACATGTCGTGAAATCGTGACCAAAACAGTAGAGTGAAGGCGTAACGAGAAAAAAGTCATGAAATCACGACCGAAGCAGGAAAGGGAAGGTGCCCGACGAAAATGTCATGATTTCATGACATGTCATGAAATTGGGACCGAAACAAGAGAGAGAGGGCATGCGAAGAAAAACGTCGTGAAATCGTGACATGTCGCGAAATCACGACCGAAAGAAAACAGGAGGGGCCAGAGAAGAAAATGTCACATTTTCACGACATGTCACGAAATTGCGATCGAAAGAAAATAGGAAGGGCCAGAGACAAAAATGTCATGATTTCGTGACATGTCATGAAATCGCGACCGAAGGAGAACAAAGGAATCCATGAAGAAAACTGTCGCGATATCGTGACATGTCACGATTTTGCGACCCAAATAAGAGGGAGAAAGCAGAGAGAAAAAATGTCGCGATATCGCGATATGTCGCAATATTGCAACCCAAAGAAGAGAAAGGCAGCGAGGAAGAAAAATGTCATGATATCGCGACATACTGCTAGTTCACGATTCGAAAAGGCCCGCGTTCCTAGACGATGTTTCTCGAGGCGGTCAAGGCCTCATTAACACATGATTTCTTGCTCGGTAAGCTGGCTGAGCATGGCGGCCACTCAAAGGCTGCGCTTAGAGGTCAGAGACATTCAAACGGCTCATCAATGCGTGTTTCCATAGATGACCTGGTGGCAGTGGCTAGTTAGGGAAATGATGTGAAGGTTCAGTCACAAAGGCGGAGGAGGATCTGAATTTTCAAGGAGGAAGGATGTATTATTCCAGGGGGGTCATTAATGGCCGGAGTGGGTCGGGACCTCAAAAAAAATGTAGACATTGTTATAGAAGTAGGTGGTGAATCAAGAAGAAGGGGGATTGGAAGCAAGAAACGACGCTTGCGGTCTAGTATTGTAATTATCTTTTGAAAGTTTAATGAATGAATGTTTGATCGATTCTCTGTGTCCCCATCAGGAGCTAAAGGTATAGACTATAAGTTCAATTAAAGCAAATTAAACTACTTATGTCAACTCTATTCATATCAACAAACTACTTTCAATATGCTTCTAATTTTGTAATACTAAACTAGAGTTGGACAACTCATTTATTAAAGTATTAGATTGCATATACAATAGAGGATTATCTATCTATCACCAATATAATGTATAATATTAATAAATTGCCAATAACTTATTTCTTTTTTATAATTATCCACTTGGCATTACCATTTTTCTTAATTGTAACAAGAACAAGTGGAAAATATAAAACATATTTATTTTTTTAAGAGAACAAAATCATCTCCATCACAAAATTAGAATCTAACAAACTCATATTATAGAATAGGATCTAATATCATGTAAACACATAGTAAAATTTTAAAGTGAATAACCTAATCCCAAATTAGTCATGAGTTCATTGCCTATCCCTTCCTTATGCTCCTTGCATGAGGACACCAAATCCACTTTGTCCAATATCATTTTCTCCAAGATGGGTGTAACTGATCCTTCCTTATAAACTTAAAATTGGATTTCCTCCTTAACATGAGCATTCCTATGGCCAGGTGTTTAAATAATAAAACATAAAATAAAGGATGCCTCAATATACATCTAAGTAGAAACTAATTATGATCTAATACCTTATGGGAAACAAATATGCAATAAAATCCTAGGGATATATGAGAAGAAGATCATACCTACACCCCTCTAGAATAGGTCAGGATGACTAGTTATGGTTAAGCACTACCCACCCCTAGTCTCATACATCCTAATGGAGAAATAAGAATAAAATAATGGAGGTATCGAGTCTTGATAAGGGTTCTAACCATTTTTTCCAATCTATAACCCTTATTTCCATAGATATAGGGACTCCCTCTTTGAGATTTATCTATGTCCTCCCTAAACATGAAATAGTAAATCAATCCATCACATCAAATAATCCCCTAATAAATGGATCCCTTCAACTACATTTTTAAATAACAAACATGTAATTTGAGTATGGAACATCATAGAGTTTACCATTTACCAATTTTAATCTATATTTAGTTGTAGGGTGGGATCTTCAACCTATTCATTGAACCTAACCTCTATGAGGAGATGTTTTGCTATAACTTAAGTTTTTTGATGAATTGATTGAACCACACTATGTCAAAAATTTATGATCGTTATGGAGCATGCATGATCCTCACCCCACATTCTCTTAATTGTATCTTATTATTAGTCCTCTAAATAGAGGTCTCCCCTTGCTATTTGTGGCTCATAGTTATCCCTCTTAGGGAAGTGGAATTATTGATCCATATTTAGCTATAGTGTGAGACCCTCAACCTACGCATTGAATTTGACCACTATAGGGAGGTGCTCTCCTTATAGCTTAATATTTTAGGTGAATTGGTTAAAACATAGTATGGAAAAACACCAACAATAAGGTAAATTTTATTGAATATATATTTATTCACTAGTTATAACTATAGTTGATTTATAACAATTGGCATCCAACCTACAATAAAATTTACTAGAAATATGGACACGTGAAAGGTACTAAATTTAGAAACATATCCTCTATTATTGAAACCACTAACTCAAATTTACCTTGCATCCCCTATAATTTGTTTAATTAAATTGTTAGATATAATAGCTAAAACATATTATTCATTGGTGTAATATGTTTTATATAAGATATGACATATATCATTAGTAACCATATTTATTTTGATATCAAAATCCATAACATTCCCTTATTTATCATTGATGTAAAATTAGATATAACAATTTTAAGGTCTTGTTGTGGCTGCTCCACAACGTACCCCAAAATTGGGGACCCACCTTTTTTGCATGTGTTCCAAGAAGACTGAAGTGGCCCATAGGCTAAAGATCAAGAAAAAAAAGCAAAATACCACAAGGAGAAAAAGTGTCGCGATATCGCGACATGTTGCACCATCGCGGCCAAAAGAGAAAAAGTGTCGCGATATCGCGACATGTTGCACCATCGCGGCCAAAATAGAAAAAGTGTCGCGATATCGCGACATGTTGCATTTTTGCGACCGTACAGAAAAGTGTCGATTCAGACATGTTGCACCGTCGCGGCCAAAAGAGAAAAAGTGTCGCGATATCGCGACATGTTGCTTGGTCGCGGCCAAAATAGAAAAGGTGTCGCGATATCGCGACATGTTGCACCATCACGGCCAAAATAGAAAAAGTGTCACGATATCACGACATGTTGCACCATCGCGGCCAAAATAGAAAAAGTGTCGCGATATCGCGACATGTTGCACCATCACGGCCAAAAGAGAAAAAGTGTCGCGATATCGCGACATGTTGCACCATCACGGCCAAAAGAGAAAAAGTGTCGCGATATCGCGACATGTTGCTTGGTCACGGTCAGAGGAGAAAAAGTGTCACGATATCGCGACATGTTGCATTTTCACGACCGTATAGGAAGAAGTGTCGCGATATCGCGACATGTTGCGTTTTCGCGATTCAAAGCAAAGAGAAGGAGCTAGAAAGGAAAAGTGTCGCGATATCGCGACATGTTGCATTTTCGTGATTCAAAGCAAAGAGAAGGAGCTAGAAAGGAAAAGTGTCGCGATATCGTGACATGTTGCATTTTTGTGGACGTATAGAAAAAGTGTCGCGATATCGTGACATGTTGGAAACAAGAAAAGGTGTCGCGATATCGCGACATGTTGCATTTTCGATTCAAAGCAAAGAGAGAGAGCAAGAAAAGAAAAGTGTCGCGATATCGCGACATGTTGCATTTTCATGGCAAAAGGGAAAAGTCGATATCGGACATGGATGGACAAAAGGGAAAAAGTGTCGCGATATCGCGACATGTTGCATTTTTGCGACCAAACAAGACAAGAAAGAACAAGAAAAGAAAAGTGTCGTGATATCGCGACATGTTGCATTTTCGTGACGTACAAAAAAAGTGTCGCGATATCGCGACATGTTGCGTTTTCACTGCCAAACAAGAAAAGGTGTCGCGATATCGCGACATGTTGCATTTTCATGATTCAAAGCATAGAGAGAGGCAAAAGAGAAAAAGTGTCACGATATCGCGACATGTTGCACTGTCGTGGCCAAAAGGGAAAAGTGTCACGATATCGCGACATGTTGCACTGTCACGGCCAAAAGGGAAAAAGTGTCGCGATATCGCGACATGTTACATTTTCGCGGCTACAAGCAACAAAAGAGAGCAAGGAGGCAAAAGTGTCGTGATATCGTGACATGTTCCAGTTTTGCCAAGGTAACGGACCTGCATCAACGTGGACATAAGGACAAAATCTAATGAATAAGACAAAGCGTTACATGATCATTTAAGATGGTCGTTACACACGGAGGGAAACGGATGCAAGCCCATGTGGAGAAACGTAGCGAAGGGCCACAAAATGGAAACCAAAGCACACGCATAGAAGGGAAGGTGAAACGAGCAGTCATCGAAAAATGAAGCGAACCGTCATGGAAGAAGAAACAATGTTTTCAGAAGTTTAAATACGCCATTCAAAGAGGCCAAAAAGGGGTTGGAAACCGCTGCAAGCAGAGTTGCAGAGCTGAAGGCGAGAAGGCCATTCTGGACCTGTTTGAGTTGTTTCTCTTCCATAGACTGGTTTGGAAAAACCAGAGATTCTGCTATTGTAAAATGACATATTTTTAATGCAGAAGTGTTCAAAAATTTGCATCTTGTGGGCAAGAAAGAAGGAGATATTCTTTGCATGCTATGGATTTAATGTTTATTCTTTCATTTTTTAGATTTTGAATTTATAGATAATGTTAAATGCCATCTTTTTGGGTTACATTAGGTGAATATTTGAAATCTGAAATGTTATTTCGTACCCTAGGAACCAACACTTAGTCTATGGGGATTGTGCATGTTTTGCAAGTCCAATAGGTTAGGTTGCATGCATGGAGACCTCACATCTTCGGTTTTGTCAGAACAGGATAGCATCATACTGAGTGCATTTTATTTTCAGTTTGTTTTCTGCATTTCATTTTTCATTCTCTGCATTTTATTTTTTCCAGAAAGTTTAACTTATTTAAAATAAACATTTAAAAATTACAAAATCCAAAAAAAACAATGAACAATCACTAAAGTTTCATGGTGAAATAAAACAACATTGCCCCTTGTTTACAGTTACTTGCAATCACTAAGGTGTTCCAAGCATTTAAATTGATTATCTTCATTTGAGATTACCAATACACAGTTGCAAATGCTAATACAACGGAGACCTTGGAGAAGTTGTTTGTTTGACTTCTTTGCAAGAGGGGATTTGGAACCCAAATCCTAAAGGAGAGTTGTACTTTCACAACTGGGTGAAAATACCACTCAACAGATTGGCGCTAGAAGGAGGGCCGAATCGGTTTATTTCATTGTCCTAACGCTTTTTGATTGTTCATACAGGAATAACATGTTTTGAATAAGGTGTTTTGATTCTGCATTGTTTTAGAATACTGCTTTGTCAAGGTTCCTTCTTTCATGACTAACAAATTGATTTTGAAGTTATTCTTTGAATTTCATTAATTACAGGATTTTCTTTGTGTCGCAGGTTTTCTTTGAGGTACTGAGAGTTTTGTCAGGTTCTTGTAGGGTTATCATCATCGATTTTGAATCAAATGGCCCAACCTCCACCACCTCCTTGGTACGGAGCCCATAACATTCCTTTGAATATTGCAGGGGATATTCACGAGATCCCTAGGAATATAGAGAGATTTTTGCCCAAATACAAATCGGATGGCCCAAGGACCATAGAAGAACATATTCAGGCCTATAGGGATGTTTTGATAAGACTGCATGTTCAACATGAAGATGTGGCTTGTAGACTCTTCCCCATGAGCCTAGACCAAGTGGCTTACGAATGGTATATTTGCTTACCTATGGGTTCCATTACGTCATGGACGCAAATGGAGGATGCTTTTGTCAACCAATTCAGGTCACCATTAGATCCCACAATCATCTATAATGAGTTCATTACATGCAAAAGAGGCCAGGGTGAGCCAATCCGAACTTTTAATCAGAGATTTCAGAAGTGCTATAATAGAGCAATTCGACATTTTGCCATTGATCCCGTAGTAGCTTTGCAAATATATTTTGGGGCATTGGATCCTATGACGGCAATGTTTGCAAGGCAAAATCCTCAAGTTACCATGCTTGCTCTAGCCTACAATGAAGCTATGACCATTGAACAACAAATGACACCACAGAGTTATGGGTTTTCCCAGATGCCTATGGTAGGACAATATGGTCCATATGGTCAAGCTCCTATGATGAATGAGATCATGGCACCACAAATATCAGGCATAAATGCTTTGCCTTATCAACAACCATATTCATCAACACCCGCTTACGCACCCATTCCAATTCAACCAATCACATCCATTCCCCCCATTCCTTCATTTTTGCAAAATAGTCAGTAGACTATGCAGGGAGCCAGTCCGGTTAATTCTCAGGCTATAGTTCCTTTCCCCAATCCAATTCCGATTCAAAGTGTGAATCCTTACGCAAATCCTATTGGAACTAGCAATAACATAGCTCAACCAAAAGAGATTTATTCAGAGGTTGAAGAACTCAAAAAGATGGTTCACAAATTGAGTAATGATTTGGTTCAAAAATAGAAGTATGAATCCCATGCCCCTCACCCAAATCAAAATTTCAACAATAGAGGGAGACAGTGGAATGCGAAGCCAAACAATGGGGGTGTGCCTTCCCCTATTGCTAATCAGATAGATACTTCTGTAGGACCAAGTCACTCTAGTTCCATTCTTAATATTTCTGATTTTGCATGGGAAAATGGGTGTAGATTGCATAATACAAAGATGCATAATGAAAGGAATTGTCCCAAAATAGCTAGGTATACCCATTGTCTCCAAGCTCAAGTGGATGATTTGGAACTTGTGCCAAATGAGGGTCCACCCCAACATCATCAAGGAGAGGACAACGTTTTGGTGGTGGAAACTCTATATCGTCAAGAGAGTGAGAATGAGGAAGGTGAAGATGAATGGGATGAGAAACATGTGGATGAATCGAGAAGATGAAGAAGAGGTACTTGAGCATCACGACTTGAACTTGGAGGATGATTACTATGATTCATGGAAGAAATGGGAAGAATATTATCAATCTAAATCTTCTAATAAACTTGTTGTGCCAATTAATATGCGAGGATAACTCAATTGCTTCCTCACATGAGGATACTATAAATCCTGTACAATTTGAGAAAGTTTTGGAAGAGGAATTAGAATCTCATCAAATTTTGGAACATGATAAGGATTCTACAACCATGAATCAAGAAAGAGAGTCATTTGCTTTAGATTCCTTTGGAGGAAAAGAAATTGAAAATCTTGATCCAATTACTTGTGCTACAATGATTATGCCATTTCAAAATGAGAAAATTACAAAACCTAAATCATTTGGGTTTGATATCATTGATGATCCAATTGAAAATCTCACGTTACCCAAAACAACCCAAGTGATTGATCATGGAAATGTGTTAGTCAACCCACCCCTAGATAGACAAGACTTATGGTTTGAAAGGGATGGACGTATTTTCGATTGGGTACCTAAGTTTGGTGCCTTTGATAAACAAGTCATGGAGAAAGAACAAGTGCTACAGGATGATGAATGTCATGAGAGAAAAGAGGAATTTTCAAATCCTCTTCAAGTAAGGTCAAATGAAAGCGGGCCAAAGGTAAAATCTCACCGTTTTGGTTTCACCATGCAAAATTCGAATGAAGGTTTGCCTAATGAATGGTTTGATTCAAATATTATTAATGTTATGGCTTTATTGAATGAAAATGAAAGCTTATTTCTACACCATGAATCAAAGTGCGAGAATGGACATCTTAAAGAATAGACATAAAAGAATTGAACATCAATCATTGTCTAATCAATTTGAAAACTTGAAGCTCCACCATAGGATTATTAATGAAACTAAATCAAATTGGTATGGTGAGAGGGGCAAGTGGAGGTTTGGTTCTTTGTTTGGTTTGATCTTGTTTTTGTTGGATTCCTACAAAACTTGGTATGCGTATCACGTCATATGTCTTTTAAAGAATTCTAATCAGGTTTGGGATCCGGGAAAATGATAATCCAAACTTTTTGTACATTTGTATATACTTTTGGTTTTCGTGTTTTGGTTTCGAATGGATCTCATTTTGGTTTTAAGTTTTGTGTGTTGGTCCTTTGGACATTTTTGGTTTGTCAACTTAGGTCCTTATGAATGTTGACTAAGACTTGGAGAATATGAAACATCGAAATTGTATTGCGAGAAAGCTCCACGAATATTGCAAACACATTAAAGAATATCGTTTGGAACTTGTGATGCATGAAGTTGTCAGTTTTTCACATTATGGTAAAGTAGGTGATATATACTCCATCCGCATTTCAAAAGGAGCAATGCATTCATATCTCATATTACATTCCGCATTGCATATATATTTCATCTCAGTTGCATCTTCATGTCATGTACAATCATTGAAAAGGTGTCGAATCCTCTTAGGGTTATTACATAACATATATTAAAAGGATCCTAAGGTTGGAAACTGATGCCCGAACTATCTTGAACCAAGCACGTTCTACGCATATTAAAGAGAATCTTGAGCAAAATGGTCAAAACCATACTTGGAAGAAAAGGTGAGGCGAAAGGAATATTTCGTGTCTGTCCTATCATGCAACATAATCCTTAAAACAGTGGTTTTTACCACTCCCATAATGCTTAAAGCCTAAAATCAGAGTAGTAAGGATAGGGTTAAATCCTCATCTAACTTAGGTTGAGGATCCAATTCCCCAAAGCTCTGATTTGACCTTCATGGAGTAGTAAGGATAGGGTCTAATTCTCATCTCGCTTAGGTTGAGAATCCGATTCCCCAAAGCTTCTATTTTGCCCATTCAAGAACTTGAAATTCCAAAGAAAATATTTTTCATTTCTTTATTAATATTGGATTGGAAGGATCGTACTACATGTCCCTTGCAAGGATGGGTAGTCATCCCCAAGGTCCAAGAAATCAAAAGTAGAGCCAAATCATGGATTATGGGGTTAATCTCCACCGGGGCTATAGACGCCTGGTTGGTAGTGGAGTATGCTCATGCGTGGCAACATGTCTTGTCTAAAAACAAGACCACTGACTACTCAAACGGACAGGCTAGCTTGACAGTTTCATCCATAACAGGTTAAATCATTTTGTTCAAGATGAGGTAATGAACTCCAGATCAAGTAGTAAGGATAGGGTTAAATTCCCATCTCGCTTAGGTTGGGAATCCTATTCCCCAAAGCTCTGATTTCACTTACACTTGCACATGGGTTCAAGATGGTAGTGACACATAACCAACTTTGGGATCTAATAAATTAATTCAGTATGCACATATTTGGTCCTAAGAGGGTTTGACAGTTTTGATATGTTTGTTCATGATACTAGAAGGTTTGAGCCTTTGCAAAGCAGGTTGTTATATCTCTAGCATCTTCATCATACATCAAATCCTGCACAAATCATTCATAGCCTTGCATACGAATCATAAGTGAAACTGACAATGGAATGTTGATCAATTTCAAATGATAGGGAATGAAGCACATTGCACACACCGAGCTGATGCTTAATAATTCTAATGCTTCATGTATTTCTCGTCTAGTTTCATTCTTGGGATATTTTTTGATGCTTGTATTTGAGTCTATGTTTTCAGGTTGAGTTCTCACCGAAATGCTCAGGAGCATTTCCCAACAGAGTCGCCATTTGTTGTGGCTGCTCCACAACGTACCCCAAAATTGGGGACCCACCTTTTTTGCATGTGTTCCAAGAAGACTGAAGTGGCCCATAGGCTAAAGATCAAGAAAAAAAGCAAAATACCACAAGGAGAAAAAGTGTCACGATATCGCGACATGTTGCACCATCACGGCCAAAAGAGAAAAAGTGTCACGATATCGCGACATGTTGCACCATCACGGCCAAAATAGAAAAAGTGTCATGATATCATGACATGTTGCACCATCACGGCAAAAATAGAAAAAGTGTCGCGATATCGCGACATGTTGCACCATCGCGGCCAAAATAGAAAAGTGTCGCGATATCGCGACATGTTGCACTTCACGGAAAAAATAGAAAAAGTGTCACGATATCGCGACATGTTGCTTCATAAAAAAAGAAAAAAAGTGTGCGATATCGACATGTTGTTGGTAAAGGAGAAAAAGTGTCACGATATCGCGACATGTTGCATTTTAGAAAGGAAGAAGTGTCGCGATATCGCGACATGTTGCATTTTCACGATTCAAAGCAAAGAGAAGGAGCTAGAAAGAAAAGTGTCACGATATCGCGACATGTTGCATTTCGATCAAAGAAAAAGGTAAAGCTATAAAAGAAAAGGTGTCGACGATATCGCGACATGTTGCATTTTCATGATTCAAAGCAAAGAGAGAGAGCTAGAAAGAAAAGTGTCACGATATCGCGACATGTTGCATTTTTTGACTAGAAAGAAAGAAAAGTTAATGCTAGAAAAGGAAAAAGTGTCGTGATATCGCGACATGTTGCATTTTCGTGACCATACAAGACAAGAAAGAACAAGAAAAGAAAAGTGTCATGATATCGCGACATGTTGCATTTATAGAAAAAGTGTCGCGATATCGCGACATGTTGCATTTTCACTGCCAAAGAAGAAAAGGTGTCGCGATATCACGACATGTTGCATTTTCATGATTCAAAGCATAGAGAGAGGCAAAAGAGAAAAAGTGTCACGATATCGTGACATGTTGCACTGTCATGGCCAAAAGGGAAAAAGTGTCACGATATCGCGACATGTTGCACTATCATGGCCAAAAGGGAAAAAGTGTCGCGATATCGCGACATGTTACATTTTCATGGCTACAAGCAACAAAAGAGAGCAAGGAGGCAAAAGTGTCACGATATCGCGACATGTTCCAGTTTCGCCAAGGTAACGGACCTGCATCAACGTGGACATAAGGACAAAATCTAATGAATAAGACAAAGCGTTACATGATCATTTAAGATGGTCGTTACACACGGAGGGAAATGGATGCAAGCCCATGTGGAGAAACGCAGCGAAGGGCCACAAAATGGAAACCAAAGCACATGCAGTCAGGGAAGGTGAAACGAGCAGTCATCGAAAAATGAAATGAACCGTCATGGAAGGAGAAACAATGTTTTCAGAAGTTTAAATACGCCATTCAAAGAGGCCAGAAAGGGGTTGGAAACCGCTGCAAGCAGAGTTGCAGAGCTGAAGGCGAGAAGGCCATTCTGGACCTGTTTGAGTTGTTTCTCTTCCACAGACTGGTTTGGAAAAACCAGAGATTCTGCTATTGTAAAATGACATATTTTTAATGCAGAAGTGTTCAGAAATTTGCATCTTGTGGGCAAGAAAGAAGGAGATTTTCTTTGCATGCTATGGATTTAATGTTTATTCTTTCATTTTTTAGATTTTGAATTTATAGATAATGTTAAATGCCATCTTTTTGGGTTACATTAGGCGAATATTTGAAATCTGAAATGTTATTTCGTACCCTAGGAACCAACACTTAGTCTATGGGGATTGTGCATGTTTTGCAAGTCCAATAGGTTAGGTTGCATGCATGGAGACCTCACATCTTCGGTTTTGTCGAACAGGATAGCATCATACTGAGTGCATTTTATTTTCAGTTTGTTTTCTGCATTTCATTTTTCATTCTCTGCATTTTATTTTTTTCCAGAAAGTTTAACTTATTTAAAATAAACATTTAAAAATTACAAAATCCAAAAAAAAACAATGAACAATCACTAAAGTTTCATGGTGAAATAAAACAACATTGCCCCTTGTTTATAGTTACTTGCAATCACTAAGGTGTTCCAAGCATTTAAATTGATTATCTTCATTTGAGATTACCAATACACAGTTGCAAATGCTAATACAGCGGAGACCTTGGAGAAGTTGTTTGTTTGACTTCTTTGCAAGAGGGGATTTGGAACCCAAATCCTAAAGGAGAGTTGTACTTTCACAACTGGGTGAAAATACCACTCAACAGGTCTATATGATGAACTTGGACACATACAAAATTTCATCTAACACTCTAAAAATCATAGATTAGGACACATGCTATCAATGACTGAATAGGGACACACTTGACTATTCACCATATGATCATGGAAAAGTATAAACATAATTATCCATGGTTTTACATCCAATATGGATAAGTACACACACTATCCATCACCTAAATATTTGAGAGTAATATTCAGATCTATAGAAACATTTATGATATTTTGAAAAATCATGAAAATTTTAGTAACAAAAATTTCCCAATGATTTTTTGTGGAAACCTATCTCTAAGAGCCTAGGATTTCAAAATCATGAAAAACATATTAATAAAACTGAAATTTTGAGACATGAATTTGTTCCTATAATGCACCAAGTCACATAATTATGAAAATTTTGAAGGGGCCAATGTTTTGCTAGTGATTTTTTTGGGGGGGTCATTTTTTCAAGGTGTGAAATTTTTGAGCGGGTTGAATGTTTTTCAATAAAATATTTGTTGCATGTTCAAAGGTATATTGTTGCACATTTGAGTACCTATCCAAATATAATGCATTACATAGTTAAAGGCACATTGTTGTCTAATTGGAATCATTTCTATGAGCAATGTGATTATACTTACCTTCCATTCCCAAGAGTTATCCATCATTGTAGTGAGAACCACACCACAACTAGTCTAAGAAAGCAAACACAAATGTGATTTAGAACTCCACATTATAGGTCATAGTAAGGATAAATAAATAAAAAAATAAGCATTTATTTGGAGTAGGGAAGTTTAATAATTGCCACAAAAATTGTGGGACCTGACATGGGCATTTATGCATGCAAATTTATGTAAAAAATTCCTACATTTTTTTTTAGGAGAAAATACTTTTGGATTTTGTTTTTGAAGTATTTTTCATGCTCAATGTTCTTGGGGTCATATGAGGAAGAATTAATTTGTACCCAAAACAAGGTTTATCTCTACCTCTATAGAAATTTAATCTTTTATCTCTTTCATGCTAAAATATTTTATCGTAATTTTAGTACCATTAGAAAGTAGACTCATAACACTTTCTAGTGACATATTTCATGATTTGCTTCATGAGAAGAAGACTTTAATTGTTAAAAACTAGTTAGTGATTCAAAATTATAATTGGTGATAACAATTTTCACCCTAGTGAGAGTTGCAAACTTCAAATCCTTGTAATATTATCATTTGATGGCCAGATTTATCATACAACCACTCATTTTAGTTGTTTCTCCACTATACCAAAAAATGCTTTTAAGGGTGGCTGAAAGGATGACATTTTTTGTGGTGGTAAAAAAACACCCTAATAGACCCTAAGAGAGAGTTTTAAAACCACCCTAAAAAATCTGCACCAAAAAAGGCTTTTTAGGTGGCTAAAGATAGCGCTTTTAAAATACCCTAATAAACCCTAAGAGGGTAGTTTAAAACAACCTTTAAAACATTGAAAAAAAAACCTTTTAAGGATATCTTAAATACCCTAAGAGGGTGGTTTAAAATTACCCTTGAAACACCCCAAAAAATTATTTCATGACAGTTTATAACCACCCTAATAGACTCTATGAGGGTGGTTTAAAACCACCCTTAAAAATCAGTCGTAAAAAAAAACATATAAAGTGTTCACGAACATTTTGGCATGTAAAAATTTTGGTTTTCTTAACCCTGTCAAGCTATCTATTCGAAGATTCCCATGAATTCGATCTTTTCAAACTAGAAATTCTTAACACTTCACAGTTGCCTTAATCCTAGTAGGCTCTCTATTATAATCTTCCTACAACCTTGACCTTTTCAAATTGGGAATGCTCAACACTCGATTGACCTTAGGGGAGAGGTGAGAGTGATTATTCCTCTTTATCAACCTCTTTAAAATGAGGAGTGAGCGAGATCTCATAAACAAATGCACATTCCTTTGGAGGGTTCAGTATTAGGTAGTTTTTTACCCATTGGAGAGTTCAAGTGGGATAAGGCTTGGGAGTGTTGAGGCATCAAGAAGCGAGTTGTAGGTAATATTTAAAGTTTTTGGAATTTTCTACAAAATATATGAAAGACAGTAAGAAGTTGTAGGTAAGATTTAGGGTTTTTAGAACTTTTTATGAAATCTATAAAATATTTGTATTTATGGTCAAAATTTTTTAAGATCTAGGATTATTGGAATGACCGGGTCGTCAAAATTGTGTAAGATTTAGGGTTTTTGGAATTTTCATTGGGTCAGGAAATTTGTGTAAGCTTTAGGGTTTTAAAACTTTCACTAGGTCAAGATTTAAATCTTTTTAAGTATCCATATAATCAATATCTATCCAAATAACATCTAGAGGGAGTTTTGTTTTTGCATACCTAGCTACAACTAATTTAACATATAAAATATTCTTGTATCTCCACCTACATTAGTGAAAGCCTATATAATTCAATTCAGATTAACATAAATAAGAAAGGGTGCACATTTAGAGTAGAAAATACTTATTAAATCTACTAAATACTTTTACCTCTACCTACTTTATCATATGCTTTGGAGGGTTGATGTTGATCCTAACCTAGATGTCATCCTTTCATTCTTTGAGACACATAAATATAATATCCTTTATTCTGTGCTTTGCATACATTTTGTGCACAATCGTGGGTTCCATTCATGTAGGTTTAAGTGTGAAATTATTCACCTACTGTTTATTAGATTTGAATCACCTAGTCTACATACTTTTAGACTTGTCTAAAGAATCTGTATGATTTTTTTAATTACAGGAGGCATTCTCAAATCTCAAAAAGTACAATAAAAATTATGTTATATCAAGCATGTAATAAAAAGGGATGTGAGAAAGAGTATTCTTTGGTTGGTAGTACAAATAGAAATTTTTTTACAACTTTGAATGCTTTATCGATAATTGACATCACCTATGGCAATGGAATAATCCCAAAAATTCAAGTACTTTTTATCTTCTCTCTTGATGGATTGATCTTTTTTCTTGATAGACAATGATAATTTTAAGTTTACTTAATGTATAGAAATTATGGTAGGAGCTTAATTGTGCTCTGTGTATATTCACTTATGGGCATATTTCATTCTAACTGTTAGACCAAATTTTGAAAAAAATAAAAAACAGGGTTTCAAGATCAACTTATGGACTATATTTAGAGAGAAAGATAAATATTATTTATCCCTATATAATTCTATCTTCAAGATTAGAAATATGAATATAATTTATGTGAATACAAAATCAAGCAACACCAAATATAAACTATGAAATGATAAATAAGCAAAGTAACACAATGATTGCACAATACAAATACACTCTTTTATTATTGTTGGTATATGTCAAGTTTTACAATCAATGTGGGGTTTTACACTGCTTATTTATTTTGATACAATTGTTACATGTACTAGGGTTCTCCGAAACCCTAGTTAAAAATAATAGTGGTGTCTTCACACTTGATTTGATCCCAACATATTTGTGGGTGGGCTTGTGTATCCTATGCAGGTCCACCGGAGCTTCAACAACTTCCAAAGAATGTAGTTCTTACACCTACACATAGCCAATAATAACAAGGATTATAAATATCTATGAGGGATCCATTGCGTGAGACCCTAAGGAGAAATAAAATCACTAAACCCTAATATTGCAATGAAAGCTGTAAACAAAGCATAAAAACATGAAATAAGTGCAATGAACTTTTACCTTGTTAACAAACTTGCTATCTCTATTTTTTTCTTACATAGATACTTCTAGTGAGGGTTGCAAAGATGCCCTAACAGTTTCCAAGGGTCGTAGGGTTGTAGATCTAGAATGTAAAATACCCGTAGGTTCTCCGTGCTAACCAAAAATACCCAGAGGTTCTCAGTGGGTTCTGGTGGGCATTCTGTAGACTTCGATGGGTGCTTGGGAAGCTTTAGAGGGTGTTCAACGGTTAAGGGAAAGGTTTTAGAACCAAATATGGTTCACACGATGTGGGTGGTAGTGGATGTAGAAGATTTGAACAGTTTTGATTTGGTGCAAAGATGAGAATTATAGGGTTAAGGTTTAAGAACTCCATGGTGAAATTAGGGATCTTAGGAACTTAGGGGGCTTAATCACTCAAAGAACTTAGATATCGAGTCATCAAAATAACTCCTCTTTATAATATTCCTTTAGACATGTTAGTCTTTTGATGACACAATTTGAGAGTTCAAGATTAAAACATGAGGAAGGGTGGATATCAAATATGGGTAAGTGGCATGGATTAATGTGGATGAATGGATAAGATTAAAACATGATGAATGACTGGGATTATTTCATATAAATATATATATATAATGGATTGTGGAGATTGGGAAACATGGATGGATGACAAGTGGCTATATTTTGGTGTCTATAGATGCCCCTTTTTGTATCATGTTGTGTAAAACATAATGCAGTATAAAAATACGAGACACCTAGTTTGGCCTAATGCAGAAGGAGCTTTCTTTAATTGAGATGCAAAGATGAACTTGAAGATAAAAGAATTTTGATTGTGTAGATTACCCCCTCAATTGGTGAATGAGTGAAGAATAAATCTCACAAGCCAATTGCCCTATTTGTGCAAATGAATGTGCAAATGAATGGCGCAATCGTGGATGTATAATGTAAATATAGATGATATGAATAATGTAAAATTATGATATAAATGATGTAAAAGGATGATATGAATAGTGTAAAATGATTTCGTTTTTGCCCCAATGCAAAAATGGGCATTGTTGATAAATGCAAGTGAATTATTATATTTTTACGCAAAAATAGAAAGGGTTTTTGATAAGTGTAAATGCCATGATCATGTAATATGTATCTTGTTGTGGGAAAATCAAAATCAAATGTGGTTACCCCAAGTTTGGGGTGATTTCATGTTGTTGAATAAATTGTCATTTGGTGTCACTGAAATGTAAAATGATGAAAATATAAAATATCAGGAAGCAATCACCCTAAGATCAGATGATTTCGAGTAAGCCACTCCTATTTGACTCTGCACAATTATTTATTGTTGAGGAGAATGATGTAATGTGATTTATCCGTGTTTCAAGCCCCAAGGGCAAGGCCATCAATGACAACTATTGAGCAAATTGTTCTTGACATAGTCTCACTCATAAAATGAGGTACCAAAAGTGTTTTGTTATTGAATAGTGAGATATATAATTATGGCTAAGTGTCCTTATGGTGATTTACTCATATTATCAAATTTCATGGATACCAATCGCTACAATCGCCAAGGAGATAGAATAGACCACTAGATACAAGGTTCACTTGAATTTGTATGTGAACTTGGAAAATGTGCAAATGTAATGATTGATGAATACAAATGATGTGGAAATAAATATGTGATGATGAGAAATGCATTGATGATTGAATTGAATGATTTTGTGAAATTTTACCTTGATTTGGGGTATTTTGAAGCAATTTTATGCCTTTTGGACATAAATAAAAGCTAGCCATAAAAATAAATTTATATTATCATGAAATTGAATGCAATGATGGAATGGATGATGAGAATGATTAAAATTGTCATTTTGTTAAAATTAGAACCATTTTGAAACGTTTTGTAACTTGTAATGTGATTTTACACCTTTTGGTTGCAAGCAAAAATTATGTGTCCAAATCAATTTTGGTTTTCACAAAACATGATATGGTGATGAAAGTGATGCATGGATGCAATTTGGAAAGATTTTGTAGGGTTAAGCTATCTTTTTGGATCGGTTTTTATCTTTTGTCAATTTTGATGCCAAATGCTAGTGGGCACCTACCGCATGTGTAAACGCCCGCAGAGTTTGCTATTCTCCAAACACAAGGATGCTTTTTAATGCACCTAGAAGTGTCCATGGGTATTTCAATGCACCTAAAATATCTATAAATAACCTAGAGAAAGAAAATTAGGTTCATCCTTGCGTTTGCAAATTTTAGAAGCTACTCCTAAGGGAGTGGAGTGGAGTGCAGTGAGTGAGCTGAAGTTTTGTGGAAGCTATGGCGATGGAGGGTGTGGATGCAACAACATGAGCAGATGTGTATTTTTCTAAGGTAAATACCTTTGAAGATCTTTTTTTGTGCAAAAAAAATTGTTGCTTATTTTTTTGAACATGTACAATGTATTTGATATTAATATTTTATGTTGTGTTGCAGCTAAATATTTGGAGGTTCAGTATCGGTTCTCACCTCTCATACCTGGGGTGAAGAGGGTGTTGTGGAAGGACTAGTGGGAGTGGCTTGAGGATTTTTTGCTAGCTAGGGTAGCTAAGATAGATGTGATAAGATAGAATGAGGGGTATCTGTCTACCTTTGTATAGAGATAGAATCTAGGTAAGGGAACCTTTCAGCTCCCTCTAGAGAGATTACAGTGACACTTGAGGATGTATACCACATCCTCAAGCTACCAATGGAGGGATTACATGTTGAGGTTGGACACGATAAGGGGTATGATATGAGACACATGGTTGGAGATGGGTGGCAAGATGTGTATGTGATGGGTGGAGGGATAACATACTTGTTCATGTATGTGGATAAGAAGTTGGATGCCCTACCCACTTTGGTTATGTTCATGTTGGCCAACATAGTGGCAGCTCCCATGGAACCTTATAAAATTGGTGTGCGATATGATCGCTACAACTTGGGTATATGCATGGGCTCCTAGTTTATTAGTGCAATTATACCAGGAGCTATATGAGGTAAGGAGAAAAAAGTAGAAGGGGCTGGGATGTAGTGTGCTACTGTAGTGTTGGGTTTGGAAGTACTTCAATGTGGCTCTACTAGTGGGATTACCTACTATGGCATGCGAGAGGAAGAAACCTTATGCTATGAGGTGGTTAGTGGTAGAGGAGGTACAATTAATTCATCCTATTTAGATGAGACAGTGGTACAAGGATCTGTAGGTTGGATTGACATTAGCTCAGGTGATATGGAGGCCATGGAAGGTGCCATGTGGATGGGTTATGGGAAGCATTTATGGAGGGTTCCGTAGGCTAGGTGTGTAGTTGGGAGGCATCAAAGTGAGGTGGAAGTGATTTAGTTCTCACGGGTGCTGAGGTATTTTGGACTAAGGCAGGGAATTCTTGAGGCATAAATGCTATACAAGCATCATCAATATGAGATAGGTCTTCCTTGTTCTAAGACATGGAGGATGACCTATGAAGATGATGAGAAGATAGATATCCCCAATGTGGATTATGTGAGTAATACTATAGAGTATGATGCATGGTTCGCTGCATAGCCGCAATGGTATCAATTTTAGTAGTGGATGGGGGTAATGGAGAGGAGGATGAGGTAGAGGTCAAGGAGGTCGATGAGGCTCCTAAGCACCAAAGTCACATTTTATCTAGTTGTTGAAGGAGGTATGCTAGGGATATAATAGAGCAAGCACCTGATATTGAAGGGGATGGAGATGGAAGAGATGACATGGAGGATGTTTCAAAGGGACCTCCTAGGTAGAGTGAGGAGGATTAGGAGATGCTGGAAGAGCTGGTGGTAGAGCAGAATGTGATGGTAGTGGCTCAAGATGCAGATATAGCTCAGTTGCAGGTAGATTTAGAGGTATGGCTAGCTATAGGTGGAGGTTATGACGAGACTACGAGGCTTCAAGTAGAGCTACTATAGAGGAGTCATTGGTAGAGATATGATGTAGCACACCTTTAGGATTAGGATTGATATATTTGGTTGCTAGAGGATTGGTTGATGGAGCATGATATTGGGCTTCTAGATCCACCCTTCTCATCCATATTTGAGTCTATTAGGCATAGTGATTCTAGGTATAACTCTAGGTCTAGGGCTCCTTCGGGGTCACAAGGGTCCTCTTATAGGCATTAGCTAGTGCTTAGATGCACTTTTTGTATATGAGCCTTGGTGCTCCATTGTATATAGCCTTTGGGCATTCCTTGTATATGCAATATTTTTACATATATATACATGAATTTTACTTTTATGTTATTATTTTGTGTGGATGCATGTGTATATGGATTATTATGCAATGATAATGTGTATGAATGCAAATAAATTAATGCTCATTCATAGTTTAGATTTTTCTTGGCCATGTTTAGCATTGTTGTTTAATCAGGGGCACCAAACTGGTGGCATGGAGATGGAAGACTCATGTAATGTTATGGATGGAAGAAGACATGGATGTTGACATGGAAGAAGATATGGATGTTGATATGGAAGAAGATATGGATTTTGATATAGAAGAAGATATGGATGTTGATATGGAAAACTGATTGTTTTGCAGAGACTCGGATATACTAGTGATATCAAACAAACTCACCAAATATTACCTAATTCCTATAGGACCAAATGTGTGTGCAGTAAATTCATTTAGTGAATCATGAGCATGGTAATGACTTGAGGAATTCAAGAACCAATGTGTGTGTAAGTGAGTTCATTAAACCATATTGAGAAAATTGATATGAAACCTATTATGGATTATACCAAGAAGCTAGCTTGTCCTTATGTGCAGTTAGAGGTCTCTTTGAAAAGATATGTGTCACCATGTGTGAGTGTACTTCATTGCCAGTAAAGCATTTATAGCCTCGATGGATATTGAATCCATAGTACAAGAATTTTATCTCTAAGTTTTGGGGATGACTACCTAACCATATAACTAGAATTGTAGTACTATCCTTACAACTCGAGGATCAGCGGTGGGTGATGTGTAAAATATTTAGATTTTTAGAAATTTTTACCTACTCTTTATTTTATTTTGAATTTGTGATAGTGGTGAAAACAACTATTTTTGTGGACTATGTGCATGATGGGACAAGAAATTAATACCCTTTTTACTTCGAGGTTCAACCCAAGTATGGTGTTATCCCTCTTTGACACAAGAATTTTTTTAAGATGTGTAATTGCATTTGGCTCAAGAATATTTAAAGTCAATTCGTAGAACTCAAGATTTTATTAGTGAAAAATGTGTATTGGTCCTAAATAAAACTTGACATGTATTGGAGGTTGTTTAAAACACTAGGAGTGGTTGAGTGACAGGAAAACACCTAGGAATTATGAACATGTGGCTTGTAAATGATTATTTGAATTTATGGAATGGTATAATGAAATGGATGATGTCTTGAAGGTGTACCTGATTAAGGCAACATGACTTTATTGGACCAATTATTATCTAAATTAAATAAATGATCCCTAATATGAAATGTGAAATGTGTGAAAATTATGGTGCAAATGCAATGAATGAAATGTGAGTTGTGAAATGAAATGTATGAAATGCAATTTTATGAAATGAAATGAAATGTGTGTAATACAATGTGTAAAATGCAATATATGAAATGTTATATGCTAAATGCAATGTATGGAATGCAAATTGTAAAAATTCAATGTGTGAAATGAAATGTGTGCAATGCAATGTTGTTTTTGTGTAATAGCCATGTATATATACATATATATAAATCACATTATGCATAGAATGCTTTCAAGTGTATAAAATTAAGTGGTTAGGGCTCTTCAACTCCTTCTAGACTAGAAAGCCTATAAGTTCCTTTACTCACTTTTTGAGTAACAATGTATGGACCTAACAAATTACCATTAATTTATCATGGATATGCGGCAATGCATTGGTATTTTGTTGATTCTCTTTAAGAACAAGATCTCCTACTTGGAATTCATGTAGGTGAACTTTGGTATTGTAAGAACACTTTAGGTGGTCTTTATAAACTCGTAAATGCTCTAAAGCATTGAATTATCTTTCATAAATAAGTGTGAGTTGGTCAAGACGTGCTTTTCTAGAAGTATCATCATCTATGAATTTCTACAATGAAACTCACAATGAAGGGATATCAAGATCAAGAGGTATGATTGCTTTGGCTCCATAGACCAATAAAAAATATGTTTCCCTATTAGGCATGCAGATGCTTGTTTGATAAGCCCATAATTCCAAGGGAATTTGTGTATGCCAATCTCTATGATTTTCTTTGACTAGTTTCTTGAGAATATCAATTAAGGTCTTATTGGTAGCCTCATATTTTCCATTTGCATGTGGGTAATAAGAAGTCAAGAAACTGTGTTGGCTATTATATTTATTGCAAAGTGCTTGGACATCCTTGTTCTTGAATTAATTACCATTGTCAAAGATGGTTTTTCAGGGAATATCAAAATGACAAATTATATGATGTCATCTATGACATTATCAAACTCTTTTGACTCAACCTTGTCTATGTTTGCTTGGAAAACCTCAGTATTTGAATGTGAACTTGAAGGTGAAGGTGAAGGTGAAGGTGGAGGTGATTGAGGAATGTAGTTGGTTGAAGCCCTTAACAATTCATTGAATAGGAAAAATTCAGCAAAGGATGGTGGCAAGGAAATCCGGTCCATATCAATAAGGCTTATGTCAATTGGAATTGGCTTTGCCAAATCGTATGGATTACAGAGCAAGGTGAATAAGTCAATAGGATTCATGTTGAATTAAGGGGAGAATGGATGGTTGGAAAGGTGGAGGATGGATGGATCTTTCTAGAATCGATGCTAACACTCTAATAACCTAAATAACAACAAGCAACATAATTAAATGCAATTGGCAAAAATCCATGTACATGCAATGTAAATTTTGATTTATTTTTAATTTGTTTTTGTGATTGATTTTTTTTTTTTTTGAATTTTGATTATGTACATATATTAAAAGTAAAATGGTAAGTGATATGGATCAATGAAGTAGAGGTGGTGGTTCACCGATTGGTTCCACTCACTCTTGTGGAAGAAGCAAGTGAATGATGGGTTGATGGATGGGGAACATTCTGAGGTAAAACTCATCCTATTTAGTGTGTGGAATGATGGGGTTTGATTCCTCTTTAGATTCATCAGAAGCTATTGACATGATGTTAAATTATTCATAGATTTCATCTTCAGAGTCATTCAGTGTGATGAATATCTTCTCCTAAATTTAAATTTAAACTTTAGAAAGCTTGTTCAAGAGAAGAAGTGGATGGAAGTGGATGATAACCTAAATATAAATGGTCATGTGCTTCTCTATATGAAACATCGATAATTTCATGCATTATCTATTCATTCCATCCTGGGCCATGTCCTTGATAATTAACTATATGAAAATATCAAGATGGAAAACCCAACATATGTTGTATATTAGCAGGTGTTGGTTGCTTGGGTTCATCTTGGGAAGATAAATTGAACGATGAATCAATACCCCCACACATAAAATTTATGTTATTAGGTGTTGAAACCATGTTATATATCGCTCCTATAGATAAGGGTAAGTCATGTGAGTGACCATAATCCTTAGCAGTTTGAATGTTGAGTAGTGTGACTATGATGTCTTGGACCACATATTCACCAATTCTAGGATTAGTGAGGTGGACCTCGACTTGGGATGATATGGATGCGAATTTGGAAGTGGATATGATGACTTGGGATTTTTAGATGACTCAAAAAATAGAAAATGTGTGGATTGATATGGTATATCACAATCCATCAATTTGAATTGTGAGACATTGGATGATGGGGATAGAGATGGGTTTGGTTGTGATGATTTTTGGATGGGTAATAATGATGTGGAAAGAATGATTGTGTATGATGATGATATTTATTATGTGGCTTATGTGTATTGAGTTTGACAACATTTACATGTATTCAAAGGTGATGAAGATGGGGGAATGGAAGTGGAGGCTTGATGTGAAGTGGTGATGGGTAGATCCTCAGGAATAGGATATTTTGACAAAGATGTAGATTGTGTGGTTGATGAAGTGGTTGATAATGTGAGAAAAATATGAGTGGAAGGCATCATGGATTCATAGGAGCTGGAAATAAAATTACAATACTTGAATGGTTCAACATTCATCAATATGCAATGAACTCATCCCTCATGTACGTATTTCAAGTAATTATGGAGTATAGAAGGGAAACATCTCATTTCCCTCATCCAAGGTCATAAAAGGAGTACATTATATGCCATGGAACATTACACTATGTGAAACATGGTGTGCAATATTTTGACCCCCACTTCAATGGGTAAAATGGCAATTTCAACTATGGAACAGAGAGCATCGTTAAATGATTTCAAGATGAAAGTGGATACGATGATATGATTTGGTGAAAGCTTAAGATTTTTGAGAGCTGATGTGGTAATGATGTTTATAGAGGAGTTGGTATCAATTAGAACTCATTTAAATGGCTTCCTATAAATTTGAGCCATAGTATGCAATGGAGGGTCCACTTATTCTAATGATATTGGTTTAATCTCAAAATCATAGAACACAATGGAAGGCTCCATACATGTTTAAATACTCCTCACAAAATTTCTAGAGGAATTAGGATCTTGGGATTGAATTTAAATGGACTTTAAAATATCCATTTATGCCTCATGATTTGGAGGATATTTTTGAATGAGTTCATATATAGATAGTTTTTTTGAAGCCATTTTTAGACTAGTAGTTAATCGGTTACTCAAGGAGATGATTTGACTTTGGGGGTGATTAATGGAATGAATGGGTGGATTTGAATGACTTGAAATATGGATTGGTGATGAAGGATTGTGGAAATTTGGATGGGAGATGATGATGTGGCAGGTTGGGGAAACACACTTGCCTGTGGTGCTATGAGTGGTTGAACAGGTTGTTTCTATGCATTTTTTTGGCTAGTGCGATGTTGACCATGGGTGACTACATGGATAACACCCATAAATCCCTGATATTTTGCATATTAATTTGAGGAGTCTTGGTGTTAGTCCTTCCCATTGTTGGTTGCACCTCTTCATGATGAGGAAGCGGTGTTTGATAAATACCAAGGTTTTGATTCTGTTGGGCTAAGGAAATATTAAGCTTTATGGCCCTTAAATCAATGGGATCTTGCACTATATCTTTAAATTTAAAGAAACCATTTATATCATACCCATTTTGCCTATGATAAGGGAAAAATAAATATTTCCTATAGTGTTTTCTACACTTGGTAGGGTCATACAACTTGCCTTGCCTTAAGTTGATTGGTATCATACAACTGATGGAAGATGGAAGTATATAATTCAGCTAATGGAGTGTATTGGCGGTTTTGTCAAACAGATTGTGGATGTGGATAATTTTCCAGATCTGGAACTATGTTTAGACTTGATTGAGATGATGAAGGAACCACATGATATGCAATTTGTTGTGTTTGTTGTTGCACAAGTTGTTGTTGAGCCATTACCGACTGACTCATGACTATTTGATTAACTTGATTAGCAGGGTTGGCTTCGTTATTTGGTTTAGATTGTCCAGAATAGTAACTTTTATATTGGACCTTACTATGTCATTCTTTATTTTTAGGTTTAAGTACACCTTCTTGGATTTTTATTTTCTCAATGATGCTAGCTTAGGCAAGAGCTTCCTCAAATGATCAGTATTGTTGTAATTGTAACAACCAAGAGATGGGTTTTAAATAACTCTTAGTAAATAGTCTATTAAGATCTTCCATTGGTAGGGTAAATGATAGTTTGGTAATAATGACCCTCCAAATATTGCTAAAGTTGTATACTAACTCATGATCATATTTTTTTAAGCCATATATATCATATAATGAGAATTTATTTCTAACATTAAGGGCAAATATTTCAATAAATTGATCAACCAATTGCTCTAAAGTATAAATACTATGGTGAGGTAAATTTTTGTACCACTCTACAACATCTCCCCCTAATTTTTGAGGAAAATTTCAAAGCATTAGAGCATCATTACTTTGAATTTTAAAACATGAATGGATAAATGTACTCACATGTTCTCTAGGATCCTCAGTCCCTTTAAATTTGTCAAATTTTTGTACTATGAAGTATGTTGGATATGGTGGTGATGGTACCAAAAAATGGATTGGTTGATTGATCAACTAATTGAGTGTTGGTTTCTGATTCATCATACCAGGAGTATGTTGCATTAGGCTATCAATCTGCTATTGCATAGCTTGGATTCAAGGATCTTCCTTGGGTATGTGGAAGCCCTAAATTATTTGATGATTATATGATGGTGAATGGTTGAGATACTGGGGTGTGATGAGATGATGATGGTTTTGTGGAGTGGATTTATTTTGATGATGTGGAGGTTGATGAAGAAATTATGGTAAATGTTGAAAAGGAGATGATGTGTGGGGGCTACACATTTGATGATTAATGGGAATAGTATGGTTATGAGTTGATGGTGGTGTGGGTATGGAAAACATAGAATATTATGGTACCCATGATAGACCTTGGGTGACAAAGGTAGGTTGAATGGAAATAGGTTGAGGCTTAGGATTGACCAGTTGAACTTGTTGTTGAGGATAAGATTGAGCGTTTTGTCACTTCTTAAGCAATTTTTTGAGCTGTTCCCATGCCTCATGTATTTCCATATTTGAGGTAGACGACATGGATGTGGATGGAATGGATGATGTAAATGGAGGATAAGTTGCAACAATAATTACAACTGGATAGGTGACATTAGATGAGGTGGATGTTGACATCTGTGAAGCAGTATTGACGTGTGCTTCATACAAAGGATTATCATATGTAGTGGTGTATGAAGGTGGAATGGAGATATTTGGAGCACCTAATTTTTGAGGGATGGATAAATGATGGGAAGGTGCAATTGATTCCTAAAAAATAGGGTTTTTATGTGTTCTTTAATGAAAAAATACTATATTTAGCATAGTTTTTCAATGCCTTATTATCCACAAGCAAACGGGAAAGCAGAAGCCTTGAAAAAAACAATAGTCTCCATTTTGATGAAGACAGTGCAAGAAAATCACAAGGATTGGCACATGTAGTTGCCTCTTGCACTATGGGCATACATGACTAGTATATGATGCCCACTGGGGCAACACCATTTTCATTAGTATATGACACTAAGGCCATCATGCCACTAGATTTATAAATTTTGACTCTACGCATAGCATTAAAGGACTTCATAAATGATGAAGCTACGCGGCAAGGCTGCCTTGATCAGTTGATGCTTCTTAATGAACGTTGAGTCAATGCTTTAGAAAATATTTGTGTTTACCAATATCGCCTTGCGTGATATTACAATAGTAAATTCCACCTAAGGGAATTCAAGGTTGGAGATCTAGTGCTCAAAGAAAACCAGCAGAATTCAAATTTGCCGCCGCATCTACGAGATAAGTTTGCGGTAAACTGGATAGGTCCATACATGATTTCACAGAGCGCAGTCCTGGAGCTTATTGCCTTATATCATTAGATGGTTTTGGAGATCCTGAACCTCTCAATATCATTCACTTAAAGGCATTTTACACATAAAACATAAAAAACACCCATATATATCAAAAAAATAAAAACATTCAAATATTTCATTAAAAACAAAAACATTCAAATATTTCATAAAAAACAAAGACATTTAAATGTGTTAAAAAAAATCAGGTAATTCAAGTTGCTTGGTCAAAATCAAATCAAAGGCTCCAAGGGTAGTTCAAGTCGCTTGGTCAAAATTAAATCAAAGGCTCCAAGGGTAGTTCAAGTTGCTTGGTCAAAATCAATTCAAAAATGCTCCAAGGGTAATTCAAACCGCTTGGTCAAATCCAATCAATCAAAAGGCTTCAAGGGTAATTCAAACCGCTTGGTCAAATTCCATCAATTCAAAGGATCCAAGGGTAATTCAAACCGCTTGGTCAGAATCAATACAAAAATCCCCAAAGGCATAATAAGCCCCTTAGTCTAATAAATCAAAAATACAAAAACAACGTAAAAACAAAAATAATAAATAACAAAAAAAAACAATTGCATCTCACATATCGCATCCACATCATTTCATTGCATTTTCATATCCACTGCAATTTTATATGTCATGGGAGTCTTACAAGTGATACCACAGTTTATCACAAAAATCATTCAAATCCATACCTCCATAAATACTAGTGTGTAATTGTGTTTTTCGACACAACCATTATTTGTTGCTATACATAATATACTAAGGTTTTTTCGGTTAATCAACCACACCTAGTGATCTTATCAATTTTTGAGGAAAATAACTTTGATTAGTAGAAGGTAAGGTCTAGTTGTGATAATGCCTTGGATATTCAAGATCCCATCACTAATTGAAACACTAAAATCCTAGTTGGTACAAGGAAAATATGAAAGCTACAAAGTGGTCTAGGTTACCTTAAGCGAAAAAGGATTTTTCTTGCTTATCCCCCTATGCAACCGGTTTAAAGGTGTTGATAATTGGCAAAAGGACAAACTTTACCCTATCCAAATCCCTTGCTTAAATAAAAATAAGCAAAATCCCAAAGCAAAGTACATATTCAAAAGGCCAAGCATATAGTCCACATCTCAAAGCAATAATACACAAATCATAAATTCAAAAAAATCAAAGCTCAAAAAAAAAAAATCAATAAAAAATAAACAGTGATTTTCATCACTACATATGGGCAAAATAAACAGTGATTATTGATGCACCTTGTCGGAGCCATAACTTGTGAACCGTACACCCGTTGGCCTTGAAATTTAACAGGTGGTTTTGTGTGTGTGTTCTGCATCAGTCGAATCTCCGATTGGCTTGTATCTCCAAAAAGTGTTTTCGGTACCTAACTCCTCCATCTAGTGTCCCAAAATTAGCTTTTAGAATAGGTTCCCGAGTTTTTTGGATTTTTTTGGCTATTATAAGTTTATTATCTTTTGTTATACCTTAATTTGAGACCTAATATTTTAAATTAAGGTTTTTTTATTGTAAGAGGGATGTGTGCACCGAATTTGGGTGCAATCCGACTCATTTCTATTTTTAGAAGTTTTTAGAAAGAAGAGCTATTTTTTAGTAGTTTAAGAAAAAAGACCTTTTTAGGGTTTCCTTGGTTTTCGGTTGCTATATGATGGATTGTAATATTTTGTAGAAGTGTGAATTCAGGAATGATAAGAATATCAATTTTTAGTTTTCTTCCATTATTGCATTTGTGTTATGTAATTGGAGTCCATTTTGTTGGTCTCTTGTAGCTGAGTTTACACCAATTATCATCACTACAAAAAATCCCCGCTCAAAGAAAAAATCAATCAAAATTGAAAGTGATTTTCATCACTACATATGAGCAAATATCCAAATCCAAAAAGAAGGGAATAAAAATTGAATCCTTAGAATTCTCATTATTGTACAAAACTGAAAGGAGAAATCCTTACGCATGACGATATGTCTACCACAATTAATTCATGCATTTGTGTAGACCAATGTTTGAATGTGGATGAGATAGCTTGGGTAACCCAATATTTCCTAGTGGTATAGTCCAACTAAGTCCAACATAAGGATGAGATGAACACTTGAGGATCCCTGATCTTAGCAATGGGCTGAAAGAATATTGCCTGACATCAGAGGAAATTCTTGAATTCTATATCAAAAATATACAATCACTTACACACACAGAGATCATGAAAAACTAGGTCCATTGTAAAAGCCTCACTTTTCAAAAGTCTAAGTGTTAAGTAGACAACTGTTGATAGGGTAACTAGAGTGTTTGAATCTCCAAAAAGCCCCAAAAAATTCTTACATAGCAACATATCATAACATCATTCACACCATCATATTCTTTATAAGATTCTATAAATTAGGGGGTATCAACACAATAGGAAAAATACCGCATATATATTAGAAATAGTATATAGACGACCACTGACTACTTTATATCTTTTAATTTACAGAAACTTATTAATAAAATACATTACACACCATTACATCTCACATATGAATACTTAAATATATTCTTATGATAAGAGTGATTATTTAAGTTCATGATTATTTTTTTACTTTATGTGGTATCACCCATTAAGATTGTCAATGTCATATGCATTCCATATGTTTTAAGTGATTAGAGCATACAGGTTCATTTATACCATTTCACCACATAAGTTAGATGCATACAACTAAAGCAAACTTAAAACATGCATTTAGCAACAACATCACATTCACAAAAACAAGTCATTAAATCCATAAAGCACATCATAAAACATATAGGCAATATCCATTTGCATACAATCATAAATTCATCATTCATTATCAAAATACATCGCATCATATCATCAAATCGTATAAGCATCTACACATCCATCTAAGCATCTTCAAATTATCATACCATCATCGCATCATATCATAAAATAAAATAACAATAAAAACATGAGCAATAAACGATACACATAATAAGTCATAATGCAAAGCTATCAAAAAAATATGTGTTAAGTCCAATGGATATACAAAAATACCCATGGGCTACAGTCATATAGGTCAGTTGACCTCAAAAATGGATCAAGAACCAAGTAGAGCGTCAATAAAATACTGGACTTGAACCCCCTGCATCGCCTCCTCCAGTACCACCTCCACCTGTGGCGGTGTCATGATTCGAATGATGTGAGCCTGTAGGTGTCTCTATTCAAGTCTGGGTCCTTTGGCTAGGATAGACAGAAGATTACCCTAAGATGGAGCACCCACTAACCTGCAAACCACCCACACCTATTGGATCCTTAGGGACAATCCTGTGCCTCCTGAGCTACATCTAAATAAGGATAACATGATCCACAAGTCCCAAAATTTTCTCCTCATGATCATCCAAGAAAGACTAAAGATGTCCCACATATGCTCCCAAACCTGCCACTAGAACCTCCTATGGTGTAGAAGGAGGAACAACAAAATACATCCTGACATCGCCACCCCCAATAGTAGCCTGTAGAGCTTGTATCTATGTTGAGATCTACTCAATGGTAGCATCTCACCACTATACCTAGATCTTAGTGGCCTGAAGCTCAACCTCAACCTCATGCAAATATGCTCTCAAAGGATAGTCTTTCTCCTCGAGCTCTAAATCCTCCTTCTTAGGAGCATCAAGATCCTCCACTACCACCTACTCTGTTGGTTGGCCCCATACCTCAGTCTTGTCTTGGACTTTATGTCCTATTGGATCTGCATCATCATCCCTACCATCATCCTCGTGCCCTAGGCTTCCAAAACCATGCCACATCCGATCACCCCACCATTAAGTCTAGGCCTCTATAACTCCTCCAACCACTTGTAAGGTCAACGACTGGGACATCCTCCTCATCTAAAAGCTCTGTGATCTATTGTGGATGTAGGTCCTTCTCTACAATGAGGTGCCTATACAAGAATGGTACCAATGGCACATATTACTACAATCCATACTGACGAAGAACCTGAGAGTAGAAGAAATACTCTCGGATGACAATATTATGGCCAACGAGCCATCACTCATGCCCTATCCTAGTAGTAAAGCTAGTTGGATCATCCCAATCAGGACACTCATAGTAAGGCCACCACACGACATCTCTGACCAATAGTCTAGTGAAAGCATCAGTGTAGTAGGATAGCTCCCCTATGAAAGTGTGGCTCTTACACTCCTCATGCTCTCGAGCCCATCTGGTAGCATAGCACTATGTCCGAGCATCAATCATTGTAATCTTGGTCAAGAGCCCCTTAGGATGATCTACCACAATGTGCTCCCATCCCCAAACCTGTAGGAGCAAGCTATAGGTAATGCTGACATGTCCTCATCGATGGATGTGGTACAACTCATCATAGCACTGAGCCAATAGTGATCTACCCCATGCATAGATGATAGGATCCTCACTTTCCAATAAATCCTACACCATAGCCAAAAGGTTCCACAGGAGCCTCAAACCTGAGTAGTATGGGATAAGAACATTGTTGATCACCATCAAAAATATTGCATGCCTCGCCATAAAGATGCCCTCCCCATGCTAGCTACTAATGGACACTCCTCTGGACTTGATGTCCTTGAGAGCATTCGTAGAATGCTCTCTAAACACTTGAGTTAAGACAACCACATGATCATTAGTGGACAAAGAGATAATGGCCACCCCATCGAATGGAATCCAAAATATCCTATAAACATCCTTCGACGTGATGGTCATCTCACCGGTCGGGAGGTGGAAGGTATTAGTCTACGGGTCCCAACGATGAGCAAAAGTTGTAAGGTAAGCCTGATCTGCCATAATGTAAGGCAGCCTAATGACATACTGAAACCCATAGGCCTTGAACCATAACCAGTCCATATCATCAAAGCTAGGAAGTAAGTCAAGCAGGAGCTTCAAGTCCTGAGCCCGAGCAATAAGGATCTAAGCAAAGCAAAATAAAAATAAAATATAACTACAATGCATCTAAAGCATAATTCACAATAAACATGAAAACAATGCATAAGATGATGGACTGTTATAAGTCTAAGAAAAAAAAGAGATAGGATTGCACCTAATCAAACAAGTCAAAAAAATAAAAAATGTCATAAAATTTCAACAAAATGGAAGAAAAAAAGGCTACGGGTTTAGTCGTTGTTACCTACAGCGACTGAATCCTGGTCATTGGATGTTGTAGTAGCCAAGACCCAACGGTTAAATTTTTGATCATTGGGATTCAAGCTTGGCCACTCTGAGTGACAATGACCAAGGGGCGACACGACAAACCCATGAACCCTTGGCCAAAAAATAAAAAAAAATTACAAACTTACAAAATAAATTCAATAAAACAACATAGGGAGGAAAAACAAACAAAATGGAAAGCAAAATTTCCCTCCCAAGCATCAAAACTAGGCTAAGTTTAAAACACCCAAAATGGCGGAAATAGGTGAATAACTGAAGAATTTCAAAAACCCTAGGCTAAAGCCACTAACAAAAAATAAAATTGGGGACTAACCCACCATAGCAAAGGGGAACCTAAGCCTAATTATGGAGTTTGTTCATTTCCAGCGGGTTTAGTGAGGTTCTTTTTATCCATTACTTAGTGAGGTTCAGTTTTACCCAGATAAGGAAAAGAGAGCTAGGGTTTTGAAGAGAAAAATACCCGAGAAGCTTTGGCTCCTCTAGCAGCTGATGTCTTACCATGCGTAGCCATGTCCTCATTACCAACAAGTTTAAAATTCACAATCGTCGTTGTCACACCAGAGCTCGCAAAGCAAATCTTCAAACAGTGAAAGTGACAGGTCAAATCCTATAAAAACAAATTTTTATATTTCCTTAATTATGCCTTGGTTGTTGCTGAAGTCAGCGGCCCAAACTTCCTGGCCGCTCAAGGTGACAATGACCACAGGCAGGAACTCATACACCGCTATACTTGACAACAGCTAATTCCATAGATCAAAATAAAGGATTTTCTCCTTGAGGGATCCCATAAAACAGTAATTAAATACACTTTGATGGTTTCAGATCATCAGAATGTTCAAAATGACAAAAAAATCACATAAAAGCACAATCTCGGGTAGGCCTCGTATCTAGTTACCTACTCTATCCACTTAGCGATTACAGTGATTTGCACTCCATGTATTTTTGTGAGATGAGTAGATAACCATAAGGCCACTTGGGGAAAAAACAAATCATTTTAGAATTATGATGTGCCACCCTTAAATCTCGAAGAAGACCAAGATGGTCGAACTGCTCCACAGGTGCAAAAGGATCATTCTAATTCCCCTATGACATCAAAAATATTAAGTCAAAGTGATACAATCTAGACGTAAATAGAATCACTTATCCTAACTCCCTAACCAGGCTATTGATAACCGAATCGCTCCTAGGGATAAGGATGTATGATTATCATAAACAATTGGAATCACACTTGGATGTGGGATTACCCATTAAAAGAAACAAATGCTAGAAAGGAACCAGATTAGTCATATTGGTCAAGCAACTTGTCACTTCATTCATTGTCATTTCTTCACCAATTCATTGTTGATGCACTTTGTCAGAGCCATAAATTTTTAACTGTACATCCGTTGGCCTTGAAATTTAATACGTGGTTTTGTGTGTGTGTTCTACATCAGGCGAATCTTTGATTGGCCTGAATCTCCAAAAAAGAAAATTTTAGGACCTAACTCCTCCATCTAGTGTCCCAAAATTAGCTTTTAGAATAGGTTCTCGGGTTTTTTTTAGCTATTAGAAGTTTATTATCTTTTGTTATACCTTAATTTGAGACCTAATATTTTAAATTAAGGTTTGTTATTGTAAGAGGGATGTGTGCACCGAATTTGGGAGCAATCCGACTCATTTCTATTTTTAGAAGTTTTTAGAAAGAAGATCTATTTTTAGCATTTTAAGAAAAAATATGTTTTTAGGGTTTCTTTAGGGTTTCCTTGGTTTTCGGTTGCTATATGATGGATTGTAATCTTTTGTAGAAATGGTGTAAACTCAACTACAAGAGATCAAAAAAATGAACTCCAATCACATAACACAAATGCAATAATGGAAGAAAACTACAAATTGATATTCTTCTCATTCCTGAATTCACACCGCTTCTACAAAAGATTACAATCCATCATATAGCAACCGAAAACCAAGGAAACCCTAAAGAAACCCTAAAAACATCTTTTTTCTAAAACTGCTAAAAATAGATATTCTTTCTAAAAACTTCTAAAAATATAAATGAGTCGGATTGCACCCAAATTCGGTGCACACATCCCTCTTACAATAAAAAACCTTACTTTAAAATATTAGGTCTCAAATTAAGGTATAACAAAAGATAATAAACTTCTAACAGCCAAAAAAACCCAAAAAACCCAGGAACCTATTCTAAAAGCTAATTTTGGGACACTAGATGGAGAAGTTAGGTCCTAAAAATACTTTTTTTAGAGAGTCATGCCAATAGAATATTTTCCTAATGTAGAACACACACACACAAAACCACCTATTAAATTTCAAGGCCAATGGGCGTACGGTTCACAAGTTATGGCTCCGATAAGGTGCATTAATTATGCGAGGAAGTAGTTCAAAAATTCAACTTAATCATAATCAAAATAAAAAAATATCACTTGATCATAGCAACATCGTGTTCATCCTATGAATCATTGCCTACAACAACCATAAATTTCTCTTGTTTTCTGGGAACGTAAGCAGACATGACATCTTCAATTGTAGCTCTCCTACCGGTCGAAATTGTTGTAGCAGTTGAAGCTACCCGATTGAGTTTGAGGAATGAGTGCAATTTAAAAAAAAAAAGCCACTGAGCTAAGTCCTCTAAACATTGAGGAAATTATTCAAGGGATGTGTGCCATCTTGCATGATTGAGCCATCTGGAGTTGATCATACCATTGATCACCATAACACCTTACAAACAGATCAGTCTACATTTTTGCTTAGCATTGTGTTTTCCACACAACACATCAAAAAAATGGGTATTTGTAGACACCTAAATTGTGTCATGCTTAGGGGAGCTACTCACATAGACACACTCATAATATCATAAGATATAATCTTGGACTTTACAAGCATCAACAGTGGTTCTCACCACTCATTTGGGGCCTTTTCAAGCCATCCAAGTCTAGTCGCTCAAGCCAAGAGTGACTAGATCTTAGCTACTCAAACCTAGAGTGGCCAGGCCTTAGCCACTATTGATTATAGTGGCTAGATCTTAGCTATTGCATATGATAGTGGCTAAACCATAAGAAATAATTTACCAAAAAATAGACCTAATCATAGGCAGAAGTGGTAGTATGCATGCAATAAAGAAGAGCAAGAGTTATTTTGCATTCTTTTTCACAACCAGTTCACATAGAAGGTTTGAGTTTGCATTTAGACTTAAGTTAACTGACCTCCCAACATATACGAAGTACAAAAGCTTCTCATGCTAATGACTAGTTCGCATAGGATACTCAAGTGGACAGTTAGATTTCAGTTAACTGGCCTTCAAACATAGACAATGGACAAAATATTCTCATGCTAACTTGCACTACGCATGAGAAATTCATTCCTAGGGCTTGGACATAAACCTAGGGTTTCATACTATAAAATGTGCAAGCCTAAGAGCACCAAGAGATCATCATATTTTATCTTTTAATAGACTATCATTGAGACATCTTTTCGAGGAGAGCTTTTGAGACTTGGAGAGTTCTCTTGGGGATCACGTGTACAACGAAGCACTAACGGATTGATGAGCATAACACCTATTATTTTGACATTAGGTATAGGATTTGACCCATAGATTTGGGGAAAAGAGAGAAAGGTTTACCTTAGCGACCGATGTCTTGGATAGTGGCCCACGGGCTTAGCTTAGGTTTTTGACATAGAATATTTTATTCTATTTTCTTTATGTTTTCATATCATTAGCATAGATTTACATGATTTCATGGAATATTTTCATCATATTTTCGTTACATTATTTGATTACTAACAACCTCATATGGGGAGGCAATCTCATACACCTAAACATGTTTTGTTGTTTCATTGCTTGCACGGCCATAGGTACATCATACAAAGTTTGCAACATACGAGAGCAAAGGGGATCCCTCTAGGAAACAGACCTAGAGAAGGAGGCATCCGTAAGCCCTCATACATTTTCGTGTGAAAAATTAGGAATTTTTTATAAGTGCACCACCTCTTCACGGAAGGGGCACTCCTTGCCTATTTGTAACTTATATTATTGAAATGGGTATCCCTAAGAGGGACCAACATGTAACCAAGCTTCAATATCAATAAAGAGATCCATATTTTTTATTTCGTGTTATATGATTTTTCATCTTATCTTCCATTCATCTTGGGTTTTTAAATAACATTGCAAGTAGGGTTAAAAAGGGGACTGGTGCGTGCATTCCTGGGGTCACTACAATTTCTACCAAATATCTTACCTTTTATCAGTAGTGGATTGGCTTGTCCTTCCAGATATTGACTCCTTATTAATGCATAAATCTTATGTACTAGTTCTTTATAAGCAAGTTATTTTCCTTTCGAACTTGATCCTACTTTGAGTGGACATTTGTTGGCATAATGTGGATCACCACATTCATAACATCTTGCTTTGGGTCATGTATGTGTTTTCTATTTTTGTCCATCTTCTGCTTTCACTGCTAATGGGAAATTGGTATGACCTTGCACTAGTGATCTGTTGTCATTGCTATTGTGATTGTTAGAATTTTTGTTCTTCTCTTTCAACCTTTTCTTAAAATTTTCTTATTTCCTATCATTCTTTGTATCCTTTCTACGGGGACTCTTGTTTGCCTATTCACTTTCCCATTTCATCAACCTTGCATTGTATCTTTTTCTTAGTGCCTCTTTGTCTTGCTCAGATACCCCTTGATAGTCAAAGTAGTGTTTGAGATAATTTTTAGCTTTTCTAGCCAGATCATAGGCCTTCTAAAGTGTACTAGGTTCTCTCATATTCACTTCATGCCCTATTCTAGGATCTTCTCCTAGTATAAACTTATGTACCTTAATTTTTTTCTTATACATGGGCACATACTTTAGTTTCTTGACAAATTTTTTATAATATACCTCCAAAATCCTAGTCCCTTGTCTAAGTTTGGTGAACTCTTCAAATTTCTTGGTGTAGAAGATTTCAGTGAGGAATATTTATTTGAAAGTTTTCACAAATTTCTCCCATTTTAAATCAACTTCAGCCTCAATTCCTTTTTCCCCACTAAATGTTTCCCACCAATCCAAATCAACTTCTTGTAAATGTAGAGTGGCACAAGATGTCCAGGTTATAGTGGAATAGTTCTTCATATAATAGAAATTATTTATCTCCTTCAACCAAGCTTTGAAGTTATCACCATATTCTTCTCCATTAAACATTTAAGCTTTTAGGTGTTTCATATCCTTTCCAAACTCTACATCTAGATGGATTATAGCTTATTGTGCTTCTAAATGGTTTTCATTCACTTGTATTGCTCTAGAATTTCCAAGTAGTGAATCTCGATTCACTATAGCTTCCAATAGTTGTTTATGTGTTTCCATTTGTTCTCTCAGTAAGGCAACTATTGTAATTAAATTCTACCTCTTATTATTAGGAGTACTCATACCTATCTTCAAGGTCTCGACCTGTACATTATTCTACCAAGTCTACCTATTCGATGGGGTAAAACTCCCTCTACTTATCTTAGGTGGCATTGTCCCTGGCCACACATAGAAGAGATAATAGAAATAAATTCACAATTACATCCTTGAATTATTTCTCCTACTAGCAACTATATTCATAGTTATCCTAACTAGATAGTCAAGGTTTACTTTTAATCGACACACTATTCCTATAGGTATAGTCTTTATATTGTGTGCATCCTATTACACCCCATCTATTCTTACAAAAGGAAACTTGTATCCCTATGAACCAAGTGCTCTGATACCAAATTTCATAACTCATTCCTGGCATCCACAACCAAAAGTTTTATTTTATTTTAAATTACATGTATTTCCTCTAGCTATGTTGTCTATCATCGTTAGTCTCAATTCTCTTATCAAGTAAAGACATAACTCAATAACACCTATCTTTACTCTTACATAATTCTATCTATGCAAGAGTACTAGGTGATATCCCAATTAAGCTATCAATACCTTACTTTAAAATGGGCTAGCTCATTCCTTTTTAATCCATAAAAAAGGATCATGCTAATCACCGCACCTCACATAAGTCTTTCTATGTGATGCATTTAACACTTCGACTATCTCTATCATATAAAAAATGAACTAGTCATTCTTGTTCAATGAGTTACAAGTGTGCATGTCTCCTACTAATAGTAAACCTATCAAAGGTAAAAATATTCTTTTATACCCCCACTAAGTTCCCGTCATAGAGCAAATTTTACTTAGCTTCTTTAATATTCTACTAATTAGTTAAAAGTGGGGTGTTGGTTTGAGATAGTGATATTAAACCCTTTAAAACCGTCGTATCACTAAGTTTATTTTCATTTATGCTAGCTCGTTTGAACCCCCAACAACCACAATAAAGGAAATAGCAAACTAAGTATTTATTAAATATCACTTTCCTTTATAACTATAGAGAACCATTTATTAGAGATTTGCATAACCATGTCATCTCGACCATGATGATAATAGATCTCCACAACATGCTATATTATTTAAGTAATTACTCCTTTAAATTTAATCCAACTATGATGTCTATGAAGCATTAACAATAATATACTTTATAGCACATAACTAAGACAACAATTTATTATGCCATCACTATGATTCAACAGAGATCTGCAAAACACTTCCAATTACAAATATCACTACAACATTCATTTCTAATAAAAGTCAACATAATATTTCATTGGATCATTACACTTCAGTGTTACAAATGGAGCTTGCTACACAACTCACCAGGGCATCTACTATCCACATCAACAACCTTATAGTGAATACTAAATATTACATCATCATATCCTTTTCCAAAATACAACTTCTTCCTAAAATGTAGAACCAATGAGAACTCATCATTGCTTCTCTCCACTAACCTTGAATCACTCTGAACATTGCCATCCTCTATTACTATATTTAACCACCAAGAAGGGATGCGTTTATGTTGAGATCAGATATGGCTCCATTTTAAACAATATTGCAATCATAATGTATGCAATTTTTTCTCAAGCCACATTCTTTTATGACATGGGATTCATTTGTAATTTATAACAACATGCTATATTCCAATCAATTTTTCTTTTATTTTTCAAAGATTCATACAAAAAAACAAAATACAACATGCAACTTCATTTCCAAATAAAGGTTTTCACTTTTGCACTATAAATCATTTCACAAGCAACAACAATTGCAACACTCTAATTTCCTTTTCCATAAAGAATCAACGGTTTCATTTATCCTCTCTAGAAAGCATACTGGAATCATATTCACATCAACCATTACAACTCCATATATTTTAGTTCAAATAAAAAATTTAATATAGTTGATATATAAAGGGCTCTTATTTCATTTCAATATAAACACAAGGTAATTTTCCAATCATAAATAAATAGCTTACTAATCCTTTTCGCTATCAACTATTCATAATTGAATCCTCTTTACTTAACTATAACACATCAAGTCATGTATATCACACATTCCATTGGATATTCAAATAATAGTTAAGAAACCAACACTTTTACATTAATATGGAAAGCACTAACCATAGGTGGTGTTAATCATTTTCCAACAAGTTAAATGGTAAGACCAATGCCATTCCTTTCCAATTGAGTCTATGCACAACTTGCATAGTTTAATTTTTAATGTATGAAAATAAGAAGCAAACTACATGCTTTGTTTTTAAGTTATTTATCAAGCCAATTGGAGGAATGTCATAGTCCAAACTAAGTCTGCATACAGAGGACTTATGTTTTGATTTGTACTTCTATGTGAACAACCCAAACACAAATATGATTAACTATATAATTTTCACAACATAGAGGAGCCCTCTAGGTTTCTTCCCATCCTGGTTCTCTTTCGTAAACACCACTACAAGTTACAGGTAGAAAACTCTAAACCAGGACATTCGTTATTTAAAAGATGAACCAAATATCAACAGAATCATCGCTACTGTTAGTCAAAGGACAATCACTCCATATGTAAACCAAAATAAGTTTTCCTACCATCTATTATGCATAAATGAATCAACTATTCTTTCAACAAACAAGAGTCAAAGCTAACTAAATAAAAGAACATTCACGCTATGATAAAACTATGGAGTATCTATTTTATCCAAGCTTATCAAAATATATTTTTGAAACTACAACACAAAATATATTTTTGAAACTACAACACAGAAAAACAAATTGCAGGATTACCGGGAATTTGTCAGTGACTCTACACCACAAGCTATCCCCCTCTTTTTTCGAAGCTCTTCCTCTTTTCTTTTCCTTTTTTTTTCTTCCAATAAGATCTCGTCTTTATTCCCATTATCCAATTTTCACAACCCAGTCTACGGTGCTTGAGTTACTTCTCCACAACTCTCAACACACCCACTCCTTATCTCATGAAAGAAAATATTCCAACCAATATCACAGTATGGTTTAATCAATGATCTACTTGATCTATTCAATGATCCACTTACAAACATGATTCGAAATCTAAGGTTAATAGTTTCCTTACGACTACTAATCTACAAGCCAAAACATCATAATTTAATAATGTAAAACCATTTGTTTTTCTAAGTCTAATACTCCTTTATTTACTATTCACATTAGTAATATTATAAATCAAGGGAAAATCCTTAACATGTTATTCTATTTTTCCTTAAAACGAAAAATAAAATAAATCAAACATCTATTTTCTTTGTAATAATGCTCTTATTCCAACTAGAATATTTCCACGAAGAAAATTATTATGCATCTACAAGTTCACAAAAAAGTTAATATTTCTTTTCTTATGCAGATCATGTTATGCATCTTTATGATAGGAGTATTCATTCATGTTGTACCCCAATTTTTCAACGAATAACCCATCACATCATTTCCCCCAAGGTATCCTTTTCTCGGTGGTTAGTTCTTTCTACCACCATAAAGAGACATGTTCATACAAAAGTGCACTTTCATTAGCAGCATCATATTCCCACATGAAGTGGATGTTTCACAAAACCAAGCATAGAATTAACCTACATCCCATAATAAGATTCAAATATCATATTTTTCCATAATAAATAAGTGTTTTGCATAACAAATCTGAAATAGTCAATCATTTCATCCACAAAGCAACATAGCAAAACATAAATATATCAAAATAAAAAGTTTGCCAAGGGAAGGTCATGATAGTTGCACTATGTAATTTTCTTTTGAAATTGTTGTTGTTTTATCTTTATTAAATGTATGAAAATAGTCATTTGAAGCAATTTCAACACTTTATAAAAAATCATTGATGTGGTTTTGTTCATTGTTGTACCAAATTCTTTCCTTTATTTTAAATTAATAATGGACTAGTTGATTCAAGAATAATTGAATACAATTTTGAATAAAACCTTTGTATTATTTTTTGTGCCATATATGTTTGTGATGTTATTATTTTGAGTGGAGTTGTCTCCCTTATCTTATTTATACAAGGAGTTGGATACTAAAACTGCACACCTTTCCTTAATATCTTAAGTTGTCTTATGAGTTTGTACAAAGTAAAATTCTTTATTATATTTTTTTAATATAAAAAAATATTGATATTAGAGTCTTAGTCCTAAGATAGTTAGATAGTATGGTGAGCCTATAAATCATTAATTTACCTTTATCTCTAAAATTTTGTACAAAATTCAAAGTGATATGCTAGAAAGGATAGGATTTTATGATCATAATCTCATCCATTATCTTATCTATATGCACTTGATCAAATTTCTAAGAACTTAGTGTAACTTAAATATTTAGTATTTAGTTTCATGGGTATGTCCTTTTGGATGCCTGTGAAGTGGATTTTCTAGATATTGGGAAAGGTTTAATCCTTTGTGAAACTTTGAATGTGCACACACAAACATATTGTCAAGTTATATATAGAGTTTTTTCCAATAGGGTAACTTCATTTTTTAAGTTGCAAAACATGTTTTAATATTGTGGGATAACTCTAATCCTTTGTGAAGTTTTGAATATATGTATAGTTGAAACTTAAAAAAAAGTTTTGTTCAACTATTAATGCTTAATTTATTTTTAAAAGCACATAGGCAAGGAATCAAAAATCATCTAGTTGCATCTTAGGTTAGTTTCTAGGTTAGATTTTTATGATTTTTTTGGAAATATATTTGGGTTATCATCCTATGCGGAAAGCTACAATTACATTTTGGTGAATCCTACACGAACATCACATATACTAGAAAGATAAAAAATCTAATTCAAACTTGTGTCTATTTTGGCTGTATTTTCATATACATAGTCTTTCATTATGGGTTATAAGTGTCTATTTTAGTTTTGTGATGTGTTTGTACAATAGAATGACAATATGTTCAAAAAAAGACCAAGAAAGACACCACAAGTAGCTGAGGTTGTCACAAAAAATTAGGAGTTAGTGACAGAGGCCTCAATAGTTGATGTTATCACAATAAATTAGGAGTTAGTGATAGAGGTCTCACATGCCAATAAATACTTGAAGTTTGATAGTGTTATTCAATAGTGGTTGACCTAAGAATATTATAATTGATCATGGTTTTACCATCGACTATGGTGTATTGTAGAAACTAGTAGAAGATACCAACTATGGAGTTCCATGAATGAGGAAGATAAGGAGGCGACCCATAACATAAATAAATTCGATAGCCAGAATACTCAAAATGAGGTTGAATATGCTTTAGCTAATGAAGAAGGTACAAAAACCACACAAGAAATTTGCTCATGATGTTGATTACTCATTGTTGTCATACTATATGGCATAATGATGTTTAGATGGTACCCAATGTATAGGTGTTGATGCTAGGTCATCAGATACTTTAAACATTGAATATCATAGAAAGATAGGTCCAAAGAGTCAAGCAATATAGATAATATAGATATCATTTGCAATCTAAACATACAACGCATAGGAGAAAAATCTACTAAATTTACATCTTGCTTGGGGGTGATTATGAGGGAGATTGTCCCTATCACCCATACAAACTAGAAAGTAGTCCCAATGGAAGTTAAAAACCAATTATGAACACTCATTACGATATTTTTCTAGTCAATTGAGTTCATAGTGTCCATTTTTTAATACTTATATAAATGTTACATCTAATAAGATATTGGTTTGATGCAACAAAAATATATCATTTTTGATGCAATGAAGAAATGGGTCCTTACGACCATAGACAAGCAATGGTGTGATCATAAGCATCGACTTGTGAAAAACCACTATGATAAGTATGATAATGATGTAACTAGAATTGCTAATCCCCCTCATAAAAATATTGGGAAGCCTTTGTTAATGGCAGGAGCAATGCTAACTTTAAGGTCAGTACCAGTCAATATGCTATGGTAGTTCATATCATTGTTATGTTCATGTGAATTTTATGAACCCTGGTCTCCCTAAAGAATTTATATATTGTTTTCTTAATTGCATTATAACTGGTGGTGCAAAGGAAAAAACAAAAAAAAATCTCACCAATCCATCATGTACACTTGCAGTTGAAGAGAATATGCTCAATTGGAGCATGAAATGGTATTCTATCATACTCATCCATTATATGTGAAAAACATAGTTATATTGTTTTGTCATATGACTTATGCCCATGTCTCTCCAACTATATATTTTACAGAGGAAGAGCCAACAAAATATGAAAACTCTACTACCAAGGGTAACTATGTGGATGGTATCTCATAAAAAGAAGTATGGGGCTCATATTTCACTAGAATTTGCAAAGATAATCGTAAGTTACATTCCCTTAGAAATAGGAATACATTGAACATCAGACCATTGTTATATCTATTATTTTTTTAACATGTTCCCAGTTAACTATAAATGTGGTGTTGCTAGCAAAAATTGGATGATGTAATGTCATCTACAAGCTCCATAAATCAACCTATTAAGGATGATTTCCTCTCCAAGATTTTAGAAACCAAAAGAGCAGGTTGGATTTTGTCATGACCTGCTTTGGTAGGAACTTGTATGATATGGATTGTGTATTGATGAATGATGATTGATACTTAATTATGTTGCATTTAATTGACTATATGTAATTGTGTTATATTTTGTGAACATGGTACTGCTGATTTTAACATGGTTTTGCAAATTAACCATGCTCGCTAGTAGGAGAAAATATTGGCCACGAAAAGCAGATCCACCTAGGAGGGTATAAGTAAAATGAAGATTTTATTAATACCTAGGTGAACAATACCAAGCTAATAATTTGATATTAGTTTTGATACTTGCTAATTAGGATTAAATTAATTAATTTGTGGAAAATTAATTAATTAGGATTGAATTAATTAATTTGAAAAAATTAATTAATTGGGTTTGGAATTAATTAGTTGGGAAAATCAACTAATTAAGGAATTAAATTATATTATTTTATGCATATAATGGTTTTTAATTAAAATGACTAGCCATTTAATATTTACAATTTAATGCTTTTAAATTGTTTAGCAATGAATTGGTTGATATTTGTTTAAATGCATATGAAAGCTTTAAATAAATGTGACCATGTGAGGTTGGAGTAAGGTGGTGGTCTTTAATGGGGAGAAATAGGTGGACCATTTGGGTGATGTGAATTATTTAATTGTATTAAATAATTAATAAATTAATTAAATGAGGAAGGTGGTAAATATTAAATAAGGGCCCATGTTGAGGTTCAAGGAAGGTGGTAAATATTAAATAAGGGCCCATGTTGAGGTTCAAGGAAGGTGGTAAATATTAAATAAAGGCCCATGTTGAGTTTTGAATAGGAAAACATTGAATAAGGATGCAAGGAAGAGGAGAAAGAAGAAAAGGGAGTTTTTGGAGGTCTAAGGGAAATGGGAGGATTCGAAGAGGAAGAAGGGACAATCAAAGAAATAACATGAGTGAATAACCAGGTTTATGTTTTCTTTCTATTGATTTTTTTTCCTATGGTTACTACTCTTGATAATAGAATTTCTTAGAGTTTCACATTGTATGTGCTTGGTTGGTAATGAGGGTTGTGGATTACTGTAACTTTGTTGTACTGCTTGTGATCTATCATATGGATTATCGTAACTCTATTGTACCACTTATGATCTACTATGTGGATTATTGCAACTCTGTTGTTCTGCTTCTGATCTATCGCACGGATTACTATAACCCTATTGTAGGGCTTATGATCTACTGTGTGGATTATTGTAACCCCATTAAAATAATTATGATTTATCACATGGATTACTGTAACCATTGTACCGCTTGTGATCTGTCATGTGGATTACTATAACCATGTTGTATCGCTTATGATCTACTACATGGATTACTATAACCCCGTTGTTGTGTCTCTTACGATCTACCACATTGATAACTATAATTCTATTATACCACTTGTGATTTATTACATTAAATATTGTAAAGTTTTTGTACTACTTATTATCGGCTACATGGATTTTTTGTGTTTGGTTGATAGTTTGTGAAATTTATGCTTATATTTAACTCCTATATATATTTGGATAATAGGAAATATGTTGGTTACATACCCTTTAAATGAAATAAGGCATGGATAAATATAAAACATGTTATAGATGTTGTTATTTCGAAATATAAAAGATATTATAGATGTTATTTTGAAATATGTTGTTATTTCAAAATATAAAAGATGTTATAGATGTTATTTCAAAATATAAAAGATGTTATAGATGTTGTTATTTCGAAATATAAAAGATGTTATAGATGTTATTATTTTAAAATAAAAAGATATTATAGATGTTATTTTAAAATATAAAATATGTTATAGATGTTGTTATTTCAAAATATAAAATATGTTATAGATGTTGTTATTTTGAAATATAAAAGATGTTATAGATGTTGTTATTTCAAAATATAAAAGATGTTATAGATGTTATTTTGAAATATAAAATATGTTATATATGTTATTTTTAAATATAAAAGATGTTATAGATGTTATTTCAAAATATAAAAGATGTTATAGATGTTATTTCAAAATATAAAATATGTTATAGATGTTATTTTGAAATATAAAATATATAGATGTTGTTATTTCAAAATATAAAATATGTTATAAATGTTATTTATTTTGAAATATAAAAGATGTTATATTTCATGCTTGGGTCAGATGATGATTTGTAAAATATAAAGATGAATTATTTCATGTTTAAGGTAAATGATGATTTGAAATATATTACAAATGTTATATTTCATATTTTGAGTTAAATAATGGTCATAATGTGCCATGGAGGATACAAATCCTAATTAAAGAAATTTAAGACAAAATGTAGTATAGATGAGACATATATTATTATGAAGTGTTTTCATGATAAATTTATGTTAAGGAAACATAAGAACTAGGGGTTTTTATGTTTGTTATTTTTGGAAAAGGAAGTATGGGATTCCTTGATTAATTGTATTGTAGGGTAGTTTATGAAAATAAAAATGATGTATGAATTACATGAGCAATTCATGTTGGAGAAACATAAGAACTAGGGGTTCTTATGTTTGTTATTATTGGAAAAGGATGTATGGTATTCATTTATTAATTGTACATAGGTTAATTTATAAAAATAAAAATGATGTATGAATTGCAGGAGCAATTTATGCTAGAAAACATAAGAATTGGGGGTTGTTATGTTTGTTATTGTTGGTAAAGGAAGTATGGAATTCCTTTATTGAATGTACTAGAGGTCAATTTATTTTATGAAAATAAAAATTATGTATGAATTATAGGAGCAATTCATATCATGGAAACATTATAACTAGGGGTTCTTATGTTTGTTATTGTTGAAAAAGGAAGTATGAGATTCATTGATTAACTGTAATGGAAGTCAGTTTATTTTATGAAAATAAAAAATTTGTATGAATTACAAGAGTAATTCATGTTGGGGAAATATAAGAACTAGGGGTTCTTATGTTTGATGTTGTTGAAAAAGGAAGTATGGGATTCCTTGAATAACTATATTGGATATCAATTTGACTTGTGAAATATAAAGGGCATTTTAAGGCTGGGTTTTTCCCCATAAGGGTTTTCCTAGGATAAATGATGTGTTGTGATTATGTGGATGATCTCTAATTGATTTCTTGCTTATGCTAGTGCTAGTTTATTGATATTATGTTGTTGAAATATTATTGTAATTTTGTAAATCATACTTTAGTTTTTAGTAAAGGTTTATTGAACTAAATTGATGTTTTCCATAATAAATGTGAATGTATTCTATGATCATAAATAATATTTGTTATGAGGAAATCATATATGAGTTAAAAATGACATATTTTTAATATTAGCACTTGGATAAGAAACATGAAAAGTAAGATCGAGAGAGAGGTGTTAAATAAATCCCTAACAAGTGTGAAAAAAATCTCTCGAGTGGGTTGGATTTTTGGGTTGTTATAAGTTTGGGATGTTGGCAAAGAAGTATTATCGAATGCTTTATTTTTTGGTGACAGTTACATACAAAAGTTGTGCTAGATTCAAGAGTATATGGTAGATAAAGAGCAAAAGTTGGAAGAGAAGCTTATAGAGAATGAAAAAAAGTTGAAAGAGAAGATTGTAGAAAAAGATAAAATGATTGAAGATATTTTGACACAACTTTCATAGATAGAGGTATGTTAGTTTTTTCATGATTTCATATTTGAAATATTTATATGTTGCACCCTTAAAGTTGTAATTATCCCTTGCATATAATTCCATAGGCAACACTAGTACATACTACCCCTACAATTGGACACAAAATTGGTGGTGGTGATCAAGGCACAAAAAACTACTCAATACCTTCTAGTCTAGAGTCATCAATGGTATGACTATTATTCCAAATATAAAATGGTTAACTTAGTTTGTATTGTATGCTATGTAGTGAATTTATCTAGGTTGTTAATTTTTGTGTAGGGACTAAAAATGACATTGATCATGCAAACTAAGGGAAGGGAATGCTACTTGACTTAGATCCATAAGGATAACATAGTGGTTGAAGGCATAATGACATCCTAAAGGTCTTGTACATGGTGAACGTTTGAGTGAAGGTTACTAGAAAGTCAATGTGCATGTTACCCAGAAAGAGGAAACAATCTTGTTTAGAAGGAATGATAATATGACCACAATGAAGGATGTTAGGGGCTCCTTCAATGCCTAGCCTATATCAGATATTTTATTTGAGTAGTTATTTATCATATCTCTATGGATGCTTAGAGAGATTTATCATCACTATTTATTTTCCGTGGATTCTTGGACCAATGTTTGTATATTTTAGGCTGACATCAAAATTATTAGTAACCCTATCATTTGTTTTGCAAGTTAAATGTAACCCTCAAGCAATAAGAAGAGGGTTATTTTTATATATTTTATAATAATAGGGCAATAATAAGATGATTTTATCCTCCTTAAACTTCTTGATGAATGACTATGATTCATATTGTTGAACCCACACATCCAGTGCATCTGCATCAATTTTTTATTTAAAAGGAGGAATGCTATGTTAGGATGTGGACATTTCTTACATTTATTGTTTATGCATATATAATTATGAGTAAAGAGAAACTTTAGGATATATTAGCCTATTTTATATTTAGGATATGTGAGTAGTTATATTAATATGTAGACCATGTCACCCCTATAATATTTGGTGAGGAAATGACAACATAGACTTTAAAGGCCTCAACCAGTGGATAACATGAATCGCTTCATTGATATTTTCTAGAGTTGGATGTTAGGAGTGTTGCTTGTTGATGCTATGCAAATCATTGCTACATGTTAACTCTTTTAGAGCTTCTTTGTATGTCCTTTATTTTGGTAACTCTTTGTACTAGTTTCACTTTTTTTTTTTGTATGTTTGCTTCTTTATATTTCTTGTATAGCTTACATTTTTGTGTCTATTGTTTTCTTGTACAATATTACTCTTTAGGGGTGCATAAGTTGTTATTATCATACACTCTATTCAATATAATTTTTCAGTTATATTAGTCATCTTGGTAGGTAATGGACATTACTATTTAAATTAAATTAAATATAATTAAGTGGATAAATAATACACTATACACTTTTTCTTTTTGCATATGTATGCAATCTATTTGTGTTTATGTGTATTATTATGATTCATAAGCATACATGTGGTTTCCTCTTATGTTAAACTGGTATTGTTGAGATCTTGTGGCATCTTGTAGGTACAATGGGTATCCAAGCTAAGAGTGATGTGAGTAGGTATCTTGAGCATGAGGTTGGCTAGTCAGATATTTATGTATCTAAAAAAAGTTTTAGGATACCCTCTCACCTCATATCTGATGGTTGGGGTGGGTAGGGATGTTTAGACATCTACTTTTTATATGGAGGGCTCAAGTTGACCAAATGAGGATTGAAGCCTTGTGTTGCATTTTAGAATACCCAAAGTGGTAAGACCACCTTGGCACTAGCCCTGTGCAGGGACGCTGCAGTCAAAGGTGAGGATATTTATATTGTATTCATTTTGCATTCTCTTAGTGGTACATGGTATCATAACAATATTTTATATTTGATGGTGTTATATTCAATATTTAGACCAAGGTATATATTTAATTCCAGGAGGATATTTAAGAGGTATCCATGGATATAGACAAGAATCTCTTCGAATGGGGCAGTAGTAGTAGCCATAAAAACCAAATGTAAACCATTCAATATCTCATAGTTGTATCCAGGCATAATATCAATTAAGGAAACCCATCTTGAGCCTTAAATGTTGCAATTCCTTCTTCGTACCCAATTTTATTTTGGGATTTCTTATTTATGGAATAAAGGATCTTTCACTTTATGTATTTTCTCTTAATTTAGTTCTTAATTTACCTTTATGTGTACCTTAAAGTGGCTATCATATAATTAATATGTTTTAACTCTAATAAGATCATATTTAACAATAGTGATATCATGTTTGTGAGGGCTAACTTTGAGTAAGAAGGGACAACAATTCTAACCACACATATATTAATTTCTTAACATGATGTAGAGGATAAGAGTCTTCAAGAATAAAATGGTTGTGCCTGGTACCGATACTGATTTTCTATTCAATGTAAATATACCATGTGGGCATTTGCAAATTACAAATGATAACATTATTATCCTAGAATATGTGGCTAAATTTGTAGGTAAAGTAGTTATTGTTGATTTGTTTTTGGGACAATTTGTAGCTGAACGTGGTGAGGGATTTGCAATAGCTAATTATATTTCTAGACTTTTTCCAATACATATGGCTTTGTGGTCAGAGTGTACAGAAGCTAAAGCTAAAGGTTTTATCAATTTAAAGAAAATAAGTGTATAACTAATCAATCCAAGTTAAGTGGAGGTGAAAAATAATTAGACAATTTCCATCTAAAATCCAAGAATTTCTTAACACAATATTTTTTTAGTATTAGTTCTAGGTGATTGGAAATGTTTGGTTGGCAATTTTAGATGGATTTGACACCATTTTTTGGTCACATCTACTTATGGATAATTAATCCTTTTCTTGGAGAAGTGCTTGGTCCTATAGTAGGAGATGAGAATATGATAGAAATGATCATATACACAGTGCATGTAAAAATAATCTTATTTACTAAACATTTTCAAATTCACATTGAACCAATGAAAGAAGTATGTGACTGCCCTTTTTTGCCTTTCAAAATGGGTTGAAATATTTTTGGCTTAAAGTAACCAAATATCATGCTACCAGTTGATTGGCAGTTTTAGCTTATTGTTTGAATTTACTCATGGCTCATTTTATTTTTGATAAAAAAGTTAATTAAGGGCTTTTCCTATATTTTGCTTCAGTGTTTGAAACTTGACCTGTTACTATTTTGTTTTTATATTCTTGCATGTGTTCTCTAGGTTGGCAAAATCCTCTCTCTTTTTTCAAAGGGTAAGAACAACTTAGCTCAAGGGAGGCAGGAGCTAGAAGTTGTAATATCTACAATTGATGTAGATTCTGATATGGGCGGAAGCTTGACATGATCTTGTTTTGATCTTCTTCTTGCAAGTAAGAAATATATAATATTGCATATCACATGGATGTCATGGCATTTTGAATGACTATTTATATTTGTATATGTGTAATGTTTGTCTACTTTTATGATGTTTGAAGCATCTAAATTATTCATTGTATGGTTTGGTTTGATTTAAATTTTTTGATGTATGATGTTACCATTGTACTGATACACTTTAGTTATGGTTTGGATTAGTTATGGACTGTGTATGGCATTCCTTATCTATACTTTCCACTTACAAGTGCTTGTTCTTTACTTGTGTCAACTTGGAGTGATAGACTCAAATGTCAAACTAAGTCTGTTGTGGATTGTTGCTGATTTACTTACATGTGCACATGAAAACAATAATCTATTATGTACAATGCTAACATGCAATGCAATCAACTGACTTACTCCTTGAAATGGCATTGAATTCACTATTAATGGAAAAACATGAAGGAATGTGATAATTTACAAACCTACTTTTAGGTCTTAATTTACCTTTATGTTTACCTTATAGTGGCTATCCTACAATTAATCTGTTTTAAATCTAAAAATATCATTTAATAATAGTGATATCATATTTGTGAGGGCTGACTTTGAGTAAGAAGGGATATAAATTCTAACCACATATATATTAACATATTAACATGATTTAGTGGAAGGAGTGAGCTAATCATTTTCAAAGGAATTTGTGTTTATAAGTGATACATTGGTATGTTCTCATTTCCTCATATAGTTGTTCATGCTAATAGTTATTAACCAACTTAATGTGAATGATTTATCTTAAACAACTTATGGTGCATATTTTTCAAACACCAATTGAATAGGATAGGTTAGGTGCTAATGCAAATTATCATTCAGTATTCCATGTCTGTTGTAGATGCAAGGTAATGGTGTGATAAATGATATTTGACATTCAAATTATTCAAAGTTTTATTATGTGTGTAGTAAGCCAAGCATTCATTTTGCATGTAAGTATGTTGTTCAGGGTTTCTTTTTTGGTCTTGGGGGAAATGTTACCCTCATGTAAATGTGTAAATTGTTGTGATTATCTACCATGAAATATCCTTGTCTAGCAAGTTTTATTTTTTGAGAATTGTAATAGAATTATTGAATTTATTGTGTATAATACATACAAGGAATATTTCCTTGTAAGTGTATTAAATGATTTGTGCTACATAAAGTTTATTTTATATGCAGCTGCAACAACTGAGACTAGTGGCAATTTTTATTTGAAGATTGTAGCTACTAGTGGGTTAAACAAAAAAAAAATGGAGTAAATATCTTCCCTAATTTTAGTGAAGTTTTTTATTAATAGAGTTCATGCTCAGGTTCTAACTTTATGTATTTATATGCACCTGCTTGCATATTCTTAAAATTCATATTTTATACTTGGTCAACATTGTCTCTGAGTTTTTATGAATGTCATGGAAGGAGAGTACCCTTGTAGTAGGGTTTGAAGCTCAAGAAAAAATATAACTATTTTCTATAGATATTGGAAATTTCATTAAACCATGATTTTGGGGTGTTGATTGATGTGACTATTATGCTAAATTTTATATGAAGATATTTGAATTAATCATATGTATGCTTGTGTACTTATTCTCTTATATTCATTTGATGTTCAGTTTGAAATTGATAATTACCTTGGCTGAAAAGACATTTAACTATGATTGATTACGATAAATAAGTTATCTTTAAAGATCATAAAGTATAAGGAATATTTATGATTTTAAAGTTTCAAATAATACCGAATTCTTGTAACTATTAGGTATTGGTTAATGAGGTAAACCTGAACTGTAAGCATTTATGACTGATAAATGCATGGGTGCTTGTTTCCTTACAACCAAACTTATCTTTGTTAGCATGTAATAAATTTGATATTCCCATGAAACCATCATTGGATGTCTTCCTATAAAAAAGAGGGGGTGATTCCCTCTCCCCAATATCTGATGAATCCAATGAATGCATCTTGAATACAATGTTGTATCTTAGGAATTTTATTTTTTTTAAGTAATAATATTAGGGTGATTATAAAAAATCCTCTTAGGTTCTAAGAGGGTAGTTTATAACCACCCTAATATAACCTAAGAGAGCGGTTATAAAATACCCTAAGAGAGCAGTTTTTAACTACACTAAAAGACCCTAAGAGGGAGGTTTTTAACCGCCCTCATAGTGATAAAATAAGGTGGTTTTTGAGGCAATTTTTAACTGCCCTAATAGACCCTGAGAGGGAAATTTTTGGGGGTATTTTTTTACCACCATCGTATGATGCATACTTTTACGATGCCTTCATAGATGGTAGTTGAATAACATCCCTTAAAGGTATTTAAGGATGGTTAAAAACTACCCTTAAAGACCCTTTTTGGTGTAGTGCTCCCATAGTCTAAACACATGTATGGGATCATAATTGGTGTAGGTAGCCTAAATATTATTATTGGGAGAATGAATTACCCTAGCTATTGACAACAGAGAATATGTTGACCACTACACTTGCTAAAATGATGGTTAAGTTTGTTAATGTGGTGGCTATATTGATCAAAATATTAATGACATCTCAATATCTATGTCTTAAAATGCCAACTAGACAAAATGTGAAGTTGAGATGTATATTGGATATCATGATCCAAATATCCTTGCAAGTTGGATCTTAGACATGGAGACATAGTTAGAGTACAACAATGTTGTAAAAGAAAACAATGTACGGTTTTCTAAATTGAAGCTAAGTGGCATGGTCAAAGTCCTAATAAGAAATCATCAAGAGTATTTGTTGGTCACGAATCTGCCATAGGAAAGGATTTTATACTAAATGCACCCTAGACCCGGCCAACATTGAAAGGCTGGGAGAAAGAAATGTCTCCCAGACCAATCTCCGGAGAGGGCTGGTTCCCTTACTAAATCTAAGCTTGATGAAGACTAAAGTTGCAGGAAAGGAATTATAAATGTGCAGAAAGAAATGGGAAATATAACCGTAGGCCAAATTTATCAGATCGAGAAAGAGTAACAGTAGATAAATTCAAGTATGGTAACAGCATATAACAGAAGATATCAACGTAATCAACTTACAACCTTGTGCAGAAAACCTCCAAGATCACATTCCAGAACTCACTTCCTCACTAGCAATATTTAAACTCAAATGCAGAATTCAAATTAAGCAGCAGATAAAGAATACAAGCGTAAATTAGGAATGTATAAGACAGAAGAATAAACTACACAGATAGTTGCTTGCAAAACCAGAGGCCAAATATCTTTCATTCATGCAAAGAACTTCAAAGCTTTCAGCAAAAGTCTCTCTCTTGATCCCTCTTTCTGAGATCTACATTGATTTATATAGAAGTCTTGCTTCTTTACAACATTAAAAATATGCAACAAACTTCCTCGAGATCTACAAAATGTGCAACAAAAACAAGGAAATGATCCCCTTAACCCAGCCTCGGAGAAACCAGAAATTGAATGGGACAAGGAGTCGGTCATCTTCATTAAATGGTCATTCTTGAAACATGCTTGGACCATTAGAAAAATCATGAACAACAGCTTTGAATACTTGAGCGTCTTTAATTTTGGTGACTTGGACACGTTCTTCTACCTTGTTCGCATTGGAAAGAAGCAAAAAATTTAATTCTAGAGTGCTTTTAATCATTGGAAATCATAAAACTTCATCAGGCCGTTTGAAATGCTTTCTGGTGCGAAACTGTAATAGGTTACGAAAATGCGACATGTCGCGAAATCACGATGCATCTCTGCTTCGTACACTTTTTTCACTTTCGAACCACAAAAATCAACCATGTCACGAAATCGCTACAAGTTTGGCTCCCTTGTCTCCTTCGCTACCTTAGCTCGCAAAAATGCGACGCGTCGCAAAATCGTGATGTTTCGTACTATTATGCTCTTTCTCTGTTTTGTTCCCCCTCGTGAAAACGTGACAAGGTGCGATTTCGCTACGTTCTTCATCCATGTTGTTCTCTTCGCCGCTTCAAACCACGAAAACATGACACTACATAATTTCACTACACCTTTCTCTCTTTTGGCTATGTCTCACTTACACGTCATGAAAACAAGACGAGTCACGCTTTCGCTACGTTCTTCCATTGACATCTTTGTTTCATCTCTGGATCATGAAAACCATACAAGTCGTGAAATCGCTACACTATCTTCTCGCTACTTAATATTCTCTTCTATGTCACAAAAATCTGACATGTGATATCACGACAATTTTCATCCACCCTGTATGGTCCTGCTTCTAACCCGTGAAAACATGACACACTTGCCTCAAATGCTTCGTTAATCTCCAGCATGTCGCAAAATCGCTACAGGTTCTATCTCCTTGGACTTTACTGCTCTTGACCGCAAAAATTTGTCATGTCACGAAATCGCGGCATTTCATACAATTTGGCTGTCTCCTTCCTTCCTCGCGAAAATGCGATAAGGTGCAAAATCGCTACAATTTTTTGCACTTGGTCCTTCGGCCCCAATATGTCGCGAAATCATGATGATTCTATATTGCTAGACTGCACCTCCACAAATGTTGCAAAATCATGATGCCAACTTCTTTCTTTCCCTCATCTTCAAAAATGTCACGAAATCACGACGGTTTTCATGCCTTATGACTTCTCTTTCCTCTTTGCCGCGACCATGCAACACATCGCGATTTCGTGATGCCTTTCGTCTTTTGTGCCTTGTGCAATATTCTATTGTGATATCACTACAGAGTTTATTGTCATCGCCCTTTTCTTAGTTATGTCATGATTTCATGACGTATTTTCTCTGCTCTGCTCCATGGCCATTGTAAGTCATGAAAATGCGACATGTTGCGATTTCGTGACAATTTCACTACACTGCCCCCATTTACCATTTTGATCGCAAAACTCCAACACGTCACGATATCGCGACAACCTTGCTGCTTTTTCTATCGTTGACTGCGTTGACCGTGATTTTGGAACATGTCGTGAAATCGTGACATTTTTTGACTTTTGCTTCTCTCTCCTCGAAAGACCCGCGATAATGCGACATGTCGCGATATCGCGATAGTTTTGAAACTATGCTCTCCATGCTGCTTTTTGTCGCGATATCGCGACAGTCTTCGGACTTAGTTTTTTTTTGCATCAAAACCTGTAAAGGAGTGAGAACTTCAACATCTTATGCATGAATAATCAACAATAAAATAAATGTGGCAAAAATGCCAACATTCTTGGTGGCTCGCGGGGTATATAGTTCTGCTATATGCATGAATCTCAGGCCTGAATCCATTGGGCAATAGAGTCAAGAAAAACTGAGAACATAAAGCTGGCTGATGGAGTACATATCGGCAAACTGCTGCAACAACTCTTGCTGAATGACTGAAAACTCAAAGAATCTATATTTGGCTTAGCTGACCAGATGCTGTAAAAGAATCTCCATGAAAACACCAGGGGTTGCAAAATAGAAATGAATGGAATAAGTGGAGTGAGGACTATGGAATGGAAATAGTAAATGATGGAATAGTGGAGTGGAGGGAGTGATGCGGTAGATACAGTAATAGAGTGCTTCTGTGCTACCAACTGCTATGAAAGGGAAACAAAAGTGAATGGAATAATGGAATGGAAGTGGAAGAGATGACAAATGCAGAATAAACTATGGATAAATGCTAAAACAACAGAGAAATTAGAAGAAAAGGAAAAGAAGAAACGGGAATAGCAGGAAGGGAAAAAGAAACAACAGCAATGGCTTGATTACTTGCAGAAGAAAAAATGAGTAGGAGAAGAAGGGAATAAAGAACGATAGGAAGAAATAGAGAGGAAGCCACTAAATGCTGGGAAAATAAAAAGAAAAAAGAAAGAAATACACGTACCTGCAGGCTCGCATGCAAAAAGAGTCGAAATTGATAAGGGAAAACAATACTTTTTTTTTCTTTTTCTATTTTTTTTATTTTATTTTTTGCTTTTTTCTTTTTTTTATGTACACCAAGTAACTACCAAATTAGCTGTGGATTTTTGGAAAAAAAATGAACCCAAACATGGTTCTGTCTCCTGGATCCCAGACCCTTGACAGATACTTGGTAGACTTCTGGTTGATGATCAGCTCAGAGTCACCACATATTTGAAACTGCTGCACTCCAAGTGTCCTAGCCATCTTGAGACTTGCTCCTGCATCATTTTTGCATCTTGCCCCATCAAAATATAACTTCCATAGTTGATCCATGACAGAGCTCTGATCATCTTGGTTAGGGAACACCTGCATTGCGCCATCCTCGGGCTTTGTGATAGAATAACAATCGATTTCATTTTCCAGCATAGCATTGAAATCAAACATGGAAAACCCATCTTCCAACTGAAGCTCGTCTAAAACCTCATTCATCAAATTAGAACCCTCTAACTCTTCGATTAGCATGTTGACAGACTGCATGGTTTTTCCTGCTTCATCCAACTTTTCAATATGAAAAGAGGAAGGTTTTTCATTATGAATCTGAAGTCTCTTTCCTTTGAAAGGGATCTCCAAGTGGGAATAATCCAGTGCAAGGTAACCTCCCAAATTTGTAGTAAACTCTCTGGATAAGCACATACTGAAATACGGTTCTAGATCGACCACAACTATCTCTTGAATGACTGTAATCTGAGGCATAGTGTGTAAAACAATCGGGACATCCTTGATTACACCCATCATTTTCATAGGAGTGCCATCTAACTGCAAGACTCCAGGGCTACTTCATGTATATTCCATACCCATAACTTTGTAAACTGCCTTTGGCATGACAGTTGTAGCGGCTCCAGAGTCGATCATGCAGTTATGCACGATCCAACCCTCTATTTGCAGTGATAGATAAAACGAGGGTGGTCTATTTTTACCAGTGACAGAAGTGGTTAAGGCTTGAGCATAGATTGTCTGGGTAGGACCTTTCTCACTATCCTTCATAGATTTTAAATATTCTTGCAATAAATCTACTCGCCCAGGCAACTACAATGCATCGTAAAGACTAACCTTAGCTGGGGTCTTCTTCAGTTCTTCGACAATGTTGTATGCAATCGTAGCCGATTCCTTCTTTTCAATGGGATGTTCATATCTACTCCGATACTTCTGAGTGGCTTCCACTCTTAGCCTCTTCATCAATGAAGGATACTTCAACTTTTCTCTAGCTTGCTCCTCTGCTTTTGATCTTGCCTGTGCAGTTGTAGCCTTTTCTTGTACCTTGTGTGGAACAGGATCTTTCAATAAAACAGATGCATCTAGCTTTGATGCTGGCACAGGAGTCTTCACTGGCTTCTTTAAATTAGCTAGCACTTTTAATGGCTCTAACTCAATAGGATCTACTGTAATAGGCTTCTTTTCAGTCCTTGTGAGAACTGAAATTTTCTCTTCAAATGGAACCATTAAGCTATGGCCTGCCTCAAAGATCATATTGACATGTCCTCCTGAAGAACTAGCAGCCAATGTCTGCACATAATTCAAATGAACCATGCAAGTGTCTTCTCCATGTGGATCATTGCATGTCAAACACCAATATGTTCTTTCAGCAAGGACTGCATCTTCATTCGCCAAAATAGTCAGGTTCTTCTCGGGTGCTTTGCTTGTTGAAGTAGCTTGTTCTCTAGTAATTGGCGGGGGTTGAAATCTCCTAGGCTAGAAATATCGCTCATCTTGCTTCCTTTCAATAAGCGTGATCTTATTACCCATTGCTCTTATTAAAGAATTGGTAGATTTTACCTCTTGCAAAAGTGTTGTATAAGGATCAGGGTTTATAGGTGCAGGAGGTGCTGGTAAGGGCAAAGGTGCTGGTGGTCCCGGTAATGCTGGAAATGAAGTGGAAGTAGGGAATGGCAGAATTCTGGGTGCAGGCAGCTAGGGATTTACTGAAGAAGAGAGCTAAGGAACTGGGATAGGTGCAATTTGAGGTGCACTGGAATTCCATGATGGGACAGGGTACATAGAATACATGGATTGCGAAAAAGAACTAGGATATAAATGCTATGGAATATCAGGTAGAATGGGCATTGCTACCTTTGGGGGAAGCCTACCGATTGCAATCAAGTCCCCCTCTGCCTTTTATGCTTGCTAGAACAGTTCTGGGAAGGTCATCACATTGGACTGCCTGATCGCCAAACCAATGTTTATATTGAATACTCGGAGGTAGTAGAACATAGCTTGCTTAGGGGTAGGGTGAAGTCCTTCAGGCACTCGCTGCCATCTTCTGGTGAAATGAACATTAAAATCTGCTATTGCCTCTTGTGGGTGCCTCTGGATTGCATTAAACTGATGCAACAATGAAAATGGGTCAGCCTGTTCATGGAAATTCTTAACTAACAATTCTCCTAGCTGATCCCAGGACACAATAGTGCCTGGTTGCAGAGATCAATACCAGTACAACAATTTTCCTCTCAAGGATAACACTAATAACTTCACCATTACATCTTCGTCTGTTATATCATGAATGGCTGCCAGAGAAGCTACATCATGAATATGTTCGTATGCAGTATTTATTGTACCATCATAGGTTGGCAAGGATTTCAAAGCAGCCTGGGGAACTAGATTTTGAGCCTGCAAATTCAAGGCCCCTGAGCTGTTCCAAGTTGAAAACTACCGGGGTGGAGGATACTGGGCCATTGGGACTAGTGTATGTAACTGAGAAGATGGAAAACTAGTAACAATACTAGGGATTTGTGTGGATATGGCAAATGATGCAAGTGATGGGGAAACCAACCTAGAATGCTCACCTCTTTTTGTGCTGTCAAGTTCAAAAAACTTAACAAGATCTTTAAATTTTTTGGACTTTGATCTCGTGATCATGAAGTACAACTTTCACTGCATCCACATTCAGAGATTTTTGGGTATTGCAGAGTCACCAAATGTTCTAACTATACGGCATGAAGGCGAACGTTAAACCCTCAACACTATGGGATCTTTCTATGATAGAAACAGTCTGTCCCACCTGGCGTGCCAAAAACTGTTGGTCATGAATCTGCCACAGGAAAGGATTTTATACTAAATGCACCCTAGACTCGGCCAACATTGAAAGGCTGGAAGAAATAAATGTCTACCAGACCAATCTCCAAAGAGGGATGGTTCCCTTACTAAATCTAAGCTTGATGAAGACTAAAGTTGCAGGAAAGGAATTATAAATGTGCAAAAAGAAATGGAAAATATAGTCGTAGGCCAAATTTATCAGATCGATAAAGAGTAATAGTAGATAACTTCAAGTACGGTAACAACATATAACAGAATATATCAACGTAATCAACTTACAACCTTGCGTAGAAAACCTCCAAGATCACATTCCAAAACTCACTTCCTCACTAGCAATATTTAAACTCAAATGTAGAATTCAAATTAAGCAGTAGATAAATAATACGAGCGTAAATTAGGAATGTATAAGATAGAAGAATAAACTACACAGATAGTTGCTTGCAAAACTAGAGGCCAAATATCTTTCATTCATGCAAAGAACTTCAAAGCTTTCAGCAAAAGTCTCTCTCTCGATCCCTCTTTCTGAGATCTACATTGATTTATATAGAAGTATTGCTTCTTTACAACATTAAAAATATGCAATGAACTTCCTCGAGATCTACAAAATGTGCAACAGAAACAAGGAAATGATCCCCTTAACCCAGCCTTGGAGAAACCATAAATTGAATGGGACAAGGAGTCGATCGTCTTCATTAAATGATCGTTCTTGAAACATGCTTGGACTGTTAGAAAAATCATGAACAACAACTTTGAATACTTGAGTGTCTTTAATTCTGGTGACTTGGACACGTTATTCTACCTTGTTCGCATTGGAAAGTAGCAAAACATTTAATTCTGGAGTGCTTTTAATCATTGGAAATCGTAAAACTTCATCGGGTCGTTTGAACTGCTTTCTGGCGCAAAACTGTAACAGGTCACGAAAACATGACATGTCGTGAAATCGCGATGCATCTCTACTCCGTACACTTTTGTCACTTTTAGATCATGAAAATCAACCATGTCACAAAATCGCTACAAGTTTGGCTCCCTTGTCTCCTTCGCTACCTTAGCTCATGAAAACGCGACGCATCGCGAAATCATGATGTTCTGTACTATTATGCTCTTTCTCCATTCTTTTCCCCCTCATGAAATGCAACAAGGCATGATTTTTCTACATTCTTCATCCATGTTGTTCTCTTCGCTACTTCAACCGTGAAAACATGACACTGCGCGATTTCGCTACACCTTTCTCTCTTTTGGCTGTGTCTCACTTACACGTTGCGAAAACAAGACGAGTCGTGCTTTTGCTATGTTCTTCCATCGGCATCTTTGTTTCATCTCTGGGTCGTGAAAACCATACAAGTCGTGAAATTGCTACACTATCTTCTCGCTACTTAATCTTCTCTTCTATGTCACGAAAATCTGACATGTCGCGACAATTTTCATCCACCCTGTACGGTCCTGCTTCTAACCCATGAAAACATGACACACTTGCCTCAAATGCTTCGTTAATCTCCAACATGTCACGAAATCGCTATAGGTTCTATCTCCTTGGACTTTACTGCTCTTGACCACAAAAATTCATCATGTCGTGAAATCGTGACATTCCGTACAATTTGGCTGTCTCCTTCCTTCCTCCTCGTGAAAACGCGACAAGGCACGAAATCGCTACAATTTTTTGCACTTGGTCCTTCGGCCCCAATATGTCGCAAAATCATGATGATTCTATGTTTCTAGACTGCACCTCCACAAATGTCACGAAATCGCGATGGTTTTCATGCCTTATGACTTCTCTTTCCTCTTTGCCATGACCACGCAACACGTCGCGATTTCGTGATGCCTTTCGTCTTTTGTGCCTTGTGCAATATTCTATCGTGATATCGCTACAGAGTTTATTGTCATCGCCCTTTGCTTAGTTATGTCATGATTTTGTGACGTATTTTCTCTACTCTGCTCCATGGCCATTGTAAGTCATGAAAATGCGACATGTCGCGATTTCGCGACAATTTCACTGCACTGCCTCCGTTGACCATTTTGATCACAAAACTCCAACATGTCACGATATCGCGACAACCTTGCTTCTTTTGCTACCGTTGACTGCGATTTTGGAACACATCATGAAATTGTGACATTTTCTGACTTTTGCTTCTCCCTCCTCAAAAGACCCACGATAATGCGACAGTTTTGAAACTGTGCTCTCCATGCTGCTTTTTGTCGCGATATCGTGACAGTCTTCGGACTTAGTTTTTTTTTTGCATCAAAACCTGTAAAGGAGTGAGAACTTCAACATCTTATGCATGAATAATCAACAATCAAATAAATGTGGCAAAAATGCCAACAGTATTATAATCTAATAAACACATGATATGAGCTTCTTATAGTTCTTAAGGACATATTATTTCTATTTGGGATATTTGGGCATCAAATGGCTTCACTTGTGATAAGTGCCTAATATATCCTTGAAAGACTATAGCTATGTTTTTAAAAAATATAAAACTTTGTTGAATATGAAAGATGATGTAAAAAATATTATCTTAAAGTTCAAGAGTGGATTATAGGAACACTTGTATTAGTAGGTAAAATATTTGACCATTGACACTGTCACATCCTGTCCCTAGTGAATTATTTTTGAAGTATATTAATTTATTAGAGTGATCAATTAATACCTATCTAGAGGGTTGCTAACCCTAAATATTGCTACAAAATTCTAATTAAGGGATTTTGTAGGATTTTGGAAGGAAGTAATTGCATTTGAAATTTAAATAATCATATTTGATTAGGTTAATTGCATTTAATTGATAATGTAATTAAATTTCCAATTCTTACGGGATAAAATTAGGCACTAGTATTATTTAATGTTGAATGATTATTTTATTCATCTCATGGCCCAATCTAATTGGTGGAAATAAAATATAGATTCTCCCTCTATTTTCAAAGAGGGTCACAATGACAGTATGTTGGCCATAAGGGGAACACAAAGAAAATAAGGGGCATGAATCCACTTCTCTTAGACTTTTCCTCAAATTGTAAATGAATAAATTGATTCCCAATCACATGGGGGTGGTAGAAATTAATATAATATTAATAATAAACTATTTCACAATATTAACATAGGCCACTAGTTGGCTCATGGGAAGAGTTCCCCTATAAATAGAGAACCTCTTGAGGAGAGAAGAGACTAGGAAGTCTTGAAGCTTAGGGAGTATGCTCTCCACCTTGGTGGATCAAAATTCAAAATTCTCTGAGAGATTACCTTGTTGTAGAAAGAGGTAATCTTTGAAGATTAGAAATAGGCAAGCAAGGAGGACTTGGGAAATGAAAAGGGGTGAAGGCAGCAAGGAGGATTAGGAGATAAGCAAGGAGAAGAAAAACTTAAGGAGTTTCAAGTATGATTATCAAGATTTTGCTTACGTTTTATTGACTTCCTTAGTAAGTGTTATATTGGATTTGAATATTCGTAATGATTTTTTGTATATGGTTTAAAACCCTTAACAACAATTATAAGATGGCTTATTAACCTGACTAGCTAATTTGAGGTTAGTTGAATTAGCCTTGAATGGGTTTATTTAACTTTGGTTAAAGTCTAAAATTATGACATCATGAAGTATTGGAAATGAATTTTGTGTTTAAATATTCAGAGCCTATGAAAATTTATCAAATTCATGGCTGACTTAAGAGAATAGTCAGGCTTAAAATTTTCTAATAATATATGCTTGAATCCAGTTACTGAATCTTATTAAAGTAGAGACGTCTTTTTATTTTGGTTTATGTTATGCAGTCCTCGGCTAGTGTGTATACAACAAACCTATTATGGTCTTTTATTACCTATAATTGCTTGTTTATTTTAGATCTGTCGAGCAAATCTAGTTGAGGATTCGTGCTCATTTGTAGAAGTAATGTGTCATTTGAGGAATACCTTCCTCGAAATTGACCTCCACTGATTATATTAAGATTTAATGGTCTATTGTTTGGGAATCACGGTTAAGTGTCTGGTAATAAACCATTGATGTTATAGATTACATGAGAAATATTTAATAATATAAACTTTGTGCCAAGTTTCTTTTAACCGCACCATGTTCATTGATATTTATTAGAGTTCATGTTTCAAATGAATGGAAACCCAAAATAGTGTCACCCCTCCCTTTATTTAATTCAGGTGATAGAAAATTTTGTATCCTTCAAACGACCTAGTGGGGGAGTGCATGTTTTTTGAGGCAATGCCTATTGTAGAGGTTTCTCCATAAATATCCTGGACACTGGTCTAATGTTAGATCTGGTGTTAGCAAATACTTCAACCAAGATACATGAGGCTAGCATAGAGGATGTAGATTCATGGAAGGAGGTTTCATGCCTATGCAAGATGGACCCTAAGCTACCATGTTTACTGTTTGTGCCAAATGAGTTTAGATGATCTATGTCTTATTAAATAAAATCCCTTTATCCCACATACATAGGAAAATGTATCAAGTGAAATATAATGTGTAATGCATACAGTAACTCTGATCTAAGCCGTGTTAAAAACCTTGGTATTTGTGCTATGAATGTTCGTGATTATTTGGATTTGAGTTATGAAGGTTGGCAATTCTTGGGATGACTCACAAAGAATCATAAACCATTTTTCTAACATAGAATTTATATATCCCACATGCTCCATGCAAAGCATATAAAGGGTTATTTAAAAGGGAAGCTACTAATACTAAGCAACCACAGGTGGTGGTCAAGGTTAACCGCATTGTGGTAGAATGCTAGTTTTCAGTTATGTGTCAATTGGAGATATGTATAGAATTTTTTGGTTTCACCTAAATTAAGTTCTTCATTTTATGCTCAATTAACTTGTCCAGTTGGTCAATCCTTTTAGTTAAAAATAATAAATTATCTCACATGTACTATGTGGATGATAACGGAGGACTTTATAAGGATTAACTCACATATTAAGAAATGACCACGGGTGGTGGTGGTCAGGGCTAGGTTTAGTTGACCGCCTAGTCAGGGAGACTAGGGTAATAGCTAATGAACATCAGCAGATATGATCTGATACATAATTGGTTTGTTGAATCGAGATTCACCGTCGGTTGGTTATTGTTTAGAAAATTCACCATCGTTAGGTTTATAGATATAAAACATTTTAAAATAAAATTTAATAAAGGTTAGTCCCACATGATTCATACGAAAGCATATGGGGAATTTAAATAAGGTAAGACTCCTTTAGTAAAATGACCATGCAGTTGGTCATACTAACCAAAAGGCTAAGGGTCGGTGGGTAGGCACTAGTCGTTGGACTAATGTTGAACTAGCCTTTAGGTTAACTATTGGGTCAAATTTTTATGTAATAGTTGGGTCAAATTTAATGTAAATATTTTTACCAATATGTGAAATATTGAGTAAAATGGGTTTACATACAAAGGTAATTTAAGAACACTTTTTGTAGAAAAGATGTAGCCAAGGGGAGAATGAATGGGGAATTCATTATCGAGGGAATTTTTCTTGTTCCCTCTCATAAATGGTGATATGTCTCCTTAATATGAGTCCGATGATAATTCATAAACATGTATAAGAATTTATGAGATTCTTAAGTTTTATAATGATGACTTAGAGAAAGGAAATGGGGATTTTCCTTAATTGCATCAAGATATTTAAAAGGAACAATTTGGTTCCTTAATTGTATAATTGATTTAGAAAAGGATCCGTGAGATACCTTTCTATACTTGTAATTATGATATCTAAGTTTATGAAATGAGAGGAGAAACATATTTTGGAGGTTGGGTTTATTCCCCGTGAGGGTTCCCAGGATATATGTTGTGTCTTTATCTTGTGGTTTGCAAATGATGTTGACATGAATGTTATAATTTACTTTCAATGTTATGTATGGATGTTGCATTTGGTTTATCATGAGAAGGTATTTATATGCTAATTGATTATGAGGAAATGTGTTATGCAATCATGCAATGTTAGATGGAATAATCTTATAAGAAAATAAGATTACGTTTAATTATCAATCTATGGTTAATTTGAATAATGAATTAAGGTTATTATTCTAATTCAAGCTATTGTAACTTATATGATGATACTATTACAGATAATGGGTTGATTAAATATGTATTATGATTAACTCTGATTGGTTTAGAAATAAACCTAGCTAAAGATTTTAATAAATATATTAAATGACAAATTGATTATTCAATTAACTAAAGGTATGGGACTTTATTTATTTTATATAGAGAAACTTACTTATCCACTTAAAATATCTTCGTATAGATCATGACTATGTCCTTTACTCATGATTTACGATGAAGATATGATTGTTAAAAAAAATAAGAAAAAATTAATGGTTGAATAATAACAATTGGGGTTGTTACAGTTGGTATAAGAACCCAGGCTAACTAATGGATTATAGTTAGGTCCAGGTTAGCAAAATATACGAGCAAGGAAGAAGAATAGGTTGGTTCAAATATATTTAATAATAACTTGAGCTATGGTTGTCAAACCATTATTAACAACATGTTAATTGATTAGAAATTCTAGGCTAGATGACTATAAGCATACCTAGAAATTGAACATTGCATGAATTGGTGCAACATTGATATTATCTGGGGAAGATAATATATTTGATAAATTATGGGGAGTAAGGAAATTAATCCCATTTGGAAATATTATTTCTTGCTATATGGCAAGAGTATGATTGGGATCATATTTGGGACTGAATGGTTAGCACCTTGTAGGAATGCAAGTGTGAAGATAACCATAGAAGTTAGTTCATAGATATTGAAACTAACTATTAAAAATCTAAGTGAAAATGTCGATACACACTTTGTAAGGAAGAAGCAAATATTTGGAGATTACTTATGTGCAAGTATTTCCTTCCACTATTGGAACCATTGGTGTATCCAAGTGGAAGAGCTAGGTAAACCCTCCATGTATGTGGGTCTTAAGCGGTGTACCTTAGACTCTTTTGAGGATCTCAATTGGTATTTGAATCTATCAAGCTAAGCTCCCTCTTTGCTTTGAGTGTTGTAATAATGATAATATGCATTGACTATTGCTATGGAATAGCTAAGGTTAATATCTCTAGTTGACATTAAATGTGGAATACTATTTGTTTATGTTAATGAATAAAAATGTAATTCCCATTAATAAAGAGAGTAAGAAAGGACTCAAGGGTAATATAGTCACAAAGGATACACCTTGGATTAATTCATTAAAGATCAAGCATAACCTTAAGAGAAAAAATGCTAGGGAAATTTAATGGAAAATATGGATCTATTTCCTTCATGGAACTAAGGAATGAATTGATCAAGTAGAATTTCAGAATAAAGCTTGCATTTGTGGGAGTCATGGGAAACATGATGTCCACCATAACTACCATTGGGAGGATGGGGATAGTTAAGAATTATGTTGATTGATATAACTACCACCGGAAGGATGGGGATAGTTAAGCATTATGTTGATTGATATAACTACCATCGGGAGGATGGGGATAGTTAAGGATCATGTTTTAACTACCATTGGGATAATGGGGATAGTTAAACATTATGCTGAACTATGGTCAATATAACCTAAGTTGGAATCTAACTTAAGGGGTCTTAAGTTAGGGATATAATATTCTTACAACACTGTGGTCAAGAATTTCTGACATTTAGGTGAATGGAATAAATAGAGGGTGACCATTGAATATGTCCTTATACCAGGATGGTAATAAGGTAAACCCACAATTTGAAATAGGAGGGTTACTCCTATTCACTATTTATAGTGAAAGCAACCTTGAAATTTACTTGTATAAAATTATCCTTTATATGATTGGAAATTTATTTTTATAATATTCCTTGATTTCTCCTAAGTAATTATTGATTTGTTGATAGTAATCTTGGATATAGTTAGAGTTAGCCTAGAACTTGGAACATATCAAGTAAATCCAATTAATTTGGACTGAACCCAAAAGAATATTTTATATTATTAATTATTGGATTGAAGAGACCAAGTAGTCTCTTGAATACAAATGTGGCCATTGGCCAGAGGAAAAAATTAAACATCTCAACAATGGCGAAAGAATGCAAGATGAAGAACCACCATATCTAACTCATGGCCACTGTCCAATTATCATTGTCTGAAGTATCACCAACACTAACTTCCTCAAGTATCTTGACTTCATAGAAATGTATGCCATCTGACCGCCTGGGTGGTGTCAAGTCTATTAGTGTGGTATATCCTATATAAATACAAGATAGTTCCACTACACAGTGCATGTGGTATCAATATCGAATAAGGGAAAATGATATCAAAGCGAACACTGATGATAGTTAAGTTAATCCAAGATGATAAAGGACTAACTAGGATTAACTAACTTCACTTTGTGCTTGTTAAGATGTTATTGCATTATTGATAATGCGCAACACTATGAAAAGAAATCCTTTGGATAGACATGCACGATGGTGGTTATTATAAACAAATGCAATAAATAATTTTGACATGCATGATGGTATTGAAGTATTTAGCACATAAATAATTATATACAAAACAACTAATGGAGTCATAGAAGGGTAATAATGAGACAACTTTTATGAGACCGTACTAATTAAGACATGGGATAATATATCAAGCATGGAGGTGCTAGTACCTTGAAAGCTAAAAGAGTGCAATGAACCCTTCAATAATTATGACAAGATTGTCAATAAATGACTTAAGAGTCGATCAAGATACTCTATGAAATATGATTGATTGGACAATTGAGTCATGACCGATCATATGGTCAAGTAAATTAACTGTTGGGAACACTAAGTTTTTGGAACCAAGTCGAGCTTGGATGAACTTTACAGCTAGAAGAATCAATCTATGAAGATCAACGTGATTACACTCAGGATAGGATTGTCATTACTTATAGTAATCATATTCGAAACAATCCCCATAGTGAAATTTTGTATTCTATTGTTTTTGCTCGTTGATATGCTATTGCACACCCTATAAATAGTAAATAAGATGACCTCAAACAATATTATAACAAGTCATGGGGGTAATGTAGAAGAAATAGAGTCGTTAAATATTATTAGACCCCGTTATGCCTCTACGCCAATATTTCAAGGATCTAGGAGTGCATTGGATGCCAATGTCTGGCAATGGTTAGGTAAAATAGGTTTAACAGGAGTTGCTTGTTTGGAACCAATACAAACTGACAAAGGATATCTATCATTTTGATTGAAATATGGGATTCAGATAAGGGAAATTTTTAATTACCTACTAGAGAATTCACTCTCACTTTGGAGGATGTTTACATAATCTATCGACTACCAATTTAGGGATGTACAATAACAACTGTAAATGATTCAAAAAATGGGTTGATTCTAGAGAGAGTGTTCAAATATGAGTGGAAAGATATAAACACTAGTAAGGGTGGTATTCTATATGAGATACATTTTATGTTTGGTAAAATATCAACTAGGCAAGCCATGGTGATGGAACTGATATCAAACATAATTTTACCTAATACATCTAGTGCAAGATTTCCTTGGAATCTATTAGGTGTAGTGCAAGACTTAGTGGAGTATTTAATGGTGTTTGCTTGGGCATTGGCCTTGTTGACCCAAACGTATATGGAGTTGTTCGAGGTATGAGCATCAAAGTGATTAGGGTTAAGCTGTAACCTATTGTTGTAGGTATGGACCTAGGAACATGTGGCTATAAGGAGACCTCAAGGTTTGCCTTATGATGCTCACAATTTGTTAGATATAGAAGCCACTAATGATTTAATGTGGCAAAGGATGAAAGATTTGTGGTTAAAAAGACCATGGAAAAGTAATTGGGAGTTGTATCGCTCTATATGGGAAAATTTGAAGCCCCAAGATGTGATCTGGAGACCATGGAGAATAGGTCCAATATGGGTAGAAGATGGTTTTTATCTAGCTCATGTATGACAAGCAAGATGGATGATCGGACAAGTAAACGTGTAATATGAGTATTTCCAATACACTCAAGTATTGCAGCAGTTCGATATTAGGTGAGAAATATCGGATCCTCCTATGGTTTATACAAGGAAAGGTAGGAAAAAGGTTGTACCACCACCTATGGAACCATTAACCTTAGGAGTAGATGATGTTTTATGTGTTCCAAATATAGATGATGCAGGTACAACCCAAAAATATGATCAATGGTGGTCCACTCAACAAGGACAAGATGAGGAAATTTCAAAGGAATATGATGGACAAGGAGAGGAACACCAACAACCAGAGACAGAAACAAGCCCTTCAAACTATCAAGAATATTTCAAAGGAAGTAGACTATAAGGATGTATAGTATATTTGCCTAGAAATTTGGAAACATGTAATCAATAAATATTTGGATAATATACTTTGTTTATATCTTTATGATTTTGAGTTATGTTGTGTTGAGGATGAAATTACTAAATGAATGTAAATCTTCTAGATACGGAAGAATGGGAGGGGAGTCCATTATTGGAGAAGGTATGAGACTTCTCCATGATTTTATGTTCACTAAGGATGTATACCAGAGGACATCAAGGATGATGCATTGGTAATGGAAAATAGGTTTGCCATAGTGAATTTTAGGATACATGTGTATCCTAAAGTGAAGATTTATGATAGTATATTTTGCCTTTGATGACACCTAATTCCAATGAGATGTTTCAATGAATGATGATTATATAAGTTTAAAAATTTATAATGCAATGGTTTATATGCTTTGCTTTGATTATTATGCATAGTATTTCATTAAGATGGAATTGTGAAAGAAACTATGTTATATAAGCACTTGTGAATGCTTTAATGCATGTTTGAGTTTGAGCTCAAACAAAGTATTTATATTATGAGTTGTATCTTGAATGTACATGTGGGTTTTAGCATATATCTGGTTTATTTCCCAAAGGACAATAATTTAATATCATCTCTATGAGAATAAATTGTAATACTATTACTGCAATATACTATTGTAGATTAGTTATGCATTGAAATATGTTTTAATGATCTTGATTATTTGATGAAGATTTATGTATTTATGATATTTCAATACTTATTTTTTATGCAATATGGATGTTTTATTGCTTTTAGGACATGGTATTGCTGATGTTTTGTATTTTGTGGGACTAGGTACCCTCATGAATGGAAAATATTGCTTACCATTAGGAACGAGATGTTGGGAACAAGGAAAATGGATGACTCAAACTATTTTGTAAAGAATTAGTACTAGTTATATTTCCTTTATATAGTAACCAAGCTAGAAACGACAAGAAACACAGATGATTGTGTTATTCTAAGGGGGCATGTATGTCATAGCCCATCCCTAGTGAATCCTTTTTTATGTATATTTATTGATTAGAGTGATCAATTAATACCTGTCTCGAGGGTTGCTAACCCTAAATAATACTATAAAATTCAATTAAGGTATTTTGTAGGGTTTTGGAAGGAAGTAATTGGATTTGAAATTTAATTAATCATGTTTTATTAGGTTAATTGCATTTAATTGAGAATATAATTAAATTTATAATTATTATTGGACCAAATTAGGCACTAGTATTATTTAATGTTGAATAGTTATTTTATTCATCTCAAGGCCTAATCTAATTGGTGGAAAGAAAAGAGATATTCTCCCTCTATTTTAAAATAGGGTCAAAATGACAGTATGTTTGCCATAATGGGAACACAAAGACAAGAAGGGGCATGCACCCACCTCTCTTGGACTTTTCCCCAAATTGTAAATGAATAAATTGATTCCCAATCACATGGGGATGATGGGAATTAATATAATATTAATAATAACCTCTTTCATAATATTTTAACATAGGCAACTAGTTGGCTCATAGAAGGAGGAGTTTCCCTATAAATAGAGAACCTCTCGGGGAGAGAGGGGACTAGGAAGTCTTGAAGCTTAGGGAGTATGCTCTCCACCTTGGTGGATCAGAAACCAAAAGGCTCTGAGAGATTACCTAGTTGTAGAAAGAGGTAATCTTGGAATATTAGAAATAGGTAAGCAAAGAGGACTTGGAAAATGAAAAGAGGTGAAGTTAGCAAGGAGAATTAGGAGATAAGCAAGGACGAGAAAAACTTAAGGAGTTTCAAGTATGATTATCAAGCTTCTGCTTATGTTTTATTGACTGCCTTACTAAGTGTTATATTGGATTTGAATATTCGCAATGATTTTTTGTATAAGGTTTAAGACCCTTAACAAAAATTATAATATGGCTTATTAACCCTGATGGAGGGCTAGCTAATTCAAGGTCAACTAAATTAGCCTTGTATGGGTTTATTTGAATTTGGTTAAAGTATGAAATTATGCCATCATGAAGTATTGGAAATGAATTTTGTGTTTAAATATTCAGAGCCTATGCACATTTATCAAATCCCTAGCTGACTTAAGATAATAGTCATGCCTCAAGTTTTATAATACTATATGCTTGAATTCGATGACTAACTCTTCTTAAAGTGGATATGTTTGTTTATTTTGGTTTATGTTATGCAGTCCTTGGCTAGTGTGTATACAAAAAACTTGTTATGGTCTTTTATTACCTATAATTACTTGCTGATATTAGATCTATCGAGCAAATCTAGTTGAGTATTTATGATCATTTGTAGAATAAATATGCCATTTGAGGAATACCTTCCTCAAAATAGACCTCCTCTGCTTGCATTTAGATTTAATGGTCTATTGTTTGGGAATCATGGTTAGACATATGGTAATAAACCATCGATGTTATAGATTGCATGATAAATATTTAATAATACAAACTTTGAGCAAATTTTCTTTTAACCGCACTGTGTTCATTTATCTTTATTGGAATTCATGTTTCATATGAATGGAAACCCAAAATGGTGTCACCCCTCCCTTTCTTGAGTTTAGGTGATAGGAAATTTTATATCCTTCAAACGACCTAGTGGGGGAGTGCACATTTTTAGAGGCAACGCCTATTACAGAGGTTTTTTTGTAAATCTCTTGAAACTATTCTAATGTTAGATCTGGTGTTACCAAATAGTTCACCCAAGCTGTAGGAGTCTAGCGTAGAGGATGTAGATTCTAAAGGAGGTTTCACCCTTGCGCAAGATGGCCCCTAAGATTCCATGTTTACTATCTGCACCAAATGAGTTTAGATGATTTGTGTCTTATTAAATAAAATATTTTTATCCCACATACATCGGAAAATGGATCAAGTTAAATATAATGCACAATACATAGATTAACTCCAAGCTAAGCCATGTTAAAACCCTTGGGATTTGTTCTATGAAGGTTCACAATTCTTTTGATTTGAGTTATGAAGGTTTGCTATTCTATGGATGACTCACGGAGAATCGTAAACCATTTTGGTAACATAGAATTCATATGTCCCACATGCTCCATGCATAGCATATAAAGGTTTATTTAAAAGGGAAACCGCTAATACTAAGAAACCATAGGTGGTAGTTGATGTTTGCTGCATTGTGGTAGAATGCTAGTGGTTGGCTATGTTTTGGTTGAAGACATGTATAAAGTTTTTTGGTTTTGCCTAAATTAACTTCTTTTATTTGTGCTCAATTAAATTATATAGTTAGTCAACCTTTTTAGTTAAAAATGAAAAATTATCCCACATGTACTCCACAGATGATAGCAGAGGACCTTATAAGAATTAAATCACACATTAAGAAATGACCATGGGTGGTGGTGGTTAGGGTAAGGTTTAGCTGGACGCCTAGTCAGGGAGACTAGGATACTAGCTAATAAACATCGATAAATATGACCTGATACATGATTGGTTTTTTGACTCAACATTCATCATCGATTGGTTTTTGTTTAGAAAATTTGTTTTCGGTAGGTTTGCAAATATAAAACCTTTTCAATAAAATTTAATAAAGGTTAGTCCCACATGCTTCATACAAAAGTATATGGGGACTTTAAATAAGGTAGGATTCCCTTAGTAAAATGACCACACAGTTGGTCATACTAGCCAAAAGGCTAAGTTTCGGTGGGTAGGCACTAGCCGTTGGACTAATGTTGAACTAGTCGTTAGGTTAACCGTTGGGTAAAATTTTTATGTAACCGTTGGATCAATTGCTATGTAACCATTGGATAATTTAATTAAATTGAATATAACATTTGGAAAAATGGGAATTAAATTAGCCATTGGAGAATTTAATTAAATTGAATATAACTTTTGGAAAAAGGGAATTAAATTAATCTTAAAAAAAAGGAATTTAATTAACCTTTGGAAAGGGAATTAGAATCATTCTTTGGTGGAAAATTGATGAGGATCCTAGTTACAAATTATAGGAAGTTATAGTCAACTTTAATGTAAATCTTGTTACCAATCTATGAAAGATTGAGTAAAATGGGTTTACATACAAAAGGATGTAGCCAAGGGGATAATGATTGGGGAATTCATTATTGAGGGAATTTATGGGGTTTCCTCTCGTAAATGGTGATATTTCTACTTGATATGAGTCTAATGATAATTCATAAACATGTATAAGAATTTATGAAATTCTTAATTTTTATAATGATGACATAGAGAAATGAAATGGGGAATTTCCTTAATTGCATCATGCTATTTAAAAGGAACAGTTTGGTTCCTTAATTGTATAATTGATTTAGAAAAGGATCTATGGGATACATTTCTATACTTGTAATTATGATATCTAAGTTTATGAAATGAGAGGATAAACATATTTTGGAGGTTGGGGTTTATTCCTCGTGAGGGTTCCCAGGATATATGTTGTGTCTGTATCTTGTGGTTTGCAAATGATGTTGACATGAATGTTATAATTTACTTTTAATATTATGTATGGATGTTGCATTTGGTTTATCATGAGAAGGTATTTATATCTAATTGCTTACGAGGAAATGTGTTATGCAATCATGCAATGTTAGATGGAATAATCTTATAAGCAAATAATATTATGTTTAATTATCAATCTATGGTTAATTTTAACTATGAATTAAGGTTATTATTGTGATTCAGGTTATTGTAACTTAGATGATGATACTATTATGGATAATGGATTGATTAAATATGTATGATGATTAACTCTTATTGGTTTAGAAATAAACCTAGCTAATGCTTTTAATAAATATATTAAATGATAAATTGATTATTCAATTAACTAAATGAATGATACTTTATTTATTTTATAAAGAGAAACTTATTTATTTGATTAAAATATCTTCGTCTAGATCATGACTATGTCCTTCACTCATGACTGAATATTGAGATATTATTGTTAAAAAAAAAATTAACGGTTGAATAATAAAAATTGGGGTTGTTACAGACACACTTGATGCAACATTCAACCAAGCATAACTGGTAGAAGAAAAAGTTATTTCTAAGCATAGAGACCAACATTATTCTTTTTCATGTTATACCTTGATATAATTTTTATAAATATCAAGTGTTTTTATATAAATTATCTATTATAATTATTGTGGTTGCACTAATGCATAAAAAAAAAACTTGTAATTCAGATCTGGAAATGCAGACTATGATAGTGGGATGTCTTGTATATATTACTCTACTAATATGCAATCCATAGATATTAGAGGTGAAGTTTTGGTTTTGTGAAGGCTAATGTAGGAAAATTTCAAGAAGGATACTAAATTTTGGAATATTTGTATTCACATATAAATTTCAAAAAGCCTAGATAATTAAACATAATCAACCTCCTTAAAAAATGGGAAGAAACCTCCATGGAGGATTGAGGCTCTCATGTGTGAGGCAAGGATCCTTCATGAAGCTAGGCTAGACAGGGTGGTGCAACACATTTTCCATGAAGCTAATAAAACTATGGAAAAGATGGCCAATTTCAGTGTGGATGTTGACAAAATGATCACGTGGATGCAAGATGATGGGGAGCCAAAATCGCTCCTCCCAAATTCTCAAATGCACGTTCATTAAACTTGGACAAATTTACAATAATGGCAACAGTTTGCCAAATAAACTCCTTTATCCTGAAAGATAGTTAATTTTTTTTTTTATATTACAACATCTCACGCCCAAGAAGAAAAACAGCTTAAACTGGTCCATAATGGCCCTCTTGCCTTCACGTTTGCAACTATGTCAGCAGTTTTCTGACCATTGTGCATGCCTTCGCTTCCCATTTTAAAATATCTGGTGTGACTCTCCGTTTCCCTTTTTTGACCCTTCATTTCATTTCCCATGCCTCTTCATTGTCTTGGCTTTCGAAACACCTTTCTTTCCGACTCTTGATCTTCATCTGCTTTCACTGCACCTCGGTACCACGTGCTGTTTAGTGCTACCACTATAGACTCTGTCCGCCTGTCAACCAATGATGACGTTCGATATACCACCACTCGATAATTTCCTCTGTAACAGCTCCTATAACCAACCACCTGCCATTTTCCTTTTCTTTGGTCACAAAAATGTGACATGTCGCGATATCGTGACACTTTTGGCTTCTCTGCCTTCCTGCCCTTTTCGAGTCACGAAAATGCGACATGTCGTGATATCGCGACACTTTTACTTTTCTACCTTCCTGCCCTCTTCGAGTCACGAAAATGCGACATGTCACGATATCATGACACTTTTGCTTTTCTACCTTCCTGCGTTTCTCGAGTCACGAAAATGCGACATGTCATGATATCGTGATATTTTTCTCTCTTGTGCCTCCCCTCGTCTTCTGGTCGCAAAAATACGACATGTCGTGATATCACGACACTTTTCTCTCTTGCGCCTCCTCTCATCCTTTGGTCACGAAAATGCGACATGTCGCGATATCGTGACACTTTTTCTCTCTTGAGCCTTCTCTCGCCTCTTGGTCACAAAAATGCAACATGTCACGATATTGCGACACTTTTTCTCCTTTGCACCTTCTCTCGTCCTTTGGTCACGAAAATGCGACATGTCACAATATCGTGACATCTTTCCTTTTCGGTTCTTCTTTCTCCTTTTTGGTCATGAAATCATGAAATGTCGCGATATCGCGACATGTCGCGATATTGTGACATCTTTCCTTTTTGCCTCCTCCTCACCTCTCGGGTCATGAAATCATGACATGTCACGATATCATGACAGCTTTGCTCTCTGCTTTCTCTCTCTGTTTTGGGTCGTGAAATCATGACATGTCACGATATCACGATAGTTTCCTTCCTTGCTTTCTTTCTACTCCTTTGGTCACGATTTCACGACATGTCGCAAAATTGTGACATTTTCTTCTCTGGCCTTTCCTGTCTTCTTTTGGTTGCGATTTCGTGACATGTCGTGAAATCGTGACATTTTTGCTCCGTGCCTTCTCTCTCCTTCTTGAGTCGCAAAAACATGACATGTCACGATATTGCGACACTTTTCTCTTTTGGGCCTTCTCTCGTCTTCTGGTCGTGAAAATGCGACATGTCATGATATCACGACACTTTTTCTCCTTGGCACCTTCTCTCGTACTTTGGTCGTGATAATGCAACATGTCACGATATCGTGACACTTTTCTCTCTTGTGCCTTATCTCGTCTTTTAGTCACAAAAATGCAACATGTGGCGATATCACGACACTTTTTCTCTTTGGCGCCTTCTCTCGTCCTTTGGTCGTGATAATGTGACATGTTGTGATATCGCGACACTTTTCTCTCTTGTGCCGCCTCTTGTCTTCTGGTCGTGAAAATGTGACATGTCATGATATCGTGACACTTTTTCTTCTTTGCCGACATGTCGCGATATCGTGACATTTTTCTACTTTACGGTATTTTACCTTTCGTTGGATGCTCCTGCATCAGACAACCGGGGTGGATTGAGAAGTGACCTTCACTTTGGTACTATTCTATCACCTTCTTTTTAACTAGGGTTGTAAAAGCTCTCCAAGCTTCAACAAAATCTGGGTCTACAGGGTACAAACCCTTAAGTTCTTCAAACTCCACAACTTCCACTCTCATTGTTGTCAGCAAACTCTTTTCATCCATCTCCTTTAATGGCTTCAACTTGTGGTGCACTCCACCTTTCATCAGAGAGTAAGTATTCATGTGCCCATCATACACCGCACATATTTCAAATTGCCATGGCCTTCCCAACAACACATGGCAAGCATCCATAGGAAAAACATCACACAGGACCTCATCCTGGTATCTCCCAATATTGAACTTGACTAAGGACTGTTCACTGACCAATGCCCTATGGTCCTTCTGCAACCATGCAATCTGGTATGGATGTGGGTGTCTCCTCCTCTCTAGTTGTAACTTAGTAACCATTTCTTTAGAGACCAAGTTGTCAGTACTATTATTATCTATAATAACATTATAGACTTTACCTGAACATTTGCACCTTATGCGAAACAAGCTCCTCCTCTGGTCTGGTCCTTTCTCCTCATTCAACAAGGTTCTCCTTGTGACCATAACTCCTCTCTCTGCCTCCTTAGAATGTTCTGATTTAGCACCTTCATCTGCTACAGCAGCTCTGGCATGACCCTTAGGTCTCCTATTCGTCCTCTCTTGGTGTTGGGGACACTCATATGCTCGATGTCCCTCTTCTCCACAATGGAAACAGGTTCCACAAAATCCTCCTCTTCCATATCTACCTCTTCCTCTTTGGTAGTTTTTCTGATCACGGGATCTGTAATCATTATCTCCCTTCTAATCCTGACTACTGCTAGCTTCTTCTTTCTTCTCATCTCATCCTCCATCTATTCTTCCACCAGTTCTTTCTCCATGACTTCTTCCTTATGCTTACCCTCAAATCTTCTGTTCAGCTTCTCTTCAACTTTTAGAGCAAACTAATAAGCATCCTCAATGGTGCTAATCTTAATCAGACTCAACTCTTCTTGAATAATAGTTCTTAATCCATTGATGTAACGGGCTACCTTCTCCTTGTTAACCTCAGAATGGTCAGTTTTGATTGAGATCTGGTAAAAATCCTCTGTATATTCTTTGACAGATTTGTTTGATTGTCTCAAACTCTACATTTTTCTCAATAGGTCCAATTCGTAATCTACAGGAATAAACTGTCTCTTCAAATTCTCTACCATTTGATCCCATCTGGTTATCTTTTCCTTTCCTCCTCCATTTCTTTCTAGCTACACTTATTTCCACCATATGCAGGCATGGCCTTTCAACTTTGTTTTTGCAAACTTGATTCGATCTAGATCTACAACCTCCTCATACTCAAAATATTCCTCCATATCATTGATCCAATCAATCAACTCCTCTAGATTGAGACTCCCAAAATATGTGGAGACATAAAAATTTGTCTTCTTCTCGATCCAAGATATGGCCTTAATTAATCTGGATTCTACAGGATCTATTGCTTCTTCTTCAATCGACGGATCATCAACCTCCCAAGCTTCATCTTCACTACGGTCTTCTCTCCTTGGTTCAACCCCTCTTCGCAACTCCTCTTGCAGGGCTTGCACTTGCCTCTGCAAAGCTCTGAAATCTTCTTTAGGTACCACATTTCTTCCACCACCATGGTTTCTTCATGGAGGCATTCTTCCTCACTCTCTTCTCACAACCCTTCCACAAATCCTGGTGCAAATTGCCTCACTTTCGAAGATCTGCTCACACACTCAGGAACTCCCACTCTGATACCACTTGATGGGGAGCCAAAATCGCTCCTCCCAAATTCTCAAATTCTCATTCATTAAACTTGGAAAAATTTACAATAATGGCAGTAGTCTGCCAAATAAACTCCTTTATCCTGAAAGATAGTTTATTTTTTTTTCTATTATAGCATCTCATGCCCAGGGAAGAAAAATAGCCTAAACAGGTCCAGAATGGCCCTCTTGCCTTCACGTCTGCAACTATGTCTCAACAATTTTCTGACCATTGTGCATGCCTTCGCTTCCCCTTTTAAAATCTCTGGCGTGACTCTCCATTTCCCTTTTCTGACCCTTCATTTCATTTCCCATGCCTCTTCATTGTCTTGGCTTTCGAAACACCTTTCTTTTTGACTCTTGATCTTCATCTGCTTTCACCACACCTCGATGCCATGTGCTATTTAGTGCTACCATTGTAGACTTTGTCCACCTGTCAACCAATGATGACATTCGGTATAACACCGCTCGATAATTTCCTCTGTAATGGCTCCTATAATCGCCTGCCTTTTTCCTTTTCTTTGGTCGCAAAAATGTGACATGTCACGATATCGCGACACTTTTGGCTTCTCTGCATTCCTGTCCTTTTCGAGTCATGAAAATGCGACATGTCACGATATTGCGACACTTTTACTTTTTTGCCTTCTTGCCCTGTTCGAGTCACGAAAATGCGGCATGTTGCGATATTGTGACACTTTTGCTTTTCTACCTTCCTGCCTTTCTCGACTCGCAAAAATGTGACATGTCATGATATCGTGATACTTTTCTCTCTTGCGCCTCCCCTCGTCTTCTGGTCACGAAAATGCAACATGTTACGATATCGCGACACTTTTCTCTCTTATGCCTCATCTCGTCCTTTGGTCTCAAAAATGCGACATGTCGCGATATCATGACACTTTTTCTCTCTTGAGCCTTCTCTCACCTCTTGGTCGTGAAAATGCGACATGTCGCGATATCGCAACACTTTTTCTCCTTTGCACCTTCTCTCGTTCTTTGGTCACAAAAATGCGACATGTCGCGATATCGCGACATATTTCCTTTTCGACTCTTATTTCTCCTTTTTGGTCATGAAATCGTGACATGTCGTGATATCATGACATCTTTCCTTTCTGCCTCCTCCTCGCCTCTCAGGTTGCAAAATCGTGACATGTCACGATATCGCAATAGCTTTTCTCTCTACTTTCTCTCTGTTTTGGGTTGCGAAATCATGACATGTTGCAAAATCGTGACATTTTCTTCTCTGGCCTTTCCTGTCTTCTTTCGGTCACGATTTCGCAACATGTCATGAAATCACAAAATTTTTTCTCTGTGCCTTCTCTCTCCTTCTTGAGTCACGAAAATGTGACATGTTGCGATATCATGTCAGTTTTCTCTTTTGCACCTTCTCTCGTCTTCTGGTCGCAAAAATGTGACATGTCACGATATTGCGACACTTTTTCTCCTTGGCACCTTCTCTTGTCCTTTGGTCGTGATAATGCGACATGTCGCTATATCATGAAACTTTTCTCTCTTGCTCCTTCTCTTGTCTTCTGGTCGTGAAAATGTGACATGTGGCGATATCGCGACATTTTTTCTACTTTGCGGTATTTTGCCTTTCATTGGATGCTCCTATATCACAAGATGTCCCACGTGACATGGAATATTTAATTCAAAATGAACACTAATGAATAGGGTGATAGATACTTTGGGTGGGGGGACCCCTGTCACGTGCCCACATGAATTTTCCATTCTTTGTTGGAAAATGAACCAAAGAAGAAGAGGCTTAGGGCTCTGACCAAGCCAATCACGAGTCAGGGTAAGAACCAGCCTGGCAAGATGGAAGGCTAGCAAAAGGAGACACGTCGAAGTAATAACACCCAAAAAAAGAAACACTCATGATCGTATGCGGTCCCAAATCAAGTGGTGTTCCCAAGGCAAAAGGGTGAAGATTATCGATCATGCTCTGAGCATTTTTGAAGGCATTTTGAGTCATCGTGTTCCCACCAATAGCAGAATATCAAATCTTTCCATGATTATGAAGATAACGGATCCTCGACAAGGTGATGAAGGGTACGGTGGCATGATAATCCAACTGAAGGGTGAGGCTAACTGGTAGATAATCTAGGTGGATTTTTATGGTTGGCTAAGACCAACTAGTGACACCCTCTTCAAGGATATTTCCTCAACACTCGAGGAAAGGCAAAAGGAAAAACACCTTTGTAGCTTTCAAATAGGAGCAAGGACATGGAGCTCGATATTTTGTAAGGTCAAAAATGCTAAGGAGAAGGCTTTAGTGAGAAAAAAAAATATGAATTACATCGAGACTGCATGGTATTCATGGAGCCTATGGCCCAAGCTATCCTTACAAAAAGAAGGTTTACCCAGTTTTTCGACTTGTTCTCTAGGGTTGAGGAGGACATCACCCAGGCAATGATGGAAACTTGGGAATATGGTAAGGTTGAAATATGAGGACATTAAATTATCATTGATGTAAATCTTCTGAATGCTATCACTAGGAAAATGATGAGAGGAAGGTCAATCCATAGGCAGAAGCACCATTGGGAGGTCGAATTGCATGAATTCAAGGATAATCAATTTTTTTTTAAGGAGGCAAAGAATGGGTTGATGAGGATGGACCTCCCCACCCCCTAGAATGGAGTCATGAATAATGTTATGGAGTTCATAACTACGAAGGACCCAGGTAAAATTTTGCTTAGTTTTCACTATGCCTTCGTCAATTTCTTTCGTGACATAAACCCAATAAGTATACCCCAGTTCTTAATGAATTCCATGAATTATACAATTAATTCATGTCAAAGCAAGAGGTTTTGGCCATGCCTCTACACCAAGGGCTATTCAAAGTGATTTACAAGTGGGTTTTGGCCATGACTCCCCAAGATGCACCTCAACCTCCTGTCATAGAGGAGGTTCCTATTGGCCATGAGGAGGAGAGTTCAAGGGTGAGGGCTAGTCCGGGCTTACCCAGACCCCCCTCTGGTTCACCAGTAAAGAAAATTCTAGGGGACAACTACCAGAGGTGGCTCAGCAAGGAAGAGACCGAGAATCAAGGATTCGGACATGATATCTTCCATGCAGCTAAAGAACAAACAGGTGCGGTAAGCTCTAAATTCGAGGTAAGTGAAATAGAGGATGAAGAGCCTGACCCATCAACCATGGTCCTTAAGCGATTCATGTTGAATACATCGGCCAACATCATGCAACAGATGTAGGAGGTTTATGATGCGCTCACCAAGGTGTTTTTCAATGAAGGATACCAAAGCGACAAGCCAGTTGTGGTTAACCAGGATTCAGATGATGATGAGGATGATAAGGACGAGGAGCTCGATGAGGATGAGGAAGAAGAGACTTAAGGCCCGTATTGTAAGGCCTCTATGCAAATTTTGTTGTGCAAACTCTGTAATTGTTCTATCCATGGCAATTTTGATTTACGTATTATACAGAGGATGTGGTCCCTTTTTTAGGGTGGGGAATGTGTTAGGTTCCTGGAGTCCTCAGGAAGCTCCTTTAGGGTTAACTGCACTTGTGGGGTATGTTGTCTTTGCTGGGTTATCTTATGTCAGAGGTGATGTTTTAGGCAATGATGCTTAAGGGCCTAGGAAGGCTAGTTAAATTAGAGGACAGGTAGTCCTTAGGTAGTTAAGGATCCATTTCAACAGCTTAAGGCTGAATTTTGTAAAAGGTTTTGGGTTAACCTGTAAAACCTGATATTAATGAAGAAGTCTCTTATTTACCAAAAAAAAAATCCTAGATAATGGACCGGAGGACAACCCCTTGATCTCTAGCAAAAAAATTATTTTCAAGATCAACATAGTCATCGATAGCAAAGAGATAGTCATTTTATTCTCCAATAAGAATATATTATTCTTTAATGACACCTTATTTATCTTCATGAAGAAAATAAATTTTCCCTCACCTAGGAAATAAATCTTCTTCTTCTTTTTATGATAGGAAATATAGTAAGTTTTATAATAATTATAATAAGTCATTACATGTAAGTTCTAAGCATTTTCACTTGAATTAGAATACCTTGATTATATTATCTCATGATAAGGAAATGAGTGACATTCCTATTGATACTCATAGTGAGGAGAGACAATATGATGAATTCATAAGTTGACTTAACAAGGCCACCTTGATTCATCACCATTCCATTCTAAGGGGTTGAGATAATTTGTTTATCACTCATGCCCACCTCACACATGAATTCTTAGTAAATTGTACCATTTCCAATGACTTTTATAACTTAACTACAACATCCATAGTTGACAAATCACATTTATCAATGGATCCTCATCCTCATCCATATACTCTAGATGGAAATATCTTTATTCATACATACCAATCACACACACATGTACTATGTCCTTTGCTTTTGGTATGAAGTACATAGATAAGGTCTTATCTGAAGTGACTAATCTAGATTAGTATGGATTATTTCTTGGAAGACCCTATCCATTTGATAGAAAATTCCATTATGTTGCCTATAATAATAGCTATATACTACAAAAATATGATCAAAAGTACCAAATAAAGAGCACTACAAAGACAACAAATTTGGTACTCAATCATAAGCAAGCATGCAAAGGAGTCACTCAAGCCAATATCACTACTTTTTGATAGGCTATAAAATGATCCAAATAAATCAAGAACCACATTCTCCATAGAGTATATAGATCTTTGATAACTATTTGATGTATTTTAAGAACCTAAAACACTTAGAAGCCTACAAGAGTAAAAAGAAAATTGAAAGGGAATTTTCTTTCTCTATAGAGGAAATTGGAAGATCTCGAAGATTAGAAAAAACCTTAAAACAAGATAATGTCATCCTCCTATCTCAAGTTAGATACCTAATAGAGTAGATTAAAAACCTATACTCATTGGTTTGTGAATTGAATATATAAAAATGGAAGAAATATAAGGCTTTATTCTATGATAATGAGAACAACTAGAACTAAAGCTATAAAGTAGGATATTGAATACCTAAAAAATCATATATAACTTGAGAAATAATCTATTAAATTTGTCTGCCAACTTGTATATTAATCCATTTCTCAAAAAGCTACAAAAATAGTATTCTAGTTTTTCACTATAATGGATAGTTTAGTTTCAAATGTGCATCAAATTCAAAGGGAAAAGATGAACTTCATTTCCAGGAACATAGTATGGTCATGCATGTTTGTTATGGACCTTACACACTCCTTCAATAGGTTTATAAGAATTATTCTTGACTTGATATTCCAACTCACTTGAGAATTCATGATGTTGTGAATCATGATCTTTTAAAACAATATCATTAATCAACATTGGAGTCTTATATTCCCATCAACCATACTTAGATTTTATTCCTTATTTCTAGATTCTATTTGATACAAATTGAGTTTTCAACACATATTATCACTATATTTGACATGGTTCCAAAAACGAACAACTTTTTCATTAGGACTAATAGATTTATTGGTATCAAATATCTCAGCTACTTGCTACTCTTTTAGAAGCATTAGATTTCAATGATTCTATTGTTTGGAGGAATTGTGAGGATTAACATACATTATTTTAGTTTAATTTGTTATTTCCATTCGAATAAACCTATTTTATTTTTTCTATCTATTTGGACAAGTTGTTATGCCCACTTTGGGTAGTTTAGTATGTTACCAAGTTATATTTGATTGTTTACTTTGGTTTATTATAAATTATTAAATCATCCAATCTTGTTTTTATTTAAATTTGTAAGACTATTTAATGAATCCTCTTATCAATAATAGGTAGAAAAATTTATTGCCATATTTGTAATCAACCATCTATTTTTATATTATGTCATCCCTTTCACTAAGGAATATAGTATACAAGGGCTTATATCTAAATATAATATGTCATAAATAAGTATAAATAAACTAAAGTTTATATATTCATCACTAGTTTCAATGCCAATAAACTTGATTATGTACAAACAAAAGCTTTTGAATATATAAAGTTATACAAAAATATCAGTTTTATGTGCAAACAAGTTCATTTTAGTATTCCATAAAAAATAATTAATAAATACGAGAATGTTTCTATATTTCGAAAAATAAGTGGTGTGAAATAAACCATTAGAGTCATATTAATAAATTGAAGATTAAGGAGTTTTGCATCTAATAATATTCCCTTAAAAAATATATAGTAATGTTGTTTTCCAAGAATAATTACAGAACATACGTAACCTAGGAAGAGACTAATAGAATCCTAAATTTTTATTTTTATTTATTGAGTTATTTAACACATATGAAGCTATCATTCCAAACATGACATATTATTTATAACGACTTATCCTATTTACATGTGGAATAAGATCAAACAAGGATGAAAACTCATGAAATTATTCAAACTCATAGTCTTGAAGAATGACTAGCCTTGTAAAGGATTACAAAATAAGTAAAATATCATTAGTATCTAATTGCAACATTATTATGGATAAAATAAACATTTTACACTTATACTAGAATGGACAATAATATTTTATAGATAAATAGAATAGAATACATCAACAATTTGATGCAAATACATATGATAAGTGTCTAGATTAATTACCACTAAAAGCTTTAAAATTCATAAGCATATCAAATAAATCACTTTTGTGTGCAACAAATTATATCTAGGTCTTCCATGAGAAATAATTAATAAATGCAAGTGTCACTAGATTCTAATAAATAAGCAGTACAAAATGGACCATTCAATTACTATCAACAAACTAAAGAGATTATTTTTTGTATCTAATAATATTAATTTATAAAATACATAGTAATTTCTTTTTTATCAAGCATAAATCCAAAATATACCTATTTTAGAAAGAGTTTAGTAGAATCCTAATTATCATATTTGTTTGTAGATATATTCAATACAAACAAAGTTATGGTTCCAAACCTACCATTTTATTTATAATCACATGTATAATCTACATGTGGAATACAATAAAACAAACATGAATGTCCTTAAAAGGATTTATGTTTATAGTCTTGAAGAATGGCTAACATTGCAATGGACTATAAAATAAGTTACTTATAATAAATATCTAATTGTAATATCATTAGGGGTAAACTTAACAATTTTATTTACAATAGAATGGATGACTTGCAAGAAGGACAACATTTTTTTAAAGATCAAGTACATATAATACATCTTCAAGATGACCATGTTTCATCTAAATTGTACCTTTATATAGTAGGGTTGAAGTGTACTTGTGTCCATTAATGGTGTAATTGGAATTATAAGCATAAAAAGGAAAATTTTATCTTTATAATTATTCATATGAAAGTATTATTAATTACATTGTTAGGGATGTATTAAAGGGAAGCTTGTACGAGACCTCACCCTGATAGGGTTGAGAGGGGAGGGCTCTGGTCCCTCCCCTGCTCCCCCTCCCATGGCTCCTGGTTTCTGCCCAGTCCCTGGCTCAACCCAGGTCATCCCTCCCGGGGAGTGGTTGTTTGCAGATGATCTCCTGGGGGAGATCCTTCTCCACTATCTGCGCCCCTCCCGGTCGTCTAGGGTTTCCTTGGTTGTTTTTTCGAGTTGGTGCTTCCCAGGGATCCCTGTTTGGTTAGGGATCCCTTCCCTTTTTCCCTCAGGCTTCCCCCTGGGGTTTTTTGCAGGTGATTCGCATGGATCTGGTCCCCTGCATTTCTCAGTGCGGTGGAGGTGACGGTTTAGGGTTTGGACAGCTTCCCCATTTTTCTTGTGAATCCTCGACAGGCTCTGTGCTTGGACGGGATTCTTGGTCCCTACTGCTGGGATCCTCTTCTGTTTTCCTGGGGCGGGTTCCTTGTGGTGCAACTCTCTGGTCACTTCCTGATGGATTGGATCCTCTTTGTGCTGGCTGTCGGCTTCCTATAGAATGGCTCTCGCTGAACTAAATGTTTTCTCGATGGGCGGGATGGTTTCTCCATAGGGCGGGATCCACCAAATCCATCGGTTTTCCCGCGAGGCGGGATACTTTCTTTTCTGCTGGTTTCTCGGATGGTGGGATTTCCCTGTTGCTTCCCACTATGCGGGACTGTTTGTGGTGGTTTTGACTGCTTCCCGCGAGGCAAGATTTTATTGTAACGGTTTTTCTTTGCTTCCTGTTGGGCGGGATCTTCTCGATGGTGGTTTTTGGCTACTCCCCGCTGAGCGGGATCTCCAAAACTACTTTTTTTCTTATTTGTTTGTTTCCCGCCGAGAGGGATTGTTTCATGCTTATTTGTTACCGCTGGGCGGGATTTCTATTTTGGTGTTCAGTTTCAAGGGATTGATGCCCTAGGCCCATTGCTTATGTAATCAGGTTTTGGGATCCTTGTTAAAACCTACTATAAATACAAACACATAATTATCAAAAAAAAAAAAATTACATTGTTAGGAATTATTACCATCATAGTCAACATGATTGTAAATTAAAGTGGTTACATCCACTCAATATAGGGTCCACATGTCCAATTAGTTATTGTTTGTTATGCTATATTGGGCAAGGCAATTATGTATAATACTTCCAAAATAATTATACAAAGTATCAAAGCATTCTTATTAGTGGTATTAGAGTAGGAGGTTGAAGGAAGAGCCAAATCTCCCAATCCATGAAGACTCGATGCCTTTGTGAGGAAGAACAATAAACTCTTTCTCTTGCGTCAACATGAAAGGGCTTCAAAGCACTCCAAAAAATGTGAAAGAGAAAATTAGATGGGCTAGGGAGATTGCCCTGATAAATTCTTCAATTTCCATTATATCATTCAAAAAAGAAGACAAGTTGGTGGTACAAATCATAACACACATTCAAATATTCCATCGCAACATTGAAAGGACAGGTATATTTGGTCATCCTCATCTATTCTATTTTAAAAATAAAATATAGAAGAATTTTTTTGCACTCAAAACCTCACCAAGAAGGCTACGCTAAACACATTGTATTTTCAAAGGAGGTTCTATTACATATCACCTCTTAAGAATTTTCATGAATTAGCTTATTGATATGCATTATGTTTTATAGATCCATGTCCAATGGATGACCAAATTTGAATGGTCAACTTTAAGATTCCATTTATCTACAAACCCAAGGATTTACAACATGTACATAGTGGTGGTACCAAACTCTGCCATAAGAATATGTCTACTCAAATCACATACATGATATTACCACCAAACTTCATCTACCTAAAACATGAACAGACCATCGATATGATCTCATTCTTTGACTACAAGTTAATATTCTCACTACTACACACTTCAATCTATTGGGCATTGAGGTCTAGCCACATAAATTATATTACCAATAAGACATATATTTTTGACAACCAATGAGCATTATAATTGAGGATGAGTTATTTTAATAGTTAAAGCATATTATTTGGACTACTTGAGAGTTTCAAATGAAGGATAATTGATTCATCGATTTTCATGAAGTTTTCATACAAGATATGTGAGGTGCTTATGAGATGGAACCCATGTATTTAGCCCTATATGTAATTACTAGTCAAACATGTCATTTTAATTACCCAATATGAACCATGGGAGGGCTTATTAAAACCCATATATTTGTTTCTTTCATTTTATTGGATGCAAGCGAATAAGAAGGAGATTCATATAATATTTTAAGCATTGAAATATTTTGAGAATATTCCCTAGAGATTCTAATTGGTGGAATTTATTCTACCTATTTTTTTGTCTAATAATACCCTATTGATTTCTAAAAATTTGAGGCATTAATCAATTTGTGAGTATCGAATTTTATTAAAAAGTATTTTTTGAGTCCAATTTAGTGGAACTAAAATTTTCTAGTTTTGTGAAGGTTTAACATGGCTAGTGGTGCACCAAAGTTCCTATTACCTAATTTCTAACTATTGCGAGGGAATAATTATTCTACTTGGAAAACTAAACTTAAAACTCAACATGAGTTTGAGGAAGTGTGGAAAGTTATAGAAAGGTCCATTACTCATCCTAATATAGATGATGAAGAACAAATAAAATTTAATAAAGTAGATAGAAAGGTTCAATTGATCATCATGTTTGTTGTATTTGATGAAGTTCAACCATACATTTTTGACACAACCACTACAAATATGCATGGGACAAGCTTCAAATGGTATTTTAGATAAAGAACAAGAACCAAATATTGTTCCTTCAAAGTCAAATTTATTGCTCAAAAATAAAGAATGGAGAAAAACTTGAGTCATTCTTGAGATGAGTTGTAAATCTATTTGCATCACCATAATATTTGGTAGAAATAGTGTCTGATCACACACTTATACCCATTAATTTTAGATCTCTCCCTTCCTAGTATATTTTATTTGTGATAACTTTGAATGTCACTGAATAAACACCAACATTTGAAAAGTTGATGAAACTACTTCATCACAAGATGAAGATCATGTTCTTATTTTTAAATCAAAATGGGAAGTAGTCGGTTAAATTACCTCAACATTGCTTCTAGCATTAAAAAAAAAAAATTTGCAAATAAAATCCATGTGAAATTTATGGTAACAATGGCCACACATTCAAGGAATTTTAGAATAATCCTTTCACAATTGGACCTTCTTCTTAAGCAAGACATCGACAATAGAAGAAGTCATCAACAAACAAGAAACATATAAATTAGAAGAAAATACATAAAAAACATAGTATTTTTGTTAAATATGACCACTCAAAAGGAGAAGAAATAACCACTTAGAAGAATAACATTTGTTTGTTACTCATGATCAATTAATTCATGCCAATGATGTTTGGTATATCGATTATGGAGCAACCAAATGTAGGACTAATCAAAAATATTGATTCCAGACTCTAGAATATTGTAATAATATAGGAAAGGTCTATCTAGGTGGTGATACATTATGACATCAAATGCATATGTGGCATAAAAGTGTGACTTGATCATACACATGCAAGTTAATAAAATACATGTATGTTCTAGAACTCACAAAGAATCTACTCACCATCAACCAAATACTTGACCATAATTTTAAAGTTGAGTTTGACAAATGAAAGGGCTCCAAGGTATGTATTATTCATGTAAAAGCTATAAAATTTATTATTTTTGCATATTTTAAAGGAATAGAAAAAATATTTCAGCTTCATCATGACAATCAAGCATTAATCGTAACCTCTAGTATTTTGTATCACTTTGGTATCAATGATTTTTGACCATATTATTACACTTAAAATTAAGCACATGGTAATATTTATTCCTTCTTAGAAGAAATATACTCACACTTGCCCTTGTTTCTTAGCTATAAGCAGCATCAAGCTCCATTTGGTTCTTCAAAATCCCGATCCAAAGGACCTCTCGATAAAATTCATATTTATATTTATAGACCCATGTATCCAAGATATAATGTCTCCAAATATTTTAAGCTCTTTGTTGATGATAATACTCACAAAATATGGGTATCCTTTTTTCATAACAATAATAAAGTGTTTTTCTACTTTATATTAAGGCTATAATTGAGATAATCATAGGCCATTGGACCCATGTACTATCCTTAGATCAAGGGGGAACATTTACCAATAATGAGCTTTCAAATTTCCTAAAGAAACATGACATTCATAAATAATTAATAGTTCCTTATATACCACAATATACTGGTGTTTCTAAAAACAAAAATATAACTATCAAGGAAATGATTTATTGCATGTTGTAAGATTCTCAACTTGCACCCTATTTTTAGGAAAAGGTAGTACATACTACAATTTACTTGCTCAATCATGCTTCCACTACATAGCTTGATCAAATAATTATAGAAGAAGCATGGACTAGATATACGACATCAATCTCCCATATTTTTATTTTTGGTTGTATAGCTTACATGCACATCCCAAAGGAAAAGAGACAAAAATTGAATCAAAAGTTTCAACAATACATTCTATTAGGCTATAGTGATGAATCAAAAGCCTATATATGGAGATGAAGAAGATGCTAATGATAAAATTTCTAGGGATAACAATAATTAAGATAATGAAGGAGATATGGACCAATCTACTCTACCACATCACACACAAAAAAATACCCAAGTGATATATTAGCACATTAAGTGCTTCAAGGATAGATGGAGTTCTATACACATCTACCATAGGACCAAGAACAATAGCATGACTTATGGTGAGGTAAATTTTGCCCTAAAAAGTATTGTTGTATAATTTTTTTAACAAAACATAGTGTCAAAATCTCTTTAGTATATTATTTAAAGAATTATATGAATACTAAATATCAAGCATTAATGAAGAACAAGACTTGGCAATGTGTTGATCTTCCACAAAGGAAGAAGGTCATTAGATGCAAAAGGATTTTCAAGATAAAATATTAATCAGATTGAAGTATTGATAAATACAAGATATGACTTATAGCCAAGGGCTATGTCCAAAAAGAAGACATTGACTATGAAGAAATGGTTGTACCTATAGCAAAAATATAGACCATCAAAATTATATTTGCTCTCTCTACACAATTTGGATGGAGGATTGATCAATTGGACAACAAATGTTCCTTCCTCAATGGAGACTTGAAAATAAGTCTACATGAATCAATCAGATGGATTCATTACACGTGGACAAGCAACAAAGGTGTGTAAATTGATCAAATCTCTTTATGATATCAAATAGGATCCTCAAGCCTGGTATATAAAAATAGATGAATGTTGTGAAAAATATGGTTTAAAGAGTGTTGGCAATTTTGGGTACTTTGGGTACATTGCCTTTGCTCAAATGTATAAGTTGTCATTGATGTCAAGAAGCTCTTGAAGGAATTTGATTTAATGTCAAATAATTTGTTTTGATGAAGGTTACGGCATGACAAGTTCAAAGGGACAGTGAGTTTCCAAGAAGACCACATGCCTTGCAAATGCAAAGAAAAAGACAAGTAAGAAAAGTGTCGCGATTTCGTGACATGTTAGAAGAGAGAGAAGAAGCAGGGAAAACTGTCACGATTTCGTGACATGTTGGAAGAGAGAGAAGAAGTAGGAAAAACTGTCATGATTTCGTGACATGTTGGCAGAGAAAAAGGCAAGTGGAAAAACTATCGTGATTTCGTGACATGTTGGCAGAGAAAGAGAGCAAGGTGGAAAGTGTCACGATTTCGCGACATGTCGCATTTTCGCGACTTGAAAAGAGCAGGAAGGCAGAGAAGGAAAAGTGTCACGATTTCGTGACATATTGCAAGGAAGGTTGTACGGACGAAAAAGTGTCACGATTTCGTGACATATTGCAGGAGAGAGAGTCCAAAAGAAAAAGTGTCACGATTTCGTGACATAATGCAGAAGAGAGAGTCCGCAGTGTGAACTGTCGCGATTTCGTGACAAGTTCGAAGAGAGAGAAAGTAACACGAAAAGTGTCATGATTTCGTGACATGCTGCAGAGTTCGAAGTGAGAACTGTCATGATTTTGCGACATGCTACAGAGTTCGAAGTGAGAACCATCACGATTTCATGACATGCTACAGATGAAAATGTTCCAAGTGAGAACTATCGCGATTTCGCGACATGCAACAAAGGAAAGGTTTTGAAGTGAGAACTGTCATGATTTCGTGACAGGTTGTGGAGAAAACGTACGGATGAAGAAAGTGTCACGATTTTGTGATAGGATGAAGGGAAAGCGTACGGATGCAAAAAGTGTCACGATTTCATGACAGGAAAAAGAAAGTAGACGGAGTAGTGATAGAAATTGAAAGCAGGTCTTCTATAGGTGAAGTGTCATGATTTCACGACAAAAGTAGAGAGGAAGGTTATGAAGATAGAAGTGTCATGATTTGACAGAAGTAAAGATGAAGTTCTGCGAGAGGCGAAGTGTCATGATTTCGTGACAAAAGCAGAAAGGAGGTCGACGAAGGGAGAAGTGTCATGATATCATGACAAAAGCAAAGTTGATGTTGACAAAGACAGAAGTGTCATGATATCATGACAAGAGCTTAGTTGAAGTCGACAAAGGTTGAAGTGTCACGATATCATGACAAAAGCCAAAAGAAAGTGTACGGTTGCAAAGGTGTCATGATATCGTGACATGTTGTAGTTTCATGGCAAAAGCTATAGAAGAGTTACAGAGGCATTTGAAGCCGACAAAGTTAAATGTGAGCCGACGAAGTTTAGGGTTGTGCAGCCGACTAAAGATCAGGGTTACAACCGACTAAGATTAAGGTTTTGATCTTGAAAGTGTTATTATAAAAGGTAGGCTATTTTGAAGAGTTGGGTGTATCGTTGTTGCGACATTCGTAGATAGAGCGTAGAGTGAGAAGTTCGATCATCGAGAGCTAGTGCAAAATTCGATCGAAGTGTGCAGAGTGAGCGAAGAGTCATGGTGAATTGTTCTGAGTGCTATTGTGTTTGCGCAGACAGTGCAAAGGTTGAAGTTCGACCAAGTGCGGTTGTGATTGCGTAGAGAGAGCAGAGGGCACAGAGAGCACAAAGGGCAAAGATGAACGTGGAGTGCTGCTGTATGGGCGTAGAGTGTGCGAAGACAGTGCAGCTTGTGTGCAGAGGATTGATTTGTTCAAGTGTTGGATAGATCTGACAGATAGAGGAAGACTTGTACTAGACCGATTGACTATGTTTGGTACAGGTTGCTGAGCTGCTATGGACATGATCATAGAAGGCAGAGGTCTCTTAGGCTAAGCATTGAGGATAGGAGGTCTTCTATGGAAAGGAGTTCCACGTGCTTGGAAAGAGGTAGAGGCGAGTTGATCTTCTGAGGGATCATTTCCGGAGCGAGAGGGGAAGGTATCTCCTTTGAGCAGAGGCTCATAAATTTAGATTGGGGGAAGGTATCTCCTTTGAGCAGAGGCTCATAAATTCTGATTGGGGGAAGGTATCTCCTTTGGGCCGAGGCTCATAAACATTGTAATTGGGAAGGATTCCCAAAGAACTTTGAGATAACTTTTAGAGAAAAGTTTTGTGGACGTAGCCCGACCATTCTGGGTGAACCACGTTAAAATTGGTGTCACTTTGTGGATGATATTGTGCATTGTTTTGATATTGCTTTGGGTATATTGCTTTACTATTTTGAAGTATAAAGGAAAAAGTAAAAAGAGGTCTTATACTGTTCACCCCCCTCTCGGTATAAGCTTGTGTTCTTCAATTGGTATCAGAGCGGGTGCCTTCGAAAAGTTTAACAGCTTGAAGGAAAAGCTAGTAAAGAACACAATGGATTATTCAAGTGGCAATGCAACACCTATTCTTGATGGATCAGATTTTGGTCTTTGGAGTGCAAGGATGAAGGTTCATCTAATGGCACTTGGGAATGAGGTTTGGGAAGTGATTGAAGATGAGTACACTATTCCTGAACATGGTCCTTATACTAAAGAAGAAAGGCTCCTACATCACAACAATTCAAAAGCAATGAATGCAATCCTCGAAAGGCTTACAGAAAGCAGATCTCACCAAAGTGATTCATTGCAAGACAACTAGTGAAATGTGGAAACAGTTGAAGGTGGTTCATACAGGTGATACAAATGTCAGAAAGGCCAAGTTGAGACACTTCAAAGGTATGTTTGAACAACTCAAGATGAATGATGATGAAAATATTAGTGACTACATGCTTCGTATGGATGAGGTTGTTAACTCCATGAAAGACTTAGGTCTTGAGCTTGCTGAAAATGATGTTTGTGATAAGATTTTAAGATCTCTTCCTAATAGATTTAGTGAAAATATTTCTGCTATTGAGGAAGCTAAAGATTTGGATAAGTTGAAAAAGGATGAGCTCCATAGTATACTTGCAGCATTTGAGTTGAGAACTCAAGTGAAGGTTGATGTCAAGAAAGAGGCGACTTTCAAGGCTACCAAGAAATCCAAGGGCAAACGACTTCAAGAGAGTGATGAGTCTTCTAGTGATGAAGAGGCATATTACAGCAAGAAAGGCAAGTTCTCTAGAAAGCACAAAAGCATGAAAAATATAAGATGTTTCAATTGTGGAAAGTTTGGTCATTATGCTACTGACTGTTCTGTTCCCAAGAATGAAAGTGATGAAGATAAATAGGATTCTAAGAGCAAGGATTCTAAAAAGCACAAGCATCACAGGAAGAACAAAGATGAGCACAACAATCAAGGAAAGAGGTATTCTCACAAGCACAAGAAGAGTTTCTACCTAGACAAAGCAAGTAAGTGTTCTAGTAGTGATAGTGAAAGTTCTTCAAGTGATGATGAAAATGAGATGTTGTTCATATGAGAAAAAGAGGAAGAACCGAAACATAGATTCATTATCATGAAATGTCTTAGATGTGGAAATTTTGGTCACCTTGAGGATGATTGTACAAATAATGATTTGGTTTCTAGTATGTATGAGGATGCTTGAGAAAACTATAAGGAAGATGCTTGTATGGTTTTTGAAAAAGGTAGCACCTCTAGTGATAAGAAATCTGAAAAAGGCTTTGATGATTGAGAAAGCAAACAAATAAAGGATCTTGAAAGTGAACTTATTAATGCTCTTAGTGCTTTGAAAAAGGAAAGAAAGAAGAATGCTAGACTCAAGGATAAGTTAGATGAATGTTGTATGGAGAGAGATGATCTTATAGAAAATCTTGATTTCTCTATAGCTAAGACACAAGAACTCAAGGATGAGTTAGAGTCTAAGGTTCTTGAGTATAGTGAGTTAGAACAGAAAATGGCTTCTTTGAAAGAGGAAACTAAAGAGTACAAGGATAAGCTTTACAAGGTTTCAAGATAGCTCCAAAAAGGTTAAGTCACTCATCAAAGGTCAAAGAAAGACAACAGATAAAACAGGCCTTGGTTTTGTTAAGCCACACAAGGAACAAGTTGGAGAGTCTAGTAAGAGACTCCAAAAGGAAGAGAGTTCTGATGAGGAAAGTATTTCAGATCATGAGTCCTTGAATGATAGATGCACAAAAATAGAAAATAGAATTCAGAATGAGAAGAAGAAGTTTTCGGGACCCAAGAGGTCAAATAAAGGAAAATTTCAAGGCAGATGTTTTGCGTGTCACAGGTTTGGTCACATGGCTTCACATTGCATGGCTCAAATGAAGAAGGTAAATGACAATTTCAGAAGTGCTAGTTTCTTTCAAGGGTATTGCTACTCTTGTCAATAGTTTGGGCACAAGGCAGTTTATTGCAAGGCAAATAACAAGAACAGTTTGGTCGAAACTGGTGGATTCAAAGAACAGGTATGCCTAAAAGAAATAACATTGTTACTTGTTATAAGTGCAACAATGAAGGTCACACACCTAGACAGTGTAGAGCTAAAATTTTAGATTACCAGGTCCAAGGATCAAGGCATGGACAAGAACAGGGATGAGAACAAGAACAAGAACAGTGACAAGAACAGGAATATGGACAAAGAGTTCAAGAGAAGGCCCGACAAGGAAGTTATAGATGCTGATGATGATCAGTGCCTAATGGGAGTTTTACTCCCACCCCAGAATTAATCACCTCATCAGGAGGTGGGGGAGGGACTAAGCTAAGAGGCTCATTCTTAGTCCCGAGCCCCAAAGGTGACCCTTTGCCATTGATGACAAAGGGGGAGAGATATGAGTAAGGGGGAGAGCTTCAAGTGAAGAGGAAAGCTTCAAGTCGGGGGGAGCAAAACTTCAAAGGAAGATTCTCGGTTGTTAGCACGGTTGGTTTCAGTTTTGGCTCTTGAGAAGTGTTTTCAGTAAAGGTTTGCCATCAATGACAAAGGGGGAGATTGTTGGCAATTTTGGGTACTTTGGGTACATTGCCTTTGCTCAAATGTATAAGTTGTCATTGATGTCAAGAAGCTCTTGAAGGAATTTGATTTAATGTCAAATAATTTGTTTTGATGAAGGTTACGGCATGAGCAGGTTTCAAAGGTAGGAGCAGGTGAGTTTCCAAGAAGACCAGTAGTGGCCCATTGCACAAGATCAAAGAAAAAGACAAGTGAAAAAAACTGTCACGATATCGCGACATGTTAGAAGAGAGAGAAGAAGCAGGAAAAATTGTCACGATTTCGCGACATGTTGGAAGAGAGAGAAGAAGCAGGAAAAACTGTCACGATTTCGTGACATGTTGGCAGAGAAAAAGGCAAGTGGAAAAACTGTCACGATTTCGTGACATGTTGGCAGAGAAAGAGAGCAAGGTGGAAAGTGTCACGATTTCGCGACATGTCGCATTTTCGCGACTTGAAAAGAGCAGGAAGGCAGAGAAGGAAAAGTGTCACGATTTCGCGACATATTGCAAGGAAGGTTGTACGGACGAAAAAGTGTCACGATTTCATGACATATTGTAGGAGAGAGAGTCCAAAAGAAAAAGTGTCACGATTTCACGACATAATGCAGAAGAGAGAGTCCGTAGTGTGAACTATCACGATTTCATGACAAGTTCGAAGAGAGAGAAAGTAACACGAAAAGTGTCACGATTTCGTGACATGCTATAGAGTTCGAAGTGAGAACTGTCACGATTTCGTGACATGCTACAGAGTTCGAAGTGAGAACCGTCACGATTTCGTGACATGCTACAGATGAAAATGTTCCAAGTGAGAACTATCGCGATTTCGTGACATGCAGCAAAGGAAAGGTTTTGAAGTGAGAACTGTCACGATTTTGTGATAGGTTGTGGAGAAAACGTATGGATGAAGAAAGTGTCATGATTTTGTGACAGGATGAAGGGAAAGCGTACGGATGCAGAAAGTGTCACGATTTTGCGACAGGTAGAAAAGAAAGTAGACGGATGAAGAAAGTGTCATGATTTTGTGACAGGAAAAAAAGAAAGCAGACGAAAGGAAGTGTCACGATTTCATGATAGAAACTGAAAGTAGGTCTTCTATAGGAGAAGTGTCACGATTTCATTCATGACAAAAGCAGAGAGGAAGGTTATGAAGACAGAAGTGTCACGATTTCATGATAGAAGTGAAGACGAAGTCTGCAGAGGCAGAAGTGTCACGATTTCGTGACAAAAGTAGAAAGGAGGTCGACGAAGGGAGAAGTGTCATGATATCATGACAAAAGCAAAGTTGATGCTGACAAAGACAGAAGTGTCATGATATCATGACAAGAGCTTAGTTGAAGTCGACAAAGGCTGAAGTGTCGTGATATCATGACAAAAGCCAAAAGAAAGTGTATGGTTGCAAAGGTGTCATGATATCGTGACATGTTGTAGTTTCACGGCAAAAGCTATAGAAGAGTTACAGAGGCATTTGAAGCCGACAAAGTTAAATGTGAGCCGATGAAGTTTAGGGTTGTGCAACTGACTAAAGATCAGGGTTACAACCGACTAAGATTAAGGTTTTGATCTTGAAAGTGTTATTATAAAAGGTAGGCTATTTTGAAGAGTTGTGTGCAATAGTTGTTGCGACATTCGTAGATAGAGCGTAGAGTGAGAAGTTCGATCATCGAGAGCAGAGTGCAAAATTCGATCGAAGTGTGCAGAGTGAGCGAAGAGTCATGGTGAATTGTTCTGAGTGTCGTTGTGTTTGCGCAGACAGTGCAAAGGTTGAAGTTTGACCAAGTGCGGCTGTGAGTGCACAGAGAGAGCAGAGGGCGTAGAGAGCACAAAGGGCAAAGATGAACGTGGAGTGTTGCTGTATGGGCGTAGAGTGTGCGAAGATAGTGCAGCTTGTGTGCAGAGGATTGATTTGTTCAAGTGTTGGACAGATCTGACAGACAGAGGAAGACTTGTACTAGACCGACTGCATGTTTGGTACGGTTGTTGAGCTACTGTGGACGTGATCATAGAAGGCAGAGGTCTCTTAGGCTAAGCATTGAGGATAGGAGGTCTTCTGTGGAAAGGAGTTCCACGTGCTTGGCAAGAGGTAGAGGCAGTTGATCTTCGAGGGATCATTTCTAGAGCAGAGGGGAAGGTATCTCCTTTGAGCAGAGGCTCATAAATTCAGATTGGGGGAAGGTATCTCCTTTGAGCAGAGGCTCATAAATTCTGATTGGGGGAAGGTATCTCCTTTGGGCCGAGGCTCATAAACATTGTAATTGGGAAGGATTCCCAAAGAACTTTGAGATAACTTTTAGAGAAAAGTTTTGTGGACGTAGCCCAACCATTCTGGGTGAACCACGTTAAAATTGGTGTCACTTTGTGGATGATATTGTGCATTGTTTTGATATTGCTTTGGGTATATTGCTTTACTGTTTTGAAGTATAAAGGAAAAAGTAAAAAGAGGTCTTATATTGTTCACCCCCCCTCTCAGTATAAGCTTGTGTTCTTCAAAGAGAAATCCATATGATCAAAATTTATACCATAAGGAACAAAATGGGATGCTATGATCATTATTTTATATGTGGATGATTTTCTCATCAAAGGAAGTTCTAAGAAAATAATTCTTCCAATTAAATATAACTTGAAAAACTCATTTGACATGACATATCTTGGACTATTGCACTATTGTCTAGGATTGAAGGTGTCATAGACACGTCAACACATAGTTATCTTAAAAATAAAATATGCTCAGACATTTCTTGAGAAGTATCACATAAATAATTGTAAACCCCTAATGACTCCTATGGAACCAGGGCTACAACTCTAACTGTTTGACTCATCTCCACTAGTAAATGTAACTCTATATCAATAGTTGGTTGGAAGTATTTTTTACCTAACATACGTTAGACAAAATAGTATCTTTGTAATAAGTTATCTCACACAACTCATGCAAGAACCAAAAATATCTCAGTGGAAGGTAGAAAAAAGGGTATTAAGCTATGTCCATGGTACCAATAAGTATGGTCTAGAATTTAAGAACAATCATTTCTTCTTAATCATTTACATAGATGCAAACTATGTAGGATGTATTGATGATACAAAATCCACTTTTGGATATGTATTATTTTTCATATCTAGACCTATATCATGGGGAAGTGAGAAATAACAAAAAAAATTATCTTCCACACATTTAGAATATTGTACTATAGGAGAAGCTATATGTAAGGCAATATGGTTGAATGTATGGGTGCACCACAAACTAAACCAACAAAAATGTATTGTGATAATCAAGGTGTATTGTATCTTGTTCATAATCTAGTGTTTCATATGCACAATAAAATTGTTGAATTTCAATGTGACTTCATATGCAAACATGTTCAACAACAAAAAATTCAGCTCAAATTTACTTAATAACAACATGCAAACGTATTTACCAAGCCATTAGTATGTTTTAAGTTTGGAGTATTTTGAGGTTTTCTCTCCAAGAAACTCTAAAGTATGATGTAATAAGGAGTAAATGTTAGGAATTATTGCCTTCATAGTCAACACAACTATAAGCTGAAGTGGTTAGAACCACTCAACATAGGGTCCATGAGTTCAAATAGTTACTATTTGTTATGCCATACTGGGCAAGGCAATTATGTATAAATATTTTCAAACTAATGATGCAAAGTATCAAATATTGAATTTAGAATTAAAATAGAATCATATATTACATGAACATTATTACAAGTATGTAACAAGAAATATGGTTATACAAACTTCATTTTATGTTACTCGATGACTCTTCAAGGACTTCTTGTTAGGTACCAAGATAGGTATTTAATATTGAATAATTTAATATTGTATTGTATAATATGAGCCATAAATTAATTATTGAGTAAGGAAGGTCACATGTCAAAATAGAAATAGGTATGTCATAGAATCATATTTGTAACCGTTGGGGGAATATTGTTATATGTAACCGCAAGTAATATTGTCATATTTATATGCATTTTTTAATTCATGAAAGATGAACCGCCACATGGGTAATATTGTAACTCATGGAAGGTGAACCACCACATGGGTGATCTTCTAACTCATGGAAGGTGAACCACCACATGGGTGATCTTGTAACTCATGGAAGGTGAACCATCACACTCTTGTATAAAGAAAGATATACCCCCATTGTAAAAGGTATCTATTATGTATTATTGGAGAAGTATTGGATCATGGAGCTAGAGATCTTGTGGAGTGGATTACTTCCAAAAGAAGCATTGTATGGTGTTGCTCTACCTCAAGGGTATAATCAATATCTATTTTATTGAGCAATTTGATGTGCAAATACTTTATTTCTAGATGCATGTTGAATATTTTGATAAATTATTGAAAGATATATAGAATGAGAAGATAGGTTTTTTATATTTGGTATCAGAGCCATGATTTGGGCAAAGTGGGTTTGTTTTTGCAGAGCTAGGGCACTTTTTTTCAAAAAAATATCACATTTTGTAGAGGCCATATTTTTTTATTTTAGTAGTCATTTTTAGAATTTTTTTGCTCCATTGTGTGGATCCTTTTGAGTACTATAAAAATTACTGCTCATTTTTCAAATTCTGATATGTATTGAGAAATTTATGGTTGTTTGAATTTGGGTTATTTTTTCTATTTTTTTTGGCAACGCAAATTTTTTTCATAAAAGAAAATTCATTTTAATTTTTTCAGCAGTCATTTGTAGAATCTTTTGGCACCAACATATAGATTATTTTGAGTACTACAAAAAAAGACTTATCATTTGTGGATTTTTGATAAGTTTTTAGAGAGTTACAGTTTTTTGAAGTTGGGTTGTTCAAGCTATTTTTTGGTTGCATCATTTTATTTTTTCAAAAAGAAAAAAACTGTACTAAATTTTGTACCAGTCATTTTTAGAATATTTTTGCATCAAAATGCATTTTATTTTGAGTACTACAAAAATAACTACTCACTTGTTACATTCTGATAAGTAATGAGGGAGTTTTTTTGGTAGATAAGATACTATAGCATTAATACCGGGTTTTATAGGTTGACCCAAAACCTTTTACAAAAATTAGCCCAGGGTTGTTGATGAGCATGTCCTTACTAAGGATCCTATATAAGTAAATTTACATGCCACAAAATCCATTACATCCAATAAGGCACATAGTCTGTTACCAAAAAGAAACTTCCTATACAACATTTTGGGCATACCCCAAGAAAACACACCTGCATCATAATTACAAAAAAATAAACAGACAAGGGTCCCTTCCTTGAAACAGTGGAGAAACAAAAAGTTGTAGACACACATAGCAGAGTACTAAAAAAAACTCCCACAAGCTCTGTATTAACTGTTACTCTTAATAATTCTTTGGTAATTGCTTTCTTTTGTATATGACATGCTTTGGGACCACATCCTGTCTTGGCCAATCACCCTTGGAGAAGTGAACTTGTTGGCTAGATTTATGGCGGTGGCTATCTAGTGCTCCAGATGGCTCTGGTTTGAAGTCTTATATTATCATTTATTTCCTTCCCTATGATTATCAACCAACCTCAAATTACTAAGATGAATAGAAGCCATGTTATCTGACATGTGGCTATCCCCATTAGTTTTTGTGGTATTTCCAAGCAGCATCCATGAATACTGACAGCTCAAATAATTTTTATTGTGAGTCTATTTCAAAAAAGATGCGGGAATACTCATAGCCTTCAAACATACAGTGCCTTCCCTATTGGTAAATTTGACTATCATTCTTGGCATTCTTGTTGAATAAGCTCCTCTACTTTGCTCGAGACATCATGTTCCCATTTGAAAAGTTTGTCACCATTGACACCCAAATTGGCTAGCTTATCAACAATTTTGTTAGCTTCCCGAAAGACATGTTGGGCTTTTCTGTCTTGTCTTCCCTGGAAGAGGATCCTAGCATCTTCAAAAATTGTTTTAATCCTCTAAGGAGGTTTTTTCCAATTATTGAGGAGATTTATAACATGCATAGAGTCTCCTTCTACGATCAAATTGCCTACTAAGTCTTGAGTAATTTGAAGGCCTCTCCACATAGCTCTAGCTTCAGCTTCATTGTTTGTTCTTGTTCCCAAATATTCAAAAAATGTAAGCATCATATTCCCATTATGATCTCGCACAATGCCACTAGTTCCTACTCTTTCAGGATTGTCCTTAGCTGCTCCATCAAAATTAAGCTTAAACCAACCCGTACGTGGTGGGGACCACTTAACATTGGCTCTGGGGTTGACTACCCTAGGCACAGACTCATCTAACAAGGTTACGCTTAAATATTGAGCAAACGTGGTCTCTTGCAGATGAGGTTTATGGCTATCAAAAGGGATAAGGTTCACATTCTCATTGGCAAAGGATAGGATCCTGACAATGATAGTTTGTTGATCATGGATAGACTCATTAAAGAATCTATGGTTCCTTTCTAGCAACACCTACCAAATATAGTGATTGAGACAAATTTTCCACATGTATCTAAGTATTTGGCTTGAAAAGGGGTAAGGTAACTAGATGAACAAATCAAGTACGATGGCTAGTTTAACCCAAGAAATATTGAAGGCCTTAAAAACCCCACTTAGGGCAATCAAGGAAAAAGGGCACTCAAGGAATATGTGATAAATGGTCTCCCAATTAGCCCTACACAGATAATAGTGATTAACGATACAAATAACTTTACGCATCATATTACCAATGGTTAGAATTCTTCCTTGGATAACCAGCCATGAAAAGACTACAATTTTTGGAAATAAATTTTTATCCAAACTAAGTCCTTTTGGAGGATACAATCCTCGTCATCAAGTAGAAGCTTGTAAGCCGATTTAATAGTGAACTGCCTGTTTTCCATAGGATCTTAGGTCACTTGATCTTCCTTGGGTCTCATGGGAATAAACTATTGCTTGAGAATGTTATAAATATCATTTGATTCTGCTTGAAATCCCTGAATCCTTATTTGTTTTCACTTCATTCTACCTTTGTACTCAACCATATAATTGGATACTTTTCTACCAATGAGTTCTTTCGTGATATCTTTGATTCGGGCTAAGTTAGGATATTGTGTCAGTGGTTTGTCCTTAGACCACCTATCATTCTAGCAATTTATCCTCTCACCATTGCCTAAAACCCATCTTAAACCTTTTTTTATGATTTCCTTACAATTGAGAATTGCTTTCCAAAAAGTAGAACCTCTAAGGAACTGAGCATCTTCAAAGTAATGAGGGAGTTATAGTTGCTACAAGTTAGGTATTTGGTGTTGTTTTTGGGGTTACTGACAAAAGGGAAAAAAATCATAACTTTCAATTTGGGTAAGAAAATCAGTTGTTGTTTGTTTTATTTTGAATATAAAATGCAAATTTAATTATTTCAAGAAAGAAATAGATGAGATTTCAAAAATTTTAATTTTTGAGAAATTTCGGTTATTTCAACCACAAAAAAAAAATGGAGTTGATAACATTTACTAGCAAAGAGGATATTGATGCTAAGGAATGGTTGAAGAAGTTAATTTTTATTTGCTTTTGAGAGACTATGGAGAATTCATATTTATTGTTATTTGAGAGAGGAAGCTTTATCTTGGTTTGTGGGGCTTTCTAGTATTACATGGGAAGAATTTGAAGTTACATTTTTAAGCAAATGGGGATCAAAAGAACAATATGAAAATGTGCAGGACAAAACAGTGATCACAAAGCTTTGTTTAAATTTCAAAATTCTATTTTGCAAGTTCATGGGTGCATTCAAAATAAAATAATTATTGTTTCCATTAGCCCTTGTAGCAAATATAATTTTGTCAATATGTTTTTGATTAAGAGGTTGTAAGTTCAAGCACAAAAAATCAAAGACATATAGCTTTGAGGGAAATAATGTTTAAATTTTTGAAGATTTAAAGCTCACCATAGATAAATATGTTTTACATTCAAATTTTCATGCTATTGATATAAATGATGTAGATATTGTTCTTGGTTATCCTTGGTTGCATTCTTTGGGTACTATTAACATTAATGTGCAAAATAAATTCATGAAGTTATGGTACCGAAGGAAGAAGATAATATTACAGGGCATTTATCAATGTAAGGAAAACCAAGTTACTATTGGAGAGGAATAAAGTGAAGAGCCAAAAGAGGCAGTAGTAGAAACCACGAAAGCTAAAGCAAAGGTAGCATCAATGACAGAGAGTAAGAGAGAAGAACAAAAATAGGTTGAATATTGGGCTAAGGTTGGAGTATATCGCCATCCATACCACCATGAGAGGCATGGTTTAAGGAAAAAATCTTATGGTTCTACATGGAATCCAAAATGCACCAACTATGACAAGTAGGGTTATGCATAAGGAGTTGGACTCAAAATGTACTTGTAAAAAATGGTGAATCCTAATCGAAATCAAGGAGAATCATGGCAAATCCTAAGAAAATCCTACACAAATCAAATCAATAATCTTCACACCAAAATTTGGGGTATTTGAAGCCCTAAAAAGTAAGTTCAGATTTGGGAAAACTTTTGACCTATTAAATCACCTTATAACTTCATAAAAATATCATGATTAGATCAGGCTCGAAAAGAGCTTTCCAACTAGTACAAATATACCTATGTTTGGATATATATTATGGCGAATTGACCCTAATAAAAAATTGGTCCCAAAAATTTTAGGCGAATGGGCCGATGTTGAGGGTTCTCATATTCACTTTTTGGAAATCCTAATATTCACCCAATTTGCGAATATTCACCACTATACATAACCCTGATGGCAAGGTTTGGAAAAGAAAGCATAGTGAGTCTAGTTTTCAAAGTGGTGTAGCTGCATCACAAAACAAATGGAATCATCATCAAAGTAGATCAAAAAAATCATGGAGAAAATCCAACCATTTTGGCTACTCAAATGGACACATGACATATCAACATCAAGGAAGGCCACCACCCATCAAAATTCACATAGGATGGATGGATGATCAAGATTGGTACCAATATTTAGCATGGCTCAAAAGATCATATTATTTAGCCTCTTCTAATATTTTGAGGATGAAATATTTGTAAGGGGGATGGAATATTAGGTACCAAGATAGGTATTTAATATTGAATAATTTAATATTGTATTGTATAATATGAACCATAAATTAATTACTGAGTAAGGAAGGCCACATATCAAAATAGAAATAGGTATGCCATAGAATCATATTTGTAACCATTGGGGGAATATTTTCATATGTAACTGCAAGGAATATTGTCATATTATTATGCACTTTGTAACTCATGGAAGGTGAACCATCACACTCTTGTATAAAGAGAGATGTACCCCCATTGTAAAATGTATCTATGATGTATTCTTGGAGAAGTATTGGCTCGTGGAGCTAGAGATCTTATGGAGTGGCTTCCTTTTGAAAGGAGCATTGTATGGTGTTTCCCTACCTCAAGGGTATAATCAATCTCTATTTTATTGAGCAATTTTTGGTGCAATTACTTTATTTGTGGATGCATGTTGAATATTTTGATAAATTATTGAAATATATATGGAATGAGAAGAGAGGTTCATTACAATTCCATATTTTTTATATCATGTATTCTCAAGCATTTTTGTCATAGTAGATACATGTCATGATCTGAATTTTAGTTGGTATTATCTTTTGTAATTCCTTAAAAGGATGTGCTTGCATATATCCTCCATAGTTTTACAATTACTTGAAATTTGAATTGCCTTTCTAATCCACAAGCATCAAGATCATATTAGAGAATACAAATGCCAATACATTGGTTTTAAGAGCAAATATAAATCTATTAAATTTATTTAGTGCACATCTAATAAAATTAAATTTATTTATAAAATGGATATCAATGAGTTAGCTTGAATCTCTCTATGTCGTGGTATTCTTGTCTTTGGATTCAATAAAAAAAATTATAGATATTATGCTTAATGCTAGCTTTACTTAGAATTATACTAGGGTTTGATTTTAATTTTTGGAGAGTCAAGAAATATATCCTAGCTAAAGAGGTTTCAAAATAGTTAAAGATACAAAGTTTAATATATTATTTAAAAGTCTCAAACTTTTTCTTATAGAAAATACATGATTAATAAATAACTTTATTAATTAACAAATATGTCAAAATATAGCAAGCTCAGAGAGGAGTACGACAATTTCACACACATCACCTTGTGAAGCTCTGCCCTTAAAATCTTATCATCACCATTGAGATCGAATGACTTGAACACATCACTGAGCTCCTTGATTCACAATAACACTTAGAATCATTTTTCCTGACTCGTTATCATCCTCATATTCCCCTACCCTTGCAAGGGTAAGTGTGAGGGTTATGGGCACATTGGGTTGGCTTTGGCTACTGATATATACTGATACTGATGCTTGTCAATACCTCTCTACTCTTCAATTCTATTATATTCTATGTAGTACACCTAAACCTACATACACCTACCTACTATGCTTATTAATGTCTCTCTTAAATTCTATTTTTATGAAGGTAAAAACCATGCATCTACACTATTGTAAGCATATAACAATTTGACAAAAGGAAATCAAGTAATCATTACAAAAGATAAAAGATATTCAATAAATGGGGGTGCTCTTTTATTAATAATGATGAAGCTTAATTACAATATATCCCTCTTAGGGAGTCACTCAAATTGATACAATTGTTACAAAATTTGAGGCCCCTCAATGGGTAAAGATGCACTTCAAGGGTCTTCACTTCAACACCATTTTTCTTGAGGGCTTACTAGATGCCTCCTTCTCCAATGTCAAGAGGTAGGATCTGGAATGATGCCTTATTATTGGAAATATATGTTACCTGTGTGCAAGGAAACAACAAGAAACATTAAAAGCACATGATGCCTCTGAAGATGAGGCTAATTTCTAAGTAAATGCAAGAAATAAAGCAAATATGTAAAGAATACGTGAAATGCATGAATGAAAGCAAAAATGCTTATGAAACAACAAATGAACCATAGAAATGCCTTAAATATGACTAATCTATGCTAAGTAAATCTAAATGCATGATAAAAATAGGAAATATATGTCTAAATCAAAGGAATTTGCATTTCAAACCCTGGTCGCTATTGCTCATAGTAGCTAGCATTGCTAGCTACTGTTGAATTCAGAAGCTAAGCCTTTGGGTTGCTATTGAAAATAGTGATTGTGAGGAAAGTAATATGCTCTTGAAATCAGGTTTGGCAATGCATAATTCCTCCAATTAATTGATGATCAAGGGTCACCGATGTGTCTAAACATAGATTTGTGATTGAATTGTCTTGAATTCATAATGGATTGATGTGGAATGGTAAGCTTACTTCTCAATTCTGTGGAAACTCCATTACTAAAAATACATGTGTCAAACTCTAATTGAGCAGCATCTCACTTCTTAAATGTTGTGAAATGGTTCTACAATTTGGTAGGGCTTCGCTTCATTCAATTCAGGATCAAATTAGGGTCTTTGGGAGGCTTATAAATAGACTTTCCAAATCCTAATCTTGGCTTCTCAAGGAAGCCAAGATTAAGAATCATTTGGCCTGAGTAGTTGGGAGGAAATCCCTGGATGCTTTGCATATGAAATTATCCAATAACTATTGCAAATTGTCCATTGCAACTGATTTTCCTTGGCTCTTGGAGCTTGATTTTGTTAGAGGGATAGCTTCTCTCACTCATCATGGCTAGGACTCTAGCTTCTATCAATACGTATGACTAGAACTTAGCCACTCTGATATTTAGTGGCTAGGATATTAGTTGCTAACGTTGTTAGTGGCTAAGGTTGCATAGGACCAGATGACCCTAAATGAATGGTTAAAACCATTGTTGGGTCTTGGAAAGGTCCAAGATCATTGCAAAGGTGCCCATATGAGTAGTCTCCTAAACATCACATATTTTAGTTGTCTACAGATACCCCTTTTGGGATGCATTATGGGAAAATAAAACGTTGAGCAAAAATAGACAACCTAAGGTCATATTATAGGTTGATTGATGTTCATTTATTTGCTCAACACTAGATACCCCAATCCTGTAAAGGATGCACATCTCAGAATCATTTCTTCCAATGGAATGAAAGGCTTAGCTTTGAGTAAAACTTTGGACGTGATTTGCATGAAATCGGTATGGATTTTTTGTACGAAAATGACCGAAGAATAGATTGTCAAATATTTAGTTCATTATGTTAACTTTTACCCCAGTAGAAGGGTAATCTTGTAATAGTTGTTAGCCATGATTTATAAGATGAACACAATTCACATAATTGAGTATTCAAGTGTTGATTTTGATTATGAATTTGTTGATTATGACTACCCCCTCAAGCAATGAGTCGATGAGGAAAATAAAAAGTGATTAAAGAGACGAGTCACTTGACCAAGATGATTGATTTGGACCGTTAAATATGTTTGCATTTGTTGTATGGCAAGTCCTATTACACTTATGATTTTAACTATTAATAGTAATTATACATCTCTATACCATGGAGTAGTCCAACTGCAATGGTATCTTTAGGAAATCAAAATTATATCAATTCAATTAAGCATGTAATGAATCACTATCTTCGATGATCTACTAAAAATATCATAGAAAAAATGAAATGAACTCCTCATTCCTATGGAGCAGTCCTACTGCAATGGCCTTATTGGGGATTGAATTGAAGATATTTCAATTCAATGATGAATAATTTGGTTCAAATGGTCTTATGGTAATTTACTCATCTTGTTAGATTACATTGAGTGCAAGTCACTTCAACCGCCTAGTGTATAGGGTAAATAACTGGATATGAGGCACATTTGAATTTTGATTTATTTGAATTTTTTGTTATTTTTGAGATTATTGAGAATTATGGACCGATAGATATGCATTAATATCCATTTTGAGGCTCCTCATGGTGAAAAATGTGTGCATTAGGTGCTTTTTCTTAGTCATTGTCGAAAAATGCAATGGGTTTTTGCAATTTCCTTAGTTGTTGTCGACATAAGTGACTGGGTTGCCCTAATCTAAGCCCATTGTCAATGTCATTGGCTAGGGAAAAATGGAAAATATAAAAGAAAAATTAGGTTTTTTATTCTTCATTATTTCCAACTGGCTTTGAGTGAATAGTGAGCTCTAAGGGAGAGAAGGAGAAACTTGATATAGAACGCTTGCAACCTTACCTTTCACTACCATGGTGGATCAGCCTGAGGCCTCTACTAGTGGTAAAATTAGAGCTCCTAAGGTAGGTTCCTCATCTCTCTCTAGTGAATTATGCATTAAGAAAATGAACCTCGCTAAGTAATGAGTTTAAATGAACTTCACTAAACTACAAGTAATGAACCTCACTAAGTAATGAGTTTAAATGAACTTCACTAAACTACAAGTAATGAACCTCACCTTAGTTAGATTTACCATTAGTCTAGCTTAGTGGGAGGGTAGAATTTATTTTTTAATAATTTGGAGTAGGAAACAACCTCGCAAGGGGTCTTTCCCATAGTATCTGTCGGTGATGGCAGCTCCCAATCTACCAAAGTAGAGTCGTTGTTGTTGTGGGCAACTAGGTTTAAATAACAATAGTCAAAAAATTGATCATTTATGCTAGCTATTATCGATGTCAGTGATGACCATGATTGATGCAGGAGCATCCGGTGAGGGAAAAGCAATCTTGCATCTTCCAAATATTTTTAGTTTCCTTTCTAAGATCTTTGCACTTAGATCTATTATTTTCAAGTACTGTGAAAGGTTTGTGAAGCAAGTTTTGGTTTGGAAGGTTTTGAGAGGCAAGGAAGGGAGGGGTCGCGAAATCGTGACATGTCACGAAATCGTGACCCCAACGCAGCGTTGCAACTTTGGTGAAGTTTTGTCGCGATATCGCGACAGTAATGAAAGGAGGAGGCGAGAAGTCTTCAAACGTCATGATATCGCGACGTCGCGATATCACGACGGTTTTGAAAAGAAAGAGCGAGGGTCTTCAAACGTCGCGATATCGCGACGGTAATTCAAAGAAGGGGAGGAGGAGCTCTAGACGTCGCGATATCATGACGTCACGATATCGTGACGGTCTTCGAAGGCAAAGCGGAGGAAGGAGTCCTGTCGCGATATCGTGACGGTCGCGATATCGTGGCCAGTGTGAGGCCGACACGTGGCCGGTATTACGATAGTGGTGAAAGTCAAAGAGAGTTAGAGAACAAGACCAAGGGTAAATGACGAACGATCGGGCAAAGCCAAGCTGGACACGTGGCGGTCGTGAAGGGCACGTGGATCAAATTTGTGGCAACAGGGGGAGAAGCTTGGAAAGATGAACACGCAGTCGGCCACGTGTGTTCAAGCTAATTTATGGGTCACTTTAACTGTTAAGGGAGGAGTCGACCGTGCTTTTTCTTCTCGACATTTCTGGCATTGTAACATTTTACAGTTGGTAATTTAATGGAGGAGCCGACAGTGCAAGGACGGTCAGAACGACGCGGCCAGTGCAGGAAGACCATTAATGCCGGTACCGTGGTAGATCGGGCAGATGGCCGTTTAAGACTGATATTTCAAAAATCCCGGAGGAGGGAAATTTGAATTTGAAATTATATTTGGTGGAGGCATTGATTGCCGGGAGGACCGGGACCTCGTTAAAAAGACGGAATTTTTGTTTTCAGAGGACGACGGACCGGAGAACAGAGGAGGAAGTAGAACAGAGAGGGGAGAACAGAGCCGAAGCCGAGACCGGCCATTGTAAGCCTACGGGCTATTTTTATTTTAAATGCATGTAAATATTTGAAATTTGAATGAGAATGCAGAGTTCGTAAGGTCCCTATTTTCCCGTCTCCGTCAGTGGTATCAGAGCGGGAGTTCCTGAGTGCGTAAACAGACCGCCGGCCGTGAGGCAGTTTGCGCCAGGACGTGTGGGAGGGTTTGAGTTTGGGTGAAGATGCCTCCGAGAAGAAACCCGATGGGTGGAAGAGGCATGGCAGTGGAAGATTTTCGGGCTTTGCAGCGGCAAGTCCAGGCCCTGCAAGAAGAGCTACGCAGAGGACGTGAGCCGAGAAGGGATGCAGACAGTGAGGATGAAGTGGAAGAGGAGAATGAGTTTGAAGAAGAGGAGGAAGATGTAGACCCGACACAGGCCCGGCTATACAAGGCCATATCCCAGATCGGGAAGAGGCCGAAGTTAGAGGTTCCCACGTATTCCGAGAACTTGAACCCAGAGGAATTGATAGACTGGGTGAATGAATTAGAAGAATACTTCGAATACGAAGAAGTTGAAGACCCTAACCGGGTCAGATTTGCTAAGACCCGACTGAAGGGTCATGCTAGCATTTGGTGGAAGGGGGTACAGCTGGAGAGAAATCAAAGAGGAAAAGAACGGATTACCAGGTGGGACAGAATGGTGGAGAAATTAAAAAGACAGTTCATCCTCGTTGACTATGAGTTGGATCTGTTACGTAAAATGCAAAGCTTGAGGCAGATGAACAGAACAGTTCAAGAATATACGGAGGATTTTTATAAAATTTCCATCAGAACCGGACACTTAGAAGCCAGCAAAGAAAATGTGGCCCGTTATATTAATGGGTTGAGACCGAGTGTGTAGGAGGAGTTGAGCTTGGTTCGGGTAAGCACCATCGAAGATGCTTACCAATTTGCTTTGAAGGTTGAAGGAAAATTGAACCGAAGGTTTGAAAGTAAGAAAAAAGTGAAAGAACTGGGAGGAAAGAATGGTGGAAAGAAAGAAGGAAAGGAAGAGAAGAAAGAAGAGGAGAGCAGCAGCCGGGATCAGAAAGAAGAAGATGAAGACCCAAAACCGCAAGTTCAGAATGATAACTACCCGAGAGGAAGAGGTAGATCTGGACGCGGGTATGGAAGAGGAATATTTCGTGGAACATGTTTCCATTGTGGAGAAGAAGGACATCGGGCATATGAGTGCCCCCAACACCGAGAAAGAGTAAACAAGAAGCAGGTGGGTCCTGCCAGAGCAGTTGTGGCAGTTGAGGATGCTGATTCAGAGCATTCTGAAGAAGCTAAAAAGGGAGAAGCCATGATTGTGAGAAGGACCATGCTGGTGGATGAAGACCAATCTGAGCAAAGGAGAAGCTTGTTCCGCACCCGATGCAAAAGTGCGGGCAAAGTCTGTAATGTCATTATTGACAATGGAAGTACAGACAACTTAGTTTTCGAGGAGATGGTTACTAAGTTGCAGTTGGAGAGAAGGAGACACCCGCATCCATATCGGATTGCGTGGTTGCGGAAGGACCACAGAGCTTGGGTCCGGGAACAGTGTTTAGTCACGTTCCAGATTGGGAGATACCAGGATGAAGTCCTGTGTGATGTATTCCCTATGGATGCATGCCATTTGCTATTGGGCAGGCCATGGCAGTTTGATCGGAGTGCAGTGCATGATGGCCGTGCAAATACTTATTCCTTGGTGAAAGATGGAATGCGGCACAAGTTGAAGCCATTGCAGATCGAAGATGAGAAGGTGTGCAGTAATGCCAGAATTTGCCTGGTAGAGGGCAGAAAACTTTGCCAAGAAGCAGGATTTGAGCCGGATATAAAGGTTGATGAATGTTCGGAGATATTGCAAGGGACGCAGCCCGAACAACATAGAAGTGAAGGTCACTTCTCCTTCTTACCCGGGGTGTCTGATGCAGGAGCATCCGATGAGGGAAAAGCAATCTTGCATCTTCCAAATATTTTTAGTTTCCTTTCTAAGATCTTTGCACTTAGATCTATTATTTTCAAGTACTGTGAAAGGTTTGTGAAGCAAGTTTTGGTTTGGAAGGTTTTGAGAGGCAAGGAAGGGAGGGGTCGCGAAATCGTGACCCCAACGCAGCGTTGCAACTTTGGTGAAGTTTTGTCGCGATATCGCGACGTCGTGATATCACGACGTCGCGATATCACGACGATAATGAAAGGAGGAGGCGAGAAGTCTTCAAACGTCGCGATATCACGACGTCGCGATATCATGACGGTTTTGAAAAGAAAGAGCGAGGGTCTTCAAACGTCGCGATATCGCGATGTCGCGATATCGTGACATCGCGACGGTAATTCAAAGAAGGGGAGGAGGAGCTCGCGACGTCGCGATATCGCGACGGTCTTCGAAGGCAAAGCGGAGGAAGGAGTCCTGTCGCGATATCGCGGCCAGTGTGAGGCCGACACGTGGCCGGTATTCCGATAGTGGTGAAAGTCAAAGAGAGTTAGAGAACAAGACCAAGGGTAAATGACGAACGACCGGGCAAAGCCAAGCTGGACACGTGGCGGTCGTGAAGGGCACGTGGATCAAATTTGTGGCAACAGGGGGAGAAGCTTGGAAAGATGAACACGCAGCCGGCCACGTGTGTTCAAGCTAATTTATGGGTCACTTTAACTGTTAAGGGAGGAGTCGACCGTGCTTTTTTCTTCTCGACATTTTTGGCATTGTAACATTTTACAGTTGGTAATTTAATGGAGGAGCCGACAGTGCAAGGACGGTCAGAACGACGCGGCCAGTGCAGGAAGACCATTAATGCCGGTACCGTGGTAGATCGGGCAGATGGCCGTTTAAGACTGATATTTCAAAAATCTCGGAGGAGGGAAATTTGAATTTGAAATTATATTTGGTGGAGGCATTGATTGCCTGGAGGACCGGGACCTCGTTAAAAAGATGGAATTTTTGTTTTTCGAGGACGGCGGACCGGAGAACAGAGGAGGAAGTAGAACAGAGAGGGGAGAACAGAGCCGAAGCCGAGACCGGCCATTGTAAGCCTACGGGCTATTTTTATTTTGATGCATGTAAATATTTGAAATTTGAATGAGAATGCAGAGTTCATAAGAAACCCTGTTTTCCCGTCTTCGTCAATGATGGCTGTTGTTGGCGTGAGTAGCTAAGAAACCTTAGACATATTTTTGAAATTTTTGATTTTTTGTTTTTTTTTTAGATTGATTATGATTTTGGATGTGCTGCACCTTAGACTTTGACAACACTGGTAGGAGAGACTAATCTGCTACTTTGACTACTACCCTAGTTAGACTACACTGACTAGGATTAGTTTAGGGCCTTGGGCCTTGGCTATGTGCTAAGATTACTGATGATCATGTTGGACTAAGCCTACATCACAATGTTAGCCCATCACTGGGACTCGAGTACTAACACTTTCTATATCTCAATTTGAGAGATGACGGTGACACTTGAGGATATCTATCATATTTTTAGGATCCCGATTAATGTTAAGGCCATCACTTCTTCATCGACTATAGTTAGGGTGATGGTATTCCAATGGGTATTTGGTGATAGATATATTGAGCCCTTGGGAGGCATTGAGCATGGAGAGGTGCCAGTTGATTATTGGTTTAGGGAGGATGTCTTCTCATGGTGCTAGGCCGTGCTTATGTACATTATTTGTAATGTACTTTTACTAGACACATCTGGTGTAAGGTTCCCTTGGAAACTCTTAGCTATGGTTCAAGACCTTTTGGATAGCACTATGCCATTGATTATGGTGTGGGAGAGTGCATTGCTAGCCCATATTTATGATGAACTATATCATATCACTTGGTGGGTGCAAGTAGACATTGGATGTAGCTTGCTTCTATAAATCTAAGGGTGGGAGAATATCAATACAGACAAGCCTGGTGAATTTCCCTTTGATATTATAGCAGTGGCAATGGTGTCACAGTGCTATGGTGTCTGATGGCCATGGGATACAGAGATACGCAAAAGAAGATCTCGTGCTAGGGATCTATCTCACTACATGGGTTCATTGATAGGTATACAGGTGAACTAGGTTGTATGGAGACCCTACTTGGATTGTCTAGCTTAGGAGGAGGTAGATGGATATCTATCTCAGATGAGGTGTGATAGATGGGTCATTGGGTGAAAATTAGGGGTGAGGAAGTTCTTTCATTTCTCCCAAATGACTAGGTAGTTCGGTATCAAGTAAGATATCCCAGAGGAGCCAGCCCTATACCAATACTTGAAGGTAGATATACATCTTGCATGGCCTTAGGATACAACTTTGGAATATGAGGATAATGATCCTATGATAGATATAGGGGCAGCATATGTAGGGACCACGAGTGAGTACGATACCTGGTGGATCACTAGACTATGGTAGGGTGGTAGCACACTAGGCTAATCTAGGGATGGATATGCTACTGAGGCTACCTTTAATGATCCACATGGGTGATTAGTGCATCCTAGAAAATGTAGGTGGAGGAGCCACATGAGGAGGAGGAGGGTGAGGAGGATGCCCCAGATTATGAGGAGTCACAATTGCATGTTGAGGTACATAGCTTTTAGGTAGAGTTGCAGACAACATAGTGTTATATCATGGAGAGAGATACATCTCTCACTATAGCATAGAGCTAGTTGAGTGTAGGACATACGAGATGGTGGGGATACAAGGAGAGGACTCTTCTCCAATATTAGGTGGATTCAACTATGACCACTATAGAGAAGATCATTGCACAAAGGAATATTCTACAAGCTCAATTGGATTCTAAGACTACTGAGAGTGATACTCTCAAGATACAGCTAGGGGTTCCTCCTACTAGATCAGGATAGGTGATAGTGGGACAAGCTATAGTAGGTGTCCCTATAGTAGGGGATGTAGCAACATTGCAGGCATAGATGGCTAGATTGTAGGGTCTAATTATTTAGTATGATGCTGGGTACCAATATGATGGTGTATACATCAGGAAGTTAGAAGGGGAGGTGGCCATGATTTGTGGTACCCTACCTACACGATCTACCATAGGAGGATCTCATAGGATTCGGAGTGAGTCTGGATATTCCTTAATGTGCCCTAGTCATCATTCAGGTGCATGATCAGAGATATCAATGGGCACTAGTTCTATACAACCTCGTAGAGATGGAGTTGAGGGAAGAGCCAACTCAAGGGGCGTAGACACTGTATAATATGACCTAATGTCTTGTATCATTTTGAGTGTAAGGTCTAAGGACCTACACTATTGTATCCTATAAGCATATTTTGATACCTCATGTACTTATGACACACACACACACACACACACACACACACACACACACACACACACACACACACACACATATATATATATATATATATATATATATATATATATATATATATATATATATATATATATATATATGATACTCCTTTATTTATCATTATGTGTATTATGTTGTTGCTTTATGTTCATGTGATGCAAATATGGATGCAATGCTTATATGATGTTTTGATTATGCTATATGGATGCAATGTACTAATGACATGCACTAGCTAGGTGATAGATGTATGCTTAGATGTTGTGATCTAGATGTATATATGCACTATGATGTATGCATATATGGAGGCAATTATTAATTTTAAATGCATATTTGATTTGTTTCAATTTTTTATGCATTTAGTATATGTGATATGATATGTAATGTAATGCTTTAATTACATGAGGATGATCTAATGCAAATGAACCAATATGCTTTAATTACTTAAAACATAAGGAATGGATATAATATGTGTTTAACAAACTAATGGAAGACATCATAGAATGTATAAAAATCATGAATGCAAATGGTAACTCTTATCATAATAATTGATCATTTAAACATCCTTATGTGAAATGAGATGGTGTGATATGTATGTATTTTATCTATTAAGATTTTGTGAATTAAAATATGTGCATAAAATAATCAGTGGTCATATAAATATTATTTTTGATATCCATACAGTATCTATCCTATTTCATGAACACCCTTTAATAAACAAAACCTCATAAGTAAATATGGTGATTGATTGATGAGATGATTTATTGCTATAACAAATTTTTGAAGTTTTCCATGAGACTCAAACACCCTAGTTGATTAATAAAAAGTGGTATAATAACTATACAAGACTTCTGAAAGATGAAAGCTTTTGTTATGAAGACCAATATATTTATTATCCCTATGTGTACAAATGAATATATTAGATAAAGCTAAGACTTACCTCAAATCTGCTCAAAAAGCCCACATAGAACTTTTCCAATCTCATTGAAACATAAAGAGAATTTTTAGAGACTCAATATGCTCTATACTCATCACAATGCTCAATCACTCTCTTAGAAACATAAGGAGAATTGTTAGAGACTCAATATAATTCAAATTCAACTCAATGCTCAATTACTTTCTCAACTCAATTTAGAATATAGAATAGTTTGTTTTATGGAACTTGAACAATCACTTCACACATCTACTTGACTAGTCTCAACCAACTCTACTCAACCAATCACTCAATGAAACACCCCTTTATCATAAACCCTAGTCTAAGCATATGAACACCAACTCAAAATGTTTCCAACAATATTAACAACAAATATCACATAACAATGATACTCATGATGTTTGCAAATCCTAGTTCAAGTTATTCACTCAATAATTCACTTCAATAGCAATGCTTATGAAACAAATCTCACATAACAATGATACTCATGTTCTTTTCAAACCTTAGTTCTTTTCTCAACAACTCACTAAAAACAATGTGTTAGTCTCACAATGACACTGAGAGGGGGGGTGAATCAGTGTAGCTATTAAAAACTTAAATCTTCAACTATTAATGCCAAACAGAGAAAACTTAAACTCAATAAAGCAGATATAACAAGAGAGCATTCCACAACACACGATGTAACGAGGTTCACCAATTTGGCTACTCCTCAAAAATGACTGCTTGGATTCCCGTCCAAATCCAGCCTTTGCAAAATACAATTTTACAATCACTTTACCAGCACCCACTGGAAGGAGCACCAACCCCTGGTTTATCTGCACCAACAAAAAGGAGCACCAACCCCTAATTCAAGCACCAACTTGAACTACACTTTTGAAACTATCAGATTGACATAAGAATGCCTTCGCTTATACAAGACCCTAACTGGTCTGTTGCTCACCCAACCTCTCTCACTATTCACCAAAATACCTCACATTGAAAGCTACCTTCTACACTTCTACGGCTCTCACGGCTCTGCTCATACTCTTCTTGTGGCACTCTTCCAACCACCTTCTTACAACACTTTCTCTCTCTTTCGGCAGCAATTTAATACTCCACGCAGACCTCCTTTTATAACCAGAATTTTTGATTCTATTTTTAGCTTCCATATTTTCACATGCGCCACTTATTAATAGAAAGTTCTATATTCAACTTCCTTTATCTCACAGTATTCTTTCATGCATCCTATAAATAGTTACGATTCTTTGTTTGGTCTTTGACTGATGACTTTTAGTTTAACTGCTGCTCGATGCATTCACTCCGTAACTGACCTTGTAACTATCGTTATGACTCTAGTTCATTGTTCTTATTTTAGCTGCATGATTTATTCTCTCTAAATGCACTTGTAACTATCGTATAACTTTAGTTAACTCTTCTTATTATTAGCTGCATGTATTTCTTCTACAATGGCCCCTGTAACTGTCATGGAACTTTAGTTAACTGTCACATATCTTATTTAGGCTGGGTTCTATTTTTAGCTCGCGCCAAAGTGACCTGTCGTGAAATCGTGACACTTCTGCCTCTTTGTCCTCTTCTCGACTTTGCACCCATGAAAACACATGTCGCGATATCACGACACTTTCGCCTCCTTGCTCTTCCTCTCGGCTTCAACCAGCGAAAACACATGTCACGATATCGTGACACTTTCGCCTCCTTGCTCTTCCTCTTGGCTTCAACCAGCGAAAACACAACATGTCACGATATCGCGACACTTTCGCCTCCTTGCTACTCTTCTCGGCTTCAACCAAAAACACAACATGTCATGATATCGCGACACTTTCGCCTTCTTGCTTTCTCTCTCCTCCTTTAGTCACAAAAATGCGACATGTCACGATATCGCGACACTTTCTCTCCTTTGCTCTTTCACTTGCCTTCGGGTCACGAAAACCTGACATGTCACGATATCGCGACACTTTTTCTCCTTAGCACTTTCTCTTGCCTTCGGGTCGTGAAAACCCGACATGTCACGATATCGTGACACTTTTTCTCCTTAGCGCTTTCTCTTAACACATGTCGTGAAATCGTGACACTTTTTCTCTCGGACTCTCTCTCCTGCAACATGTCATGAAATCGTGACACTTTTTCTTTCGGACTCTCTCTCCTGCAACATGTCACGAAATCGTGACACTTTTTCTTCGTACAATCTTCCTTGCAATATGTCATGAAATCGTGACACTTTTTCGTCCGTACAACCTTCCTTGCAATATGTCACGAAATCGTGACACTTTTTCTTACAACCTTCCTTGCAATATGTCATGAAATCGTGACACCTTTTTCTCTCTCCTCTTTTCTTCACTTTGGACCACGAAAATGAAACATGTCATGAAATCACGACACCTTTTTCTCTCTCCTCTTTTCTTCGCTTTGGACCGCAAAAATGAAACATGTCATGAAATCGTGACATCTTTTTCTCTCTCCTCTTTTCTTCGCTTTGGACCCCGAAAATCAAAGAAACATGTCACGAAATCGTGACACCCTTTTCTCTCTCCTCTTTCTTCCTTGTCAAATATGATTAACATGTCACGAAATCATGACATTTTCTCTCTTCTTTCTCTCTTCTAACATGTCATGAAATCATGACAGTTTTTCTTTCTTCTTCTCTCTCTTCTAACATGTCATGAAATCATGACAGTTTTTCTTTCTTCTTCTCTCTCTTCTAACATGTCACGAAATCGTGACAGTTTTTCTTGCTTGCGCCTTCTCCCCGAACATGTCACGAAATCGTGACAGTTTTGCTTGCTTGCGCTTTCTCTCCGAACATGTCACGAAATCATGACAGTTTTGCTTTCTGGCTCTTTCTCTCCAAACATGTCATGATATCACGATAGTTTTCCTTGCTTCTCAACATGTCGCGATATCGCGACAGTTTTCTTGCTTCTCAACATGTCACGATATCGCGACAGTTTTCTTCCTTGTGATTTTCTTTTGATTTTTCTCAAATGGGCCACTTCTATCTTTTGGAGAATCACTGTACATACTCTGAAGATCCTCTTAACTCCTGTCCACTGCATCAACCGATCTGTCTGACTGTGTTGACAACAATGACAATACTATTGCTGCACCTTGCTCATCAATCTCCCCCTTTGGAATTGTTGGCAACACACCTGCACATTCCTGTAATTCTTCTCCCCCTTTGACAATAATACCAAAGGGCTGCTGCAGACTCCCCCTGAGTCCATGCACAACATTCTCAGGCACACGTTATGACAGTTAGCAAAAATTACAAATATGAGCACATAGATAATCAAATATATAAATGCTCCCCCTGAGAATGTGATCCCGATAGCTAGTCAGTACTTGGGAAGCAGGACCACTCCCAATTTAGTGCGAAGGTACTCAAAAATTTCTTTGGGCAGCGGTTTTGTGAAGATATCCGCTACTTGCTCTGTAGTTGGGACAAAATCCAACTTTACCTCTTCTTCCGCAACTTTCTCCTTCAGAAAGTGATATCGGATAGCAATATGTTTTGTGCGAGAATGCATAACTGGATTCTTTGATATATTAATGGCACTGGTGTTATCACACTTAACTAAAATTGGCTCACTAAAGTTAATGCCAAGATCTTTCAAGGTTTGTTTCATCCATAAAACCTACGTACAACACGTAGTTGCTACAATATATTCTACCTCTGCTATGGATAAAGAGACTGATTCTTGTTTCTTACTGTGCCATGCAACCAACCTGTCTCCAAGATAGAATGCACCTCCATTGGTACTCTTTCTGTCATCGACACATCCTGCCCAATCTGCATCTGAATACGCAATAAGAGTGAAGTCCTTACCTCTCGGATACCATAACCCATACTCCATAGTACCCTTTAGATACCGAAGAATCCTCTTCACTGCTGTCACATGAGTCTCCTTGGGACTCACTTGAAATCGTGCTACCATGCACACTGCCTGCAATATATCTAGTCTGGTAGCTATCAAATACAATAGGCTCCCAATCATAGATCTGTACATGGTTTGATCAACATCTGGAGCTTTGTCATCCTTGCTCAACTTGCATCCTGTTGTCATGGGAGTGCTAACAGGCTTACAATCCTCCATTGTGAACTTTTTTAGCATTTCTTTCACATATTTAACTTGAGAAATAAATATGCCCTTCTCATTTTGATTAACTTGTAGGCCGAGAAAGTATGAAAGTTCACCAATCATTGACATTTCAAATTCTTTTTGCATCTGCTTTGCTAAATCCTTACACGACTTATCATTGTTGCTCCCAAAGATTATATCATCTACGTATACAACAAGGACAATGAGATGGCCATTCTCCTTTTTGACATACAAATTGCTATCTACCATACCCTTTTTGAACCCTTGTTGAGTAAGATAGTTGTCTAGCCTTGCATACCATGCTCTGGGTGCCTGTTTCAAGCCATACAATGCTTTCTTCAACTTGCAGACGAAGTTGGGATTATCACCAAGTTGGAAACCATCAGGCTGCTCAATATAGACCTCTTCTTCAAGTTTTCCATTCAGAAATGCTGATTTCACATCCATTTGATAAACTTTGAAATTCTTGTGAACTGCTAAAGCCAGAAACATTCTGATTGCCTCTAGTCTAGCCACAGGTGCAAAGGTTTCCTCAAAGTCAATGCCTTCAACTTGTGCATAGCCTTTACAGACCAATCTTGCTTTATTCCTTACTACTTGTCCATCTTCATTCAATTTGTTTCGAAAAATCCATTTAGTACCGATTATATTTTTATTTGTAGGTCTTGGTACTAACTCCCAGGTTTTGTTTTTCTTGATCTGATCTAATTCTTCATTTATAGCCGTCATCCAACTTTCATCTTTGCTTGCTTCAACAATATTTTTGGGCTCTATGCTGGATAATAGAGAGTAGTTACTTACTACCCTTTTTCTTGTCTGAACACCAACTGTGGGGTCTCCAATTATCTGCTCTCTAGGATGATTTTTCTGCCAGCTGCCTGTTTTGAATTTTTTGTTTTCTTCCTCTTCTGAATCACTACTTAAATCATCTGATTCAATTTTCTGTTTCTTTTTCGTTTCTTTTTCCTCATCTCCTTCAATGACTTCTTCATAAATTGGGTAGTTTTCTTTATAGCTTATTTCTCGTTCCCTACCTTCATCAACTTTAACATCGACACTCTCAACAATTTTCTTTAGCCTCTTGTTGTAGCATGTGTAGGCTTTGCTTTTTGTCGAGTAGCCAAGAAAAATACCTTCATCAGCTCTATCTTCAAACTTACCAAGATTATCTTCAGTTCTTTTGATGTAACACTTACTGCCAAAGACTTTGAAGTATCTTGTTGTTGCCTTTCTACCGAACCACAGCTCATATGGTGTTTTGCTTTCATGCGTCCTCAACATGCACCTATTTTGGATGTATACCGCAGTATGGACAACCTCTTTCCAAAATCTATCTGCTATTTTGCTCTCAGTCAACATAGTCCTTGCCATTTCTTGCATTGTCCTGTTCTTTCTTTCTACCACACCATTCTGCTGAGGTGTCCTTGCTGCTGAAAACTGTCTCCTAATCCCATATTTTTGACAGTACTCTACAAACTCCTCTGAAATGAACTCTCCTCCTCTATCTGATCTCACACATTTAATCCTTTTTCCTGTTTGATTCTCAACTTGTTTTTTGAAAATCTTGAACATCTCAAAGGCATCTGATTTAAGCTTCAAAAATAGTATCCATGTCATCTTGGAATAGTCATCTATGCACAACATAAAGTATTTGTCACCATTTATGCTTTGTGTTCTCATGGGTCCACATAAATCAGTATGTATTAGTTCTAATGGTTTGCTTGTGAAGTACTCTTTAGTTTTAAATGTGGCTCTAGTTTGCTTCCCCTTTTGGCATGAAGCACAAATGCTATTTAAAGGTTTACCAATGGTGGGAATATCTCTTACTGCCCTTTTTGAGCTGATTCTTACTAGATTGTCGAAACTGATATGACCGAGCCTCTTGTGCCACAGCCAATTTTCTTCTTCCTGTCCAATCAAGCATGCTCCTTCTGAAGTCTCTGAGAGAGTATACAAGTTTCCAGATGTCCTTGATCTAGTTGCTATCAACTTTCCATGGTTTGTTGTTCTGACTTCACACCCTTGCTTCTTGAAAATTACTTCATGACCTCTGTCACAAATCTGACTTACGCTCAACAAATTATGCTTCAGACCAATCACAAATAGGACTTCTTTTGATTTGATTTTTCCATCATTGATCTTAACTGATCCTTTGCCAACTATCTTAGCTCCATCATTATTTCCAAATTTTATAGAACCACCTTCATATTTCTGTAACTCCTCAAATTGTTGTTTGTCACCTGTCATATGACTTGAGCATCCACTATCAAGTATCCATGGTGCAGATTTGTTCTGTGCTTTAAATGTTGTCTGCATGATCAAGGATTCCTTTTCTTCCTTGGGTTGCTCCTTTTCTTTCCACTCTGGTTTGATTACAGTTTTGGTCACTTGTTTTGACTTTCCTTTGTCAGTAGCCTGTGTATGTTTTTCTGGAAATTTTCTAGTTTGTCTCAAACCATTTGGTTGAAACTTTCTTCCCTGATGTTTATTTGCTACAAATGTGCTTCGACAATTTCTTGCAATGTGCCCAAAATTATGACAGTTATAACATTCTATTGCATAATCCATCAGCGGTGAAAAAACATTTCTATTGGTAAAGTTCCTTTGTCCTACATTATACTTGCAATCTGAAATCTTATGACCATAACCATTGCATTTAAAACAATAACCAGAAAAGGAATGAGTGAACCTGGGTGATGGTCTTTGCCATTTTGTAGTGGGAGCCATAAATCTTCTTCTCCTTTGATGAGTGACATTGGTGAATCCATCATTGTCAATACTTCTCTCTTGCCTGGCTTTATTGCTTTCTTTAGCATGATTCATTTTTTCTTGATCAACCCTGATCTTATCTTCATTCTTTATGGGTTCTATAGTTATGGCCTTTGATCCATCTGATGATTCTCCTTCGATGAAACCTAGACCAAATTTGATGCCTGTAGTCCTTTGGTTATTTATAATCTTGTTCAGCTTCATAGAACTTCCTTCAAGTTTGTGATAGCAACTCAATTTTTGATTCATCTCTTCTAGTTGTATCCTTAAACCAACAATCTCTTCTTCTAACTTACTGCACTCATCTATTTTCACGGTTAATTGTAGTTCGATATCTTCAGATATTTTCTTAAATTCATCTATCTATACTTTCAAGCTGGATATGATATCATTGGCATCCTCAAGCTTTCTTGAAGTTTTCTTATTCTTTTTCCTTTCTAAACTCAGCTCGTTAAGTGCAGCGACCAACTCACCTTCCAAATCTACTTCAGCCTCAGCCTCAAGGTTTTTATTGCATTCCTATTTTTCTTCTATTTTTTCTTCTTCAAATGCCATAAAAAGAGCTTCACCTTTTTCTTCTTTAGAATCCTCACCAGAGCTGTCTTCTGAAGGACTGACATTCTTGGATATGAAACTTTTCTTCTTGAAGTTTCCTTTTCTAAAATTTGGTTTCTTCTTCCAGTCACCTCTTTCTTGGTGTGAACCTTCATCACTTTTGCTTTTCTCATTAAGAGGACATTTAGCTGCAAAATGCCCAATGCCTCCACAGTTGAAACACTTAAATGGTAGCTTTCCTCTATATTTTCCTTTTCCCCTGATTAGTTTCCGAACAAAGTTTGCTTCTGCTTCATCTGATGTCTCTTCTTCCTCGGATTCTTGTTTTCCTTTTAAATTTTTATGTGCTTTAAAAGTAGCTTCTCTGTCTGTGGGTTTAGTTTTTCCTATTCTCATCTCATATGCAGTTAAAGAACCATGCATCTCATCCATACTAAAAGTATTAAGATCTTTAGCTTCTTCTATTGCAGAAACTTTGGAATTAAATCTTTGGGGAAGAGATCTTAGTACCTTTTTCATGATGACAACATCTTCCATTTCCTCGTCGAGTCCTCTAATCGCATTAATGATTCCATTAACTCTCAGCATGTATGCCTCTATGTTCTCATCCTCATTCATCTTTAATGCTTCAAACTGAGATCGATGCGTTTGTAGCTTGGCCTCCTTGATCTTGTCGTCTCCTTCATGAATGCTCCTTAGTTTGTCCCACATATCTTTTGCCATTTTACAACTCATGATCTTTATCAGTTCGCTGTCCACCAAACCGCACATGATAGCGTTCTTTGCTTTAGAGTTATTCTCAAATAGTTTCTTATCGACAACATCGGTTGGAGGAGTGGTGGGTATGGTGTATCCACTATCTACTGATTCCCAAATGTCATATCCCAGAGAACACAAATATGTCTGCATCCTGAGTCTCCAAAATGCATAATTAGTTCCATCAAACAATGGTGCTTTGTTTGATGAGAATCCTTCACCACCTGCCATTGTCTCACTTCCAAGATCACCTTAGCCGATTAAGCTTGTTCAGGAACTTGGCTCTGATACCAATTGTTAGTCTCACAATGACACTGAGAGGGGGGGTGAATCAGTGTAGCTATTAAAAACTTAAATCTTCAACTATTAATGCCAAAAAGAGAAAACTTAAACTCAATAAAGTAGATATAACAAGAGAGCATTCCACAACACACGATGTAACGAGGTTCACCAATTTGGCTACTCCTCAAAAATGACTGCTTGGATTCCCGTCCAAATCCAGCCTTTGCAAAATACAATTTTACAATCACTTTACCAACACCCACTGGAAGGAGCACCAACCCCTGGTTTATCTACACCAACAGAAAGGAGCACCAACCCCTAATTCAAGCACCAACTTGAACTACACTTTTGAAACTATCAGATTGACATAAGAATGCCTTCGCTTATACAAGACCCTGACTGGTCTATTGCTCACCCAACCTCTCTCACTCTTCACCAAAATACCTCACTCTGAAAGCTCTGCTTGCTGCTCTTCTATATCTCTCACTGCTCTGCTTGATACTCTCTCTTGTAGCACTCTTTCAACACTCTTCTTACAACACTTTTTCTCTCTTTTGGCAGTAATTTAATACTCCATGTAGACCTCCTTTTATACCAAAATTGTAATTCTATTTTTAGCTTCCTTATTTTCTCATGCGACTTATTGATTGTAAGTTCTATATTCAACTTCCTTTATCTCACGGTATTCTTTCATGCATCCTATAAATAGTTATGGTTCTTTGTTTGGTATTTGATGATGACTTTCAGTTTAACCTCGCTCGATGCATTCACTTCGTAATTTACCTTGTAACTATCGTTCGACTCTAGTTCATCTGTTCTATTTTAGTTGCATGATTTATTCTCTTTAAATGCACTTGTAATTATTGTATAACTTCTGTTAAATCTTCTTATTTTTAGTTGCATGTATTTCTTCTGCAACTGCCCCTGTAACTCTTCATGGAACTTCAGTTAATTGTCACATATCTTATTTCGGTTGGGTTCTCTTCTTGCTCGTGCCAACGTGACCTATCATGAAATCATGACACTTTTGCCTCTTTGTTCTCTTCTCGACTTTCACCCGCGAAAACACATGTCACGATATCATGACACTTTCACCTCCTTGCTCTTCCTCTTGGCTTCAACCAGTGAAAACACAACATGTCACGATATCGCGACACTTTCGCCTCCTTGCTACTCTTCTCGGCTTCAACCAATGAAAACACATGTCACGATATCGTGACACTTTCACCTTCTTGCTTTCTCTCTCCTCCTTTAGTCACGAAAATGCGACATGTCACGATATCGCGACACTTTCTCTCCTTTGCTCTTTCACTTGCCTTCGGGTCATGAAAACTCGACATGTCGCGATATCGCGACACTTTTTCTCCTTAGCTCTTTCTCTTGCCTTCGGGTCATGAAAACCCGACATGTCGCGATATCATGACACTTTTTCTCCTTAGCACTTTCTCTTCCTTCACATGTCATGAAATCGTGACACTTTTCTCTCGGACTCTCTCTCTTGCAACATGTCACGAAATCGTGACACTTTTCTTTCGGACTCTCTCTCCTGCAACATGTCATGAAATCGTGACACTTTTTCTTCCGTACAATCTTCCTTGCAATATGTCATGAAATCGTGACACTTTTTCGTCCGTACAACCTTCCTTGCAATATGTCACGAAATCACGACACTTTTTCGTCCGTATACCTTCCTTAAAATGTCAGAAATCGTGACACCTTTTTCTCTCTCCTCTTTCTCTTCACTTTGGATCGTGAAAATGAAACATGTCACGAAATCGTGACACCTTTTTCTCTCTCCTCTTTTCTTCGCTTTGGATCGTGAAAATGAAACATGTCACGAAATCGTGACACCTTTTTCTCTCTCCTCTTTTCTTCGCTTTGGATCACGAAAATGAAACATGTCACGAAATCGTGACACCTTTTTCTCTCTCCTCTTTCTCTTCCAATATGTCATGAAATCGTGACACTTTTTCTACTTGTCTTTTTCTCTTCCAACATGTCATGAAATCAGTTTTTCTTTCTTCTTCTCTCTCTTCTAACATGTCACGAAATCGTGACAGTTTTTCTTTCTTCTTCTCTCTCTTCTAACATGTCGTGAAATCATGATAGTTTTTCTTGCTTGCGCCTTCTCCCCGAACATGTCGCGAAATCATGACAGTTTTGCTTGCTTGCGCTTTCTCTCCGAACATGTCGCGAAATCGTGACAGTTTTGCTTTCTGGCTCTTTCTCTCCAAACATGTCATGATATCGCGATAGTTTTCCTTGCTTCTCAACATGTCGCGATATCGCGACAGTTTTCTTGCTTCTCAACATGTCGCGATATCGCGACAGTTTTCTTCCTTGTGATTTTCTTTTGATTTTTCTCAAATGGGCCACTTCTATCTTTTGGAGAATCATTGTACATACTCTGAAGATCCTCTTAACTCCTGTCCACTGCATCAACCGATCTGTCTGACTGTGTTGACAACAATGACAATACTGTTGCTGCACCTTGCTCATCACAATGCTTATAAAACAATCTTCACATATCAATGATACTCAAACCCTAGTTCAAGTTCTTTACACAACCAATAGCTTCAAAAATGATTCTTATAAAACAATCCTTTATTCCATAAAATATTGAAGCATTATCTCAACACTCTCAACAAGAAATCCTAATCAAGTCATTTTACTTCAAACTTATTTTCTAGAAAACCAATCAATCAACTCAACTATGGAAGAATGTGCTCATACCTTTTTCTTGATGATGAAGGGATGTCATAAATCTGCCACAAAAACAAACACTATTTTGCCAAGCTCAAGAAGTATAAGATGATAAACTCCCTCAAAAATTTACAATGTAAATATAAAAAAATATACACCTTATCACTCCATCTTTAAGAAAAACATTCTTCAACCTTTACAAAAATTAATTTACCAAATACACCTTATAATCTCCAATTGATAATAATAATCAATTACAAGAATAATTTTAATGCAATATTCTTTCTAAAAAATGACTATATTCAATAAATCCCTTTTATCCTTTAAATCCTTAACAAATCAATGTGACAAACACTTTATTCAAAATAAAGTTAACTCCTTACTCCTCCAATACACCAAAAATAATAATCAATATAAAAATTTTAAGCAACCCTTTTATCTCCCTAAGACCTCATGTCAAACCTTAGGCACATAATATATTACACATACAAATTAATACCTTTACCTTGACTTGGAAGGGATTCGAACTCACGATGCTTCCTCAACCAACGTCCTAGTAGTGGCTCCAACCGTCATACGAGCTAGGTGCTTGCTTGGGGAGAAGAGGGCACCACATGCTCTAAAAACTCCCTACCTTACTTAGCACAAAAATGTGTGCCTTTCCTTTGGTGCTCTCCAAAACCAATGCAACCACAAAAATGTTGCCGCCACATTTCAAACGCAGGTCTCCTGGAACCCAACACTCTAACGTTGTCCTCTTTGACACTAGGCCATGCTGGCCAGTTGGTGCTTGGTCAAATCACGTTGTTCCTCTTAAACATTATTCGCTAGAGCTAAACACATTAACCACTTCGTATATTCCGTACAAGTCAACACAATTGCATGCATACATTAATCGAGCAAAAGGATAAGGATTAATGCCTTTTAGGCATTGGTATTTATAATGGTTTTCCTCCTTTATGCAAAACATCGATGCTCGAATTTCCTCCAATGTATTAGACGTCGGTGCTTGTTTATCCCTTTGACCTTATTAATTTATAAAATATTTAAATTCATTTGAATTTAAATTTTATAAATTACTTCTTTAAATCCCTTGGTTTTATTTAGTCCATCTTTCATTTTGCAACTTGGTATAAATAATATTTATTTATAAAATTTAAATTTATTTTGAATTTAAATATTGTATCAAATAAATATTAAATCTTCCTTTAGCTTTGCAATAAAATTTCTTGGGTTTTTATGAAAAACATTTTAACTTATGCTTCCACATAATATTAAAAATATTATGGAGTCATTTTGCCTTTAACCTTGCCTTTAAACTATGCATTGTATTATGGAGCCCTTTTGCCTGTAACATTACCTTTAACCTTTGCATTGTTCCTCTTGACCTTTGACATTATTAGAAGCTTCTTCCTAGATATTAATGACAAATTTATTTCTTGAAAAATTCCTTAACATCAATAACAACTCGACTTAATGACTCAAAAAGTCCAAAAACAATTGGAGGAAGCACTAATGGAGACAAAACTATGTTGGACAAAGATCTGGCCATCTTGATATTACTTCTCCTTGGGGTTTCCAACTCAGACACAAGGAGCTTTGCAGCTCTTGGATGGGACCTGGTTACTCTGAAGGAAGAATCTAGTCTAACTGATTATCTTAAAAAAAATGCTAAACACAAGTTTAGGCCCTCCTTCTAGCACCACTTTTTATGTTGGCTCGACTTTCATGCACACCCTGTAGAGAGTAAACTGAAAACACAAGTAACATTTAATGGGAATAAATCCCTCTCACTTTAGGATCTTGCTGGATATCCAAGGCGTGAGTTACAGAATTGGGTCGAATGCTATCACTCTTTTCCACTTTTGAAATAGTTTCAAGTTGACTTCTTGTGTACCAGTAAAGGGGTTTGACTTTCGTCTATTGCTTTTTTTGGTTTATCAATCAGATTTATATTTTGTGAATTGATCTAGCTCTTCAGATTTTATCATATTAAATGAATAAATAATTTTAAAGAAAATAAAAATGAGAACCTTCTAGAAATAAAGCAGATAGAGTAGGATAGACCAGAAAAGAGAGGATGAAATACTATAATTCTAATTGTTAATTATTATTTTAACTAAAACATGTTGTGTTCACTCACTGGGACAAATACAATAATAAATTATCAAACTTTCTAAGACTAACTTGTTATCTAGCAAAGGGTAGAACAAGGGAATAAAACAAAGTAACTTATTTAAATCACAAATTTCCCTAAAATTAACAGGATGAATCTGCAGATAGCCAACACTCATGCACATAGACTAGAACTATCAAATTTAGATCTTCAAACTAGGTGATTTAAATAATTCTTAAGATATCTTAACAAATCTAAAATTTCATACTTGCTAGGATTATTTTGTTGGTAGCATAGCACACACAACAAAACTAGAGACAGTAGGAAAATAAATTAATATTAGAAATATTAAACTGCAATTTAGCTTTTAAATAACACCAACATCATACTAAAATCAGTTGAATTCACAACAATTATAACTGCAAATATTTCAGTGAAAACAAGAATAAGGAAAAGAACATCGTTCAAGCTCCAGGAGCAGATTAAACACCTAGCCACGCCAATTCAAAGTAACAACACCACAAAAAATCCTATGTCGAGAACATAGGCCTTTTAAAAAAAAGCATTTCAGAAAAAATAACTTCTACTATAAATTCTTGCATCTTGAGTTTACATTCAATGGGAGTATTTATAGACTCGAGATATGCCCTGGTCTTTTTAGAAAATATCTTCTCCCAGGAACTTAACCTAATATAAAAATCCCACCATCGAGGCCTTATATAATAAAATATATTTTAATAGAGTTCAAGCCAAATCCAACACCCCAAAAATCTGCCTAAAAATATTGCCATAAATGGTGGAGGCACAATATAATCTTCTTTTTACCAAATGGAGACTACATACAAATGTTTTTAATTTCCAGCCAATTGCAAGCATATTTCATTAAATGGGCAATCCCTCAGCCATGCTTGATAAAGTTTTTGTTTGTGGCGGGCCTTAAAGAATCTTGGTGGATCATCAATTTTATGCATCTTCTATATGTACAACTGCCTTTGCTTGGTTCATGGAAAAAATCCAAGCCCACCATTACTTTCATCATTGAATGTGTTCGCTAGCAAATTCCTGCAAAAATTCAAAAAGGGCAAATGTTAGAACATTAGGTTTAAAATTAAATTAAATTAATTTATTTTTTTCTAAGGTTCGACCTTTAATTATTTATGTTTAAATTTCTAATTATTTTTCAAAAAATTTCACATTTTAATTGATTTTCTTAATATTATTTTAATCTGCAAGGTTTGATATTGGCTATCATCAAAATTTCTAACTCCTTGGGAATGTCGCGATATCGTGACATATTCCATTCTCTTCTTGCATTTTTCTTCCAATACTTGCAAATTTTCTATCTCCTAAGGAATGTCATGAAATCGCGACATGTTTAATATCTCTCGCTCTTTTCTTGATAATGCAACGATATCATGACATATTTCATTCTCTTCTTGCCCTTTTGTGATAATTTCATGATATCATGACATTTTCAATTATCTTCATGTCCAACCATAAGATGTCGCAAAATCATGACATTCTAAATTTTCTTCCAACACTTGCAAATTTCAACTTGTCGGGAACTTTAATTTTTTTTTTTTAAATCAAACATGGATTCCAATAACCTCGCGCTTTACAATTTGGCACTTTAAATGATTGTGAAGAATCCTCCATTCTCAAAAATGATTTTACGATCAAAAATTGAAAGTGCTCAAAATTAAATGAAACTTTTTAGACATTCAAATAAGCCAAATGGGTATTTGAATACGCAAAAAAAATATTGACAATTCACTTCGTATCAGAAGATATCGTATTCATAAGCTCGTTGGCTATAAATGGCAATTGCTATTTCTGGAAGGTGAATCACACCTGAGAATCTAAAAATTTGGTACCATTGGAAAGGTAAGATTGAGATACTCTACCCAGAATTTAAATCATCTAAAATGGATTCTTGCTGCAAAAGATATAGCATTTCTAAGATTGAAGTAAACATTAGGGCAAAATGAAAACTTTCAAAGAACATTAGAAATTAATTTTAATATTTCAAACCTTAAGAAAACTATTGAAAATAAAAAATTTTGAAACACTTAACCAGAAATAGTATTATTGAAGCATAAATGTTCAGAAGAAATTAATTCAAATCAATACGCTAGGCAAGCATTTTTGACACCTTGATGTAGGTAAAATTTAAAGACTTGATGCAAACAAAAATTAGATTAATAAAATGAAAACTTCAAGAGGGTCCCCTTGGAAATAAAATTTAATCACTTCAAAGGAATAAAAAAAAATATTTTCAGTAGGGGTGTGTTGCTTCTCAACAATCACTAGGTATGGCTGAATGATCGAAAAACCCTAGTATAAACTTTATAGCAAATGATTGGGTTGTGTTGAAAAACATAATTACTCATAAGGAATGATGAATTATGATGATTGGCATACAAACGTGGTGTCCATTGTAAGAATGTAAACTCAACCTATCCTAATGCAAGTGCAATGGATGAAGATGCCTAATGCAATGCAATTAATTGAATGCATATGCAAAATGTAAAATGCAAATGTTTTTGTGTTTTTGATGTTTTGAATTGTTTTTGGATTTTATGTTTTTCTATTTTTTTTTATGATTTTTGATGTTTTTGCAAAACAAATTTGAATTTTTTTTTGTATTTTAAATTCTTTTCTATTTTTTTTTTTTTGAATTTTATGTGTAAAATACCTTTAGTTGAATAATTTTAAGAGGTTCGAGCTCTTTAAAACCTTCTAACAATGTTAGGTGATAGGTCCTGGGTCTTATCCTATTTGAAATGATGACAGGACGTAACCAATTAGTCGTAAATTTGTCTCACAGATGATGCAACAAGTTTGAGTTTTGTTGGTTCTCTTTCAACACAAGATCCCTAAATTTAAAGTCCCTTAGATGGAATTTGTTATTGTAAGATAATTTAACCTAATATTGATAAACATGAAGATGCTCAAGAGCATTTACGTGATGTTTATCAAGAAGCATCAGTTGATCTAGGCGAGCTTGTTGCATAGTGTCATCATAGATGAAATCTTTCAATACGATGCATAGTGTTGGAATTTCCAATTCCAAGGGAATGATGGCGTTAGCGCCATATACTAGTGAGAACGGGGTTGCCCCAATGGGCATCCATATACTAGTTTTATAAGCCCATAATGCAAGAGGCATTTGAAGGTGTCAATCCTTATGATTTTATTTTACAATTTTCTTCAAGATGGCTACTACTATTTTGTTTGAGGCCTCTTCTTATCCATTAGCCTGCATATAATAAGGTGTTGCAAAGCTATGCTGAATATTGTATTTGGATGTTAAAGCCCACACATATTTATTTTTAAATGAAGTACCAATATCCAATATTATTTTGGATGGGATCCTAAAACGACATATGATATTGTGAAGTATGAACTCCACAATACGTGCTCCAGTCATATAAGTTAAGGGGATGGCTTCCACCCACTTGGTAAAATACTTAGTGGTCGTTATGATAAATATGTGTCTGCCTGAAGATGAAGGAAAGATATTACCAATTAGATCAAAACCCCACTAATAAAATATCCAAGCCACTTGAATGGACTATAATTCCTGTGATTGTAGGTGCGTAAGATTAGCATGTTATTGGCATTTAATGTATTTCTTGACATATGTGCAACAATACTTATCCATGGTGGACCAATAATAACCCATTCAAAGGATGTGATTAACAATGGCCATGCCACTAAAATGGCCATTGCATGTACACCATGAGCTTGTGAGATCATCCAAGCTGATTCTTGGAGCTCAAGATAATGAAGATGAATTTCATCATAGCTATGATGATACAAGATGTCTCCTACCAAGACATATCTGGTCACTTTTTGTTTGAATTCTCTTTTGGTGGCATGCGATAATCCCTACATGATTATTCCAAGATTAAGGAAATCGTGTAATTGGGTTAACCGATCTTGATAAGTGATAAATTCTAATGATTGGATGATGTGCTACCATTGTCATCTACCTTGTATGAATGTAGATTGGGAAACAACCTTATGATGAATAGTAATACCATTCTTTGTAGGACTCCAAGAGATAAAGGACCCCCAAGATGCCTTTGTCAAAAAATATCTAGCTTTATAGAACCATTCATTGTTTGGAATCATGTGGACTAATTCATGATTATCTTGAGCCTCATGTAGCATCACATATTATGAGAGCATATTTACCTAGATGATAGTGAAGTTAGTAGATGGATTCTAAGGGATTAAGGATCCCAAAGATGCCATAGTGTTTGTAAATTAATTTGACATTTGAGGAACTGCCTCGATGTCATACCATTCTAAATGGGCTAAATAAGTGTCCACAAGTTCCTTATATGATTTCAAGATAGGAAACCTACACTAATAGATTCCCTTAACCTAATTAAATATGAGAAAGAAGCCACCAAATATATTCAACTTTCTGAACTTCATGGTGAGTATTGTTTCGAGACCCAATATTAGGGCCTTGTGTTCAACATTGTTATTGGTGCAAGGGAAGTTGATTTTAAATGACAAGGGCATTGGAGCACCTTGTGGAATGAAAAAAATAATCCTTGTGCGACCCCTTTATTCATATTTCAAATCATCAAAGAACAATGTCATGTCAAAATTATTGTATGGTTCTTCAGGTGACTCTGACAATGCAAATACTGCATCATCAAGAAACGCTATGATAAGAGGTTTATTATCTTGAAGAGGTGCCTCTACCAGTTGATCATCTATAACCTATACTTTGATTAACTTTTGGTTTATGAATTCTAGGTCAAATTCTATCAATAACATGATCCACTTTGTAGTACGTGTATTATGATATGTTATGGTCATCATATATTGTAAAGGATTGTGTTTTGATATAATATATGTTGTATGACTCAACATATAGTGGCACAACTTCTTAGTTGCAAAAACCACTGCTAAGCACAATTTTTTGATGTATGTATATCTTAGCTCATATCTAACTAGGGTTTGACTAATGTAGTATATCACTTATTCTTTGTCTTGTTTGTTCTTATGGGATAACATGGTTACCAGTACAAAGTCTGTGGTGGGTATGTACAACAAAAATGGAACATCTGGTCTAGTAAGGGCTAGTACTGGTGGTGATGCCAGGTATTTCTTAATCTCAACAAAAGCTTATTGATAATATACATCTCAATTGAATGGGACCCCCTTGTGTAGAAGTCGATTCATGGGTTGACATTTATCTGATAGTTGCATGATGAAGCACTTTATGGATGCTACTTTGCCCTGTAGAATTCTTAGTTCTTTGATATTTGTGGAGGAAAGCATTTATAATATAGCCTTTAACTTTGCTAGATCTACTTTGATCTCTCATTTTGAAATGATGAATCCCAAGAGTTTTCTTGAAGTTACATCGAAGATACATTTCTTGGAATTCAACTAAACATTATGTTCAATAAGATGATCGAAGACCTTCCTAAAGACCTCCACGTACTCTTCATGCAGTAATAACTTGGACAATAATTCATCTATGTAGTCTTCCAATATCTTGTGGATATAGTCATGAAATATATGTCATAGCCTACTAATATGTGGACCAATATTTTTAGGGCCAAATGGCATAAACTTATAGTAAAATTTCCCCCATGGAGTGGTAAAGGTGCTTTTATGCTGATCTTTGAAGAACACAAGCTTATACTGAGAGGGGGGGTGAACAGTATAAGACCTCTTTTTACTTTTTCCTTTATACTTCAAAATAGTAAAGCAATATACCCAAAGCAATATCAAAGCAATGCACAATATCATCCACAAAGTGACACCAATTTTAACGTGGTTCACCCAAAATGGTTGGGCTACGTCCACAAAACTTTTCTCTAAAAGTTATCTCAAAGTTCTTTGGGAATCCTTCCCAATTACAATGTTTATGAGCCTCGGCCCAAAGGAGATACCTTCCCCCAATCAGAATTTATGAGCCTCTTCTCAAAGGAGATACCTTCCCCTCTGCTCTGGAAATGATCCCTCAGAAGATCAACTGCCTCTACCTCTTGCCAGCACGTGGAACTCCTTTCCACCGAAGACCTCCTGTCCTCAATGCTTAGCCTAAGAGACCTCTACCTTCTATGATCACGTCCACAGTAGCTCAACAACCTGTACCAAACATAGTCAATCGGTCTAGTACAAGTCTTCCTCTATCTGTCAGATCTGTCCAACGCTTAAGCTTGAACAAATCAATCCTCTGCACACAAGCCTTCTCAAAGACTTGCCAAATCTGTCCTCAAGTTCTTCTCAAAGAACCAGTGCACCTCTGTCCTCAAGTTCTCTGATAGAACTATCAAACTCAGCTCACAAGTCCTCTGCTAGGACCTGTCCAAATCTGCTCACAAGTCCCCACCGAAACCTGTCCAAAATTGCTCACAAGTCCCCACCGGAACCTGTCCAAAACTCAGCAAGCTCACCAAGAAAAAAAACTTTCTTAGTAGGAAATCACAAGGTGAATTGTTAGAGACCCAATGTGATTTTTCAAACTCATAGAAGCATAAAGAGAATTGTTAGAGACTCAATATGTTCTATACTCAACTCCCAATCTCAAAACTCAACTCAAATCAACTCAACTCAAACTCAATCTCAAATCTGAAAACTCAACTCAATATCTGAAATGGATAGGATAGAATGCTTTCTTTCAAGAACATGAAACCCCAACAATTGCCAACTATGCAAAGAATCACATAACAATGATACTCATGTTCTTTTCACCATCAATTAGGGCTTCAACAACAATGCTCATCAAACAAGGTTCAATCAACACCATTCAACTCAAAACACAACCTTGAAGCATTTCACAATCAACATCAGAAAAGGAAACAAGTAGAACTCCTTTTCTCTCCAATATTGTTTGAACAAAAAGCATCCACCAACTCAAATCAACAAGAGCACACACAACTTTTCAAATCATCAACAAAGGAGTAAGCCCAACACTTTAACCAAGTAAAGAATAGCTTGATTATTACCAATTTAATGAAAGCAAATGTCAATCTCAAAGCTGCCCACTTAAGGTTTCACAACTTCACACAAGAAGCAATTTTAACCTTAAAACATCATGCTTTCATTTCCATAATCAACCAAAAGCACTCTCAACATTACAAGAAAAATTTATCCCTTATACACCTTATTTCTCCCTTATAGTCTTATCAAAAATAAAATTTATCTCTCATAAGAATGCAATAAGATATTTCAAACAACACCTTCAAAAGAATATTTTATCAAAAATAAAACAAGCTTTAAACTCCTTATAACTCCTAAGTTGTTTTTCCCTCTAATAAACTTCCTCCATCCACAAAATACACTTAGCAAAAATTAATTTCGAAAATACCTTGGCCAACATCAAAAATCGTGCTATGGAGAAATTGCGCATGAATTCTAACACCACCCGCTGCGTCCACTTCATGATGAAAAACCCTTTCACGTTATTCGAACGTGGAACCTCCCGTTCGGGTAGCGCGCCAATAGCCTAGCCGCTACCGATGTGCCAAAGGCACCCGATGAGGTTTAAACCTCACGTTGTTAGCCTTGTTCCTTCTATGCCAGGGATTAAATAAAACAACAGTGCCTCCCTTTCTTCTGACATGAACACGAAGACGAAAACCTTACGATAGATTTACGACAAATGACGAGTACAAAAAAATGAACAACGGATTCACAAAAATGGCGAAGACACAATCGAACAAGAAATCCGAACAACGGATCACGAAATCATAGCGAGGAAGAAATCGAACAACAGATCACGAATTCACAGCGAGCAACTCTTTTCAAAATGCGGATGGGATAATTCTTGATTTTCATCGAGGGAGATTTATATGCATTTTTACCATAAGCTCTTGACGTCGGCGAGGAGTTTAACACGTCGACGGAGGTCTTGGCTAGCGCCCACAATCTTAAAACATAGCGCCATGGGTTAGGAGAACCCATTGCAAACAATAATTTAATATTTATTTAAAAATAATTAAAGGGAACCTTAACAAGGTTTTTAATTATTTAAATAAATACTTCCTCCTGGACCCAAATGCATTAAACTAATGCATCCACCTGTAATCTTTAAACCTGCCAACTTGGGGTTTACAAAAGACCTTTGAAACTGCCATGCCGGAACCTCCAAGAAACCTTTTATTAAAGCAAAACTTTTGACATCAAACAAATTCCTTCAAGAGCTTCTTGACATCAATGACAACTTATACACATGATCAAAGGCAATGTACCCAATGTACCCAAAATTGCCAACAATCTCCCCCTTTGTCATTGATGGCAAACCTTTATCGAAAACACTTCTCAAGAGCCAAAACTGAAACCAACTGTGCTAACAACTAAGAATCTTCCTTTGAAGTTTTGCTCCCCCTGACTTGAAGCTCTCCCCTTCACTTTGAAGCTCTCCCCCTTACTCATATCTCTCCCCCTTTGTCATCAATGGCAAAGGGTCACCTTTGGGGCTCGGGACTAAGAATGAGCCTCTTAGCTTAGTCCCTCCCCCACCTCCTGATGAGGTGATTAATTCTGGGGTGGGAGTAAAACTCCCATTAGGCACTGATCATCATCAGTGTCTATAACTTCCTTGTCGGGCCTTCTCTTGAACTCTTTGTCCATATTCCTATTCTTGTCACTTTCTTGTTCTTGTTCTCATCCCTGTTCTTGTCCATGCCTTGATCCTTGGACCTGATCATGCCACTGTTCCTATTCTTGTATTCTAGAATTTCAGCTCTACACTGTCTGATTATGTGACCTTCATTGTTGCACTTGAAACACTTGACGATGTTGTTTCTCTGAGGTAAACCTGATCTTTGAATCCACCAGTTCTGACCAAACCTATCTTGACCAAACCTGTTCTGACCAAACCTATTCTGACCAAACCTATTCTGATCAAACCTATTCTGATCAAACCTGTTCTTGTTATTTGCCTTGCAATAAACTGCCTTGTGCCCAAACTGTTGACAAGAGTAGCAATACCCTTGAAAGAAACTAGCACTTCTAAAATTGTCATTTACCTTCTTCACTTGAGCCATGCAATGTGAAGCCATGTGACCAAACCTGTGACAAGCAAAACATCTGCCTTGAAACTTTCCTTTATTTGACCTCTTAGGTTCTGAAAACTTCTTCTTCTCATTCTGAATTCTGTTTTCTATTTCTGTGCATCTATCATTCAAGGACTCCTTTTCTGAAGTACTTTCCTCATCAGAACTCTCTTCCTTTTGGAGTCTCTTACTAGACTCTCCAACTTGTTCCTTGTGTGGCTTAACAAAACCAAGGCCTGTTTTATCTGTTGTCTTTCTTTGACCTTTGATGAGTGACTTAACCTTTTTGGAGCTATCTTGAAACCTGTAAAGCTTATCCTTGTACTCTTTAGTTTCCTCTTTCAAAGAAGCCATTTTCTGTTCTAACTCACTATACTCAAGAACCTTAGACTCTAACTCATCCTTGAGTTCTTGTGTCTTAGCTATAGAGAAGTCAAGACTTTCTATAAGATCATCTCTCTCCATACAACATTCATCTAACTTATCCTTGAGTCTAGCATTCTTCTTTCTTTCCTTTTTCAAAGCACTAAGAGCACTAATAAGTTCACCTTCAAGATCTACTTCACCTTCCTCTATATCTTCCTCTATTTGTTTGCTTTTTGAATCATCAAAGCCTTTTTCAGATTTCTTATCACTAGAGGTGCTACCCTTTTCAAAAACCATACATGCATCTTCCTTATAGTTTTCTGAAGCATCCTCATACATACTAGAAACCAAATCATTATTTGTGCAATCATCCTCAAGGTGACCAAAGTTTCCACATCTAAGACATTTCATGATAATGAATCTATGTTTCGGTTCTTCCTCTTTTTCTGATATGAACAACATCTCATTTTCATCATCACTTGAAGAACTTTCACTATCACTACTAGAACACTTACTTGCTTTGTCTAGGTAGAAACTCTTCTTGTGCTTGTGAGAATACCTCTTTCCTTGATTGTTGTGCTCATCTTTGTTCTTCCTGTGATGCTTGTGCTTTTCAGAATCCTTGCTCTTAGAATCTTGTTTATCTTCATCACTTTCATTCTTGGGAACAATACAGTCAGTAGCATAATGACCAAACTTTCCACAATTGAAACATCTTATATTTTTCATACTTTTGTGCTTTCTAGAGAACTTGCCTTTCTTGCTGTAATATGCCTCTTCATCACTAGAAGACTCATCACTATCTTGAAGTTGTTTACCCTTGGATTTCTTGGTAGCCTTGAAAGTCGCCTCTTTCTTGACATCAACCTTCACTTGAGTTCTCAACTCAAATGCTGCAAGTATACTATGGAGCTCATCCTTTTTCAACTTATCCAAATCTTTAGCTTCCTCAATAGCAGAAATATTTTCACTAAATCTATTAGGAAGAGATCTTAAAATCTTATCACAAACATCATTTTCAGCAAGCTCAAGACCTAAGTCTTTCATGGAGTTAACAACCTCATCCATACGAAGCATGTAGTCACTAATATTTTCATCATCATTCATCTTGAGTTGTTCAAACATACCTTTGAAGTGTCTCAACTTGGCCTTTCTGACATTTGTATCACCTGTATGAACCACCTTCAACTATTTCCACATTTCACTAGCTGTCTTGCAGTGAATCACCTTGGTGAGATCTGCTTTCTGTAAGCCTTTCAGGATTGCATTCATTGCCTTTGAATTGCTTGTGATGTAGGAGCCTTTCTTCCTTAGTAATAGGACCATGTACAGGAATAGTGTACTCATCTTCAATCACTTCCCAAACCTCATTACCAAGTGCCATTAGATGAACCTTCATCCTTGCACTCCAAAGACCAAAATCTGACCCATCAAGAATAGGTCTTGCATTGCCACTTGAATGATCCATTGTGTTCTTTACTAGCTTTTCCTTCAAGCTCGTTAAACTTTTCGAAGGCACCCGCTCTCGATACCAATTGAAGAACACAAGCTTATACTGAGAGGGGGGTGAAAAGTATAAGACCTCTTTTTACTTTTTCCTTTATACTTCAAAATAGTAAAGCAATATACCCAAAGCAATATCAAAGCAATGCACAATATCATCCACAAAGTGACACCAATTTTAACGTGGTTCACCCAAAATGGTTGGGCTACGTCCACAAAACTTTTCTCTAAAAGTTATCTCAAAGTTCTTTGGGAATCCTTCCCAATTACAATGTTTATGAGCCTCGGCCCAAAGGAGATACCTTCCCCCAATCAAAATTTATGAGCCTCTGCTCAAAGGAGATACCTTCCCCTCGATCTCGGAAATGATCCCTCGGAAGATCAACTCGCCTCTACCTCTTGCCAGCACGTGGAACTCCTTTCCATCGAAGACCTCCTATCCTCAATGCTTAGCCTAAGAGACCTCTGCCTTCTATGATCACGTCCACAGTAGCTCAACAACCTGTACCAAACACAGTCAATCGGTCTAGTACAAGTCTTCCTCTGTCTGTCAGATCTGTCCAACGCTTAAGCTTGAACAAATCAATCCTCTGCACACAAGCCTTCTCAAAGACTTGCCAAATCTGTCCTCGGGTTCTTCTCAAAGAACCAGTGCACCTCTGTCCTCAAGTTCTCTGATAGAACTATCAAACTCAGCTCACAAGTCCTCTCGCTAGGACCCGTCCAAATCTGCTCACAAGTCCCCACCGAAACCTCGTCCAAAACTCGCTCACAAGTCCCCATCGAAACCTGTCCAAAACTCAAGCAAGCTCACCAAGAAAAAAAACTTTCTTAGTAGGAAATCACAAGGTGAATTGTTAGAGACCCAATGTGATTTTTCAAACTCATAGAAGCATAAAGAGAATTGTTAGAGACTCAATATGTTCTATACTCAACTCCCAATCTCAAAACTCAACTCAAATCAACTCAGCTCAAACTCAATCTCAAATCTGAAAACTCAACTCAATATCTGAAATGGATAGGATAGAATGCTTTCTTTCAAGAACATGAAACCCCAACAATTGCCAACTATGCAAAGAATCACATAACAATGATACTCATGTTCTTTTCACCATCAATTAGGGCTTCAACAACAATGCTCATCAAACAAGGTTCAATCAACACCATTCAACTCAAAACACAACCTTGAAGCATTTCACAATCAACATCAGAAAAGGAAACAAGTAGAACTCCTTTTCTCTCCAATATTGTTTGAACAAAAAGCATCCACCAACTCAAATCACAAGAGCACACAACAACTTTTCAAATCATCAACAAAGGAGTAAGCCCAACACTTTAACCAAGTAAAGAATAGCTTGATTATTACCAATTTAATGAAAGCAAATGTCAATCTCAAAGCTGCCCACTTAAGGTTTCACAACTTCACACAAGAAGCAATTTTAACCTTAAAACATCATGCTTTCATTTCCATAATCAACCAAAAGCACTCTCAACATTACAAGAAAAATTTATCCCTTATACACCTTATTTCTCCCTTATAGTCTTATCAAAAATAAAATTTATCTCTCATAAGAATGCAATAAGATATTTCAAACAACACCTTCAAAAGAATCTTTTATCAAAATAAAACAAGCTTTAAACTCCTTATAACTCCTAAGTTGTTTTTCCCTCTAATAAACTTCCTCCATCCGCAAAATACACTTAGCAAAAATTAATTTCGAAAATACCTTGGCCAACATCAAAAATCGTGCTATGGAGAAATTGCGCATGAATTCTAACACCACCCGCTGCGTCCACTTCATGATGAAAAACCCTTTCACGTTATTCGAATGTGGAACCTCCCGTTCGGGTAGCGCGCCAACAGCCTAGCCGCTACCGGTGCGCCAAAGGCGCTCGATGAGGTTTAAACCTCACGTTGTTAGCCTTGTTCCTTCTATGCCAGGGATTAAATAAAACAATAGTGCCTCCCTTTCTTCTGACGTGAACACGAAGACGAAAACCTTATGACGGATTTACGACAAACGACGAGTACAAAAAAATGAACAGCGGATTCACGAAAACGGCGAAGACACAGTCGAACAAGAAATCCGAACAACGGATCACGAAATCACAGCGAGGAAGAAATCGAACAGCAGATCACGAATTCACAACGAGCAACTCTTTTCAAAATGCGGATGGGATAATTCTTGATTTTCATCGAGGGAGATTTATATGCATTTTTACCATAAGCTCTTGACGTCGACGAGGAGTTTAACACGTCGACGGAGGTCTTGGCTAGCGCCCACAATCTTAAAACATAGCGCCATGGGTTAGGAGAACCCATTGCAAACAATAATTTAATATTTATTTAAAAATAATTAAAGGGAACCTTAACAAGGTTTTTAATTATTTAAATAAATACTTCCTCCTGGACCCAAATGCATTAAACTAATGCATCCACCTGTAATATTTAAACCTGCCAACTTGGGGTTTACAAAAGACCTTTGAAACTGTCATGCCGGAACCTCCAAGAAACCTTTTATTAAAGCAAAACTTTTGACATCAAACAAATTCCTTCAAGAGCTTCTTGACATCAATGACAACTTATACACATGATCAAGGGCAATGTACCCAATGTACCCAAAATTGCCAACAATCTTTAGGTTTAATCTAAATCTAGTTATAACTAGAAAAACCATCCATAAGTGAAAGCATCTCATGACCTGTATTTGCATCTACAAGAGCATCAATATTTGGCAATGAAAATGAATCCTTGGATGTTGCCTTGTTGCGGTCTTCAAAATCTATGCAAATGTGTATTCTTCCATCAAGTTTTCCTATGGGTACCATGTTTGATAACCATTTTGGATAGTCGATGGAAATTATAAATTCTACATCCAAAAGATTTTACAATTCATCTTTGACCATCAAGGCGATAGTTGGATGCATTTTCCTAAGTTTTTTCTTGACCAACTTTTTGGTAGGGTCCAATGAAATATTGTGAACAACCAATTTTGGATCTAGATCCAACATATCTTTGTAGGTCCAATCAAAGATATTAAGTTTCTCTTTCAATAGAGGTATGAGGATGGCTTGTTCCTCAGGAGATAGGCTTTCTTCGAATTTAACTTTCTTTGGATTTATGGGATATGCATTGATATCCACTTCAAAAGTTTCCTCTATTGACATATGTGATCCCTCCTTAAGATGCTGAGGTATAGGGATAAAATGGATGTCATCAGCTGGATTTAAATGATCTCCCACATCATAATCAACCTCAGCATGATAAAAATCATGAACACAACTTGGTGCAAAATGGAATGGTTGCAACATTTCTTCATTAGGGAAGAATTACCCAGGCTCAAGGGGTGAATTGACATTATCAAAATAAATGGCCTTAGGATTGAGGTGCAATTGTTTTGAAGGATAATATGGAATACGAAGTGGAGTGGTTAGATCAATGGAGATCATGTTGATGGATGGAATAAAATCCCTAGGACCATGCGGGTGAGGCTTACTACTTTTGGGTTATCTCCCATACTCTAGATGAGGCTCAGGAGGTATGGAAATCTCTGAATATACTTTGGGAATAGATAAAACAATGGGATATTATATAATAAGTAGCTACCTTAAATTTCATGGACCAGGGAAGACTGTGTGATAGATCTCTTCTATGTTCATAGGTCATCTCAGATTGGGAGGACCTAAGATGATGTAAGTTCCAAGGTCCTAAGTAGGCCATCTTGGTCTCACCTTCATAATCATAATTTATGCTAAACCAATCATTCTCAAAAGTATATTCTAATTTTGATTCTTTTTTTATACTAGACCTCTGAGGTACAATGCCAATATCATCCACATATTCATTATTCCTAATGACCTAATTGATTCCTATAATGCTTTATGAGTTAGCCTCCATAGATATTTCTCATAATAGATCAAGGGTGGCTCTACAGCTACCATTGTAACTAGGCAATGGTCCCTCTATAAGCACAAGGGATTGGGATAGGTGTAAAAATTCTAGTCAATATCCTCCCCAAAGCCCAAGCTTAGGCATTGTAGGGAATCAACTAAAAGCTCATCTGGTATGTAAACATAATAGCCTAAACAAAACTTATCTATAGGCAATTGGTATTATGGTTGGTAAGGTGATCTGCAACCCTGCTCGTAGAGACCCTAACCATTTCCCTACCAATGACAACAGTCAAAGTAACATAGAGTATAATCAGGGTTCGACAGGTAGTAGACATTACCTATGAATGGGTCATCATCTTGATGATCTTCTAAGGAATGACTAGAGGTCTGATCGAAACCTCCATAAATACTTTTTTTTTTATTTTTAGGTATGCCCAGAGGAACCACTATCCCAATGGGAAAATATGAAATGCAGGATCTCTCCAAATCTTGTGCAGACCCTAGGATGGGTGTAAAGGTCATGTTTTGCACTAAATATTTTGTAAGTCCTAGGTTGAGTATATGTACCATCACCTGAGGAGCATATGATCTTGGTGATGAAGCAAGGTATGCATGATGAGATAACTCTTCCATTAGGTCAGGTGACTCTTCCTCTTCCATGGGAATAAGAATCTCTATAGTCAAGACATGGGGGATGACTTTAGGGTCATCGACCATGGGTGCCTTCAACTTCTATCCTTGTTTTAGATTTATCGATGAGGATGGTTTATTAGAATTAGGTTTTGGTTTAGGCTTTGATGGTAGTGCTAATGTATATGGATCAGATCACATTACTTTAGATTTTTTATTTGTATGCTTAATAGGTGAGGTTGGTCTTATGTCTATATGGGTTGAGGATAAGACGAATTATCTAGGATTTTCAACTTGGTTGACATATTTGAAGGGCTCTTCATCTAAAGGGATGACATGAACATTTCCTTCATGAACATACTTAATGCATTGATGAAGGATGGAAGGAATGCATTTCATGTCATGAATCTAGGGTCTACCAAGGAGGATGTTGTATTGCATGCTACCTTCAAGCACATGACATGACATAGATATATTATTTAATCCGAATTGGATAGGAAGAACAATGGTACCAATATTCGAACATAATGAATAACACAAGGTTATACTGAGAAGGGGGGTGAACAATATAAGATCACATTTTACTTTTCTTTCCCAAATAATGTTATGCAATATATCAATGTAAATATCAACAAAAGTAATCAAAGCAATGTACAAATCACCACACACAATAGAGACACCAATTTAACATGGTTCACCCAATGTGGGTTACTCCACAGAGAAAATATTTCACTAAAATTTTCTCAAAAAGTATCTTAGGAATCCTTTCCATATTACAATGTTTATGGACCTCTATCAAAAGGAGACACCAATCCCCTAATCAAGTTCATTGATCTCTATCCACAGGAGACAAAAATCCCCTTAGCTAGTTTATGGATCTTTATCCACTAGATAACTCATTCTCCTCTACTCTAGATGGTGATCCTCTAGAAGACTACTACCTCCACTACACTGTCTTATGGATCTCTATCCATAGAAGACTTTGTCCTCACTCAGAATATCTCTATCCTCACTACCTTGGCTAATGTATCTCTATCCACTAGAGACTAATGTCCTCTGCTCTATCACCTCCAAATATTGTTATAATCTCTGTCTCAAATATGTACTAAACATAGTCCTTTGGTCTAGCACAAATCTTCTCAATATCTATCTCTGATCTGCACTAAACACAGTCCTTTGGTCTAGCACAAATATTTTCAATCTCTATCTTTTATCTACACTAAGCACAGTCCTTCGATCTAGCACAAATATGCTCAATATTTATATTTAGTCTAGCATAAACCTATCCTCAAATATGCACCAAATTCTATCCTTAAATTTATCCTCAAGCCTTAACACAAAGCTTGACTCAATCACAAATCAACTCTGCTAGATCTACCCCAAATCTTAACTCAAGGTTTGAACAAATCAGTCAATCAACTTTGCTCACAAGTCTTCTCAAATACTTGCCTCAAATCTATCTAACAATTCCTCTCAAGAACTTGTCAAATCTGCTCTCAAGTCTTCTCTAAGACTTACCTTAAATTTGTTCAACAAGTCCTCACTAGAACTTGCTCAATTTGCTCAACAAGTCTTCACAAATACTTACCTTAAATGTACTTTGTAAGCTTTGACAAAATCTTACTCAACTCAGTCCTTAAGTCCACTCTAAGACTTACTCAAATCATCTCACAAGATTTTACAAAATCTTATTCAACTCAACTCAATCTATCACAAAAAAACTCTTCAATCACACAACAAGCTTCACATAGATTCTTGTTTAATCTCACAGAAACATATAGAGAATGGTTAGAGACTCAATATGTTTCACACTTACAACAATGCTCAATCACTTTCAATCTCTCTCTTGTTTTTACCATAAAAACATATAGAGAATTGTTAGAGACTCAATATGTTTCACTCACAATAATGCTCAATCACTTTCGATCTCTTCTTCAACTCAATACAAAAATAAAGAACAATTTTTTTCATAGAACTTGAACTATCACTCCAACACTTCCAATCAACTAAGCTCAATCAACTCCTCACAACAAAACACTCAATGAAAGTTTATTCAACAATTCTTATCAAATAAACTTCACATAACAATGATACTCATGATCTTTCACAAACCCTAATCATGCACTTGAAGGCTCACTCAATATTTCCAATAATTCTTATTAAACAAGGTTTCTAACAATAACCTTTATTCCAAAAAAACCTTCAACAGTCAATATTGAATATCTCAAAACCAAACTTAACAATTCTTGTCAAACAATCATTTTCACTCCAACTTAGCATTCACAATATCCAATCCAACAATAATTCACTCACAAGGAAGATATACCCATACTTTTTATTTTTATGGAGATATGTCTTCAACACCTATCTTGCCCACAATCAAATTTTATTTTCCAACACTAGGGTTAGGTTACCACAACCTATCTCAAGATCTCCACAAAATAATTTTTTCTCAAAAATTATTTTTCATACAAAATATCAAATCTTTTTGTACACCTTATAATCTCCAAAATCACAATATTTAACTCAATAATTTCACCATAACAAAATGCATAGCAATCTCCCTTATACACCTTATAAAATCCACACTTTATAAAATAGATTTCAATCACCAAAAACCAAAATAAAATATTTTAATTTTTCCCTTTACCTTATAACTCCCCAAGCACTTAGCACTCACGTCAATCTCTAGACAATTTCAATTTTCAACACCTTGGAGAGTAAAAATTAAATAGCATACCTTTAATTCTTCTTGCCCACAAAAATATCTTCAGTGAATTTGACCATGCAACCTTGCACTTCCCAACACCCTAGCTCAAGCTAGGCCACCAAGTGGGTTGTGTGCCCACATGAGATAAACGGTGCATGCTTTCCTCCTTATTCTCCTCACAAACCACACCCACGACAAAATGAAGGCCTCTCACATGTAAAACATTGATCACATGGATTGAACCATGATCTCCTTCCTACAAGCCTTAGCACTCTGCCAACTACCGCCTGCGCTACCATCGTCGGTGGGAAGTCTACACACCTCGCTACCTTTATTGCCTCATTTCCCTCAACCTTCTTTGAAATGTGAATCCTCTCTTATGGCACATGAACTCTTTGCATAAACATCGATTCACAAGGATTATTAATGCCAAATATTTTTGGCATTATTTATATGCATTTCAATGCTTTTTCTCCAATGTCGGTGAGGACATTCTAATTTTTAAAATTTGAATTTATATTTAAAAACTCAGGTCCTTTAAATCATTATTATTTAATTTTAAATTTTAACCTTAAGGTTAAATTATTTAAAATTAAATAATTAAACCTTTAACCACTCAATCTGCCATATGGGTCTTTTTAATTTGAACTTCGTTTTTCTTTGTCTTGATATTTGGCTCGCAATATTATAATAATATAATATTATTATTTAATTTAAAATTCCTTCTCCTTTCTCGGTTCTTCATCCTTTGGTCCCAATTTAGGCATATAATATTAAAAATAAATATTATATCCTATTCCTTTTCAAGACCTTCTTGCTTTTGGAAAAACCACTTGATGACGATGAAATTAAACCAATATTCTTTTGACATCAATGACAACCAAAACTACTCAAAATTTCCAACAATATCCCCCTTTTTCATTGATGGAAACCCCTTTATTTTTATCATTCATTTTTTATTTTTCAAAAGTTGCTTTCCCTGAGAAACTGCTCCCCCTGACTTAATGCTCTCCCCCTAACTCAAATCTCTCCCCCTTTGTCATGAATTGCAAGGGCCACCTTTGGGGCTTGGGGCTAAGAATGAGACTCTTAGCTTAGCACATCCGCTACCTCATCTTGAGGTGATTAATTCTTTTATGGGAGTATTTCTACTCCTAGAATACAATGATATTTACCTTTATCTACTTTCTTCCTCAACTGATCCTTCTGATTCCTTTGACTATTTTTGTTCCTACTTATTTTTGGCATTTCTACTCTACACCATTTTGTTGTATTCCCATAATTATTGCGCTTATAACACTTAATGTTGTTATTCCTTAAAGGTGCAAATGTCTTGGGGTTTTTCCTGGTAAAGCCATACCCATTCCTATCATGAACCCTACAATTTATTGCCTTGTGACCAAATTGATTACAAGAGTAGCAATACCCTTGAAAAGGCTACCTATTTCTGAAACTTCCATATTCCTATCTTTCATGTGTCATGCACTGTGTAGGCTTGTGGCCAAACCTATGACATGAGAAGCATAATCCATTGAAACTACCTTGCCTTGACCCCATTGGTCTCCTATTTTCTTTTACCCTATGTTGGTTCTTGTTCCATATGTTCTTAATTTGTGCATTGTTACTTTCCTTGTTGAAATTTTTATTGTCCAACTCATCCTCATAAGTATCACTCTCTCTTGCACTTTCTTCTTCTTCTGAGCTTGAGATTGACTCCTCTCCTTGTTTTCTTTGTACCAATTCAAAACCAAGACATGTCTTGTTTGATGTAGGTTTTTGTGTCTTGATAATGTTATCCAATTTCTTTGAGATTCTCTCAAACATGTGTAACTTGTCCTTAGATTCTTTTACTTCCTTCCTTAGTGAAGCTACCTCAAGATCTAACTTTTCATATTCTAAAAACCTTTTCTTCTAACTTCTATTTGAATCTACTTGTCTTAGCTATTGATTTGGTTAGATTCTCTACAAGATTTCCTTTCTCTTCATCACATTCTTGAAATTTTAGCTTGAGTTTTGAATTTTGCTTTCTTACCTCCCTTAATGCATCAAGGGCATGAATAATATCACCCTAAAGATCAAATTCACCTTTCTCTGATTCTTCCTCTATTTTTTTGCCTTTGGGATCATCTTCATTCCTTTCTGATTTGTCTTCAATAGGATCACCTCCTTCTTCTTCTATTGCCAAAATTAAATTTTCTTCTGGTCCTTCAAGTGTATCTTCATATTCATCATCACTAAAACTGAATCCATTCCTTGTACAACTATATTCAAGATGACCAAAGTTACCACATCTAAAACACTTGAGAATCATTGGTGCCCTTTTTCTAACATCATATTTTTCTTTTGCTAGAAATAGTACTTCATCTTGATCATTATCTGAGGAACTTTCATCACTATCACTTGAGCTCTTACCTACCTTGTATGCATAGAAACTCTTCTTATGCCTTTGGAAAAACTTATTTCCTTTCTTACCTTGTCCATCCCTACTTTTATTTTGGTACCTGTGTTTTCCTATTTTCTTGTTCTTATGATCATATTTTTCTTCATCATTGTTATTTCCAACCTCTGGATAATCAAATGCATAGTGACCATATTTTCCACAATTGAAACATCTAACTAATTTTATCCCTTTATATTTTCTTGAGTCCTTTTTCTATATACCATAATTTTCTTCTTCATCACTAGATGAATCATTGCTTGAATCTAACTTCTTACATTTCGTCTTCTTAGTAACTTTAAAGGTTGCTTCCTTCTAGGGAATAGGTTCCTCTTTTATTCTTATCTCAAAAGCTATGATAATGCCATGTAATTCATCCCTTGTCAAAATTTCAATATATTTTGCCTCTTCTATAGCTAAAATATTTTCACTAAATATTTTTGGAAGTGACCTTAAAATATTATCACAAACATCTATTTCCTCAACCTTAAGCCCAAGTCCTTGCATGGAGTTAACAATATCATCCACACGAAGTAGATATACCACAATGTTTTTCTCATCCTTCATATTAGGTCTTCAAATGCTCTCTTGAAATTTTACAATTTTACCCTTTGACCTTTCTATCTCCTTCATATATGCCTTGCAAATTATCCCAAATTTCCTTTGCTGATGTGCAATGCATAACCTTTATAAACTCTATTTCATGTAAACCTCTCAAAATTCCATTCATTGCTCTTGAATTGTGATGATGTAGAAGCTTACCATATTTATTTGTAGGTGGAGTTGCTGGTGGTGTGTATCCATTTTCAACTACTTCCCATATTTTATTTCCAAGTGCCATTAGATGAAACTTCATCCTTGTGCTCCATAGTGCATAATTATTCCCATAAAAAAATACTGCTAAATTCTCTAAATATCCAGTCTTAGAATCCACCTGTGTTCCTGTAAGCTTTTACTTCAAGGTTTTAAACTCTTCCGAAGGAACCCTCTCTGATAGCAATTGAAGAACACAAGATTATACTGAGAAGGGGGGTGAATAGTATAAGACCACTTTCTAATTTTCTTTCTCAAACAATATTATGCAATATATCAATGACAATATCAACAAAAATAATAAAAGCAATGCTCAAATAACCACACACAATAGAGACACCATTTTAACCTAGTTCACCCAATGTGGGCTACTCCATGGAGAAAGTATTTCACTAATATTTTCTCAACAAATATCTTGGGAATCCTTTCCCTATTACAATGTTTATGGACCTCTGTCCAAAGGAGACACCAATCCCCTAATCAAGTTTATGGATATCTATCCATAAGAGAACTCTTTCCCATATGCTAGTTCATGGATCTCTATAGCAATATTCCTGGTACACCTTATAAACTCCACATTTTATAAAATAAATTTCAATCACCAAATCCAAAATAAAATATTTTAATTTTTCCTTTTACCTTATAACTCCCCAAGAAATTAGCACTCACGTCAATATCTAGACAATTTCAATTTTCAACACATTGGAGAATAAATTAAATAGCTTACCTTTAATTCTTCTTGCCCACAAAAATATCTTAAGCGAATTCGACCATGTGACCTTGCACTTCCTAATACCCTATCTCAAGCTAGGCCACCAAGTGGGCTACGTTTCCACATGAGACAAATGGTGCACATGTTCCTTCTTATTCTCCAAATAAACCATGCCCATGACAAAATGAAGGCCTCTCACATGTAAAATTTTGATTGCATGTATCGAACCACGATCTCCTTCCTGCAAGCCTTAGCACTCTGCCAACTATCGCCTGCACTACCATCGTTGGTGGGAAGTCTACACCTTGTTGCCTTTATTACCTCATTTCCTCAACCTTCTTGAAATGTAAATCCTCTTTTATGTTGTACAAAATATTTGCATAAATTTTGATTCACAAGGATTATTAATGCCAAATATTTTTGGCATTATTTATATGTATTTCAATGCTTTTTCTCCAACATCGACGAGGACATTTGAATTTTTAAAATTCAAATTTATATTTAAAAACTTAGGGCCTTTAAATCATTATTATTTAATTTTAAATTTTAACCTTAAGGTTAAATTATTTAAAATTAAATAATTAAACCTTTAACCACTCAATCTGCCATATGGATTTTTTAATTTGAACTTCATTTTTCTTTGTCTTGATATTTGGCCCGCAATATTATAATAATATAATATTATTATTTAATTTAAACTTGCTTCTCCTTTCTCGGTTCTTCATCCTTTGGGCCCTCTTTAAGAATATAATATTAAAAAAAAATATTATATCCTATTCCTTTTCAAGACCTTGATTTTGGAAAAACCACTTGATGACGATGAAATTAAACCAATATTCTTTTGACATCAATGACAACTAAAACTACTCAAAATTTCCAACACATGATGCATCATTGAATGCTCATAAAGTGAACATGAATGCTACATCATCCTAATGCACTCATTGTTATAATATTAATTAATGACCCTATGTCAACCAATACTCGCTTGAACAAAATTTTATTTATACAAGTGATTATGTGCAATAGTGGGTTTGCTATGCTAGCTGACACTTTCTTTATTTTGTGATCATGAAAGGTGATAACTGGATCTTTGTACTGTTGGATATACCCCATAAAATTTGTGAATGCATTGGGGTCCTGGGGTTGGAGCTCTATAGATCTCAAAATATCCATTAAAGTCTCCCTATGCCTAGGGGACTATTGTATGAGCTCATATATGGATAGTTTTATCAAGGCCATCTATAGAATCTAGGTGAATTTATTCCTAATGGTGACCACCGGTCTTACTGATGGGCTTGGCAGTTGGTTTTATGCTGGCCTTTATTGAGGTGTAGTTATGATACGAATAGGAGCCAATGGTGTCTTTAGTTGGTTCTATCTCCTCTTGTAATAACATTAACCATGCTGACAAATCCCTATGTGGGAGGATCTATCTGCACTTGGTTGACCTAGCCTACATGATTACTTGAAGGTTCATGGTTTGGTAAAGAATTTTTAAATATCCCCATGTTATGTTTGTTAGGTTCTAATGGGCTATCAACTCGTAGTTGATCCCTATCTATCATATTTTATACCATATTTTTAAATCCATGGCACACTTCAATATCATGGCCTTTCTGTCTATGATAAATACAATATTGATCTTCCCTATATCCCTTCGGCTTAGGGTGATTAGGGTCTAACAACTAGACTTCTAGTAGTTTAAGTGCCTTGGCCTCACACAACTGATTAAATATGGATGCCATAGACTCAAAAAAATGTGTAAATTGGTAAGGCGAGTGACGTTGTTTGTCTCTACCTTGGTTATTAGCATGTTGATTATTATAGTATGTTTGAGCGAGTTGAGCTTGATAATTCTATTGTCGCAGTGAACCCTCTGCTTTCAGAATTTTCAACACAACTTGATTTATAGGTCCAGGCTTAACATGATGCGATTGATTACATGTATTTTTGTTATTCCATTATTTTTTTTCGAAGCTTTAGATCTCCTTCTTGGATTTTTATGTTTTTGATTATTTTGGCTTGTGCCAAAGCCTCCTCAAATGTTGTGTACTATTGTAGCTAGAGCATCAATGATATATGTTTGGTATAACTTTTGGTAAATATTCGAGTGAAATCTGTTGTGGGGATGTCGAACATAAGTTTTGACATAAGCTTTCACCATCTGTTACCATAATCCATCACTAGATCATCATCGTATTGTCATAAATTAACCAGGTCAGATAAATTTATTTTCTTCTTGATGCCAAATCAGAAGCATTCAAGAAAATCATTAACTAGCTTCTCAAAGCTAGTGATGTTATACCTCAGTAATTGATTATACCATTCAAGGGCTGCACCTAAAAGAGTAATAATGAATGTTCGTAATAACAAGATATCATTATTTTACAATTGAATGCATAGGTTCACAAAATTGGTTACGTGCTCTTGCACATCATCATCGCCTCAAAAATTATCCATCTTTGATATCTCAAAATGTTGGGGATATACCAGACTTGGAACCAAAGGACATTTTGAGTGTTAATTTTACCCAATTGTGAAATTACACTCTCCCTTAGGGTTTGGATTCCAAAACCCTCTCCTGCAAAGAAGTTAAACAAAACAACTTCTCCAAGGTCTTCATTATATTAGCATTTGCATGTGTATTATTAATCTCAATAAAGATATATCAATTCAATGCTAGGAACACCTTAGTGATTGCAAGTAACTGTAAACAAGGGGCATGTGTTGGTTTATTTTACCATGTTACTTTAATGATTTTTCATGAAACCAAAATAAAAATAAATGTGGATTGGCCCTCATATGACCACGATGTAGTACCTTAATTCCTTTTATATTGAGGATTTTAATGTAGATTTTATCTTCCCTTATTAAGTGGATTTTAATCAATATTTACCTTGCATTAAATCCCACTTTAAACATGAAAGTAAATATTAAAATCTATCTATGAATGTGAATCCAAAATGATGAACAAACTCCTTGAATGTAGCTTTTTATCATGAAGATAAAGATAGCTTTTGATTTAATAATAAATTATTCCTCTTTGGTGAAATTAATTTTCACAAAGAGACGATAATTTATAGCCTTAAATCTTATGAAACGAGGCCTTAATATTCCTAATAGATGTCATCTGTGCTTGTCCGATTGGGAGTCCATTTTCGACCTTTTTCTTTTCTATCTTTTTTCCAGAATGGTCATTAATAAACTTCTTCAAGTTTTTCACTTGTTTTAGGCCAATCCTCCGTCAATTGTTGACCTGTTTTACCAATGGCCTAATCCTTTCATAAATCCTATGCTTAAAGGATTGTGCAAGTTTAGCCTTCAACATTTCTTATGGCAAATCTGGCTTGAACGTAATCGTAGAGTTTTCGATAAAAAAATTGTCCAACCTCAATACATTGCCAATAAAATCATCCTTTTTGCCATAGAAAATGCTCTAGCTACACATTTTAATCCACACCCTTATCCTCATTTTGAGAGAGATATCTTAAAGTCCTGTAACATCAATCTTGATGACCCCAAAAGTGTTGATATTTCCAATCCTAGAAGTAATGTTAAATGGATTCCTCCTCCTAACGGTTGGGTTAAACTCAATTTTGATGGTGTGGCCAAAGGAAACCTTGGGTTAGGGGGGGCTGGTAGAATCCTAAGGGATCATCTAGGAAATCCTATTTTTGCCTATGCTGAACCTCTTGGTGTTATCACCAACCATATTGTTGAGGCCAAAGTTGTTTGGAGGGGTCTTCAATTTATCAAAACTATCCCAGGAAACATCATTGTGGAAGGATATTCCTTAAATATCATTAACTAATTGAAGTATTCTAAGCCTATTAGCTAGAGGATCAAATCAATTATTGAATATTGCAAGCAAATTCTTAAGCAGCAACATAATTGTATACTCCAACATGCCTATAGAGAGGCCAATACAATTTTTGATAAGCTTGCTAACATTGGGGTTAATTCCCAAGGACTCTTAACATGGAAAGACAGTCTACCTACTGAGGTGGATGACATTCTTAAAAATGACAAATCTCATATTATACATGATGGTTTGTGATTTGTCTTTCAGTCTTAGGCAAATTTTTTTGAGATTTTTCAGATCCTCCATGCATTATTCCTTTGACCTTTGGTCTTGTATCACTTCAATAACCCAACTTGTGTTTGGAAAATATGGATCCACGCACCCATAGGCTCTATTTCCTATTTCAATATTACCTTTTTCAAGATCCGTAAACTTTTTCGAGTAACCACTCATTCCCATCATTCCAAGGTGTTTTTTCACATGAGTTTTAATGATTTGAACCCCATGAGCCTTGATAAGTGTATTTCCTTTTTTTTGAGATATTTCTGTAGCCTCCTCGATCGGAGGTTGGTCTCGACAATCAATTTGGAGACCATCCCAAACATTTCAGGGTATTGTACTTGAATTTCTTGTTGGGAAAGTTTTTCATGTATCCTGATTTATCACACTACTTCTTTTTAGTGTTGTCATGCCATTGGATGTGCCCTTAACCTAATCCTAATTCATAAATCTTACCTTTGCCCTAGCCAATCCTTGCATGTTGAAAGTCCCAATTCCTTTGTGTAAATCATTTCATGGTCCCAAAGCAGAATTTTTTAGGGCACCATCTTCCTATTTTTAGCCTTCGTGCATGCTTTGTTCTTTATCATGGTGTCTCAATCCTTTCCTGTCCTTTTCCCATTGATATTTGTGCTTTCTTGTTCTCTGTCCTCTTCCCTGTCTGCCATCATGAAGTAAAGCAAACCTATTTACATTGAGCCTATTGTTCTTGAGCTTAGTCCTTTGATCCATGACTTATGGACTGATAAAACAAATAGTGCCCTGATTGAACTTTTCAAGCTCTTCTCAAGGGTCGATGACAACATTTCGAAGGCTTTTGATGACACTTGGGATAGAGGCTTTGTCACAATCCATGGGGTCCAGTACCATATCTCCTTTGAGTTGTTGGTGAGCTTGACTGTGCAGCCCTTGAATGGAAAGGTGATCCAACGCAACAAACATAATTGGGAAGTTGAACTGACCTTCTTCAAAAAAAATTTAAGGTCCACAAGAACTATAGAAAAGGGTTGTATCATGAACACATTTCCCCTCCTCTACAGTAAATTTTAGTTCCCGTAATGCAATACCTATCCTGTGATAATCCAGACTCGTAGTTATGTTGTTTTTATCTCGCTTATGTGAATCACTTTCGTGATGCCAAAGCCATGAATATCCTTGCTATAATTTTTTGGTCCATCGATTACACCATTGTAACCTATCGTAAAAATGAGAATTCCCTTCCAAGTCACCAAGGACTTTTCAAAGTCCTCTATCGCTATCTCCTCCTTAACTTCCCCAATGGTAAAATTCTCACTCCTGAATCAGATGAAGCGAATTCATCATTTACCTCGAGTCCTAAAAATTCTAATCCAAAGAGGAAGATCAAAACTGAAAAACCCCATATTGTGGCTAGGAAGAAAATTAAGGTGGATTCAACCCCTGTTAGAAGATCCAAACGTCTGAAGCTAAGGGAAGTTTCAGAAACCCCACCTTCCATCTCAGGAAATCCTCCCAAAGCTCAATCCTCTTCGACTGATTTGGTTGATAAATTTCTCCATGAGCTGGTCATCCATGCCACCAATGCATCCATCGCTCACTTGGAGGCTGCCCACATTGTCATCGATAAGGCCATTGAGAGCCTTAAAGAACAGAGACACAACCTCAGCCTATTCTTATTTTGTGACAATTTCAATGGTTTTGCTGCTGAACCCCCCTCTGATGTTAAAGAATGGGCTACTGAAGATGAGGTTGTAGAAATTGCAAAAGATACCTGCCTTGATTTTTTGAAGGAGATTCCAAAAGTGAAAGAGACCTCGAAGGATGCAGCAAAGGAATTTTTTTTGAATATTGATGTCCACACTTTTATACAGCCTGACGCTCTTCCTTGATGGCACTTTCTGCTAGTCTTGGTCGTTGTTTTGGGATGTTATCCATTTCATTTGGTTTTGTGGTCTGCTGCTAGGTTTGTCCCTGCTTGTCTCTTCCTTTATGCCTTCTGATGTTGTTATTTTATGTTCCTTTGTGCTAAAGGATCACTGGTAATCCTTCAGGTTGCTTTTTGAGTGTAATGGCTTCAGGCCTTTCAATTTTGATGAGCTTCGCTTTGTTCTTCGTGTTTCTCTTTTCCTCCTCTTGTTCCTCTGAGTTCTTTTTTGTAAAAGGCGTTAGGGCACCTTTCAAATGCCCTTTTTGAATTAATATAATTAACTTACCAAAAAAAATTATAGCCTTAAAATAAGGGCTTTAAATTGTCATTTAATTATCCCTCTTTTATGAAATAATTTTCATACAGAAAAAAATAATTTAATGCTTTAAAATAATAGCCTTTTAATATAACATGTAAAATTACCCCCTTCAATGAAATCAGAATTTTCATAAAGAAGGGTGCATTTATTGCTCCAAATATGATATCTTGTGAAATGCCATAAACATAACCCCTTCAATGAAATTGAAATTTTCCTGAAGGAAATGTCATCATAGGCTTATAAATGAACATGCATAATTTAAAAATCTGATTTACCTCCAAAACTTGGAAATTTTTTTTTTCGAAATTATAAAAATCCTTAAAAATAATAGTTTTAAAAAATTAATATAAAATCGAAATGACATTAGAATGATTCTGAATCTATTATGTATGATATATTTTACATCATTCTTCACAGCGATATAATTTTTTTTGTCATTTTAATTTTTTTCAATTTTTATTTTAATGTCTGAAGTTTAAAAAAAAATGTAAAATGAAGGGTTAGAAATAGAAAAATAAAATCTAAAAATAAACCGAATGTTGAAAATGCAGAAATGCAAAGCTTCATCAGTTTGATAGCACCTCGTCCTGCAAAACCGAAGATATGAGAAATTTTTATATGCAACCTAGCCTATTCGACCTATGTTTGCACAATCAAAATAAACTAAGTGCTAGCTCCTAGGGTTTAAAAATAAAGTTCAGATTTTGAACATTCACATGAAGTAACCAAAAATGCATAAAATTCATCTATAAATTTGGAATCTAAAAAGAAAAAATAAAATAAAACAATTATAACCAAGCATGCAAAAGAAATCTCCTTCTTTCTTGCTAACAAGGCCTGAAATTTTTGACCAAGAGCTTTGGCATTAAAAGTGTTTCATGTTTTACACAATCATTTTGGCAGCGCTTGGCCTTGCCAAAAATTCCAGCCCCATTTCCTTCATTTCAAAGTCTATTTGAAAAAATTCAAAAATGTTGTTTCACTTCCCCACGAAGTCGCTTCGTTTTCCAACGTTTTCATTTACTTTTTAACTTATTTGGGTCTTTGTTGAAGACTCACGACCGTTTCTTCCATCCATTGCATTGGAAATTCCATGGCCCCTAATGTAACAACGACCTATCCCCTAATAACCGCTCTTTCCATGAGCATGTGTAACCCTCTTATCATTATATGCATCAAATATACATTATGTGGCACATTAATTTTTATATTTTGTACTATGCCAAGGTAGTATTTTGCGATAAATTCCTCTACCGAAGAAATATTCATTTATCTTGCAAACACGCGACACCATTTTGATAGGCTCGGGCTCTTCCATTTACCACGTCGACCTCGATTTGGCATTTTATTTGACCAAACAAGTAAATTCCTTACCACGTGGTGGACAACCATTTTAATGTATTTTATTAAGACCCAAATGTGCTTAGGGAGCTCTGTCCCTACATTAGCAACATTCGATGTTAACCTTTGTACATTCGACATCTGTTCAATATATTTGTTTTGACTGATGATAACGTCTTCGACACTGGTTTTCTTTATTTATGTAGGCTTCTACCTATATTCGGAAACAAATTTTCCCTTGATACATTGTCTTCAACTTATTACATCGTCCACATCTACAATTAATGATTCTATGCAGTTTCAGAATTACTGGTGGTGTCGCGATATGGATGCTAGCCATTGGGTCCATTTTGCTAAGTCATCCAAGTCAAATAGAACCTTCATGCCACCTCTCGTCCATAATGAAAACTTCATCCTCTATTGAAACATGTGCTGGTGTCTACTCTACTACCCCACCCGGGACTCTACCCATTTCACCACTATTACTGTGCATTGTATTGTACTAATTCTATGTCTGCTCCTCATTGCTACTGTCGGTGAAGCTATGACCACATCTTTGTTGTGTTTATTCACTGTCTTCAATTGGTGTCGAGGCTCTCATGATTCCTTCCTACACAAAATCTGGATGTATGATTACCTCTACATCCATAGCTGTGGAAAACTTTACCTCTGCCATTTGAACTATCACTGCTGTAATATGCTTTCTACATCTTGTAAATACAAACTGGCCTTGATCGCTATCTAAGACCACCACTGCACGAAGCTATGACATGGACATTACTGCCTAGGACTCCTATGTCGTTGCCTACTTTCTGAGTAAAGTTTCCATTCATTCATATGTTTACATAGGTGTCGCCATGAACTGAGTCTTTTCATCCGATGTCACCGTTGAATGTCTAAACCGCTACTAGTCTTGCGCATTCGCCTATGACATCCATGCTTACTGCACTCTAAACTCTCCTCTTCTATACCCTGTCACCTGTTACTACACTGTCATTCATCGGTTGGCACCCTGACTTCCACCACCTGTGTAGCCGCTACTCATACCCACCGTGATGTTCATTGCATAGTGCTAGTGATATCGATGTCTGTCGTTGTCTGGTTATTTTCTGTCGTGTTATGTCTGTGTAGTGGTTTTCTTGATGCAAATTCATTGTCACCGGTATACCTCTATATTTTCATCCCTTTGGAATTGAAACCATACATCACACCCTTGGGGTTTTCATCCACTATCGTCTCATTTGCTCCCTTCCAATTTCTTTTCCAATGCTCGCTTGCTAACCCATCGAAACAGAGTCCACTTATTATGTAAAGTCATTGCTGAATTAGATTATGCCTCCACGTGGGCATTTGCCACTGCTTCTACACATAATCTGACCCATATCTCACTGAACACATTGTCAATATCGCTACTTTTGGTGTGTCTCCATGTCCGTTCAAGTGTGATAGTAATAGCAACAAGATGCAACGTGTACGTCGACGTGACATCCATCGTCATTCGACCATGTAGCTCCCCGCTCGCCTGTATTTTTCTACTGAGTAAATCTACCATGTCCCAGTCACCATCACCAACTAGTATCCATGTTATCACTATGTGCCCATTTGTCTCACCATGTCAATTTGTGTTGGCCACATGGGTGTCGTCATCGCATTCGGGTTGAACCCATGTTCCATCGTTCCACTCTGTCCCCAACGGGCACTTCTACCATTCATCTCTGCCCCCAAGTCATCCGATCGACAATGCTATCGAAGCTGTATAGCTCGTAAAGTCCATGTCATTCACATAAGCCATGCGCGGCCTTCGTCCTCCTTGTGACAAAGACAAATGTAGTGTTTAGTCTTTTAAAACAAAGATTTAAGAAAATAAATAACCCATGAGGGCCCTACTTTAATTTATAGTATTTTATTATTATTTTACTTTTTTAATATATATTATTATATATAAGAAATATACAATAATATTTCGGGAAGTGGTTATGGCAACGGCTTCAGATCTGGTTTAGGAAGAGGTTATGGTAGCAGCTTTGGATCTTGTTCGGGAAGTGGTTACAGCAACGGCTCTGGATCTGGTTCAAGTTACGGTTGTGGTGGTGATGGTGAACATAATGAAGGGAGAAACTTTGGAATAGGATGTGGTACTTTGGGGTTTTTGTGAATGATTCAAGGAGTGAGGTTGAGGCGTGGGAGCCGAAGGAGCTGGTGTTGGAATATGTCTTCTAGAAAGGTGAGTTTGGGTCCAAGGTTTGTGGAGAGGTTGGAACCAAGGCATTGTTGTCTTGGGACCCAGGGATGGTGAGGGCAGAGGTGATGGAGAAATTTGTGGGAAGGGAGAAGGTGGTGCAACAGCCTCCTATTATGGTGCCATCCTTTGCTCAGGTGGTGGCGGGGATGTCTTATGGTGAGGTGTTTGACCCCTGTGAGGTTTTCTTAGATCTAGGCCAGATTCGCATCCCGGATAACATGGTGAATAAACTCTTAAAAAAAGGTTCATGGGATCTGGTTGGAAAAGTGGTAGGGGGTAGACCACCTTTGGATGTTCTCAAACGATGGGCTCAATCATGATGGAAACTATGGGGGTCTTTGGAGCTGGCCACATTATCCAAAAAAAATTTCCTCATTCGGTTGTCTTGTGAGGAGGATGCCTACAAAATTTTGGATGGGGGCCCATGGTTCTATGGAAATAGGGGGCTATTTTTGAGAAAGTGGGACCATGATTTTAACCTAGCAATGTAGAGGGTCAATCTGGTTCCTGTGTGGGTGTAGTTGCTAGAATTCTTGACCTATTTATGGCATGAATCGATGTTCAAAGTAGTGGCTAGTCTCATAGGGGACTTCATTTCTTTTGACAAAACTACTTTGTTTCCTGACCGGAGGTAATATGTCTGCATGTGCGTTATGGTGGATATTGAGAGAAATTTGCCTTCCTTTGTTGAGTTGGTTTCTCAGGTGGGGCCATGGAAGCAAGTCGTGATGTACAAAAATAAACCCCAGGCCTATAGATTGTGTGGAATGGGGGGTCAACACGATAATATCTGTCCTCAACGTCAGAAGGGGCAGAAGGTGTAGGATGGTCGAAAACCCCAAAATATGATGGACGGTCAATAGGGCAGACAAAAGCCACTGGGGGAAAGCCAGTATTGTTTCATATTCCATTTGAGAAGAGAAGGATGTGGAAAAAAAAGTAAACAGGGAATAGCAAAGGGAAGGAGATAGTGTGCTCTGAGCAACTCATGCTGAAATCTCTTATCTTGGATAAGAAGGTGCCAAGTGTAGGTAAGAGATCCTCCCCGATTTTGGCCCTTGTTATTGGAGGAGATGCCCCTCATTTTTATCCTTCCAGCTTTGTGGTTGAGCTACCATTATCGAATTCCTTTGAATATTTTGAGGAATGGAAGATTAGTGAAGGCGTTGAGGGGGAGGTGAATCTTCCCTCATTCAGAGAGGTTGGCCTTAAATCCCCCTTGTTGAAAACTGGGGTGTCTAGCCCATGTGAGAGTCATAGTTTGGTATCTCCAAGTGTGGAAATAGAGGGAGGGTTTCCTGGACCCAAGAATAGAAGCCAACGTAGGAAGATGGATCTCGGGGTGGTAAGAAATCCTGGTCATCCTTTGGGTAAGGCTGGAAGAAAGAGGTCATTGGAAGTTTTGGGGACCAGCAATGGGGAAACATTGCTTTTTCTTAGCGAAAAAGCCGACGAGAAAATCATGAAGGAGAGTGATTTGTTGGCATCCCCAAGGGGGGTGGGTAAAAATTTGTCCTTTTAATTTCAATGAAAATATATTCTTGGAATGTTAGAGGACTTAATAACTCCTCTAAGTGTAGGATGCTTGCATATTTTTGAAAGGATAATTCTTCGGATATCCTTTGTATTCAGGAATCAAAGTTGGAAGCCTCTTCATGGTAGGATGTTCACAATGTTGTGTGGAAAGGTTTTGGCTTTATGGTCAGTAAATCAATGGGCTCTTTCGGGGGTCTCATTTTGTTTTGGAATATTTCTAGACTGGATGGCCATATTATTTCTACATCAAGTGATGTTGGTTAATTGGTCTCAAGTGGTGGTAGTTCGCTTGGTTAGAAGTTTTGGTGCAGTTTTTAAAGAGATGGGACAACTGTATCTCTTTGCTATATGTGGCTTGTCTTTTCCTTACTTGTATTCCTATATGGGAACGGTATTTTAGATACCAAGTTTATTCATTTATGAAGGTATTTTTAAATACCCAATCAATTTATTAATCAATGGTCATTAATGAAGGTATTTTTAAAATACCCCATTTAATTCATTAATGAGGGTATTTTTAAATACCCAATCAATTTATTAATTATGGGTCATTAATGAAGGTATTTTAAATACCCCATTTAATTCATTAATGAAGGTATTTTTAAATACCCCATTTAATTCATTAATGAAGGTATTTTTAAATACCCAATCAATTTATTAATTATTGGTGCTTAATGAAGGTATTCTAATACCCCATTTAATTCATTAATGAAGGTCATTAATGAAGGTATTTTTAAATACCCAATTAATTTTAAAAAAAAGAGCATGAATTATTTTGAATATGAGAAGCGGGAATTATTTCAAAAATGAGGAGCGGGAATTATTTTGAAAATGGGGAGCGGGAATCAAGAATATGTTTTTGCCTTGGTTCGTCTGCCTACCTTGGGAAGTGGTTATCTGTTGGGGACCATTGGGATGCGGCTCAAATATCCGGTGGGATTATATCGGAGTTAGATGTTGTGTTGTAGAACTACCTCGGCTCTCTCACAGGTCTTCTCGGATCTCCCGACCCTTTGGATCCTGTGGTTTGTGGTGTCGGTTTATGTAGTTACTATTTTATTTTGGTTAGTGTTGTAGTACAATTTTTGTACTCTTCTATTTAAGTGCTGAAGTGCATTGTTTTGGTTTGTTGTCTTCTTTCGGTTGTAAAAGGTTTTGGGGCCCTTTCAAAACCCTCTTCCCTTAATTTTACCAAATATATATATATATATAAATATATATATATATATATATATATATATATATATATATATATATATATATATATATATATATATATATATATATATATATTCTTTTTCATTATTATATATTTTTTTGTTTTCATATATATTTGTATAATTATTATTAGTATATGAAATATACTAATAATAATATTTATTATTATTACTATTTTCATTTTTTGTATTAATATATATTATTATTATATATATAATATATAATAATAATAATATATATTAATTTATTTTATTTTTTATTATATTTTTATTTTTTATTTTTTTAACATGGTGGAATCGGTAGTCGCTACGAATTTAGGCAGGTTGTCTAGATTCTTTGGCTGCCATAGTATTATGTGTTGTCCACCCCGAAAGCCACCACACAGATCTTCGCACAATCCGCCCCTTTAATCGCCATGCGACAATCATTTTATTATCTTTTTATTGGAACCAACAATTATATTCAATAAGAATCAAAGAATTTCCTTTTTTATTAATATTTTAATTATCATTATTATCATATGAAATATAATAACAATAATAATATTTTTATATTATTATCATACCTACAAATGAAATCCAATACGAACATTAAACCAAAAACATCGCAAACAATAAACTTGATGAAAAACTCAATGACACAAAAGTGACGACAAAAAGTCATCAACAGAAAAGAAATCATCGACAAGAAAAAGTTAATCGACAATAAAAAGTCATCGACAGAAAAGAAATCATCGACAAGAAAAAGTCATCGATATAAAAGAAATCATCGAAAATAAAAATTTTCTGAAAAGAAATGACGATAACTGCAAACCGACAACAACAAGAAATCATCAGACACTTCAAACGAACCGCAAAGATTTCAACAAAGAAACACAAACGGGTAAACTTTTCACAAGAAACATGAAGACCCCCAAAGAATAAGGAACTTCAAAGTCCCTTGACGAGCCCATGGTTAGGGTTTCATCAACATGCTTGCCCAAAGACAACCAAAATTCGAAAAACCAAAAATTTAAAAGTGGGTCCCCAAGTTTTGGGGCTAGTTGTGGAGCAACCACAACAAATGGCGACTCTACTGGGAAATGCTCCTGAGCATTTCGGTAAGAACCCAACCTGAAATGAAAACACACAAGATCAGTGAGACACAATAATTTAGCAACATCTCGAGAAGGTGGGGGTAAACAACTTCAGAATGAAAACAACTAATCCATCTGCCTTTGCTCAGTGTGTGCAAAAGTGATTCATTTCCGCATTTCTGAAAGTCCTCCAGATTCCATCATCCCTTTTTGCATTAGGCTATGAAGTACAACTCATGAAGTGAAGACTTTTACAGATAGAGCCCCACTGCCAGTTAGGCATCTATAGCCCCGGTGAGGTTTATCTAACTCACCCGTGTGTTCACTTAATGCTTTGCAAAGCCCATCTATCCTAGGTGTGTCTAGACTTCCAATACTCACTCTTTTTTTTTTTTTTTCTCTTTTTTTCTCTTTCTATGTATCAAACTTTGCCTAGCCAGGGCCCCACTTCCAGTCAGGCGTCTATAGCCCCGGTGGAGTTTTCCTGAACTAGATGACAGATTTCAAGAAATCTGTTGCATAGCTTGTACCTATGGAACTCTTGCAAAGCATCAAGTCTCACTAAGGTTAGAAAGCCAAAGTAGAGCATTTTAGATTTTTGCCTAGGGTTTCTAAATCAAGACAACTCCTCCCTCCTACTTTCAAAAACACCATTTAATGTGTGTGAGTCCCATGTGGAGCTTTGGCTAATATTTCATTGTTCCACTTTCCACCATTTTGGTCCCCAAAATCTGAGCATGATCACCAAATAACTCATCCCCCTTTTCTCGGGTTCATCGGTTTTCAGATCAGGTACTCCAACCTACTAAATAAAGGAGCTTCAAAAGTGCCAGAGACCAAAAGTTAGTGACCACGAAATATTACCCCTAAGCAAAGGGAACAACCCACAACACAAAATTAAAAACACAAACCAAAACTATGTCCAACCAAAAATCAAGGACAAAGCCAAAATAAAAAGCAAAAACCAAAACTATATACAAATGTACAATATGGTACAAGATGGTGCAAAGTTTGGACTATCACTTCCCTGGATCCCAAACATGATTAGAACATTTCAAAATGCATATAACATGATAAGCATGCCAAATGTTGTAGGACTCCAACAAAAACAAGATTAAGCCAAACAATGCAACAAAATTCAACTTGCCTCTCTCACCCCACCAATTTGATTTAGTTCCATTAACAATCCCATAGGTGAGATTCAAATCATTAAATTGATTAGACAACATTTGATTTTCAATTGTTTCTTGTCTATTCTTTAAAATGTCAATTTCACAACTCAATTCTGAATTTAGAACTAGGCTTTCTTTTTCAAATATGAAATCTTGCAAACAAGAGCCTATTTCTAAAAATTTCAAAGCCAATTCATTATTCATGTTTTTAGGCCAATCAAATTTATGCAAAAATTTGCAAGCATCTAGGATATTTACTAAATGGGAATCATTATAAGCTTTTATCCTAGATTCAATAATTAATTGTTGATGAATTTGATTTAACAATTCAAGTGCATCAACTTCTTTTTCATTCATCAAAGCATTCTTATTAAAGGTGTAAGTAGAAATTAATCCTTGTTCTTCATTCACCTTCAATGGCATTTCATCATAAACATCATTCAAATTCAATAAATGGTCATACAAATTTTCACCTGAAGCTTGGATGCTTGGACACAAAAGGTTAGATTTTACCTTTTGCACATTTTCATTTACCAAAACTTGGTGAGGATTTGTTCTTTTACCTCATGGTCTTTATCTTCATTGATTACTTGTTCATCAAACATACCAAAATTGGGCACCCAATTGAAAACATGTCCATCCTTTTCAACCCTTAAATCTTGTTGGTCAAGGTGTGTGTCAAGTAACCCATCTTGATGATCAATCATTTGAGTTGCTTCTAATAGATCAACCTCTTTGTCATTTGATTCCAACTCCTTGTTCACTATCCATGGTATCTCTTCATTTGAATCCTCAAAACAATCATGCGAACTAGTATCCAAATTTTCAATATCTCGAAATGAAAGAGCAGATTTTACCTCTTCCTCATCCAAAATAGATGAGTCATAAGAAACTTTTACCATTTCTTCCCTTTCTATTTCAACAAAATTTTCAATGAATTTATGTTCAACATGATCAAATTTTGTAACCTTCTCAAATCTTGTGAATGTAAGATCTTCATATGATGTAGAAGTTTCAACCTCCTGCATATCAAGTGGAATAGAAGTTTCATCAATAGGGGTGTGAGAAAATAACACATCTTCATATCTTCCCCAACCATTGTAAAAATTGTCATCCAAATTCATGGGATGAAACTCTATGGTATCTGTAACATGATCTTTTGATTCATCCATCAATTATTTTTCTTCTTTGTCCTTGGTAGTAGGATCATTATCATCTTCCAAAATTTGATGAGATTCCAACCCTTCTTCCAAAATATTCTCAAATTGTGCAGGAGTTGTAATATCTTCCTGTGAGAAAGTGATTGTGTTATCCTGCATATCAATTGACACAAAGGGTTCATTAGAAGGTTTAGAGTGAGCATATTCATCCAATTTCTTCCAAGAATCATAGTGATCATCTTCCAAAATCAAGTTGTGATGCTCAACTATTTCTTCAACATCTTCCAATTCATCAATATGTTTCTCATCAAATTCACCTTCACCTTCCTTAGATGGTTCAATGATTTCCAAAAGTGGGCTACTTTTTGTATCCAAGTTTGCAAGATCAATATCTACATTTGTAACCCATGATTCAATTTCATCACAATTTGGAGGGTGAGGAATTTCTTGATCATTAGTTTCAAGCATCTCATCCAAAGTGTCTTCCAAGAACAAGTGGTGAAATTCTATTATGTCTTCAAATTCATTTATTGATTCTCTTCCAATTTCACTTTCAACCACTTCATTCAATTTTATGGTAGGTTCTGTCCTATCACATATCTCCAAACTAGTTAGATTTAGGACACCATTATCTGAATACTCATGCACTTCTAGAAATGAACCCATCTCTACACAATCCTCATTGGTGGATGTTGGCTTGGCAACTTGCACCTCCTCTTGGGCAATATCTAAGGTGGTTGTAATATTTGGACATTCAAATTCATCCCCTTGATCATTCACCTTAGGTATCATTGGAGTGGAGGGTGCTATATTCGATGGTTGGTGTAGGTTGGCATCACTAACTCCAGAAGAATAATATTTCATGGGAACATGTTGTGCCTCCACTTGCCCTTGTTCTACCATTATTGCAACCTCATAGATTCTAGGAAAAGATGAGTCATCAAGATTTTCCTCAATAAGTGTAGCAAGTGTGGGGGTATGGCTCCCATGTATACTTTAATAGCTTCCTCTTCTTGTATGTCAAAACTTTCCCATATTTGAGAGTGCAATTCATGGAACCTCCCATTGAATTGACTCATGGATTCATTAGGCTCTTTACGAATAGAGGTAAATTGATTTTGCAACATATCTAAGTCAACTTGATTACCAAAATGATAAAGATAGGTTGCTTCTAGTTGGATCCAAGAAGTCCTAACCTCCATGGGTAACTTGCCATACCATAAGAATGATCTGTCATCCAAAATGTATGAGAAGAACCTACAAGCAATATCCTCATAGAAAATTTGGGATTGAAATAATGTGCTCTTGTACTCATGCAATTTTTGTAGGTAAGTCAATTTTTGTAGGTATCCTGATGTCACCTCTTGATTAAACAGTCGTAGAAACTCCAATAACATTTCAGGAATTTGATGGGGTGTTCCAAACATGGGAAAACACTCATAATACTTTCCTAACATAGATACCATTTCTTCTCTTAAAGATATGATTTGCTCCTCAAATGTCGCCATTAGTGAAACTCAAAGAATAACTTTAGAACCAAATTTGTTAGTCAAATAAAAATATCTTGCAATTAAGCATAAAATGACTAACAATTTTCAAATGAGTAAACCACAAAGATCATCATGTTAGTATCATCCCAAAAGATATGCATCAATTAAATCATGACATGAAAGAACATTCTCAAATTTACCAAAAGGTTAGTATTAACACATCATCAAATAGAGAATGTTAGAATCAATGAAAGTGATCAACAAAATTTCATTAGTCAAGACCAATGTCTTTGGATAAATATTTCAAGTAACATGAACAATTTAGCATCTAAATAGCAATAGAATAAATCAACTCAAACCCTCTTAGCTCCCAAAGTGTTGAGTGCTAAAATATTACCAAAGATGCTAATCAAATGAACTTGAAATATTTAGCAATTCAAAACTCTCAAAGTTACACCAAATCACATCATTCATGTATGAACAATCCAAAAGTGTTAGATCAATGAAAACCAATGCATGAATTGCTTAGCATAAATAAAATAAAGTAAACCAATTCAGGCCCTCCTTCTAGCACCAAAATGTTGAGTGTTAAAGGAGGCCTAAAGATAATAGATAATAGGGCATGAAATATTCCACAATTTAAATCCCTATAGCATTTAAAATCATAATAAAATAAACCACATCATGCCCTCCTTCTAGCACCAAAATGTTGAGTGTTAATTTTACCCAATTGTGAAATTACACTCTCCCTTAGGGTTTGGATCCCAAAACCCTCTCTTGCAAAGAAGTTAAACAAAACAACTTCTCCAAGGTCTCCGCTATATTAGCATTTGCATATGTGTATTAGTAATCTCAATAAAAATATATCAATTCAATGCTAGGAACACCTTAGTGATTGCAAGTAACTGTAAACAAGGGGCATGTGTTGGTTTATTTTACCATGCTACTTTAATGATTGTTCATGAAACCAAAATAAAAGTAAATGTGAATTGGCCCTCATATGACCACGATGTAGTGCCTTAATTCCTTTTATCTTGAGGATTTTAAGGTAGATTTTATCTTCCCTTATTAAGTGGATTTTAATCAAGTTTTACCTTGCATTAAATCCTACTTTAAACATGAAAGTAAAGATTAAAATCTATCTATGAATGTGAATCTGAAATGATGAATAGGCTCCTTAAATGTAGCTTCTTATCATGAAGATAAAGATAGCTTTTGATATGAATAATAAATTATTCCTCTTTGGTGAAATTAATTTTCACAAAGAGACAATAATTTATAGCCTTAAAATAAGGGCTTTAAAATGTCATTTAATTATCCCTCTTTTATGAAATAATTTTCATAAAGAAAAATAATTTAATGCTTTAAAATAACAACCTTTTAATATAACATGTAAAATTACCCCCTTCAATGAAATCAGAATTTTCATGAAGAAAGGTGCATTTATTGCTCCAAATATGGTAACTTGTGAAATGCCATAAAAATAACCCCTTCAATGAAATTGAAATTTTCATGAAGGAAATGTCATCATAGGCTTATAAATGAAAATGCAGAATTTAAAAATCTGATTTGCCTCCAAAACTTGAAAAAATGAATTTTCGAAATTATAAAAACCCTTAAAAACAGCAGTTTTCAAAAATTAATATAAAATCGAAATGACATCGGAATGAGTCCGAATATGTTGCGTATTGAATATTGATGTTCATTCTTCGCAGCCATGTAATTATTTTTGTCATTTTTTTTTAATGTCTGATGTTTTAAAAAAAAATGTAAAATAAAAGTTGGAAAACTGAAAAATAAAAATCTGAAATAAATCAAATGCTGAAAACGCAGACATGCAAAGCTTCATCAGTTTGATAGCACCCCATCCTGCAAAACCGAAGATGTGAGAAACTCTTACATGCAACCTAGCCTATTCGACCTGCATTTGCACAACCGAAATAAACTAAGTGCTAGCTCCTAGGGTTCAAAAATAAATTTCAGATTTCGAACATTCACATGAAGTAACCAAAAATGCATAAACTTCATCTATAAATTCGAAATCTGAAAAGGAAAAAAATAAAACAATTATAACCGAGCATGCAAAAGAAATCTCCTTCTTTCTTGCTAACAAGGCCTAAAATTTCTGAAAAAAAGCTTTTGCATTAAAAATGTTTCATGTTTTACACAGTCATTTTGGCAGCGCTTGGCCTTGCCAAAAAGTCCAGCCCCATTTCCTTCATTTCAAAGTCTATTTGAAAAAATTCAAGAATGTTGTTTCACTTCCCCACGAAGTCGCTTCGTTTTCCAACGTTTTCATTTACTTTTCAACTTCTTTGGCTCTTCATTGAAGACTCACGACGGCTTCTTCCATCCATTATGTTGGAAATTCCATGGCCCCTAATGTAACGATGACCTATCCCCTAATAACCGCTCTTTCCATGAGCATGTGTAACCCTCTTATCATTATATGCATCAAATATACATTATGTGGCACATTAATTTTTATATTTTGTACTATGCCAAGGTAGTATTTTGCAATAAATTCCTCTGTCGAAGAAATCTTCATTTACCTTGCAAACATGCGGCACCATTTTGAAACGCTTGGGCTCGTCCATTTACCGTGTTGACCTCGATTTGGCGTTTTGTTTGACCAAACAAGTAAATTCCTTACCACATGGTGGGCCACCATTTTAATGTATTTCATTAAGCCCCAAATGTGCCTAGGAGGTTTTGTCCCCACATTAGCCACATTCGATGTTAACCTTTGTACATTCGACATCTGTTCAATATCTTTGTTTCAACTGATGATAACATCTTCGACGTCGGTTTTCTTTATTTACGTAGGCTTCTGCCTATATTTAGCATTAAATTTTTCCTTGATATGTTGTATTCGACTTCTTACATCATCCAGATCTGCATTGAATGCTTTTGTGCAGTCTCATAATTACTGGTGGTGTCGCGCTATGGATGCTAGCCATTGGGTTCATTTTGCTGAAACTTCATGCCACATGCCACGTCCGAGTCAAATAGAACCTTCATGCCACGTCCTGCTCGCAACTAAAACTTCATCCTTTGCAATAACATGTGCTAGTGTCTACTATGCCACCCCACTTGGGACTCTACTTATTTCACCGCTATCGCTGGATGCTGCATTTTACTCATTCAATGTCTGCTCCCCATTGCTACTACCGACGAAGCCACGACCACATCTCTGCCATGTTTGTTCACTATCTTCTATTTTTGTCGAGGCTCTCACGATTCCTTCCTACGCAAAATCCGGGTGCATGATTCCCTCTACGTCTGTAACTATGGAAAACTTTGCCTCTGCCATTCGAACTGTCACTGTCGTAACAGGCTCTCTACATCTCATCAATGCACACTAGGTCCATGTTGGCATTATTTCGTATAAACTGGCCCCGATCGCTATCTACGACCACCACTGTGTGGAGCTACAACATGTACATTGCTACCCAAGACTCCATCTGTGACCATCCATTGTCGTTCGACCATGTAGATCCCCGCTCGCCTGCATTATCGCTGTTGAGTGAATCTGCCATGTCCAACTCACCATCACCAACTACTATCCACGTCATCACTATGTGCTCAGTTGTATCACCATCTCAATATGTGTTGGCCACACAAGTGTCGTTGCCACGTTTGGGTTGAACCCATGTTCCATCGTTCCACTCTTTCCCCAATGAGTACTTCAGTTGTTCATCTCCACCGCCAAGTCGTCCGCTCGGTGCAGCTATCAAAGCTGCATAGCTCGCAGAGTCCATGTCATTCACATAAGCCATGCGCGGCCTTCATCCTTCCTGCGACAAAGACAAATGTAGTGTTAGGCTTTTAAAACAAAGCTTTAAGCAAATAAATAGCCCATGAGGGCCCTACTTTAATATATAGTATTTTATTATTATTATTATTTTTTTAATATATATTTATTTTAAGCGAAAAACCCCTTGCCAGGCCGCCTTGGTCTGACAAACCGCGAACAGGGGGTTCTACACCGTTAAAGTCACCCAGGTGTTATAAGAAATATATAGTAATATATGTTCTTTTTCATTATTATATACTTTTTTGTTTTTATATTTATTTATATAATTATTATTATTAGTATATGAAATATACTAATAATAATAATATTTATTATTATTATTCTTTTCATTTTTTGTATTATTATATATAATATATATTCTAATAATAATATATATTAATTTATTTTATTTTTTATTATCTTTTTATTGAAACCAATAATTATATTCAATAAGAATCAAAGAACTTCCTTTTTTTATTAATATTTTAATTATCATTATTATCATATGAAATATAATAACAATAATAATATTTTTATCTTATTATCATACCTACAAATGAAAGCCAATACGAACATTAAACCAAAAACATTGCAAACAACAAACTTGACGAAAAACTCAACAACACAAAAGTGACGACAAAAAGTCATCGACAGAAAAGAAATCATCGACAAGAAAAAGTTATCGACAATAAAAAGTCATCAATAGAAAACAAATCGTCAACAAGAAAAAGTCATCGATAGAAAAGAAATCATCGACAATAAAATGTGCTAACAAGAAATGACAATAAATGCAAACTGACAGCAACATGAAATCATTAGACACTTCAAACAAACCACAAATATTTCAACAAAGAAACACAAATGGGTAAAATTTTTACAAGAAACACGAAGACCCCCAAAGAATAAGGAACTTCAAAGTCCCCTGACGATCCCATGGTCAGGGTTTTATTAACATGCTTGCCCAAAGACAACCAAAATTCGAAAAACCAAAAATTTAAAAGTGGGTCCCCAAGCTTTGGGGCTAGTTGTGGAGCAACCACAACAGGACAAAGAGGCTAGTTGTGGATCTTGCTGAAAGTAGGATTTTGGTAAGCCATTCCTTGATTCTTGAGAGGTTTTATTCTATCAGTAAGCACTTTGTATGCCTAAGAAGATATGGTCTCTTCCTCCTAAAGAGATCTTCTAGTGGCAGGAGGTGGTACGTTCTTTTGGGATCAATATAGTCAATTGTATTCATCGACCATGTATATAGAGGATGGTTCAGGATATTGTTGATCCTGATCATCTTGCTCTGATTCTTCATATTGGTCATGATCAGGTGGATTTGGTGCTTAGTGTTACTACTGCCTAGAAGCATGTTGTAATGTGTGGTGGGTATTATTGTCTACTTATCTAGAACACAGCTCAGGGTGAGAGATAGCACATATCTCATTATGTTGCTACCTATACTCACTACGTGGATGTAATTCAGCTTGAACTAATTATTTTGATCACTCATCTCACTAATTTTGATCAAAGATGTATTTTTCTCTTTGGTGGTATTCATACAAACATTGGAAAAGTAGCCTTTGTCATTCTACATCTTCTTTCTCTAATCGCTCATGCTCTACATGCAAGTCCTCCAATAGATTTTAGAGTATTTGCTCTCTCTGGACTACACAAAGCCTATGTATCTGATCTTATCGATCTACCGTATAGGGTATTTGGCTACCTAACTCCGTGTAAGGAGTCTTAGTAGTGTGAGTTTTAACAGAAGGATCTACTATACTCTTTTCTCTATCTGTTGAAGGTACGTTGACATTATGTTCAACTCTTTGCTCTATACACACATATGTTAATGGGGCATTTGTACTACATGGGTGCTTTGAGGATTCACCTTGGGTATAAGTATGTCTCACTAAATCTTCACTACATGCACTCTCAGAACGAGAATGGGTAGTAGAACCGGCCCTATGATTTTATCTTCTAGGATCTTGGTCTAGATGATCAAGCTGACAAGTTCTCCATGGTTGAATGAAAGGAGTACCATTCACATCGATACTTCAAAGATCTATCAAATTTGCAACATGATCAAAGTGATTTAGGGTTCTTGTGGGTATGCGTTTAGGTGCACTCCCTATGTTTTTACCCCTCATTGGGTAGGTTTTTTCTACTACCATCATGTGATGATTGGGATCTTGAAACACCCTCATTTAGATCATGAGAAGATCCTAGATTGGGTCTCCTATTTGGGGTTTCTCGATGATATTTCCCTATTCATATTTATCCCCTATAAGGCTACCTGATAATATTCCAAGTACGTATTGTGTAGGTGTATCAAATCTAGTGTTATTTGTGTTTGGTGGTGCATTTGGTGTTGCCTTAGTCATAGACCAAGGGCGGCCCCATGTGGTGACCATAAATTTATGAATTTATCTCTTGTGTAAATTTTAAGAAACAGACAAAGTGATGAGTAGTCGTTATACCATCATTAAATCTCAAAGATCTTATCAATCTCGGGTGGTGTCCAAGGCTGTCTACGATAGAAAGTTCAAGCAGGGTTGTAGTTCAGTTCATTTGGAAGCAGCAGGTCTTTATTGGTGGAATTGATTGTGTGGGGGTTTTGTGTCACTTCTACCCCTAAATTGCATAAATTTAACTTTAATCTATTTGCAAGAATGAAAAACTAATTGTTGTCTACAGAAATAAAGTCCTAATTACAATTGCTAAATTGAGACTTAATTGATTTGCATAAGGAAAATCCTAATTACAGTTGCTAAATGAGAAACCTATTTACTTTTGCAATGATGAGATAAAACAAGTAATCAACTTCTATCAATACTCTGAAATAGAAGGTCGTCAATCTTCTATGCAGTGTTTGACAAAGAAAAACAAGAATGCAGGAAATTATAGAAAACTTGTAAATTGCTGGAAATGTAAATTGCAGGGAATTGGAAAATTACTGAAAAATAAAGAAACTGATTATATCTATTGCTGATTACATCACAAATGTAAAATAGATGGATAAAAACTAAAACAGAAATCAAATACCACAAAATGCTGAAATTGACAAGTTCCACTACTTATTCTGTTGCAGCAAAATCAGGACTGAAAACCTGTCTGTTAGTCCTTCTCCTAGATCTGAAAGTGGCCGGCCTCCTTTTCCAGAAGAAGGTATAATTTCTTCTCTAAGTCTTACTCACACTCAAACATAACAAAATAAATGAAATGAAAACTGCACTTTTATTGCTTCAAAAACATAATTACAATTCTGCTGAAATCTGTTACAGATCTGCAATCTGTTACAGGTCTATTATCTCTAATATGTCTAATCTCTAATCTAATATTTCTAATATCTAATATTTCTTCCTAATAGCTCAACCTGTACGGGAGCTATCTTTTATAGATGCCTAAAATCTAATTACAAACATAAAATATGTTGTCCTGATATCCTGCAGAATTTCCTGGGTTTATCCTAGAAGAAGATCAAATTTGATCTTTTCCATAAATGGTGGCTTTGGACGGCAAGGACGGCAAAGTTATATGGGAGATATTTTCCCTTAACTTTCTCAACCTTATTATCCCCTTTTCCACCGCCAAAAGTCAGTCAACAAGTCAAAAAGTACATTATGTTTTCATTCCGAAGATAAGTGGCTCATTCCGAAGATACTGCAATTCTCATTCCGAAGATCCGCTCATTTCGAAGATACTGCAATTCTCATTTCGAAGATCCGCTCATTCCGAAGATACTGCAATTCTCATTCCAAAGATCCTCATTCCGAAGACACTGTGTTTTCTCATTCCGAAGATATCTGTTCATTTCGAAGATATGTTCATTCCGAAGACACTGTGTTCATTTCGAAGATCTTTAGAATGACCAACTATGTTGACTCCAAATGGTTTTGGCTGCATTTCTCAGGTGTATTAGACCTCAGGATCAGATTGCAATAGTCTTCATTCTTCCTTGGATGTGAATTCCATGCCTTGCCATTCATTGGTAGCTTGCTGGAATTTATATGGAAAAACCAGTTTTCTGCTGCACAGTAATAAGTCTTTGTACTATTTGCTGAATTTAGAGAAACTAATGCTTAATGATCATCAAAATAAGACTACTGAAATGCTGCTGTCAACCTAAGCATGAAAATATAACATAAAACTATACAAGAACTGTTAAAAATCAGAATATAATGTCCTTAACACTGCAATCATGCAAACAGTTAATACAGAGCATATTAAATCAACTTAACTAGCATATAAGATAATTCACAAGAGTTTTAGGCAGTTTTAGGCAGTTTTAACTATTTAAAACATGCTATAAATGAGGCTTATCCAGGCCTCATCATTCCCCCCAACTTATATTAATGCATGCCCTCATGCATTGCAGTGGGCTATGGAGTCACAAATGTCCATACTCATATTCCATGTTTCATAGAACAATTTAATGCCTGTGTAATTTCTCATGAAGATTTCTGATTCATTATTCAAACTGATCATCTAGTTGGGAATCCTCTTCAAAATAATTATGACAGCCTGCTTTTTAGTTTCTCCACTTTTTGCTATAATTCTCTAATTTTCTTTTCATGTTTTTCAATAACATCTTTTCTTTCCTCAATCCATCTCATTTGTATTTTTATAACACTCTTGGCTACTCTCACTTGTTTTGTGATGTCCAAATCCTCTTCTTCATTTGACTCGTAACCTAATACCGATAAATCAACTACAGTTTGCTGCTCAACAATGATCTCATCCTCTCTTCAGACCCCTACTCATGTACAGGAGGTTCCATGAAATTATTTATGATTACATCCAAATTCTTAGTGGCTTGTTGCACTTCTATGACATCAGGGCTATCCTGTCTGGTCTTCTCTTCAATAATTTGCTCTTTTTGTTGGAGTCTTGCAGACCTCCTAGTCCTTAATGTATATTTTCTCTTCTTGCCCTATTTTCTTGTGGTAATAGCGGCTGTAGGGATAGCTTCAAGCTCTTCACTAGGAACTTCACTCTTATATTCTGACAAATAAATAACATCTTTAGAAAAATGAACCCTCTTCTATTTTATTTTTTTGCTATCAGTTTCAGGCCCTCTTTTCTTAGTCTGTGAGTTTGATGGTTCTGTTGCTGCTGCTGGGTGCGTTTTTTTTTTGCAATAGCCTCTGCAGTAGTTCCTATTTCTTCTTCTACAACAGCCTCTGTAGCAGCTATTTCTTCTTCCAATAGCCTCTGCAGATTGTTTCTTCTTCGCAACAACATCTACAGCATCTGTTAGGTCACTGATTTCTGGTTGCTATAGGGTTTGCTCTTGTTCTTCTTCAGAAAGAATAATTTTTTTTCTTGTAATCATTAGCAAATATGTCTTCGAAAAGAAAATATGGCACACTTCCTTATTCTATGCTCTGAACACCTAGCCATCAATCATTGGACATCCTTGCCATCAAATTTTCTTTACTATTTTTAGCTTGTCCATTCTGCATGCAAATTTTCCCACATGAGTGGTTATTATCAATGAATGGTGGTGGCATGTTTGTTAAATCTTCATTCCAAAGATTATGTTTCATTCTGAAGACTAAGCTGGGCATTTAATTTGAAGATAACCTCATTCCGAAGATAAACCTTCATTCTAAAGACACACCTTCATTCTGAAGACAAACCTTCATTCTGAAGACAAACCTTCATTCCGAAGACACACCTTCATTCTGAAGACAAACCTTCATTCTGAAGACACACCTTCATTCTGAAGACAAAGCTTCATTCTGAAGATACCACGGTTATTTGAAGATACAACAGTCATTCTGAAGACATAGCAGAAACCAACATTTTTCTCTTTCTCCAAGCATGTTTTGTTTATGCCAACTCTTATGAACACTTTTATACTAATGGTTAATTGTCATATACTATATATCAAATATTTACAATGAGAAAAGTGCAAGAAACATATATACCTGGTTAAAACAAGTTAATGCAAGTTTTGAAAGATGACTCGCTTTGTTGATATTCTCTTGAGGCTTCCTGCAACACTTCAAAAACAAGTGCAGTTGGTGAATTTGTACAATGATGACTCAAAACTTTCAAGGTTATGCATGCCATAAAACTGGTTTTCATGCATACCAACTCAGTAGCGCCTTAGAAAAGGTTTTCACTGCTGAGCTATTCATTTTTCTCTCTTTTTTTTTTTTTTCTTTAACCTCTCCTTTTCTCTCTTTTTTTTCTTTGTCTTTTTGATTCTGATTGTGCCCGTGAAGGAATTCATGACTTCCCTGAAATCATGCCCATGAAGGAATTCACAGCCATAATTTATTCATCTTTTTGTTTTCTATTTTTTTCTAATTTTTTTTCTTTTTCTTTTAAGATTCAAAGATATGATCATTTGGAATCTTCATCAGAAGAAGAAGCCTCTTCTGTCAAATGTAACTGTGTGAAATACCGAGCAAATTCCACCTTTGTTAGTGGTTTATGGTACAACTGTAAAAGATGTCCATTCACCACTAATATCCTCCTTACATCATCAACTAAAGAAAGTTGAACAACTTCATTCTCAAACTCCCCTGGTTCATCCTTGCTGCTCTTAATGTGATCATCATGCCACATTTTCCATTTTTGTTGAGTGAACTCTATTTGGTGAAGTGCTTCCAACCAAAGTTCATCAAATGCATTCAACTGCAAAATTTGTTTTTTCTGTACCTGCAACAACTCAATGCCAATCGCTAAAGATGCATAAAATGTTAGTAAAGCATTAGGATGTTGCACCAATATATCAAACAAATTTGCTCCCTGGTTTTTAGTCAACCAACTATTGTTGTTCAAAGGTTGTTTTGGCCGTGTTTCAGTTTGTTTTGTACCAGGCTTATTTGAATTGGTTCTTGGAGAAACATTTTTATTTACACCAATGGAGGCCAAAACTAAAGTATTCTTTTCATTTTCCTTATGTGTTCTAAGAAACTGTGGGCTTTCTATACAATCATACTTAGGTGTAATAAGTTTACCTGAAAGCAAGTTAACTAATTTTCCACCTTTTTGTATGGTTTTAGGATATACTTTCTTCTTTTTTCTTGGTTTTCTAAAACACATTTCTTGAACAATCCTATTAATGATTGGTACAACTTGAGGTAAAGGGATTGTAACAGTTAAATGTTCTAATTCCTTTATCAAATCTGATTGTGAAGATGTTATTTTTGATATCTCAGATTGTTCAAAATATGATACTTTATTTGATGAGGTATCTTGTTCTTCTTGATGTTGTTTTAGTGTAGATTTGTTTTCATGTTCATTCTTTTTAACTTCACTTTCTACACTGATAAGTGGAATAGGTTCAAGCAGTGGTTCACCTAAACACAACTGAGTTTTAACACAGTCACTAACATTTATTAGGGTTGTATTTTTTGATTCAACCATAGAGACAGGGGTTACCTGTTTAACATGATTTGGACTCGACCACAAAGTTGAGTTGAAAATAGAGGTTGTTTTAATTTTTGTTGTTGTTGTCCATGATAGAAATTATGGATATAATTAGGCAACAAATTTGATTTTTGTTTTTGACAATGTTGCTGCCCTTTGTACAGATTTTGATGTTGTACCCATTGATATCCCTGTAATTTTGGCTGCAACCATGGTGGATGTTGTTGATTCCATTGTTGTTGCATCCATCCATGTTGAGACCATGCTTGGGAGTATGCCCATGGTGGTTGACTCCAACATTGTTGAAGTGGACCTGAAGCAGACCATGGCATATACCAAGGATTATTTCCCCAATGTGCAGGAAATTGAGAAGCATTCTGATATGGAAATTTATGAAAATTATTCCCTTGTCCTTGTCCTACAAAATTGGTTTTTTTCATAGGTTGAGACTGTTTTTCAAAGACACTTTTAAGTTCTGGCAATAAACTACACTGATCCGTGGGGTGTCCTAATTGACAAATGCTACATGTAGCAGGTATACATATTTTGTTCAAAGGACAATCATGAAGAGAGTGTTGCTTTTTACATTCTGAACAATAGATGGCTGAAGATTCAGTAGATTCATTTTTTTCATCTAATGTTCTATCATGTACTAAAACATCAGCCTCTTTTATGCATTCTTTCAAATCATGTTTTTCATTACCAATTCTGTGTTTTCTATGCCTTGAATGAGAGTAATTTTTATAGAGTTTAATAATTTCCTCAAATTTAAGTGCATTTGTATCTCCTCTTCCCAAGATATCCAATGCATCCCTAGATTCATCTTGTAGTCCCCTTAAGAATATGACTTTGCAAATTTCAGGTTCAACACTTCCACATCTCTTATGAACAAAAGAAAATCTGTCTATATAATCTTCTAAGATTTCATTTTCCTCTTGTTTCATTGTAAGAATTTCATCATTTTGATTCTTGACTTGACAATATTCTTGGTATCTCTCCAAGAATATGTTTTCCATCTCATCCCAAGTTCTAATTGAGTCAGGTGCTAAGGTGATAAACCATCGTAGAGCTAACTCTTTAAGAGTGGAAGGAAATAGTTTGAGCTTTTGATTGTCATTAGTGTAATCATGAGCTTGACATACAATTTTAAACTCAAACAAAAACATATCAGGATCTTCGGATGTAATTCCCTTGAAAGTTGGTAATACTGCAGGTGAAATGACCTTCATGGGAGCATTTTGATTAAGATCTAGTTGGATGGGATTTTGAAAAGTTCTGGCAGTTGCACTAGGGTGGAGCACATTGTTGGCTCTACCTTGATTCTCTTGTGAGCCTTCCATTGTAGGTTCCCAAAAACAATTATAAATCTTGTCAAATTTTCCCGATTGTATGGATTTGTCAAGAGAAAATGGTGTTGAACTACTTAATTTTCCTCCTTGTAATGATTTCTCAAAGGATCTTGCAGTGCTGGAAGTGGATGATTGGGATTCTTTGAAAATTCCAACATTTTTGGAAATAAAAAATTTAGACATTTTTGACATAATTTCAACCTCTTGTGAAATTTTTCTTCTTGTGGTTTCTTGCTTATTTCCTAAATGGACTGAAATACAATTTACCAATAACAATTACTTATACCAGTCATTACATTCAGATTTTACTCTAAAATTCACAACTTAGCATATTTAATAATTATTGGACTGCTTTTCACCTTCTAACAACACCGTGTTCCCCGACAACGGTGCCAAAATGATGGGTAGTCATTATACCATCATTAAATCTCAAAGATCTTATCAATCCGGGGTGGTGTCCAAGGCTGTCTACGATAGAAAGTTCAAGCAGGGTTGTAGTTCAGCTCATTTGGAAGCAGCAGGTCTTATTGGTGGAATTGATTGTGTGGGGGTTTTGTGTCACTTCTACCCCTAAATTGCATAAATTTAACTTTAATCTATTTGCAAGAATGAAAAACTAATTGTTGTCTGCAGAAATAAAGTCCTAATTACAATTGCTAAATTGAGACTTAATTGATTTGCAGAAGGAAAATCCTAATTACAAGTTGCTAAATGAGAAACCTATTTACTTTTGCAATGATGAGATAAAACAAGTAATCAACTTCTATCAATACTCTGAAATAGAAGGTCGTCAATCTTCTGTGCAGTGTTTGACAGCAAAAACAAGAATGCAGGAAATTATAGAAAACTTGTAAATTGCTGGAAATGTAAATTGCAGGGAATTGGAAAATTACTAAAAAATAAAGAAACTGATTATATCTATTGCTGATTACATCACAAATGTAAAATAGATGGATAAAAACTAAAACAGAAATCAAATACCACAAAATGCTGAAATTGACAAGTTCCACTACTTATTCTCATGCAGCAAAATCAGGACTAAAAACCTGTCCGTTAGTCCTTCTCCTAGATTTGAAAGTGGCCGGCCTCCTTTTCCGTAAGAAGGTATAATTTCTTCTCTAAGTCTTACTCACACTCAGACATAACAAAATAAATGAAATGAAAACTGCACTTTTATTGCTTCAGAAACATAATTACAATTATGCTGAAATCTGTTACAGATCTGCAATCTGTTACAGGTCTATTATCTCTAATATGTCTAATCTCTAATCTAATATTTCTAATATCTAATATCTTCCTAATAGCTCAACCTGTACGGGAGCTATCTTTTATAGATGCCTAAAATCTAATTACAAACATAAAATATGTTGTCCTGATATCCTGCAGAATTTCCTGGGTTTATCCTAGAAGAAGATCAAATTTGATCTTTTCCATAAATGGTGGCTTTGGACGGCAAGGACGACAAAGTTATATGGGAGATATTTTCCCTTAACTTTCTCAACCTTATTATCCCCTTTTCCACCGCCAAAAGTCAGTCAACAAGTCAAAAAGTACATTCTGTTTTCATTCCGAAGATAAGTGGCTCATTCCGAAGATACTACAATTCTCATTCCGAAGATCCGCTCATTTCGAAGATACTGCAATTCTCATTCCGAAGATCCGCTCATTTCGAAGATACTACAATTCTCATTCCGAAGATCCGCTCATTCCGAAGACACTATGTTCATTCCGAAGACATCTGTCATTTCGAAGACATCGTGTTCATTCCGAAGACACTGTGTTCATTCCGAAGATCTTTAGAATGACCAACTGTGTTGACTCCAAATGGTTTTGGCTGCATTTCTCAAGTGTATTAGACCTCAGGATCAGATTGCAATAGTCTTCATTCTTCCTTGGATGTGAATTCCATGCCTTGCCATTCATTGGTAGCTTGCTGGAATTTATATGGAAAAACCAGCTTTTCGTCGCACGATAATAAGTCTTTGTACTATTTGCTGAATTTAGAGACACTAATGCTTAATGATCATCAAAATAAGACTACTGAAATGCTGCTGTCAACCTAAGCATGAAAATATAACATAAAACTATACAAGAATCGTTAAAAATCAGAATATAATGTCCTTAACACCGCAATCATGCAAACAGTTAATACAGAGCATATTAAATCAACTTAACTAGCATATAAGATAATTCACAAGATTTTTAGGCAGTTTTAGGCAGTTTTAACTATTTAAAACATGCTATAAATGAGGCTTATCCAGGCCTCATCACAAAGTATACAAAATGGTTATCTCTTTTAAATTTTCTTTGTCTTTCCTAAAACTCGTCTTGTGTGTTATGGTTTTTTGGAAATCAAATCTTTCTCTTATCGCTTTTGTAACTTGTTGATAATGCTCTTTATTATTTAAGATTTTCACCCATATACTCACAACAACAAACCTCGTAATGACATCCAGGTTGTCATACCCACCAAGATATGGAGATGAAACCCATATCCGATCAGGGAGCATAGGTACTACCGATCCTCACCTAACACACCATGGTCAGTGATACACCCTCCAAAGAGGAGTGCATGCAATTTTCCATGGATATGATAGTTCTTGGATCAGCCTTGGCCATAGACGGGTAACAAAAAACTCAATCAACAAGCCAACCAAGTGGTAATGACATCCACCGTTGGTCTTTATCAATTGGTTGGATGTGATATCCCAATGCAATTGATGTTTACACTTGAAATGTGGTGTATAATTTTTTTGTTTTATTTGAAGCATAAAATAAATATGCATCAAACATCATTTAATGACATTTTCACTACATGTTTATAAAGTACATTTTATATTTAGAGATGCAATATGAAAATATATTATGTGTTCAAAGAATGTAAATGCAACTAAAATGATATAGTGTTTAAGTAGGCTTTAGATCAAGTAGACCTACAAACAGTTTAAGTAGTAGCCACTTCTATGAATAGCGATGCACAATCATAGCCGCTATACATAGGAGCAGCTAAGATTCATAGTTGCTATCTTCTGGGGTATCTAATAGCAACAACCTCTATTTCCAACAACAGTTAACAGAAAATACAAAAAAGAAATAGATTTATCTTTTAAATCTTTTTCTATGTGATCTAATTAGTTCCTACTATTTTTTTCAATAAAACATAGGAAACAAAAATATAAAATAGGGAGAGAATGACTTGCAGGTGAATCCTCATCTGAAGAAGAATGTTGCAAGTTGGAATTTCTCTATCTTTCCCATAGTTGTTGATGATCAGGGTGGTTATGGCACTAGCCACTGATGCTCAGATCAATGGTGACTTTTAGCTACTACCGCTTAGAGTGGCTATACCTAAAATGAGAAAAATAAATAAAAATACCAATTAGAAAGGAAAAAGTGGGTTAGGTCGATCGTGATTGCCACTGTGAGATGCTAAAAATCTAACACCTAATGTAATATGTAATAAAAAATAACAAGATAGATCATGTAATCAACTGTAAAGAGACACATAAAATAAATGTGCCCATATTTATTTATTTTGATAAATTATCTTTATAACTAGGTTACAAGATATCCCTCTTAGGGATTAACCATTTGATACATATTACAATCCATAATTCATATGGTAGGTGTCTTCAATAGATCCTTAGATCCTCAAAATTTGATTACAGGAGGGATTATCCCTGGAACCTCCTCTTTGTGATGATATTGAAGATGATCTTGAAGATCTTTAGCCTTGGAATGCTCTGTAATCTACACACAAAGAACTGCAAAATGGATTAGTAGCATATGATGTCTCTCAAAATGAGGATTTTCTCTTAAAAAAATTAAATCATAAGAAAATGCATAAAGATACATAAATATGCTTTAAAAACTAAAAACAATGCATAAAGATTGAAAAAAATGTTGTAAATCTAGGGTTAGAAATCAATGAAATGTAGATGAGGTAAATCTAACGCTAAAATAATGGAAAAATACACATCATATCATAGCCACTGATGATAAAATTAGCTTGATCTATTAGCCATTATCAATGTCAACAGTTGCGCCTACAATCCATTGTTAAAAATAGCAGTCGTAGGAAAAGTGTTCTATCCTCTGTATTCCCAACCTGAAGTCAATCAATCCTTGTGCTAAATTGATGTTCAAGGGTTGCTTGTATCCTGGCACATAGTGTTGTGATAAAATTTGCTTTAATCCATTGGAATTTGGGGCTTCAACAGTGGTATGGTTACTCCTAAAGCTTTTGGTAGCTCCATTAATAAATGCACACTTGTCATTTCTCAATTGGATAGCACTTTGTTATTCCTCAAGGGGATGTAAAGTTGCTCTTTAATTCGATAGGGCTCTACTATGGCAAATGCTCATAAAATATCCAAACTTCTATTGTAAATTTGAGGCCTTAAATAGGCACCCAAATTTTCTCTTTAACTTCTCCAAGAAGCCAAGAACCTGATGCAGTTAGGTTGGGGCCATTGAAAGGAAGCTTCTAGATGCTTAAATTTTACCAACTATCCAAGAATCCATTAGAATCCAATGTAATTACTTGGCTCAAATAGCTTGAGTTTATTACAAGGTTAGCTATTATCGACCATGGTGGCTATGGTCATAGCTATTATCACCATCAACGACTAGCCCGTGGCCACTCTAATCATCATCAAAACTAAAAGAAGTCACTGATTTCATCAACAACTATGGTTGACTAGGACTAGACTATCCTATTTGAGTGGTTAGAATCGTTGTTGGGTCTTGGAAAGGTCCAAGATCATTAATATGGACTGATAAGGTGTCCATATGAGTAGCCTCCTAAACATGACATTATTAGGTGTCTACACTTTGTGGTCATTAGAATAAATATGTGTCAGCCCAAAGAAGGGGGTGAGATTTTGCCAATTAAGTCAAAATCCCACTACAAAAATGCCATAACGAATGTATCAATTGTAAGGCATATGAAGGTACGTGTGATAGATTAGCATTATGTTGATATTTAATACACTTCTTGATATAAGTGCAACCATATTTCCCCATGGTGGGCCAATAATAACCCATTCAAAGGATGCAGTTAGCGATAACCATATCGCTAAAATAGCCACTACAAGTACAATCATGATCTTGAGAGATTGCCCAAGCAGATTCTTAGGGCTCTATGGAATGAAGGAGAAGACCATCATAGATTCAATGATAAATTATATCTCCTAATAAGACATATTGTATCACTTTTTGCTTTTGTCCATTTGGTAGCATGCAACAATCTTGAAGGAATATTACCAAGTTTTAGGAAATATTTTAGTTGAGCAAACCAATATTGATATGGTTAAGTTTTGACTAAGTGAACTGCTTGATACTTTTGTGACTCATATTGCACAAATTTGGATTGGGATATGCTCTTAAGATAGATGGTCGTGGTGCTATTAGAAAGACTCTATCATACCAAGGACCCTCAAGATGCATGCTTTAAAAATTCATGTATTTGAGAGAATCGATCTTGGTATGGTTCAATATAAATCATGTGGACATATTGCTCATCTTTACAAGTATATCATGAGATTACCGATTGAGAGAGCATTTTGACTTGAATAGTAGTGACATTATCTGATAGGTTTTGAAGAATTAAGGAGCCCAAGGAAGCCATTGTATCCACAAAATAGTTGGAAGAGTGAGGAACTACCTCGATGTCATACCATTCAAATTTAGTTAATAATTTTTCCATAAGGGATTTATATGATTTCAAGATTGGACAATAGCATTGGTAAATTTCCTTAACTTGGTTGACAATGAGCAAGGAATCACCAAAGATGTTGATATTCTTGATGTTCATGGTGAGAGTTAATTGAAGACCCAAAAGAAGGGTCTTGTACTCAACATTTTTGTTGGTGCATAGAAAATAAATTTTAAATGAAAAGTAAATAGGAGCCCCTTTCTTTGTGAAAAACATGATTCCTACACCACCCCCTTTCTCACATTTAGAACCATCAAATAATAGTGTCATATTAGCTTTATTCTATAATTCTTCAGGTTCTCGCAAATTTGGTAATGTGAAGATTGCATCATCAAGTAACTTGATTGTAAGAAGATTATCATCCTGGAAAGGAGCCTCTTCTAGTTGATCAGTGATTAATTGACATTTAATATATTTTTGACCTATGAACTTGAGGTTAAATTCTATCAACATCATTATATACTTTGCAGTATGAATATTTTGATATATTCGACTCATCGTGTACTATAGAGGATTTTATTTAGAAATAACATACATTGTTTGATTTAGCATGTAATGTTGAAGCTTCTTTGTGGCAAAGACTACTGCTAACCAAAGATTATCAACGTATGCATACTTGAGCTCATAGCTGACCAAGGTGTGACTGATGTAATAAATAAATTGTTCTTTATTTACCTCATTCTTTTGGGCCAACATGGTCCCTAAGGTAAAGTTAGTAGTTGATATGCATAATAAGAATGGTACACCTGGTCTAGGTGAAGCTAGTACTAGTGAAGACACCACGTATTTCTTGGTTTCATCAAATGCTTTTTTAAATATGTCATCCTAATTAAAGGTGACCCTATTTTTTTAACAATCGATTCATCGGTCAACATTTATCTGAAACTTGCGCTATGAAGTGTCAGATAGATGCGATGTTCCCTTGTAAGCTGCAAAGCTACTTAAGGTTGGTAGGTGGAGCATTTCTAATATTATCTTAACTTTAGTTGGATCAACTTTGATTCCTCATTTAGAGACTATGAAACCTAATATTTTTCTAGATGTTACTCTAAAAACACACTTCTTAGGGTTCAGTGGTACGTTATGCTCTATGAGACGATTAAAGACATTTCTTAAAACATCAATATGCTCATGATGCAACATGGATTTGGCCAATAAGTCATCCATGTAATATTCCAATATTTTATGCATGTAATTATAGAATATGTATGTCATGGCCCACTAATAGGTAGCACCAACATTTTGAAGACCAAATGGCATTATTTTATAGTAGAATGTCCTCCAAGGTGTTGTGAAAGCCATTTTGGGCTGGTCATCTAGGTTGACTCAAATTTTGTTGTAACCGAAAAACCATCCATGAGGGACAATATTTCATGACCAACAATCACATCAATGAGTGCATCAATTTTTGGGAGTGGGAATTCATCCTTTGGACTCACTTTATTAAGATCATGAAAATTAGTACATATGTGAATATTCTCATCTAGTTTCTTGATAGGAACCATGTTGGACACCCAGTTAGGATATTTGCTAGGTTGAATAAAACTTGCATCCAATACTTTTGGAGTTCATATTTAACCATTAAGGTAATTTTTGGATGTATCTTGCAAAGCTTTTGCTTGACTGGTTTAATTATTTGATCAAGTGTTAAGTTATGCACGATCAGATTTGGGTTGAGACTTGACATGTCTTTGTAAGACCAAGCAAAAGCCTTCTTCTTCTCTATCAAGAAAGTTGTGTAATTGGCTTGTTTCATAAGGGATAGAATTTTTCCCAACTTGACATTTTTAGAAACTTCAGGATTGGTCCAAATATCTACATCAATTATGTCCTCAATTGACATATGGGATCCCTCCTACAGTTGATGACGTGTAGGGATCAAATGGATGTCATCAGCTAGATTTGGATAATTGATCATGTCATCAGGTTTGATCTCATATTGAAAAACATCTTTAGATGACTCTAAGGAGAAATGAAATGGTTGCAACATTTCTTCACTGGGTAAGAACTTTGAGTGTGATGGTGGAAAAGTGGTGTGATCAAAATCAATGGCTTCATATGGTTGATACATAAAGGTTTTGAAAGGTCACCTAGGTAGCGTAGTGGAACTTCAAGGTCAATGAGATAATATTGATGACAAGTGGATAATATCTATTTTATAGTGGGAAATTTAATAAAAATAGGTGGTCGTAGATACCTCAAGGGTGGCTAAGGTGGTGGAAAAATGATAGGGTGTGGCTTGCGTAGGATAAAAATGACCAGATATTTGGGTGGAAGAAGTTGTCACCAAATGGGTATTCATATAGGGAATAAGCTAAGGTAGGATTCATCCAAATCATTGAGAGGTTCAATAGTAGCTGATTCATCCTCTAAGATATTTTAAGTAATAGATATTGCATCATACTCTTGATAAGATGAATCGATAGATATGTCATCATAATTCTGGTCGGATTCACCATCTTCTTCAATCCAATCATTTTCAGGATCATTGCCTATATCCTATTTATATTGTATGTTGGTATCTATTAATTCTTTAAACTCATCATTAGAGATCAATTTGCTCGTATTCTCTTGATTAGAGGATGAAAGAGGATCAATTCAAACATGGTAACTAATCCACTAAATGTGGCTAGGACCTAGATACTCTAAATTTATCTCATCCTCCTTTTCTTTGGATGCCTCACTAGAAGAGTCAAAGAACTCAATGGTTATCACCATGATTATAATATGGTCACTTAGTAGATGATTGTGTCTAGGATCTAAGTATCCATTCCCATCAATCTCATCACCAAAGCCTATGGTCAAGTTCTAGAGCGAGTTTACGAGGAGCTCATCTAACATACGCACATAATACCCTAAGTTGAACTTGTTGGTAGGTAGTTGATAATATGGTTGGTAAGGGGTCTAAAGACCTTGTTTGTATTGACCAAGACAATTTCCATTCCAATGGAAGTGGTAAAAGTACTGTAGGGCAAAGGTTGAATTTGACATGTAACTGATGTTTGCTAGGAACGACTACTCATATTCTATCATAAGAGATGACACTGAGGTAATGTTAAAATCCCCATAGACAAATTTTATCTAATTAGGAGGACACCCTAGGGGACAATGGTACAGATGGGTACAGGTGGCTAGCGAGGTTTACCCATGTCTTGCACTAACTCGATGACGGGAGTAAGTGTAACATTTTGTACCAAATACTCAACGAGTCCTAGATTGGTCATGTGGACTATGATTTACAAGAAGGCAAAAAATGATGATGGGGATGCAGGTTGGTATGGCTCATCCATAGAAATAGGTGATTCTTCCTCATCCATAGGATTTGGAATGACTACTTCAAAAATGGTGGATATGGATGATGATGTTTTATTGATTGGTACCTTCAATAGATTCCTACTTAGGATATCTGATGATGAAGGAATATCGTAAGAGATCAATGGTGATGGTTTGGATGGTGGTGATGGTGATGAATTGGTGGATGGTTGTAGTGAGGGATCTGGATCTTTGATAGGATTATTGGATTGAATGTCCAGATGCACTAAAGGAAAGGTAGATTCTTGCGGATGGTTGACCAAATTGTAGAACTTGAAGGACTCTAAGTCTACAGGAACTACATGAACCTACCGTTCATGGATGTACTTGATGCATTGGTGCAATACAAAATAAATACACTTCATATCATGGATCCAAGGTCTTCCAAGTAATATGTTGTACTATATTGCACCCTCCAAGATATGGTACAACATAGGAATTATCTTTAGCCCAACCTAAATAGGGAGGAATGGGTTGATAGTGGAGCATAGAGCATCGTTAAAATCTTGAAGGATGAATGTAGATAATGTATAATGTGATGGCTGTAGGCAACAAATCCACCTCCCAGAAGAAGAAAAAGTGATTTGCTAGATTTTGATAGTTTTGGGAATAATTTGCTCAAGTTTTGTAAAACCGTACAATTGGAGCAAATCGTACAGTGGAAGGCAAGATCATACAACTAAACCATACAAAGTAGTAGAAAATCATACAGGGTGCACCGAAATTCACTCAGATGCAAAGGAAATATAATTTCGGGATGAAATGTCACATGGATTTGCTAAACTAAGGTGTAAACTTAGGAAAATACCAAAATAATGTATTCAGTTGTAGATGGGCAGTTGTGAATAACAGATTGTCTCAGGAACCACTTTGGAATGGCCTGGGCAATGTTATATAAGGCCCCATTTTTGAATTTGTAGGTCTGGCTACTAGTTTACTGGTTATTAGTTGCTAGAATAGAGAGATAGACATAATTCTAAGTTATTGCAATTACCTTGAGAGAGTTTTTGACATTGTAACTTAATTTAAAGTCATTAATGATAATAATAGACATTGTGGATGATAGTGTAAAATATCGTTGTGAAGGAATAATATATTGTGGATTAACATTGTGTAATTGAGTTTCTACCTTACTGTTATATGTTAGTTTTAGCTTTGTTGCAGCTTTGTGGAGAAGATGATCACTGGTGAATCATGGGGAATGATTTAGGAGCTTAGTGACATTGGTGAAGACATGTTGAAGTAGATTGTATGATTCTTGTATGACATTGCTTGTATGGAATCTCTCCTCAACCCGGTTTGAATGCTTTGTTGGTGAAAGAGATTGTCTTGTTTAGGTTGTTAAACCTTTACAAAACATCCCGGAGAGAAATTAGAGTAGAATAACATAACAATTAAAACATTTTTGTACCTATAGTTCGTACATATCGTACATCATACATCATACAAATCGTACAAACAATTGTTACCCGATTTGGTAAAATAGGCGATTGATAGGAATTTACCCGATTTGGTAGTTTTGGTGAATCGGCTTGAACGATTACAAAAATGTGTATGGCAGCCTCCAAAATAGCATTTGTCAATTTTTATGAGTGCAATATCGTACCATATTGGTCACTATACGATCTGAGATCATACAGTGTATGTAATTTGGGTCCGTATAAGGAATTGATAGTTTGTACAAGGGTAGTTTGGGTGACTAAAAGACTGTTTGATTTGGTCATTGAGATAAGCTTGGTCTAGGAATCATTATTTCCCACCAAGAATACTCCACCATTGTGTTACATTTGGCACCGTTGCCTTATCGAATCTGGCATTCTTGTTAAAACAGGTCGAATTTGACTAAAGACTCGAGGTGATTTTTTTTTTTTTATGACAGGCACCAGTACACAAAGGCGTGGGAGAAGGGAACCATGAGACAAAATTCTAGTAAGAAGGAGAACAAGGATTGTTCAAATAGGAAACACGAGTAACTTAGATCAGAGTATGCATGAACCAAAGATAGAGCAAGTTTGGACATCCAAAGAGGGAGACTTTGAGATATTTTTGATTGAGACAGAAGACGAGGAGGAAGAACCACTAAACATAGAGGAGACAGGTGACAAAGAGAAAGTACACGATGACAGAGAATGGATGGTAAGACCCAAGGACACGGTAGTAAGGTTGTGAGAGGGTGTAGAGGATGAGATTCAGGCACCAGGGCAACAGGACATGGGGACTCAGGAGGATAGACCAAGATCATCTCCATAAAACCAACGAAGAAGGTCACAGAGTGAGGATGCACGAGAATTTGGTCACCAAGTGGAGGGACAAAACAAGATACCTTGAATTGACACTTCTGATGACAACGGGAGTAAGACACCCCCAAGGAGGAATCCGATAGAGATTTCACAAGACACCTCAAGTGAGAGTGATGAATCTCCCAAAATGGCTAACAAAGCAACCAAACAAAGATGTCCACCATTTTTAGGTGAGGGTAAGGAAGACCCCACACGACACATAGGAACTTGCATAACCATTTGGAGAGCAAATGGTGTAGACAGTCCATAGGATTGGGTAGTCCTCTTTCCTACCACCTTGAGAGGATTGGCAATAGATTGGTACCTAAAGAGAGAAAATAATGTTGATTTTCAGACTTGGAATCATATAAAGGAGAAGTTCATTGAGGAATTTTGACCTTTAAAATATGATGGAGACATAGTCATCGAGCTTTGTGTAACAAAAAAAAATAGACAAGGATGTAAAATACTTCAACCATCGACTAAAAAAGTTAGTCAACAAGATGCAAATGCCATTGGTAGATGTACTGATAAAATGGTGGTTTGTAGATGGCTTACTACCGAAGTATAAGAAGAATATGAAGGGAGTACCATATGACACATATGAGGAAGCATTGAAACACACAAAGACCTTTGAGAGCGAATTGAAACAAACATACACAGGAATCTTGTCTCATACCAAGTCGAAAGATTTAGATAGTGAGGAAGAAGACACTATCTAGAGGATGGTAGCATCATTCCACAAGGAGTTTGATAAGATGGTTAAAGAATGAAAGATCAAACCAGACAGGAAGGAACTATGGTGCACATAATGCAAGAGTGAGGGACATACAAATATGAAGTGTTCGAAGAATGACTATTTCCATATTTGTAATGTGATGGGGCATGAAGTAATGCTCTATCCCTACAATGCAAGAAGGAAAAAGGAGGGGGTGGAAAAAGGGGGGAAAGGAGGGGGGAAAATTATGGAAATGTAGATAATATAAATGTGAATTACAAAGAGTGGGGGCATTTTGCAAATAATTATCCTGCACCTCCGATGCAAGGAGCACCACAAACGAGCACTACACACATGTGTAGATGGTGTGGTCCGAGGAACCACAAGGAGGAGAATTGTCCAAAGCAGGAGAGTTTGAGTAACCCATAGAATGTGAGCTATTTGGACATCGAAGTTCCTCAAGTTAAAGAGGAAACTCAAGAATTTTTAGCCGTGATGAGGAATCAGGATAAAAAGGATAAGTATCCAGAGCCAGCAAAAGAAAAGCAACTTTGGCAAGCAACAAAGAAAATAGTGCAAGAAGAAACTGAGAAAACTAAGCAAGGAGAGTCGAGCACTCAAAAGGAATTATGAAGACCATCAGAATAGGAGACAGTTGTGCAGAATTTTGTAGCACAGGTGTTGGATACCACAGTGGAACTTAAAGTATCCGACTTACTAGAAGCTATCCCAGAATTGTAGAAAGTAATTGTGGAGGAAATGCAACCACAAAAGGTGATGGAAGTAGAGATCCAACCAATTGAAGAGGAAGGATGAAAAGACCAATTTATGGATCCTATTGTACTCATGATTGATGTGGGAAATAATCCTGCATTAATGCATATGGAGATTTTGGGGCACAAATTGATGCAAGTGATCGTGGATGGAGGATCCAGTGTTAATGTGCTACTAGAAATAACTTGGCTAGAACTAGGTGCTCCATCCCTATGGGCATCGAGCTTCTAACTATATGGGATTGACCAAAATGATATTAACATCAAAGGAGTTTTGACTGCACAACAAGTAATGATAGTTGAGCAAGAGTTTGTCTTGGACTTTGTTGTGATTGCAATGCAGAAACCTGCATACGATGCTCTCTTAGGGAGAGGATGGCTATGAGTAGCTAAAGTTAATCACAATTGGGGAAAGAATCAGATCACCTTCAAGAAGGGACAACATAAATACATGATCAATTTAGCTAATCAGAGAGTTAGTGAGGATGTAGCTACTACTGATGAATCAAAAAACTCATTAGGGGATGAAGGACATGAACCTGATGGAGAGGGAATGTTGTACATAGATGAATGTAGCAAGGATGAAGCTCGATCTGATAGTGGACTTATTCATTGGAAAATGGAGGATTACAAGATGTTTCAACCCAACTACCTCTGTATTAAGTCAGAGGAGATCAAGGAAAAATAAGACGAACCCAAAGTTAGTAAAGAAACTAAGAAGGAAATAGAAGAGAAGTGGACGTTTCCAAAAATATTTGTGGAGTATACTGTAGGAGATGCAGATATTGATACAAGTTCGACACACCCTGAGAACGTAATGAAAGCTATGAGTGAGCTAGAAAATATCAAGTATGAAGGACCCAAGATAGTGGACGTCAATCTAGGAATAGAGGAGGAACCTAGGATGGTCCACTGTGGCGATGATTGGAATCCTGTATTGAAGGCAACAGCCTTCAAGATATTCTTGGAGTACAAGGATGTCTTCGCATGGACATATAAGGATTTGAAAGGAATCCCACCCAAATTATGTGTCCATAAGATTACACTAATTCCTAGCACTCAACCTGTCAGGAGGAGGCCATATAGAATGAATCCAAAGTACGTGGCATTGGTAAATACAGAGATAGAAAAGATGTTGGAAGCAGGAATTATATTCAGGGTGACAAATAGTGAATGGGTTTCACCTATAGTAATCACCTTGAAGAAGGAAGTCGATAAGATAAGGATATGCATAGACTTCAGGAGTCTAAACGTAGTAACTATTAAGGATCCCTTTCCTATTCCATTCATAGATTCTATCTTGGAAGAAGTTGTAGGACATGAGATCTATTCATTTCTGGATGGATTCTCAGGATACAATCAGATCAACATCGTTGAGGAGGATAAGCTGAAGACCATATTTGTTGTGGAGAATGGCATTTAAGCATATAATTGAATGCCATTTGGGCTCTGTAATGCTCCAACTACGTTTTAGTGAATCATACTGTATATTTTTGACCAATTGGCGATGGGGAATTTCAAGGCATTTTTGGATGATTGGTCCATTTATGGGAAGATCAAGGAGCATCTTCCATATCTTAGTGAATGTATGAGCAGGTGCAGGAATGCACAAATATCATTAAACCCAACAAAGTGTTTTCTGATGGTACCATATGGAAAATTGTTAGGACACATTGTGTGCAGCGAAGGATTGAAGACAGATCTAGATAAAATTTAGGTAATATTATACATGGAAGAACCCTTTGATGTGAGTTCACTCAAAACATTCCTTGGGTCAACAGGATATTACCGAAGGTTTATCAAAAATTATGCACATGTATCCTATCCGTTAGATTCTTTGACAAAAAATAATATTCCTTTCAGATGGACAGAGGAGCACCAGGGAGCTTTTGAGGAGTTAAAGGCTAAGTTGGTAAGCAACCCGATTTTGGTGTTTCCTAGTTGGGATAAGGAATTCCATGTCCATGTCGATACCTCAAACTTTGCAATTGGATGTGCATTGGCACAAGAAGGACATTTTAAGTTGGATCAGCCGATTTTCTTTGCTAGTCACCTTTTTTCAAGGCCGAAAAGAAATTATAGTACAATAGAAATGGAAGCCTTGGGGATGGTATATGCAGTCCAAAATTTTAGGCATTACCTATTGGCAAACCCCTTTGCATTCTACGTCGATCATCAAGAATTTTTGTACTTAATAAACAAACCAATAATACAAGTACAAGTTAGTCGGTGGCTCATTATGCTCCAAGATTTCGTATTCTGAGTTGTGGTGAGACCTGGCAAGAAGCATGTGATTGCAGACCAGTTGTCTCGAATACGATCAAGAGAGCCAGCAGGAATAGGAGTTCCTGATGAATTTTTGGATGCGCAATTTTTTGCCATCAATGTTGTGCCATCATGGTACAAGTTGGTTGGCTAGTACCTATCCACAGGGGAGTTGCCACAAGATATGATGACAACCGAAAAGAAGAGAATAATTATGAATTCAACACCTTTCTAGATAGTAGCACGATTGCTATACAAGATAGGAAGTGATGGTATCTTGCGAAGATGTGTAATGGAGGAAGAAGTTAAGGCAACATTGAAAGAAGCTCATGCAGCTTAGCGGGGGACACATGGGACCGATGCGCTCCAAAAATATTGTTAGTAGGTCTATGGTGGCCCACTTGTATAATGATGCAAAAGAATAGTGAAATCTTGCGTCTTCGGTCAGAGGACTTTATCCCTTCACCATCGACCATAGGAATTTTTGAACATTGGGGCTTAGACTTCATGGGACCATTGAAGACATCTCAAATATAAAAATGTAGATATATCATAGTGGCAACGGAATACCTCACAAAATGGGTAGAAGCAAGAGCATTACCTGATAATTCTGCTAAAATTATAGCATGATTTTTGTACGATAAGGTAATCATAAGATTCGGTATTCTACTACGTATAATTATTGACTAATGAGGACACTTAATTAACAATATTATCAACACGCTGATGACATAGTTTAAGATTTTACACTCATTGTCTAGTTCATACTACCCGAGATCAAATGGGTAGGTGAAAGCGACTAATAAAGTCTTAGTATCAACTCTGTATAAAACCTGTGGGATAGAAGGAGCAGACTGGGAGGAAAGGTTACCGTCCATTTTGTGGGCATATAGAACAACTTACAAACCAACAACGAAACATACTCCTTTCCAATTGATGTATGGTCAAGAAGCGGTGGTGCCAGTCGAGTTCTTGATACCAAGCTTGAGAGTTGCAGTAGAGCATCGCTTGGGAGATCAAGAAAGTTTGGAGGAATGACTGATGATGTTGACCAAACTAGATGAAAGAAGAGTCATGGCACAGTGGGCGATTGAGATAGCCCAAAAAAGATGAAAGGTGTGGCATGACAAGCATTTGAGGAAGTTGGAACTTAGTCCAGGGGACTTGGTTCTCAAATTTAACGAAAAGAGGGAGATCAAGCTAGGTAAACTGAAGACGTTATGGCTTGGCCCTTATAAATTTATATAAGTATTGGATAATGGAGCGGTCAGGCTATAGAACCTGAATGGGACAGAGGTTCCTAACACTATAAATGGATCAAAGTTGAAGCCTTACAAAGTACAGTGTTTATTCATTGCTTCAGAAGATATTGAACGGAGAAGACGAGCAAACGCTCAAGATGAGGCTCATCGTGAGCTAGGTCCACCGCAAGAGGAGCCAAATATGGGACTCGCAAGGCTATTTTCCAAATGGGAGGAGATGCAACCAATAATTGAACAACAAGAGTTGGCACCTGGACCTGGTGAAAGAAGAAGGGTGCGAGTACACATCAGACGAGCGGATGGAACCATAAGAGAGGGAGAAGAGTGGATCCCTCCAGCAATAGAAGGCTATCAAGAGAGAGCATTATTACCAAGAGCTTCGAACAGGAGGTACCCACAGATAGAACATAGGGAACTACCTCACCAGTCAAAATAATGAAGAAGGGTAAGGCTGACAGTGCGCAATAAGGATAGAGTGGATGCTAGGTAAGAAAGGATAGACATAGAACGAGCGAAACTTTCCCCATTAGCTCAGATAGGGCTATTACAATAGAGGATGAGAATACAAACTCAATAATTATAGGAAGAGTATCAAACACTATGAGGTCACAATGCAAGATTGAGAGCACAAGTAATCCAAGAATTGGATGGTACCATACAAATATTGGATGAACATAGGGAAATTAGATTACAAGAGATTGAAAGTGAACCTGAGGAGGTTGAAGAATTAACTCCAAGAAATGGTGGAGGAAATGAAGGTGCAAGTACAAGTTTACCACTCCCACCAAGAAAGCAGCCTATGATAAACAAGGGCATAGAAGTACTTTGGCGAGATATAGAGGAGACCACCACATCACCTGAAGTGCACCACAATGTAGTAGGTATGACAAATTCTAGTGATGAAGGAATGTCATGGTTGGTAAGAGAACCTAGTATAGATGAGGATGAACCAGAGAATCCTCATAATCCTCATAGGAATCGAAGTATTCCAATTAGATCATTGAGACCAAGGCAAGTCAGGAGAGTTCAAGAGGATAGACCCGAGAATGATACATAGGCATATGCAATAGCTCACCAATAGTTGAGAAGACAAAGGAGGGAATTTTGATGATTGGAGAGAGTGATGAATTTGCCACACAACTAGGAAGAATAGAGAGAAGAGGGTCGGACTGACTCTAGTTCTGAGATAGACTTTTTTAATGATTATAGGGAAGTATTGGCATCTTCATCCCCCCAGAGATCCTTTGAGGAAAGAAGATGGAGGCATCGCTTGGTAAGGGCTGATAGAAGAGTTAGAACCTTGTGACAGTTGTCACCAAACCGGAGTCCACTGGATAATATCAAATTGGTAGATATTACTCCTGATGACCAAGGAATAAGAGGAAGAATTGGACAAGGACCTATAAGACTTCAACAAGGAAGAGGAAGAGGTAGACGACCAGAAAATGATGAAGACCTTGGTGATGTTGCAATTAGAGGAGGTAGAGGACAAGGAATATTTTGACCCCCTACTCCTATATGGCCAGGAGATAACCCACTAGCATGTATTAATTGGGTAAGGAACCCACAATATATACCCATACTAAGAGGCATGTTACGAAATGCATTACAAAGATGCAAAGGGGGGTGACCACCCCTAAACCGATAGGGACCCCAATGAGAAGGGGGTAATTGGCAATTACCCCGAGTAAGAGAAGAGTCATCAATAGTACGAGGAGGTTTCATGCCTAGTAGGAATGGAAGGGGGAGATACCCACGTGGTCGAAACCTTGCTGGTAGAGGAAGAGTACACTTCGCATATGGGGGAAACCTAGGCCAACAATGAACCCGATCACCAAGTTTGGAGCCAAAAATGATCCACGGAGATAGGCAAAGAAGTCACTCAAATAATAGCAGAGTGGTGAGGACACCACCACCACGGGATCAATCACCTGCATGGCGAGAAGAAGGCCTACCAGGAGATGAGACTCCAACTTTTCGATGTACAATTCTAAATTGTACACATTGTAGGAGGGGAAATGAATGGGCAACAACATCACATGCAGAGACCAACCAAGCAGAGGTACAAGAGGATACCACTAATCAAAATGTTATGGTCAAACCTCGAGGCCAATATTGGGATGGGGTCGTACAAGTGAATGTCACTGTGTGATTACCCAGGAGGTAAGTATAATTAGACTAGAATGAAAAAAAAAAGAGAGATAAAGAAAAATGAAAAAAAAAATTGTGCCTTAGTTGTGAAAATCCCTCGGGACGCAATTAGGAAGGGCGAGGTTGAAAATCGGAAATGATGGCCTCTCTAGAGAAAAAGAAAGCAAAAAATTCTCTAAGTCATGAAATGTAAGATGGAAATCGTACAAAGGAGAATCGTACAAGGCAAATAATGACATGCAAATCATACATAAATTTGTACTATACGATTTGGATCATACAGTGTACGATTTTCCAACTAACTAATTAATGCAACATGCCGAAAAGCAACGGTTGGAGGAAAATAAGGGGGAAAAAGACAAAAATTTAAAACCAACTGCTGAGTTGGCAGTCATCTAGCAGTGGATATGGAAAAAGCATGCAACTTGGGGCTTTTTATTCTTTTGACAGTTAGGTTTTTAGTTAGGGTTTAGGGTTTTTGAAAACTTGCTTTAAAAGGACAGTAAAGTGACCATAATTTTTCAATCACCAAGGAGAATTCAAAATTTTTAGGAGATTGAAGAGGAAAAGCGTACATTTGATAACAAAGGACTACATGGGTGAGAATTATTCACTAGCACTCTAAAATTGTAGACCCATTATTAATTTGTACCAGGGAGTTCTTTTTCGCTTCAAGGAATCAACCCGGGAAAGAAGAATTGGGGTTTGTTCTCCACAAACAGGGGGAATTCAAATTTTTAAAGAAATATTGCAGCAAAAGATGTTAGAATACGTCATTGTATAGATTTTGAATGGAGAAATTGCTGATTAGAGCCAGAGGAAGCAGATATTGGTGGTTGAAATTGAGGAAATTGCAAGAGACTGGAATATTGAAACCCTAAGAACTAGAAAATTTGGTAGAAAATAAGCTGGGAAACATGAGGAGAGAAAAATACAGACCGTACAACCATACATTGCAGCCATAATTTCATCAAAGTAAAGAAAATTGCGCCAGGAGTGAAGGAGTGAAATATTGATTGAGAAAAAGCATTCAAGAGTAGATCGGGATAATCCGACAACTGGGTCGATGGTATATTTGGCAAAGGAGGCAAAAATACTGATATTTTGTAGTAGTGAGGGTTAGATAAGTCGTGTTGTATGATTTGGAGGCGGATTATACGATTTCCATTTTTTTTAGTAGTGAGGGTTAGAGAAGTCGTGTTGTATGATTTGGAGGCGGATTATACGATTTCCAGGGAGAAAAGTGTAGTTTTTCCATTTTTGGCAGTTTTTTAGAGATCATATAAAATTGTATAGAATCGTACCAATTTTAAATGGGAGGGTAGCTAGTAAGAAAAATAGTATGGAGTATTGGCACCCTGTACAATTTTAGGTTGCAGTTATACAATTTGGAGGAGATTTAACCGTTTGAAGATTGACGGGGTAAAAGGAAGAATTTCCAAATAGTGTACGATCTAGAAGCGACGGAGGAAGGTAAAATTATACAAGGGACCCAAACCATACATTGTATGCTTTTACAGGAGTTTGTACGATTTTTGGTATGTTTCTAATTGCAGAGGAGGTGGTTGAGTTAATCGGTGAGATGTTGGAGGAATGATCTCAATAGAAGAATTTGGATGTCGATTGAGGTGGATTGCAACAAATAGGGTGGAGAGATCACCAGGTCCGCTACACGAGAGAGAGGCATACTCATGGTAGCACTTTGGGTGTCAGTTTTAGTCCCATGAAAGGTGTGGTAATCATCTATGGAGGAGATGAGGGTATAGGTCGTGGAGGAGACAGAGCCATTGGTGAGCACACCTGGATAGAACACCATCGAGGCACAGAGAGGAAAGGATGGCCCAAGCAGCTACCTCATGGAGGGAATTGAGGAGTGAGGTACATGTACCAAAATGGGAAGAACACCTAATAAGTGAACATGAGGAATGCTAGGTGGAATTGTCAAACATCACGTTTGTATAGCACGAAGTGGAAGCATGTAGGAAATGGTGGAGTGATGAGAAGAACAGGTCTCATCCATGGAGGAAGACATTCAAAAATGTGCAAGTGGCAATCCTTGCACAGATTCCACTATTTCATAAGACATTCTTCCATAACTATCTTTTGTAGATAGTTCAGGTATATAATGCAGCAACAAGGACAACCTACGTCAATGTGGGCAAGAGGTTAGTGAAGGTGGAGGTTTCGACGGAGGCATTCCAAAGAAAATTTGGGTTATCGACGGAAGGCATGGAGATAGTCAAGAAATTGGTAGACCCAATAGAAGCACACCACATGGTTACCACCATGACCACTGTCAAATTGATGACAGATGCAAATATTTCCAACATAGGAATGCATGAAATAAAGTAGATCCAGTTGCAAAGTGATAATTGGGCATGTGTGATGAACATAGTCATGGCTCGATTGTCAGGTGATATAAGGGCAACTGAGATGCCAATGTGGATGGAATAGTATATAGAAGGTATTACCCAGGGGATTATGTATGATTGGGGTACCTTCTTGGAGAGAAGAATGCATAACGCCTTTATAAAAAGATTGAAGAACTTTGGTATGGCCTTTTAGGCAATAGTATTGCTACTGAATGCAGTCATAGAAGTGGGAATGCAATTCCTAGGGTTGATGCCACCTAGAGAAATTAGGCTGGACCAAATGACAATATTGAGATGGGTAAAGGTTGTACTCATAGTAAAGAGTACTCCAAAGAAACCATGCATGAGGAGTGAGCGACACAGAACTGAATCTCAGGGAGATACTTCTTCGGAGGAGGATGCCAATGTACATCATCGAAGAAAGCATTCTAGATGGTTGGAGCTGAAACTAGAACAAGTACCTACACAAAGACAACAAGAGTAGCCTATCGATCAAGAAAGGGAGAGTAGTATAGTACAAATAAGGATGACAAGTCAGTGATAAAGAATAGTAGATAAACCAATTCCAAAAGTATAGAGGAAGGAATAGTCAAAATAAAAAGTGACAGAACTGGAGGAGTTATATTGGACAAAGGTGGAAAAGATAGTGCAATATCTGGACATATTTGATAATTTTGATAAGATGGATGCCTCTATTTTTTTAAAGGAATTGAGGTAGGGCATGATGGAGTAGCCACTACCCAAGATGAAGCAGGAGTTGGACCGAGTACCAGGGTAGAAGAGTCCAAGAGGAAGATTCATTAAAAAATTGTAATAGGAGGCTCTAGTAAGCAAGAGGTCCTAAAGAATACAAAAGTGCCACAAGAGAAAGAAGCACTTGTTACTCAATAGGTCACAGTTGGGAATGCACAATAGATTCTAGAAGAAAGAGTGATGGAGGAACAACAAGTGGACGACACGGAACATGAAGTAGCTCAGGAAAATATGGAGGAGCCATAGGAGGGCTCAATTGGATAGCAAGGAGGAGGAGAAAATAGTGAAACAATCCCTATATCAAGAAAATATAGATACTAAGAGAGCACTTAGAGATTTGGGAGGAAGCTCTAGCCACCTTAGGGAAGAAGAAGAATTAAGAACTCCTATAAAGGAATAACAATGGGTAATGCAATCAAATTATATTCTAGAAATACCATGGTTTCAAAGAATCACAACGAAGGAGGAGGCAAGTGGAATAGAGGATAAGGTGGAACACTTCTTTGCTCGGTTAGGCCATGTGATGAATAGTGCTAGAATGGAATGTTGCATTGGCCACATGAGAGAACTAAAGTTGTGGGAGCAACAAGTATCTCTTCAGTTGGAGATAATAAAAAAATGGGTGAGTAGTGCAGAGCGCATAGAGAGAATAGTAGATATTCACACACAACATCCATGGAGGTTACCCAGGGAAGAGGTAACAATGATGTTAGGAAGAGAAGACCTTCCAGAATGGATGGTCATGAATTACAGGAAGGACCTAAGGATATATTTGGATCGAGTAAGTCATCCAACCTACCCCATCAATACGATAGAAGTTGAATATAGGAGGGCCTCTATAGGAGTGTCCATTACCCTATAGAAGTTGAATTTCCTAACACACTAGATAGAGTGGTTGAGCATGGGATTGGAAGAAATCCATTGGCTCAAGGAGGCACAGGTGGAAGATACTACAATCGCTCAAAATGAAATGGCCACAATGGAAGAGGAATTGTAGAAAAGCAGGACTATAGAGGAGGAGAAAATAAAGAAACTGGAGGAGGATCTATCCAGCCTCATAGCAGAATCTGAAGCCAGAGTTACCATGCTTGAAGAGGAAACACAGCAGATTTTACAGATGGTAGAAGATAAGATTAAAGAGTTGGAGGCACAACTCAAAGCGAGAGGAAATTTTTAAGCTTGAACAACCTCTTGAATCGATAATTAACCAACTATTGGAAATAAAAATGATAAAGTTTCCATACATTAAGCATATATATCCTAAAATAGAAAAGGCTCCTAGGTTCTATCTTGAGGAGCAATGTGTCTTCCACCACATTAATGGATATGCAAAAAACTAGTGTATAAACCTTATCCAATACTTAAATTATGATGGTTGCATATTTTTTACTAATGCTAACCTTCATGTTCCAATCGAGATCTTGTAATCTTCCAAGATCCATTACCTAATCACAATGAAAAATAACAAACGATATAGTTTAGAGTCATTTCTCCCCCAACTAAAAGCACGATAGGAATGATTCATTCTTCTTCTATTGGAGATACCACATGATAAAAACATAAGAACCAATCCCCTAATAATCCTCCCTATCCTAATTTGGTCCTTTTATCAAAATAATCTTCTCTCTATAGGACCACTATCAATTTATAAAATAACAATAAAGTTAAGGTTACTTTCAATATTGACTATAAACTTGAAAGTGCACTACAAAATCCCACTTTTTGAGCTCCTTAAAACTTACCCCTCTTAGGATTAAAACCCTAATGACCTCACCAATATGGTAGGCTCCATTTATGCTAATCATACAAGAATATCATTCTACAAGGATGATATTCCACCTGCATCATGGTTGGATAAATCCCTCTTTATATAATAGGTTATATTGGAGACATGCATATCATTTGAATTATAATTAATAACAACCCACCCCTAAATACCTATAGTATAAAATTATTTAGTATTTTATCATAATAAAACATGATTTGGAAACATATGATCTTGTCATCAGAGCATTTGATAATGAAGAGTGTGAGGCTAGTCACAGCCTAGTATTACCTCTAAAAGTGAGTCATTACATCCTCAACACCTTTTTTAATGACATGCACCCTTATTGATAGTCCTTATATCCATGCAATGTGATCCATTCCTTCTAATTATCACCAATATCTCATGTTTGTGTACCAAGAAAAAATGTATCATATTCCTTCAAACCTAGAACCTTTCACTTATTATCAAGTGGTCGAGGTCAAAACCCCAAAAGCTCATATTTATCCCTCTATTAATCCTACTTTTTTCCAACTCCCTATCAATGAAATATTAAGGTATTTAAATTTAAACCCTCAAATCAATTAACTTAACAACTAGCTTGAAGACAAAAATTCTAATCAAAATAATGCAAATAATAATAATCAACCTAGAATTCAAGGCGATAACCAAACTAAAATTAAAATTTTTAATCAAATCAACCTAAATAATCAAGATAATAACCAAATATATGTGGACCTAACCAAAATCCCACCTTCTCCTGAAAAAATGGTCTTGCCCTCTAGGAAGGGTAAAATAGTACAAGTAGGGAGTTGTTCTTCTATTTTGTTAGTAATACCAATCAGGAGTAAATTTGTGGTAATGACCCTTTCTTAGTTTAACAATAATTGCTTCATGCTACTTGTCAAACTTATATCCCATACTAAATTAAATTCTTTAAAACATGAAATATCAAGGCAAAGGACTATGCATTTATGAATGGGGTATCAAAGATACTTCAGAGGCCAAATCCTAGCCTAGTCATTATGGGATAGATTATATCCCTAGCCATAATGACGCTTATCTCACTTCATAATAATCTAATAGTGATGAAAAATCTAGTTCTTCCCTTCTGGAGTCCCATAAGGACACCATATTGATCAAAGGATTGAATTGGAATGAAGAGGATGATAAGTATCTTTGATGTTAGGTTCTAACCAAAGTGTGAATTTATTAACTATACTTTATCTTGAGCTAATTGTTACTAAAAGTGACTATGAATATTTTTCCCACAATCCTCCTCGAGATGCCCCCTTGACTATCTCATCCAATGGAGGATTTTTTTACAAGTAGGTAATAATGCTTTCCCATAGTTACCCAATCATGATCAATCAACTATAGATTCCATAAACCTAAAAAACTTAGGTTTTTTACCTGCTCCCCATAAACTACAAGATAAATATTTCATCTTAATTAAAGAAACTATAGACATCAACATTGGAATTAATGATAGCATTAAGATATTATAATTAGTAAATTTACTAACCTCGACAAATAATGAATAATACAAAAATATATTGATAGATTTTAATGATATCTTCACTTGGTCCTATGCAAACATTCAAGTACTAGATCTATCGCTTATTGTCCACCAATTGGTCATGAGGCTAGATTAAAATCAGTTAAGTAAATACTATTAAAATAAATCCTACGGTCACTCTAGTAAAGTAAGATCTTTAAAAACTCCCAAAATTTAGATTTATCAAAGTCATTTATTAATCCAACTAGTTTTCTAATATTGTACTTATCACCAAAAAGGAATGTACCATTAGATTTTGTAACAATTTTTGGGACATCAATAAAGTATGTCCCAAATATGGTTTTCCCTTACCTAATACCAACATTATTATCAAATGTTATATATGATATGGGATGTTGTCTCTCATGGATGGATTATAAGGGTACAACCAAATCAAAATTGCCCATGAAGATTAGCCCAAGATAACTTTCACAATCCCCTAGGGAATATGCTATTATTAGGTCATGCAATTTAGCTTGAAAAATATTGGTGTGACTTATCAAATAATTATGATGTACATTTTCCATTATATGATACATGCCATCTTGGAGGATTATGTTGATGAATTTCTTGATTAGCCTCTAAACTAGGAATATCACATTAAAGACTTAAGATGAATTTTTGAATAGTTGAGAGAATATAAAGTCTACCTCAATCCTTCAAAACATGTATTTGGAGTAACATTAGAAAATATACTAGGATTCAATGTATCCTAATATGGTACCAAAGTTAACCTTAATAATATATCTTCCATTGTTGACTTACCATCCCATTGGATATTAACCTAATTCTAGAGACTTCAAGGTAAAGTTCAAGCCATTAGGAGGTTCATATCCCAAATTGCTAAAAAATGTCATCTCTTCTCCTGAAAAAATATATATTTTAAGTCAAACAATGAGTATCAAGCATCTTTTAGTGTTCTAAAATCTTAACTCTTATTCACACCTATCCTCATCCCTCCCATTTTTTTCAAACCTCTACTACTCTACATAGTAGCAACTACCCAAGCTCAAGGTTCTATGCTAATGTAGTACAATTACCAAAATGGTAAAAGAGCCATCTACTAAACTATAGCACCTTAGTTAACTATGAGGACTATTAGAATCCCCTAGAAAAAAAATGCCTTCCTATAGTGTTTACATCATAAAATCTCAAGCAATACATACTTAGTCATAAAACCTTTATCATAACAAAGGTTGATCATTATGCTATCTTATGTCAAATTCCTATATTTTAGGGTGCACCACCAAATGGGTTATCACCCTTAGAAATTTTTATCTCAAATTCATAAATCAAAAGTAGATAAAATATTTGGCCATTGTTGATCAATTAGTAGTTGCACCCTTAGAAGCTAGACATTCCATAGTTGTCAACGTTTTTGAAAAATCTATCATCAACCTAGAGTTTAACCAAACTAATGCCTAGAAATTTTACTTTGATTACATTATTTATGTCTAAGGAGAATGGTTAGGTGTTATTGGTCATACCACAACAACAAAAAATTCCCTTGTCCTTCAACCTCAAAATTTTCTTCGCTAATAATATTGTAAAATATAAAGTTCTTATCCTTGGGATTTGCATATCTTTAGACCTCAAAGTTAGGATATTAACTATCTTTGAGGATACTTAGTTGGTAAGTAATCATGTCAGTGGAATCTATTAAACTAAAGATGAAAATTTAAGGCCATACAAAAAATTATTGAAAAGCTAATGGTTGATTTTGATAGCATTCCTTACTCTAGCAATTTCCATATTGTTGCTATGGCTACAATCACTTCTCTTTTCCCTCTAGAACTGGATGATGAGCAATCCATAATCATCGTCTAACAAATTAGAGAACATGTAACTATAGACTCTAGCTAGATTCTAGTAGAGGTTCTAGTTGTTTATGAATCTTGATCTCCCAATACTTGGTATAAGAACTCTTCACCTTCCTTAAAGATGGTACTTTTCCAAATATCCTAAAACATAAGAAGTAAAAAAAATGAGGCAATGTGCTTGCTAATTTATTTTCAATGATGATATCTTGTATTGCTAGTCTTTTGTTGGTATTCTTATAAGGTTATCAATTTTAGGTGAATCCCAAGTAGTTATTAGAGAGGACCATGAGGGATCATGTGTTAGCAACTTTATTGGAAATGGCCAAAAAATTTCTTTAGTTAGGTTATTATTGGACCTATATGGAGAAATACAATTCTGACTACATAAAAAGATATAAGTTTTTCAAAAAGGATAATCTTATCCACACACCATCATAATATTTATAATCCCTAATCTCTCCTTACCCTTTTCTTATTTAAGGTTTGGAAATTATCATAAATATTATCTTTGGATCATCCAAAGGACATAAACTCATCAATGTTAGATTATATTCCATTATTTTGTACATGTCAATGTACCCCTTCGGTACATAACTAGAGTAGGATTTTACTTTAGAGTAAAGTTAGGTAGTTAATTCCAACAATGTTATAAATACACAATTTTCAATGTGTAATGATGTAAATGTGCATGTAGTCCACATGTACATGAGTCATAGGTAGACTAAGGGCCAAGAAACCTATCTTCCTATGTATAGGCATTATAGTGAGTGATATTAGTGTAGTAGAGAATATAGAGAGTGCATAGTATAGATTGATAGTGGAGTACAATGTAGCTCCTTAAAACAATTTATGGACTATTCATGTCCTCGTTTATACTACATTGTATTATTTTTGTGAGCTTTCATTAATGGTATATTTTTGAGTTATTGTAGAATTTTATCTCTTTATTTTCCTATATATTATTGTGCCATTATCATACAATCATCTTAGATTGCTTATCTTACATCTTGTGGTTGCATTTCCTACATCATATACCCATCAAAATCTAACAATGGTATCAATGCCATGGTAGATCAATAGGAAATAGTGAGAGAGCCACAAGAAATATTGATATGAATTCATAAATATCATCCTCAATTTTTTTGGAAATCATAGTTGGCTAGAGTATTTCCACAAAGTTGCAGAAAAATATGTGAATACTAGGACTCAACATTGATTCCACTAGATTGAAAATCAACTAGTGAAGATTTGTCATATCTAGATTTATAGTTTCTTCCATTACAATTTCTAACATTTTGTTGCAGAAAAAGGAGATTCAAAGAAATTTGGGAAGCTTCCTACATAGATCTAGGAAGAATACTTCTTTAGAATCAATCCAGTACCTAAAGTAACAAATGGAAGATTGAATATTTGGAGCCCTATAGAAAATATCCCATTACTAGATATTGTAGACCTACAGATTGTAGAAGTGATTAAAAGGCCATAGGAGCCTTGTTTTAGATTCGAGGAAGAGAAGAATCAAGGAGAAGAGTCTTGGTAAAGGTAGGTGATTGGTGATATCCATTGAATATTGAACAATTCAACTTGAAGGAGCTAAAGAAATCCATTGAAGGTCCCATTAAAGAACTAGTTTAGAAATATAGAAGAGTGAAGGACTAGCAAAGGTCCTATTCTAGATTTTAGTAGCAATATATTTTAGATATCCATGAGGGAGATCTCGTTGCAACAGTTCCATAGTAAAAGTTTTAAGGAAATGTCTCATTGGGAAGACTAGAAAATTTGGGAGAGTGAAGACCCTAGAGAAGATATCTCAAGGAGAAACAAGGAGAAGTCTTGGAGAGTCTCATTGAAGGAGATTCAGATAAGGCCATTGGAGGAGTTCCTAGGAGTACTTATTAGAAAAATTTACTACCAAGGAGAAGTTCTTGATAGCAAATAACTTTGGATAATTGTCACCATCTGACAACAAGCCCAATAGACAAGAATTTGGAAAGAAGCTTCCAAATTTTGAAGGAGATTGTTGAAGACCTCAAGACTTTCAGATTCCTAAAAACAAAGCCTAGATTAAAGTCATATTTTGGAAAGGAAGTTGAAGGATAAAGGAGATAGAAGGAGCTACCAGATCCGAGAGATTTGAATATTTCTCTAGAAGGTTTATTTAGAGATAGGGGTTTACTAAATTTATAGCAGAATACTGAAGGGTTCTTGAAGGAAAAACTTACCTACAATTTGAAGGAGTTCACTACCAAATGTTGAAAATGTTTTAGTTAAATAATTAACTACAAAAGGGAAGTAATTACGACAACATTACTAGCTACAAAAATTTAAATTTACAAAGTGCATTCTGAATGATAGTTAAAGTCACACTTACTATAGTTTCAAGGCAACAAGTTAAAGGGTTTCAAAGCTGCAAATAGTTGAGTTAGAGAATTGTTTTGAACAATAAAGAAGAGTTGTAATTTCATCTAGTAAAATGTAGAAATAAGGTGAATCTAATCACCTTGCATTCCTTCATCTATAAATTTCATTAAGGTAAGCAACTTTGATATAACAGGTTCATTATTGAATATTAAGTTACTGAGTTCATTAATAAGTTTCATTAAGCATCATATTAGAGTTAAAGTTGTGAGGAGAAGCTTACATATTAAAGTATTAAATAGAATGCATAATATATTTTCTTATAAGGTTAATACTTGCACATTAAAATAGGAATTAGATATATTTCAATAGAAAGAAAAATTTCATCTTCCTACTATCTAGTTACAAAAAATAAGACATTACTTTTAAGTCAATTTTGTATAGATTATAGTGCAAGATTCAAATTATTTTTAAGAGTTCTTTACAAGGATAAATAAGGTAAGATTAATAGTTACTATTAAAAGTTTATTAAGTGCATTGTTTTTATGTTAATATAGAATACCAAAGTGCACAAATCAACATAATATCAAAGTGTTTAAAGACACTCTTCAGTGTAGAAAACCTACAGATTATTATGGCATAGTAAATCCACCTAAAATGGTGATATACCTCCAAGGGTTGGAGAAGAAATTTTCCATATCAAAGAGAACCTACAAGGGATACCAGGAGAGTCTTGATTTTAGGTGTAGTTATTACAAATTTATCTTCAACTCCTATAATTACCATACTTATCTTCTATGGGAGATAAGTATAAGTAACTCAAGGACACATTATGTAGCTCATTGTCTCGTCTACAAGTGGCTATCATTAGTAATGGAAAGCACAAGCCAAGGTGCTTAAGAGTAGAGCCATTCAAAGGATTCGATACCCACCTTATCAAGGTGTAACAAGCCACCATTGCTAAATGCAATAGCAATATAGGAGTAGTACCATAGTGAAATATAACTATCATTATGTAAAACCTACAACAAAAGAGGATAGCAAGGTAAACTATAGTGCAAGTTGGAATATAACTCATTGTTAGCTAGCAAAGCATGGCATAGATAAAATCTATCATTGTTACCTAAGCACTAGAAGCAAAAAGGAGGTTCATTGCATATCCTAATATCACATAGAAGCCTTCCACATTGGAGAAGAGCCATCCATATATGCTAGAGAAGAAGATCCATATCACACTTCATTCTCATAAAGGAGCCAAAAAAACCTAGAAATAGTTGGAAAGAATAGAAATTGAGAAAGATTTAAGCAAATTGATTCATTGTAAGTGATCTTGCATATCTTGCATACAAGGGAAGGCATATAAACTTGTCGTAATAGATAAAATAATAGTGTTATACTTTCAAAAAGGTGAAAGAGTATCTCCATATTCATAACACCAACACTCAATAAAAAAGGATACTCAAATAAAGTAATACCCTCATCATCACCTCAATGCTTGAGAAGAGCATCTTCAATGCTCACCAACCATAGCTAATACCCAATAGAGATATTCAAACCTGCACCTCATAGCATAATTCTTTCAAGGCCTATAATAAGCGATGTTCCACCTAAGAAGACCAAAGAATTGGGTAACACCTAATGCAACTTGGCACCTAGTTAAAAAAATGGGAAGCATATTAAATAGCCATTATGAGTAAAAGCATTGATAGAGGAAGTGCATATTTAGTAAATATTGATTGCAGAGAAGTCAAGGTGGACTTAAGAAAGGAGAAAAATATGTCCATTAACCAAAAATTTTGTTGTCATACACCGCAATCAAGGAGATACAACACCTACAGTGGAGACTAAAGTCAAAGTAAATAATCCATTTAGCTCATGAATTCAGCCTTACAAAGGTATAGTTTCACTTAGATTGATATTTGTTTTCATTGAGTGATAACAAGTAGTATATAAGGTTGAAATTATTGTATGCATTAAAGACACAAAAAAAATCAACCTCAATAAACTTGAAATCAAATCAGAAGGATTTTATATCTTTAAATAATATTTCAAATCATATCAGTTAAAATACAAGTATATTAATATTTGCAATTATCATCATAGGAGATATAATGGTTTTTTACTTGAAAAACAAATTATCACTATATTGCAAATATTATCAATTTCTAAAATTCCAAATTAGGGAGACATAAGGAGTGCTACATCAAACTTTAATTTATTAGAATTTAGTAAATTGAACCATTGAAAATTTAAGGATAGAGAAGCAAAATTATTGCTTGCTTAAAAAAATTTGGAATTAATTGTTTATACTTATATCATAGTCACATTAAAGGGACAAAAGGAATCCAACCATAGAGAACTTCATCAAATTGAAAAGTGCATAGTTTAATAGGAGAAAAAAGGTGAAATAGGATTTGATTATTATCATTATCAAAACATTAAAAAATCAACTCAAAAGGTGAAGTAATAGTAGCTAAGCACTTTATCAATCTTATAGCATACTCTAATAACTAGAGATATATAAGAAATCCTAAAAAACCTAAGTCTTAGAAAGTTTTTTATCAAATTAGTTCACATACTCTATACTAGGGAGTTATAAGGATGTCTACTCCAAAGAACACATTAAATAATGTAATTAAAAATGAGTAAGGAAATGGCTTAAAAATACACTTGACTCAATGGAAATCATGATTGATACTTCAAAGATTTCAATGGATAATAAGGAAAATGCAAATGGAAAAGAATAAATAGAATATAAAAATATTTCTAAAAACTCACAAACTAATAGTTTGGTGAAATTAGATTCTTCAGGAACATCTTCTAGTGAGGTAGTAAAGGGAGTAGATGATAACTATACTAAATAAGATATTGAAGATCATATTCAAAAGGTAGAAAAGAATATTGATCAAAAAGACCTCATACATATGTATGAAAGAAGTAAATATGGAATAGATTCAATTGTACACACATGGTTTAACTATTTCATCAAGGAAATAGATAAACATGATATTCCTAAAATAGATAAAAAAGAAGTTGAGACATCTTTACAGTGCACGTATTGTAGTAAATTTTGTCATGAGAAGGTAAACTATTGGATTTTCCATCCATGTAAATATTATGGAGGAAAATACCATTCATCTTATTTATGTTACTACAAGGACAAGTACTATAAAATATTTGAGGAGAGACTAATATTTAGATTATATTGTTTCTTCTAAGTTCTTATTTTGGAAGCATCCACTAACAATTAGTTCAAGATTGATATTTTTGAATATCAAAGAAATAGGTCATACTAAAAACCAAGGGAAAGAAAACATAACAGTTCCGATTCACTTATAACTTGTTAGATTATGATATCACTAGTTCATCAAGGATACCTAGAAGACTACAAGGTCAAAGACTCTTCCAAATACTCAAAAACAACAAAAATAAGTGGAATAAAAAGAAGAAGAAGAGACAACATGAAGATAGAAGCAAAAGAAGAAGAAGAAGAAGAACCAGACCAAGTTAAATATTATTCAAAATATGAAGATCCATATTGAATTCTAAATTCTTCAATACCCAAATAATGTAATACAGGGGGTGTTAGAGTATATTACATTATTTGGTACATGTCAATGTACCTCCTTGAGTACATAACTAAAGTAGGAGTTTACTTTATAGTAAAGTTAAGTAGTTACTTCTAGCAATGTAATAAATGCATAAGTGTCAATGTGCAATGATGTAAATGTGCATGCAGTCCACATTTACATAAGTTATAGGTAGAGTAAAGGCAAAGGAACCTATTTTCCTATATATAGGACTTATAGTGAGGGATATCGGTCTGGTAGATAATATAGAGAATGCATAGTATAGATTGATAGTGGAGTACAATGTAGTTCCTTAAAATAGTTTATGGAGTGTTCATGTCCTCCAATATACTGCATTGTACTATTTTTGTGAGCTTTCATTAATGGCATATTTTTGAGCTATTGCAGAAGTTTGTCTCTTTATTATCTTGCATATTATTGTGCCATTATCATACAAGCATCTTAGATTTCTTATATTACATCTTATGGTTGCATTTCTTGCATCATATACCCATCAAAAGCTAATAATAATTGCAACAAAATACTTTACCAAGTGGATCAAAGTAATGCCTTTATCTTCTTGTACCATAATTCAAGTATCTAGATTCATTCTTAATTAAATCATTTTCCATTATAGCATCCCTTCCATGATACTCTCTAATAGTGGGATGCCCTTTAAGAATAATGATTTTCTATAATATTGTGCCAAATACAAAATTTAGAACAAGTGGCCCATGTATTGCTACCTATAATGCAATGACCAAGCCAAGGCTTCTAACAAAACCCTAATCAAACTCCTTTAGAAAATCATAAATAAAACTAGATGAGACTAGAATTTACAAATCTACCAGGCTTTATGGGGTAATAACACTAGCATTCAAACTCCTATTGGTATTATTCCCTATACCTTAGCCTATGGAACCAAATATATATTCCCCTTCAAACAAGATGTGCCCTCCTCATGCATCCTATTGAAGGTCTAGGTGATGAATAATATCTTGCTTGTCTTAAAAAATTGGAACTGCTTGATGAGACATGAATTTATTCCTTATAAAACTTGTGATTATATCAAAAATTGCTTAAGAAATCCTATGGCAAAAGGGTGCAATCTTGTTCCTTCAAAGTTGGTGACCTAGTTCTCAAGGAGAACTAGAAGAATAATTTCACCAAAGTTAAAATCAAAGGACAGTTTAAGCCCAATTGGCTATGTCCATTTATAATATACACTAGGTTTGGCTTAAGATCTTACTACCTAGACACACATGATGATAAATAATTAAAATAAGTCATTGAAATAAATAACTTAAAATGATATTACATTAAATTTGTACTATTTTATTATTCATTTAATAATTCATTATTGATTTCTTTCATGCACGTGCATGGATTTCCTTATTTCTTATCAAGTGTGGGGATCATGATGATGTAAATTATGATCCTAGTTAGGAATAGCTCATCTTATATTGCACTTGCGCCAGGTGACTAATGTAAGTGGTCATCCCAGTCCCCTCCTCATAGATCAAATTTAGGTCCACAAAATCATTTATTTCTAGTAATTTGTCTTAACATCCATTGCTTCCCTAGATGATTTATATTTGATAATCAAGTACACATTATCTTTTTATATATCAATTTAATAACTCTTATATGCTTTATAAAACCTTTAATACAAAGGATATTTTTGCCCTGGTACCAATCAAAAGACTTGCTAGGAAATGGAGATACAATGTTACTTGCACTTTAGGAATATAAGGAACCAAGAGTGATATTTATCATAATTTTCTCTCTACCTTTCTCTCTCTCTTCACTTATCCTCTTTCATCAACTATGATTATGTTCCTTATAACACTTTTGTATAAAAGTAGGGCCTAAATTGTCATTTTTGTTCTCCACTTTTATACAAAAAAAGGTATAGGGAGCACTTAAACATTACCTAGCTTACTTCATCTATCACATTCATCTATATTTCAACTCTCTTGATTTACACATGATTTACATAAACTTTACTCTGTATCAATTTCTATCTTCCCTCTACCTTAATTTTACACTCCTTATAAAAATATTCACACCTCTGCCTTGTATGTCCTAGTCACCTTATAAGTCTGTGATAATTGTAGGTGTTTATATACAATGTTTGGAAAATGTGTAATATTTATAAATCTCCCAAGCAATGGATATAAACAACCCAAACTTCTCACTAGTGTACAAGGTAGTCAATACAAGTCTCTCTTTCTCACTCTTCTACCTTTCTTCTCTTGACAAGTGTTGCTCACAATGCTTGTATTTTTTATACAAAGTAGGGACTGAACTCTCATTCCTCACTTTAATATAAAATAGGTATACGCAAATTTATCTCTACTACATTCTTCTAAACCACAATCATTTTTCCACCTGAGGGTTACTATACAAATAATAGGAAAATATGGCATAACTTATTTCTCTCGTACTACTTCAAACTTTGTATTGTTGGCTGCTTTATGGGATTGATAGGTGATGGGTGTGCACATCCTATTTTTTCATACACTTATAAGGAATTGATAATGATCAATCATATAATATAATATTTATCAACCACCTACCACATGATGAAAAATGTGATATCTACAAATGCTAATGGAAAAATCCCATGACATTATCCTTTTCTTCTATCTCATTAGTTAATATTACAATAGTCCATGGCAATAATATCCCTATAAATATCCTTTCTTTTGTTTCATCATGGACTACATAATTTTTGGAGTATATTACATTATTTTGCACATACTAACATACATCGTGGTACCTCTATGGTACATTTTTAAATAGTAGATTAGGATTGAGTCTATAGTTTAGAGTGTGAGTTATATTTCCCCTTTATGTAAGTGTGAATGTGTAGGAAATGCACAAGTGTCATGTAATTTAGAGTGCAAGTGTAGGTTGGGAAAATGTACACAAGTGTCTTATAAGATGAGTGTAAATATGTAACATAAAGATGTACACAAGTGTCTCATATTAGGAGTGCATGTAGGAGTCCAAGAGTTATATAGAGATGTGCAAATGTTATAGTGGCAAGTTGATAAGCTAATAGTAATGTGACTGGGCATATGAAGAGCAATAATCTAGTACTTCAAGAGTCATATCACTATGGCTATATTATGGAGACAATGCTCCAGATGATACATGGAAATTATATTCATATATCCTATTATCTAATTATAAGAAGCAAAGGAGTAATCACGCTTGTTTAAATTTTGAGCAATTAATATAGTAAGTTGTTCTTCATGCATAGTACATGAATGATTTAGGCTATTTAGATTCATATTTTAGTATATAGATCAATTCTATTTTATTTATTATAAGCCTTTACATACATATTGATTTTCTCATATTTTCTACTCATATTATTATTACATTAACCTTTGTGGCTATTTTATATTTGGGGACCTGTGTGATATTTTGAGTTATTATGCTATATTTTGTGGTAGTATTAAGGCTTAAAAAGAAAATGATGGTATCAAAGCTACCCCAAAATTTGTCTAGTTTGATAGAGTTTATTGAGCCACCTCTATTAATTAGCTTTGTCTATTTTTATAAATTTAATTTAGATTCTATCCACTTTAAAGGTAGTAAAAACTTGGACTCTATTTTTAAAGATCATATTGAGTAGAGAAGGCTAGGTTCTTTCCACTAGGTTGAACGAAAACCAATGAAGACTAGGACTTAGCTATATTGAAGATAAGGGACAACTTAGATGAGAAGTTGAACATTGATTGAGATAGGTAAAACTAACCCATAACGAATCTATTTATTCAAGTGAAGAGCCACCCTAACATTGAATGTTTGAAGGGATTACAGAGTGAATATTGAGGAAGAACATACTTAGGAGATAGTTGATCATTTAGGAAATATTCATCCTGAAATTGGGTTCTCTAGTAAGGAGTAAAATCATTTTGAGTTCTTAGAGCAACCTAACTAGACATTAAAGATTTTAGAATATAGATAAAAAAGTAAAGTAGAGATTAAGATATATAAGTTTGATAAGTTTACTACAAAAGGTAGAGAAGAGTTTTATATTTTGAGTAGAAATATAAATTGTAGTAGAGATTCAACTACAAAATATAAAGAAGAGTTTTAGCTTCAAAGTAGAAATATAAAGTGCAACAAATATTCAACTATAGAAGTCTAAGAAGCTTCCTACATAATATAGATATGAGTGTCAACTTTTGAGTAGAAATATAAAGTGTAGCAGAGGTTTAGCTATAGAAGTGTGAGAAGCTTCCTACATAAGATACATAAGAATTTCATCTTCTAAAGACTACATACATAGAAAAATAATTAGGTCATAGATTTATTTACCCTTGACAAAGAAGAAGAATTGGTTCATAGACCTTGACATAGTTGTAGTAGAAAAAACATATATTTAAGAAGTAATCCTACATCGAATTAAGAGGGCCAAAGAAGCCCATGTTTGATATAATACGGT